>CM026421.1:23491382-24091382 GCA_014871385.1 Ceratodon purpureus
GAGGAGAGAGAGAGAGAGAGAGAGAGAGAGGAGAGAGAGAGAGAGAGAGAGAGAGAGAGAGAGAGAGAGAAAGATTAACGCCAAGATGCCATCAATCTCTAAAGCGCCCTTGAGACCTTTCTGCTTGACAAGCTGAGCATGCCTCATATTGGTTAACTTGTCCTCTGCGGCCTTGGCCTTAGCTAGGTCCTTCTCCTTGTCCTTTGAATTTTGTCCAACCACTTGGCCTATCATTCTACCTCTTTGCAGTAGCCTTGCCTCTTTCTTTCTCAGTCATATTCTCCTCTACTGTGGGATTTTGTGTATCCAAACCTTGAGCCTCCAACTCTTCCATCTCTTTGTTACACTTTGCTTTCAAAGTGCGCTTCGAGTCTGGACACGGCTCGCCCAGTTTAAACTCGAGATACCATGGATATTCTAGGAGCTAAGGCCGAGAGAATTATTTCCTGTGGGTATCGTTGAAGATGCAGCCGGCGCTGGCTCTGTCTAGCCACTTTGAGAAAGTCATGGGAAGGTTGTCGATAACAATGGCACCTTTCTTCACGAGCTCTGCGTAAAAGTACCTCACAATCATCTAGCTAATGGCCTTCTTGAAGTTTGCTTGCTCGTTGAAAGGCTTTGATTTTGTAAACTTTCCATACCTTCCAAGGAACTCATGGAATCCCCTCTTCCAAATCCTGACAGATCCGCTCAGTAGGAAGCTCTCAATGTCTACAATATTGCATCTAGGTGTTGTTGTTGGGATCTCAATCTCCTCATCTTTGAGAAGTTTGGCATATTAAATCCCAGTTTCTTCTTCCACCTGCAAGAACTAAAGTACAACATTGTCAATTCTTATAAAGCATTGCAACTATATAGTGCACTACAGCCACCTTTATTCTTGGCAAAGAAATAATATCAACAAATTGAGTACAGTATATGGCTCTTAAAAATGTACCTCGGATCTAAGGTATATTCATTGATGAAGAAAGGTTAGTAAGAAAATAATTAGAAAGATAGTAATCTTACCCCGGCCCAGTAAGCTGCGATTTCCACCCATGGACAAAGGGCGTTTGTTGAGCAAGGACTCTTAGGAAAGTTGTATGCCTCACGTGAATCCTTGCTCATATTCCAATACTTGAGCACTCTCTGCTTGTATTTTCCTGGCACCCTGGCAATGACAAGGAGCTGGAGCTTTCCAGGAATCAATTTTGTATCCAAATTAAATAAGCATAATGGATAAGCATTGGCGCCAAGCAAGAACTCTGCGAAAACAAATATTGTTGCCTAGATTATCAAGGCATTAAAACCAATGATTCTTTTTTTAAGGTAGCAAAAAATTGAGCTTGCAGAGTGCTCACAAAACCAGTATCATGCATCCAAAAGACTCCCTCCCTCAAGTCAGAATCAACGATTTTTTTTTTAAAACCATTTTAGCAAAATGTAGATTTAAAATGTAAAATGTAAAAAACAAATTGGTAATACACCATTCGAACAGTTGAGAAATCTCATCCCTGAACGCGATTTTGAGAACAGTCTGACATAGTCGAACCGTGTCACCAAGAATAAGAAGTGGTACCATCTCACACATGATGCATTTTGCAACTTCTTGTATGAGGTATTACATCATCAATTCTCCAAGTCTTGAAAACCATTGGACTAGAATTGCATTACATTACCCAGAGGAGTAGTGATACTATTTGATATGCAGAGAGATTTTCAGTGCACATGAGGCAGCAATGAAGATATATGACGACTCCTTAATAAGGAATGGCGAAAGACAGAAGCGAGACAACAACATTCTCACTCAACGTGCTCAAGCAGCGATTAAAGCTTGCAAGACATCTCCGCATACAGAGATAGATCGCTTGCTGGTTCTAGCGGATTCCAAGAATGGAGAGGGATTTATAACAAAAGTAAAGAATAAAAACCTTAGATTCTGCTACTTAATTTAATTATGTATGCCATTCACAGGAAGTTGAGCTGCATTTGGAGTGCGAAAAACGTCCCTCGGATCCAAGGGACGTTTTTCCGCCCTCCAAATGCAGCTCAACTTCCTATGAATGGCATGCAAAAGCATGCCATTCGGAGGCATAATAGCCGCCTCCGAGGGCAAACAATGCATCTCTTGGATCCAAGGGACGCAATTACTGCCTTCGATGGCACCTAATATGCCTCAAAATGGCATGCTTTTGCATGCCATTCAGAGGCAGTTGACCTGCCTCCGGAGGCCCAAAAAGGGTCCCTCGGATCCGAGGGACCCTTTTACGGCCTCCAAAGGCAGGTCAAACCTCTCAATGTAGCTAGCCACATTGACAGATTTGTAGTGCGTTTTCACCCTCCCTAAGGGTCCCTCGGATCCGAAGGACCCTTTTGAAGGGTCAAAACATAGTACAACATCCTCAGTGTGGGTTGCCACACTGAGGATGTTATACTATGTTTTGAGGGTCTAAAAACGTCCTTCGGATCCGAGGGACGTTTTTAGCCCGTCTAAAACTGCTGCAATATCATCATATTGCAGCACTTTTTGAGGGGCCAAAAACGTCTCTCGGATCCGAGGGACGTTTTTGGCCCTTCAAGAAGTGCTGTAATATCATGATTTTGTAGCTTCTTTAGAGGAGCCTAAAACGTCTCTCGGATCCGAGAGACGTTTTAGGCCCCTCTATAAGTGCTGCAAAATCATGATTTTGGAGCTTCTTTAGAAGGCCTAAAACGTCTCTCGGATCCGAGAGACGTTTTAAGCACTTCTATAAGTGCTCTAGAATCATGATTTTGCAGCACTTTTAGAGGGGCCTAAAACGTCTCTCGGATCCGAGAGACGTTTTAAGCACTTCTATAAGTGCTCTAGAATCATGATTTTGCAGCACTTTTAGAGGGGCCTAAAACGTCTCTCGGATCCGAGAGACGTTTTAGGCCCCTCTAAAAAAGCTACAAAATCATGATTTTGCGGTAGTTTTCTAGAATATTTGGAAGCCATCAGTTTTTATAGAGTTTAATGAGTTTTTAACAGATACTTCATTGATATTATGTAAATTGAAGCCCATTTTAGCATGTTTTGAACCAAATCAAAGATGAATCCCGAGAAGGTGGAACTGCTTGCCACTGCCAAAGTTCGCTGATTTTGACCCAAGGGAGGGAGTCTCTCGGATCCGAGATACAAGTTTATAAGCACTTTGCAAGCTCACTTTTCTTCTTCTTCTTTTTTTTTTTTTTTTTTTTTTTTTTGGAGGAAAAAAAAAGTTCGCTGATTTTGACCCAGGGGAGGGAGTCACTCGGATCCGAGATACAAGTTTATAAGCACTTTGCAAGCTCTCTTTTCTTCTTCTTTTTTTTTTTTTTTTTTTTTTTTTTTTTTTTTTTTTTTTTTTTTTTTTTTTTTTGGAGGAAAAAAAAAAGTTCGCTGATTTTGACCGAGGGGAGGGAGTCTCTCGGATCCGAGATACAAGTTTATAAGCACTTTGCAAGCTCTCTTTTTTTTTCTTTTTTTTTTTTTTTTTTTTTTTTTGGCCAAGAATGAAATCTTTGCTGACTCGAGGGAGGGAGGGAGGGAGTCTTTCGGATCCGAGATACAGGTTTTGCGAGCAATTTGCAAGCTCATTTTTTTTCTACCTTAAAAAAAGAGTCATTGGTTTTAATGCCTTGATAATCTAGACAGCAATATTTGTTTTCGCAGAGTTCTTGCTTGGCGCCAATGCTTAACCATTATGCTTATTTAATTTGGATAAATCCATGTGCGTGCTACTTAACGGATGGCATATGAAGTGATACTACCTTAAATCAGTTCTCGATAAGTCTTCTTCACCTCACTTCTTATGCCCTTTCTACCTTAAGCTTCCTCTCAATGCATGACTCTACGCCTCCGGTCTTCTACCAAGCGCTTAGAATTGCATCTCTTCGTGCTCATGGCCACGCAGCCTCGATTATAGCGCCACTTGGTAAAGATGGATCAGCCATAGTGTCGGAGCAGCTTCTGAGTCTTAGGTTTCATTTTCGAATGGGGTCTATGTACATTGATAAAGAGAGTTTTGATGATAACGGAGTGTTGAGTGAGACAGTTCTCCAAGTGAGGTCAAGAGAGGAAGAAGATTACGTTTGGACGTTAAATAGTGGTACGATTGTCTATTGATTTTGCTAGCCTCGAGCATGTAGAAGTCAAGTATCTTCACGCAACTTATGATGGTAACAAGATCTTTGAGTTGCCTCCTCTCCCAGAGAACATCCCCACAACATTCAGTGGAGATTTGGATGGAATGGGGAAGGAGCACAACGGGCACGCGTGTTGTAAGACTATGACCACAAATGTTAAGAATGATTTCGGCCTTCAGTTTCGCAAGTGCTACTGTACGAGCCATCTTTAGTGCTCAAACTTGAGCTGTGATTATATAAATAGGAATCCAGGAAAGGTGAATTCCATTGAGTGGGCTGGACTTACTCCAAGTCAGATTTTAGTGGGAGAGGAGCATCCGTCTAACTCAACTCTTGTTTGCAAAATCTGCCATACTCCCCCACCAGCTTGTCTTCTACCACTACCGCTACAGACAATGGGGTGGATTGATGCAGTTGATAAGTACCTAAATCCCACCCTTGTCCTATGCAAGTCCGCTATCAAATTCTTCCATGCACTGAACAAGTGGTCTTCTTCTCCAACAGAATCTCTAGCTTGATGAACAAGCAGACATGCCTTCTTGCAAGCTAGCAGAGATAATACACAACAAGTGGCTACAACAATCTGGGAACACTAGGAACTGCCTCTACGCTGCCAGAGTCGATGATATGATGCGTGCCTTCATGCAGATCACGCAGTACAGGAAGTATCTGAAGGGGGGGGGGGGCAAGAGGCAAAGGACCAAATAAAGCAAAGCTCCGTCTTTGTCAAGCACAACGAAGCTTGGACTTTGTAATGATTGCTGAAGCAATGAAGGCTTATCCTAGAGCGGAAGATGTGCTAACGAAAGAGAAAGGACTAGAGGGCGCCGAGATCTTTGGCTCATTAAAGCGGAAGCTTGATCTCCCCACGGGATCTGCTCACGACTCACACCCCTCAGATAAGGTGAATTATTTGATACCAGCCATGGGGACCAGGTCAAGAAGAGCGAGGATTGAGGAAGCACTTTCGGATCCAACGTGTGGTGTCCAGCACACCACGTCTGTACAAGAAATAGACTGTGATCTTAACACGTGGCACATTGCTCGCCTTTCGAATCGGTTAGCCAAGCCCTTCAAGCCCAGACGAGGAAGAAGTGCGATGCAATGATTTCTAGGGGAGCAAAAGGCACACCCGCGCCTACGTATTCTGGGAGGAAGAAAGACTATCACACCAAACGTGTTGCTCCTGCAGAGTTCTGGTTCTACCCCGATGATATCAGCCGTTGTCTGAAGGGGGGGCCTAGAACTTGGGTTATGGATTGGCCGACCATCCCTATGATGTGGCTTATGAAAATTAGAACTAATCTCACTCGTCAAGAAGTTCTAAGTCTTGAGGAGGCTACATTTCAATTGCAGCACCGAGGTGAATTGTCACCAAGGCGTCAATTCCAAGGGGCTTCGAAGTGGCCACTTCAAAGGTCTAACTTCAAGGAACCAACAAACCCAGATGCGCACCCTACACTCCGCAATAATCATTCCATTCAAAGGAATCCTGACGTACCCACTGTAGATCACAGAAACAAGTGAGAAAGCGCCGCTCTCATGGACAATTGCGGTGTAACAGGAGTAACCACTATTCCTTATCCTAGATATAGATGCGTGGTAACTCTAAACACAAGAGGGAACAAGATGTACCGCATCATCGTTGCGAGCTTTCTCGAATGCACTTGCCCGGATTTTGTGAAGATGCTTTCGGAGACTCTTGGGAAGGCCAAGCAATGGAATGACTACAAACACGTATACTATGTTCTTTGTTACATGTGCAAGATGGATCCTAAGGAGGACTCCTTCATGCATCCTCCTAGCTGTAGCTACAATGAAGTTATGCGCATCCTCAAACGTATGGGCGTAGTGTAGCATGCATTTAGCCTTCAGGAATGAACACTGTTTTTAACGATATCCCAGCAGTCCCTTCAAGTTGATTTGAAATGGATTTGTATTCGATTTGAACAGCGAAGAATAAAGTTTCTACTGTTATCTTATACTTTAGTTATTTATTGTGCCCTGATTATTTACTTGCCTAGTTCTAAAGTGGCAATAAACATTTATATATATGTTTTTTTTGTTTTTTGTTTTTTTAAATTTTTTTTATCTAAATTTTTTTTTTTGCTGATTTTCAGCCTCGTCGGAGAGTATCTCGGATCCGAGACACACTTGGAGAATCACGATGTGGAGTCCCTTAGATCCGAGACACTCCCTAATGGGGCTGAAAATTAGCACAATAAAGAAACACGTCTACATTAAAAGCAAGCGGGACCTTGTGACTACAAATTGAAAAGGTTTCTGCAATTCACAAGAATTTTGCAACATGTTTCAAGTATTTTCTTGCTTAAACCATATTTTCATGTTTTGAAAAGAAAAATCTGGATTTTTCGTTTTTTTTCCTATAAATTGTGGTTTTATATGGAATCCACGGAAATAGGTACTTTACTAAATTTAATCATTTTTTACTGCCCGCGCAAAAAAAAATTAAAAAATATTAAAAAATCACGCAAATTTTGGAAAAAAATTGAATTTTTTCAAAATTTTAGTCTAATTTTAGATTTCCTGCTCGCTGCTCGCTGCTCGCTGCTCACAAGATTGCTTCGCTGAATAATTATACTATATTATGTAGGACAATAATTGGATAGTATTGGAAGAAGATGTTTAAGGTGATTTCTATCTCTAAACCTCAAGCATTATCATTCAAGCAAAATTTTCTATAGAAACCTTTAAAACATTATCAATATAGAAAATATTACAAAATATGATAAATTACTTGCAACTATGTTTCCTTTTCTTGCAAAATACCAAAACAAAGTGTTGTTCACATTGAGCCTAAAAAAATTACAACTTTTGCAAATTCCGTAAATTTTTCCCCAAAAGCACATGTTGTGTATATTGCACAATATCATAAATGTTGATATTTACCACTTACCTGGCGGGGTGCGCATGGGATAAGGATACTCCATGATCTAAGTATCAGTTGATCTACAAGTCTACACTAAAGCCGATCTTCAAATCTGATCAAGCCATGGTCCGAACTCCCGAGTTGGTCCACACCAAGTTCGTCCTTTTGAAGTGTACCATCCATTAACGTTGTTGGATTCAAGAGGCAATGGAGGATCGCCTGCTGCAAGATCTCTGCAACGACCACTACCTGCTGCCATCAATCCCTGATCCCACACAGATCGTCACCTGGTTGTACAATGTACTTCATGATGCTTCATATGACCAATAGTAATCACACAAAGCGCTGCATGTAGCTCTGACCAACGTCCTAGCTCCCATCTCGCTTCTACCCATCTGATTTTCTAAGTCGTGATATTATAAGAATTAGCTTAAATTGAAATGTGAAAATATATATTAACTAATCTGACATTCTGGAATAATAACAAACAATTGCATCCAAACTTTCCCTTACAATAAGCCTCACCCTCATCTTAACCCTTTAGTGCCCAGGTGTTTTTGGCCTCGAACTGGTTCAGGGTGACCTCGGCGTGTGATTCATGCCACTGCTTTCGGAGTAAAACGATTTTTCGAAATCCGGTTGTGGAAACTGGTGTCCAACTGGGGGGGCTCTTGTTTGCATCACTTATATGGGTTCATGAGTGATACCCTTGTGAATTATTCATTTGTATTTGAGCAGCTTTGACGGAAAAAAAACCAAGTATACGGTTAGACCGCCGTTGGTTGATAACTTGATTGGGGTTCAGCGATGTGCAAATAAAAGGAGAAATTCACCACTCACCTGGACGTCAATCTCAATACTCACAGTAATGTCGCCGAAAAGAAATGATGTGAAAAATATTTGTTTCGTAATTGATATAGAATTCTTTGGCTCAGCAAAGGGCCCAGGGATACTATTCACAGTTCAAACTCTACGACACTTTTTGATCAACTATCCTGATCTACGACGAAATCGCAACGGTGAGGGCATTCATGTGCACATGGAGGTGCAATGTAATGCACAAAACCTTCAGAAAGCATGCAGGAATTCTAAAAATCACACAAAATACCGCAAACAGAGAATACATATGAGTCCGAGCGTAGATTTCCTTTGAGGAAGAAGAGCGCCCAACTGAATGTCGACAGGTGGCTTTTCTTTCCGCCCTCCAAGACGTCGCCTTCCTGCCTGGGCTGCCCCATGTACGTAGCTCCATCATCTTTCCCCCTCGCAGACCTTTTTCTTTCATACGGTCTGAGCATATTTAGTAGTATTTGGGGACCTTCCAGGGGTCCGATTTCGAAATTTCTTTTTGCATCATGCAGCTTCGACAAATGCCCTCATCCGTTCCGGTATAGCCGAATCCATTCTCCGAATACACACTCCGCAATTTCCATTTCAGAGGCCCAAGCGACCAGAAACTGGTCGCTTGGGCACTAAAGGGTTAATGATAAGGCAAACCCCTCCCAACCTCTTCCAACCCTGGTTCTTGACTTAGGAAACTTGTGGTTATTAGGAAATTTTTGGAATAAGAGACCTCACATTAATCTTGAGAGGACTGTTCAATTAATTTTAGACAACTTGAATAGTGTTTTAATTTTTTTAATTTTTTACTTTATCATTGAATCAACAATATAAAAAAAAGGGGCTTTTTACCCAACTAATGGGGACCTACTTGGGGACCTCCCCCTCGACTTATTGACCAGCATTAAGATGAGGGTCAGGTTTATTGTCAGGCCCAAACAATGGCTCTAAAATAAATAATGCTATGCATTAGTTTGAAAAATGAAGGATATTTCATTTTAGTAACAATGAAACATTATCGGAAACGTAACTTTTTCCTTTAGCAGCAAATATTGGACTCACATTTTTAGTGTGGCAACGCCAAGTGCTTCTACTTTCTGCGACAATTCCACCACCACTTGTAGATTTTCATTCTACCGTAGATACTCCAAGCAGGCGGTGTGAATGGGCCATCTGGCATTGCAAGGGCGAAGGAAAACACACCCAAAATCGTCACTATCTACCACATTAAGTGCCTCAGTGCAACATCTGTGCGACTAAAATCTAGGAAGAGGTGCAACTCCTTGTAGAGCAAACGTAGAGCTTCTCCGTTCACTGCTCTTGACGATACCAAACCTACAAATGTTGGACTTGTGGCGCCATCTTTTATTACGAACTTCACTAATAAAGAGTAAGACTTTTGATAGATGCATTGATTCATATTCTTATCTTAGTATATAGAATTGGACAGCCTACAGAATTGAAACATATGAAACATGAACAAAAAATAAAAATAAGTTAAAAAAATTCATTGATGATAAAAAACACAAAAATATATAAAAATAAATACTTTAATAATTCATAAGTTGTAATTTTATCCATTCATGAATGAAAAATTCATTAAAATAACATTTAATAAATATTATATAGCTATTTATACTAGTTCAAAGTATATTAAAATTATTTTGGACGGAATTTGATAAATTTTATTGACATATTTCTACTAAAAAATCATGATTTGTTTTTTAAGATGCAAAAATTAAAAAATGATGATTCTTCCAAATTAATAATTAAGAATAAAACAATCAATAATAAATAAGTATATAAACTTACAAAATACATATTTGTAAAAATAATTGATGGTTCAAATTATACTCAAACTAAAACCATTTTTAAAATAAAAATATTTTAAATTTATTTTTTCTTATTTTATTGATTATTATATTTCCAAAATTTTAGTGAGAAAAAAACATTTTGTCTGAATAATAAAAATCCATTAAAAATATATTAATCATTCATTTTTATTTTTTAAAGAAAAATTAGGTATTATTTTTTGTATTTAAAATTATATACTAATAAAAAGAATATTACGTAATAAAACATTATTAAAACTATATTTTGTTATATTTCCTTAATTGCAACATAGACTTCTTGTCTGCATTTAATACATGGTAGCAAGCACATTGACGTAAGTGTCCAACTGCAATTGCAACATTAAAAGATCGTCTATCTGCAACATGGCAAGTATGCCTTCTCCCAACATTGGGTCGTTGAGTATTTGTCTCTAGCGAAATTCCGGCAGAGTGGCAAAATACAGAGTTATTTTCACCACAAAGAGAATAGGGATTCAACTTAATGACGCTCGAGTATCTTGAGCCATCAAATGGCAGAGAGCTGGAGCAGCATATGCAGGCCCAAGGTAGCATCTCATCCTTCGCACAAATACCCATACTCAACCAGTTTGCCAAGCTCTTCGGCATTAACATTATTATCATTAATAACATTGACAACAATTTATAAATTGTAACAGTAATTTCGACTGAAAGTGACGGTTTTCAGCCGAGCTCCAAGTTGGAATGCGACAAACTGTTCCACACATTACAAGTCGAGTGGAAACAGCTTTGATCACTCACATAGAAAAAGAACTAGGACACTCTGCAAGGCTCAAACACTTTGCATCATCAGTTGACGTAGTCAACAACTTTGGGTCAAGCTAGTCAGAGTACTTTAAATCCGAGCTAGACTTCATTTATTTCTATATTATGATAATATTCGCATATCAATATCACGATGGAATTACGCCGATGCTTGACGATCAAACCAGAGTACTATAGACACCATATCCGGCAGCTGACGATTGATTCATCATCCGAACTGGTCACAAGTACTGCTCAAGGCCCACTGACTATCGACCTTGTGATAATAGAGTACTTAGCCTCATGTGTGGGAAAGTTGGAGCCGCAGGCCGGAGTTCTCATTCATGTACTGGTACCCACCGACACGTCCACCGCTGCCGCATTTGGTGATCATGTTCCTGAGGTAGGGGACAACCACGCTGCAGGGCTCGCATGCTAAGTTGATGCAGATGGACGTCTTGCAAGTGCCGTAGTTCGTCATGTCCGTGCACTTGCTGCCGAAGATGTTATCGTTGCAGCACTGTTTGTTAGTACCCAAGTTCGCCAAGTTGTTAATCGCGAGTGCGCAGTCGGCCGAGACTGGGCTCCCTTCCGACGTCTCGCACACGGGCGTCGTCACAGCGTCGACCGCACCTAGCATTGTTTAATTGGGGCAGCACCAATATCATTGCAAGTAGTGATCATTGATTGAAATTTAACTAATTGCATCCAAAATATACCAGATTGCTAGCACTCATTGCATTGTGGGCAGAATCTGTAATTACGAACCAGGAGCGCCGAGCCAGAGGGCGAGCTGCAGCATCAGAGCCAGGACGCAAACCAGCCGCATGTTATTAGCTCTCTCCATGGCGGTCAATGGCGTTTGGATATAAACTGCAATTTGCACATTAGATGAGTTTCCGGAATGATCATTAGAGCTGCATGATGCCAGTCAATTAATCAACACGTCGTGCAAGGTCGACTGACTTCACCAGCTGGTGATCATCCCAGCAGGAAATTGGAACAGCTAGCTAGCTAACTACTTCACAGCGATCTAGCGACGTCCAGCCAATAACTAAGTTGTTGCTTGAGCTGAAATTAGAATTCGTCACGTGCATGATAACTTACATCTGGATACAGTTCTCTTAAAAACCACTCCACTATCTATTTATCTACCAATCTAGTCAGGCAGCTGATTCAGTCCGATGTTTTATGCAATTATAACACCAGAACTACTATTAAGTGTTGACACAGTCTACTGACGTGGTAAGCTTAAACTCAAGTACTAGAACTATCATGGCCACCAGTGTACACTACAGTACAAAGTAACTCACTGAGAGTCGAGTGCGGCGCTGTGTGAGCTGCGAGCGAGCTGGAGATGATGGGCCACAAAGAGCTCAATGAGTGTCTGCTCGGCAGGGGTCTGATCAAGCAGGAGCAGAAGCAGAAGGCTTGAACCGGAAGAGATGGAATTTGTGAGATGGCTTCTCCTCTTTAAACTGGAGTTGGGTCGAACCGTATGACGACACAATTGAAATCTTTGAGTATATTTAATGTGGCTTACCATTTGTTTTGCGTTGAAAGTTCGGTGCTAAGGTGGAGGCACCCATAACCGACCAGGTACCCATAACTAATCAGTAGACTTCTCCATTTCCGACCTCCATTTCCAACCACCTACTGTTCAAAATCTTGGGAGATCTAGAAGAAAGTATCAAGCATGATTGGTAGAAAGGGAATCAAAGGGAATCAAAGGGAATCCTATGGAAATATTTTGGTAGTAGCAGAGTGATCAAGTTTTGGTGTCATGGTGGTCGGTTTTAGGTGTGCCTACATATCGGTTGTATGTATTACAAAAAAAATGTCTTTCAAAATTCATAGTAAATAAAATATTGAAGTAAACATGACATTCAAAGTTGCATTCCTCCTTAAACCTATTTCCCCTTCAAGGAAAAATCTCCCTCAACTTATACACCTTCAATCTTAGTGGCAAATCTCTTAACTGGTCGGTTATAGGTGCCTCCACCTTAGTGCAAGTTCGTGAAGTTCGTGAAGTTCGTGAAGTTCGATGTTCCATCGGAATACGATACTATGGTTGCCACCTGCAGGCATCCTGGTTTTAGAAAAAGTCTGGGGGGAGCTTGGCTTCTTAATTGTAGTTTATATTAATATCATGTATGTCTTGGTAAGCTACTAAGCTGTTTGACTCGAGCATGTCACGTGTGTGGAATGAGAATTGGTGGTTCCAAACTACTGTTCACTGTTCAGAGATTTTTTAAATTTCCAATTGAAAGATTCATAAATATGTATATAATATCATGTATGTCTTGATATGCTACTAAAGGTATGATCTCACCTGGCAGTTTGTAGTGCTGGAAGAGCGGTGGTAGGGGCAGAGATGAAGTTTATAATATCATCAACTTAAACTTTAATAAGGACTTAAAATTAAATCATTATATGAATAATGATGTTTATTTACGAATTTTAGAATCTTAAATTGTTTTATTTTTAGTCAACTACAATACAAAAAAGTCAAATTTAAGTTTTATAATAATTACAGAACATTCATAATAATTGTAATGAATATAAAAATATAAATTTGATCTATATTGCTATCCACTACATATGTATTATAATTTCATATCAATGAACCATCTATCATTCAATTCAAATCTATTTATAAAATTTGAATGCACCTTTTATTTGTTTATTTTTTAATTAAAAATTAATTATTGCTTTGGCTATTAGCTTTGAATTTATAATGATTATAATATTACAATATTTCCAAGACAATATTATATCATTTTACATTTGATATTTAAATTTTAAAAATGTTTGATAAAATAAATCTTAAATACGCAAATAAAATGATTATTTTGCAAAAGTTGGTCATAGCCATATACTGTTTAGAAAATTTTATTTAATTTTTAAGTAAAATAATAAAATTTGATTATTATTCAAAAAAAAATTTAATTGAATGAAAATTAAATAAAAATGGAATTTTTAACATTTAAACAATTTACGAATAGAAAATTGTAAAAAAAATTGTAAAATCAAGTGGTAAAAACATTGTGCTTAAAAAAACTTCTTATATTGATAGAATAAAAAATAAATTGAAACTTAAAGAATAAGACTTTTGATAGATGCATTGATTCATATTCTTATCTTAGTATATAGAATTGGACAGCCTACAGAATTGAAACATATGAAACATGAACAAAAAATAAAAATAAGTTAAAAAAATTCATTGATGATAAAAAACACAAAAATATATAAAAATAAATACTTTAATAATTCATAAGTTGTAATTTTATCCATTCATGAATGAAAAATTCATTAAAATAACATTTAATAAATATTATATAGCTATTTATACTAGTTCAAAGTATATTAAAATTATTTTGGACGGAATTTGATAAATTTTATTGACATATTTCTACTAAAAAATCATGATTTGTTTTTTAAGATGCAAAAATTAAAAAATGATGATTCTTCCAAATTAATAATTAAGAATAAAACAATCAATAATAAATAAGTATATAAACTTACAAAATACATATTTGTAAAAATAATTGATGGTTCAAATTATACTCAAACTAAAACCATTTTTAAAATAAAAATATTTTAAATTTATTTTTTCTTATTTTATTGATTATTATATTTCCAAAATTTTAGTGAGAAAAAAACATTTTGTCTGAATAATAAAAATCCATTAAAAATATATTAATCATTCATTTTTATTTTTTAAAGAAAAATTAGGTATTATTTTTTGTATTTAAAATTATATATTAATTAGAATCTTAATTATACTACGTAAATCTTTTTGGAATTTTTTTGGAATTTTTTGGAATTTTTTGGAATCTTTTTTGGAATCTTTTTAGAATCTTTTTGGAATTTTTGGAATATTTTTGGAATATTTTTGGAATCTTTTGGAATCTTTTTGGAATCTTTTGGAATCTTTTTTGAAACTTTCTGGAATCTTTTGGAATCCTTTTGGGGTATTCTGGAATCTATTGGAATATATGGAATCTTTTGCAATTTAACAGACTAAATTGAGAGGAGCTTTTATAGATTAAAAAAAGAATTTTGTTTAAATTTTTAAATTTTTCTTGAAAAGGTTAGTGAGTTGGAAACCACATCCAATTTAGAGAACCTTGTTTGGATTCATAGATTGTTCACAATAAACCTCAAAACACTAACGGGGCAAGGTTTTTCTTAGTGTTAGAAAACTTACAATATTGGAAACTAATGGTGTTCCTAATAGGTAATTAGTGGCCTTTCTCTATATTATCATGAAATATGTGATTTTAGCAAATCATATCAATTTCCAACTACTAATAATAGAAAGTTTATATTCTATCGATTTTCAAAGTTTTAGTCTCTTAAGTAAATCGTGAAGTAATTGGTTTCTATTTAAAAAAAATTAACCGAATTCATTTAGTTTAAGCATTAAGATCTTGATACTGTCTTTTAAGGCAAAATTCTATAAGTGTCATGAAATGCATATTTTACAATACATCTAAGTTTTTCTCCAAACCCCTTGGGCCTTTAGGGGTTAGGGGTTAACCCCTAACTCTCCTTAAAACCCGAATCGGGTTTGGAGGTTCCGGCAGGGGAAAAACTCAGCCAACTTTGACCATTATAATCTCACAAATGAGGAAGAATGAACGGTTCAAATTTGGTAAGTGAGAAGAATGTCAAGTGAACTTTGAGATCTTACGGTTGAATCTTTTAAATAATGCTTGGATTGAGATTTTTTGAGCTTAATCTAAAGGAAGGTCAGATTTTGTGACTTAGACCGTTTTGCAACAAGGAGAGTTAGGGGTTAACTTATTCATTCCCAATTTTTTTTTTAAAAAAAAAAAAAAAAAAAAAAAAAAACTCAGAAGACTTTGGCGGCAATTTTGTCATAGTAAAACAATTTTTTTCAAAAAGGTTTAGACTAAGAAAAGTTGAGAAATCAAGTTAAGTTTCATCTCCGAAAATTTGTTTGTGATTTTGAGCCTTCATTCAAAAGTTATAGACAAAATTCAGAGAGGAGTACAAAGGAATGTTTTTTTTTTGATATTTTCAAAAACCCTCACTGAATTTTTTCTATAACTTTTGAATGGAGGCTCAAAATTACAAACGGATTTTTGGAGATGAAATCTGACTTGATTACTCAACTTTTATTAGTACAAAGATTTTTGAAAAAAGTTATTTTACTATGTCAAAATGGCCGCCAAAGTCTGCTATGTTCGAAAACTTGGTATTTTAAGTCTATATGTAAGAAACAAATCCGACTGAGGTCATGAAAATCACATGGTGGTGAGTTGGTAAGAGTTACCCCAGCTAAACAATCGGAAGAACCACCCCAAATAGAGACTACCTAAGCCTTAAGAACAAACTCCGATCAACCAGGTCAAGAAAGAGAAACCGTCAGGGAAACCTCCTTCGAAAGCAACTTGGCAGCCCAAGAATCCGGCAACCACCGGTCCAGCTAAGACTCCCCCTAGCGGATTTGCTCAGGTAAAATCGGAATCCCACTCCTCTAGTCTCAATGCTGATCAGGCAACAGACCAGAAGATATCACTCAGAGGCAGCTCAAGCAATCACCCGACTCAGGAGGAGGATGAGCTGATGTTTGATGCCAGCGCCACAATTAAAGAAGAACGTAGCAGCCCGAGCCCTCGGAGGGAACTAGACTGCTCCTATGCCAACGATCAGCATCAACAAACAACCACCAAGACTCCAGGGGAGGCTCAGCTAAACCCCATCCAGGTAACACCTGCTCAGGACCATTCCGTGACTAAGGAACAGGAACAAGTGCAGCAATGGATCTGGGCTCAGGACTCTAAGCGACATTCCCGACCTCCTGCCGTGACGGTAGGAACCCCTCTCCCACCCCAGGAAGATCCGAACAAGCGACTATACAGATCATCGGACATCTCCCCCAAATACTTGTATGCGTTAGGAATCCAGAACCCACCTCAAGCAGTAGCTCTAAAGTGTACAATAGTACCCTTTTTCTACCGCACCAATCAGACAGGCTCAGGACTGGATTACCTGATCGACGGCAAGCACAAGCAAGCAGCTCCGATTTTCTCTTTTCAACTCTCGGAGTTGAACTCCTTAGAGGAAATCTACTGGTCCTCGAGTCTCTGCAAACAACAGATAGCAAATGAGACGTTAGCAGAGATGCGACACCTTATTATCAACTTCAACAACCGCCACAACCCACTGACATCATGGGACAAGGCAGATTGGGTATACTTCTGGAAGCAAGAAGACCATCAATCCGCAAGATGCTACCTAATCGCAATGATGGATGCAGGGAGGTCTGCCGTGATGTTTGAGAACTCATGGTCATACCTCTGGAAGAAGATGCCCGAAGCCATCCAATGGCAGATCAAGACTTCACCGGAGTCCCACCTGCAATCCAGTGCAACAGGACACGGTGTATGGGATTTAATGTTCCCAGGAGCTTTTGCTCCACCACCGCCATGATCGCCACTCAAACCAGAGGCGAAGAAGCAGAGAGTTCTAGAGGAAACTTTAGAGCAATCAGAAGAAGAGTTTCCTCCAGTCCGACTAGATGAAGCAAATCCCTAAATTTACTATAGTTTCTCAGAATGCCCGTGCCTTAGGATATGGTACGGGAGGGGTGTGGAAAAGACACTCACTCAGAGAAATTTTCTCGAAGATGTCTCCAACCCCGGATGTAATTCTGCTACAAGAACACAGATACAAATCAAAAGATTGTAAAGAACTTACATCTCAATTAGAATTCCTAGGAGGCCCATCCCTTTGGAATGAGGGCTCTTACTCTGCAGCTTCTGACAAAACAAGGGCCGGAACAGCAATCCTACTCTCGAAAGGCCTCAAAGAACTGGTAGTAGAGTCAGGAATCATCATGGCCGGAAGGGCACAGTATGTGACCATCCAGCTCAACCCCCAACTCAAACTCGGCATCCTCAACATCTACGCATTCAATGAATCGAGAAGACGAGGAAGAATGTGGGACATGCTAGCTAGAACAGATCTCCCAGAAGCCGAATGGATTCTCGGCGGGGATTTTAACTCAGTAGAATCACTGGATGACCGCATAGGAGGTAGCTGCAACACCAGCATGGCACCACCAGAAATGGAAGCATGGACCAGGCTACTACTCAGATTTAACCTGGGAGACAACTTCCACATGCCCGAATTCAGAAGACTAACCAAGAAGAAATTTAGCTGGGACAATGACCGTAAGAATGGAGAGCGGAAAGCCTCCAGAATTGATAAATTCTATATTCCCCCGGCCATCAAGAACATTGGAGGACAAATAGGCATCCTTGCTTCATACCCCAAGGTATCCGACCACTCACCTGTCACTCTGAAACTGATTCACAGTAGCAGCCGACCCCCTAGAACAGTTCCCTTTAACCAATACCTGCTAAAAACCCCGGAGGGTAGAACTCTCCTAGAAGAGGCATGGAAGAAAGGTTACACCCTAGAACCCAACCTCTCACAGGCTCGGAAAATGCAGAGCGCTCTCCGAATGATCAAAGCAGAAAGCGACGCCTACACTTTCAGAACTAAACAGCGATGGAAAGAGCAATATGACGAAGAAATTAAAACCATCCTAGAAGCCGAAGAAGAACTGCAAAACAACTGGCTTGACGAAGACACACGGGATAAACTCTCAAAGGCCCAGTCAGAACTTCACAACATCAAAAAGGAGAGGCTCGACAGGAAAATACATAGAAACGCAGCCACCTGGACAACACAGCCAGGTGTTTAGGGTGTAAATTTGAAAAACTTTACACAGCCGACCCACAGGTAGAAGCAAACTCGGAAGCTAGACAACAGTGCCTAGAGAGCTTACCAGAGTTGGTGACGGCCGAACAAAATCGCAGACTCATAGCCACCATCACAGTCGAAGAGCTCCATCAGGCTGTCAAAGCTCTACCATCGAATAAGGCACCAGGAAGCGACCTCATCCCCACGGAATTTTATCAAATAATGTGGGAGGTAATCTCTGAACACATACACCAATTTTGTCATTTCAATCTTAGAGGCAGGGGTTCTACCCGATTTTCTTAACGAAGGCAAGATAGTTTTAATTCCTAAAAGCGGAGAACTATCCTACTTAACTAACTTCAGACCCATTACATTACTATCATCTCTGTATAAGATAATAGCCAAGTTGCTAGCTAAGAGAATGACCCCGAATTTAAAAGATTGGATTCTCCCATCTCAAACGGGGTTTGTACCCAATAGATGTATCTTTGACAACATATACTTAGCTTATGAATCCATGAAGTGGGCTAACGAATCTAATCAAGACTTAATTCTTTTACTAATGGATTTTGACAAAGCCTACGACAGAGTCTCATGGTCCTTTTTATCACAAACCATGAATAAGATGGGGTTTAATAGCACTTGGATAAAATGGATAATGTCCCTCCATCAGGAAGCAAACGCAGCAGTAATAATTAATGGAGTAAAAGGACAAACCTTTAATCTGCAGAGGTCCGTCAGGCAAGGCTGTCCGCTTGCCCCCTATCTCTTCCTGTTAGCTGCCAATGTAATTGCATACATGCTCCAGGACCCTAAATACGAAGTAAAAGGTTTAATTATGCCAGATGGTAGCACAATCTTTAGTCAACTATTCGCTGATGACACACTACTCTTCTTAGAAGGTTCACCAGCCAACTTAGACAGAGTTTTAAAAATTTTCGAACTATATAGTCTAGCTTCAGGGGCTAAGGTAAATTGGCACAAGAGCAGGGCCATCTGGGTCTCGAACAAGACTAGAACCTGGGACTGGGGGACTCAGGTGGGTCTAATTTGGCTGGAGAAAGGAGCTTACGCACGATACCTAGGCTATCCCCTGGGTTTCTCAATTCCAACAGAAGAAATCGACAATACAGTGGTCAACAAAATTCGTGAAGGAATCCAGAACTGGTCGAAGAAAAATCTTTCATTACCTGGAAGAGTCCTCGTCATCAATCAGGTCATCTTAGCGTCAATCTGGTACGTTGCATCTTGCTCAGCATTCTCAGCTACTGCAATGAAAAAGATACGAGCTTTGATTAGAGACTACATGTGGTGTGGAGCTGCGGGTCGTAAAACCAGGGCAAAGTTAAAATGGGATACAACAATTCTACACCAAGATGCAGGAGGCATCAGGGTGATGGACCCAGAGCTTCAGACTAAAGCTCTTTTAATCAAAACCTTAGTCAGAGCCCTGAACCCGGAGGCAGAACCTTGGAAAGTCTTCCTTCTCCACAATCTGAGGAAACTAGAACCAAAAACCAACGGACCTTGGCCTCGCTCCACACACTGGATGATGCAACCATCTCAGAAACTCAAACCAGTAGGCTCTCCCCTTTTTCAAACCATACTACACAGCTGGGCCTCCCTACATCAAGGAATAGAACAGCAGGTTCCGAAAACATGGGCGGAACGTTCAAGGCAACCCCTGTTTGGAAATAGACTTATCACATCACAATCTGGGGAACAATGGGGGGCCAGTCCAAGAACTCAACTCAGAAATTGGGTACAAGGCGGAATTTTCACAGTTCAGGATTTATGGAACCCTACGCAACAGGACTGGGTGACCGCAACAATTATTAGATAGAAGACGAAGGCAAGGCTGCAAACAGAACAACAACACCGAGCTAAGGTTTTAGGCAGCATCCCATGGGATGGGACAATTCAGAAAAAGAAGCTGAAACAAAGATGGATGGCAAGACCAGACCTTGTGCAAATCAGCCAAGTATTCCACCTGCGATATAATCTTAGAGGAGAAGACTTTGCCGAAGAGTATGAAGTCCTTCCGTCTCACCAGCTTCGAAAACGACCAGGAGATTTGCAGTCGATCCAAGTATCTAACCTGATCCCAGTTAGAATAGTCACCCGAAAGGAAAAAACAGGAAAATTCATTGACTTCAACCCTCGCTCGGAAATAGAAGACGGCATATCTCTTTGGCTTTTCGACAATAAAGCACTCAATACCATAGACTGGGACCCAGCGGAATGGAAGTGGAGAGCAATTGGTAAACTGAAAACTACCAATTTCTTCCAATATGAAGCTCAGAGAGGATACCAGATTGGAATAAGACAACAACAAGTTCCAATGAAATTTGACACAGAACTGAGCGACTTAGGATACTCGCCAGTGGAGAAAACCAAATTCTACCAAAGACTTTGGCATAGCTGGAAACCGAGGAAAGTCTCAGCCATGAATTGGTTAGCATTAGGAGGCGGATTACCTGTAGGTGAATGGAGGAAGAAAATCGGGGACTCCGGCCTCTGCAAGATGTGCCCCACAGAGACTACCGACACCGTGCAACACTCCCTCGTCTCGTGCCCATAGGTTACTGAAGCATGGACCAGGTTCAACGCAACACAACAATCAGTACAACCGGAGGCCCAAGATCTTACATGGCCACAACATCTTACTTAAAGAATGCAGCAGCCGGGCACCACACCCACCCCCAGCCCGACACCATGGGACACTAAAGGTAAAACCCTAATTGAACCAGACACACCATGGGAAATTCTGAGAGCTTCCCTTCTTTGGTTTATTTGGTGTCAAAGGTGCAAATATGAGTTAAACAATCAGAGCTTTCACTTAGGAGCTGCGTTGTTAAACGCATGGCGCACAACAATTTTCATCGGAATGGAAGCAGAGAGGGAGATTAGGAAATACCGCAAAGCAGAGAAGAGAACAGCCCTGAAGATACTACTCACCGATATCTGGACCAAGGGCAATCTCTTTGGAAAAGCCGGCCCCAACAACATCGACTGGCAACTTCTTCCCCCTGACTCCTGGCTTTCACGTACGCATGCTCTTCGACAACCTTCCCAGGACATCCCACAAGATGATGAAAGCGACATAGGAGAACCAGTCGCTGAAGAAGAACAAACTCCCGACTTACAAACAGCAATTGCGGACCTCTTCAGATCTGTACGAAAAACCTTACAAGAAAGGGAGCAAAACCAAGCGGGCCCTAGCAAAAGAAGACCCCCAACAGCGAGACCAAAACAGAAGGCAAAACGCAGGGCACATGGCAGGCAACGAAAACTACCACAAAAGAACTTATCAATACCCTCCAGTCCTCGCTCAACACCGCCACAAGAAGAGCTCCTACAGGACAGTCACACACTACCAAAGCCTCAACAACCTCCACACACGCAAACAACTCCAGAACAGAGAGAAGAAAAGACCAGACAAGGAGAAAGAGCAAGTACCAGAAAGAGACCCGACCCCCTCCCCAGCTATGTCCCACGCCACTACACTCGAGTAGGACACACGGCACCCATACGGGAGTTCCAGGAGGAGGAAGAAGATGAAGCCCAAGCACTCCTGCAAAACATCAACGACACAGTGTTCGAAGGTATGGCTCCCTACTCATACGTTCCATACACTTATCCGGTAACTGTTGAAGATCATGCTCAGGACCAGGCTCAACACACACCACGAGAGGCACAACACTATAGCATAGAGAAAAGAAGACCGGGTCCTCTGGAACATTACACAACAGGACAACCACCCCCCCTAGTGCCATACAGAGGACAAAACACTATCTCCGAGAAAGCTCTTCTCCGGACCTCCGGTTCATGACTCGTCATTGAGCTTTTGACTGAGCCCACTCATTTTTACCAAACCTTCAACATCAAGCACAACAAGACAGACCTAGGCGCAAAGCTTTTAGAACAACACCTTTACTGATCCACATAGAAGTTGTTCAAACAGATAGAGCCGAACAAGTAATTAGATAGAAATAGAGTCTCTCAGAGTTTTTCAAGTCTGAAGCACCATAAAATCATCAGCTGCAGAACTCCCAGATCCGGAAGTTCCCAGTATCCTTACTCTCCCTTTCATCTATACATTACTATGTACAAAATTTGGCTTAAGCCCTAGCCCTAACTAGAACCTATTCCCCGACGGCTAGGCAATTCCTTTCTGACATCAACGACCCCGAGAACGAAACATCATCGGTCACGACAACAGCCCCACCACCAACTAGCCACCAAACTAGAGCCCTTCCCAGCTCAGCTTCACGGGCGACCAGTCATAGGTGCTCACAACTTCTTCGCTGAACCCTCACCAACTGGAGGTGCCGACTTGCACAGCAGCTGCCCACGACGCGCCGAGAGGAAATTTGTAGTACCATCAGAATCGGAGGAGTCAGAGTAGGGCACCAATGGACCCGGATCAATTGGCACCGCCCAACCCTCCGCACGATCAACCGATGAAGCAGCAGCAATTCGCGAACCACCGCCCACTTCAGCAGCAGTAATACCATCACCAACACGCCCACTACAAGGAACATTGTATCCAGTTGCACCCCTGGAAGGACGACCGCCGATACGGACAGGTGACGAAGTAGAACCCACAGCCTGCTTTCCCTTACCTCTCTGCTGAGGCGAACGGACTTTGGAGACATGGCAAGCAACAGAAGAGGAGGGCGCCACCACCGAATTCGCGCCAGTACTCAGTTGACCAGTTTCAACATCAGCCGCATCCAATTCAATGGGGTTCTCCTCGCAAAGCCCTGGAATCGACATCGGTGAGCTCACGTGAGTTAACAAATAATCGTGGAATGTCAGACCAGACAACTTCTCCAACTTACGGATATCCCGCCAAACCTCCGGACTCCATCGAGGACGGACGATAGAAATTGTAATCAACAAGCGGCCCAGGGCAGGAGTTGATGGATAGCGAATCTCCTTTCTCTCAAGCACGTAGTGTACGTGGGAAAGCCAGCCATACAAAGCGCTCCGACCTCTATACATTGTGATCATCGAGACAGAAACAGAGCAGCAACAACAACGAAGCCGATAAACCGATGACACAAGAAAACAAAGGCGAAGAAACACACCACACCTCCTCCAATTTATGGGTTACACGCCATTGGAACCACTCCTCCAATTCGACCCAAGCCGCCAAACATAACCAAGCTGTCGCTTCGCCCAAGGAATCATCAAAGGGCAGTATTTCCCCACCCTCATCCTGTCTCCCATCATCTTGATATCTTTGGGAGTCTTTCACTTGGTGTGACATTGCATGCACAGACTCATGAGAGAAAAGACAAGATACGTCTGTGCCGCTCAAGCCGAATGATTGTGCCCACTCAAGAACCATCTCCCTGCTCGACAGAAGGACCAGCTGAAGGAAGAAAACAAGACGCAAACCCTTGAGCTTCACCGGTCCCCTAATGTCCTAGGTCGGTATAGGAATAATTCTTTCTACAGTTCTAGATGCATCGGGCCCATGTCCATTCAGATAGTATTTTCAATACTGTTTTTGTATGCGTTTTCTGTCCCCACTAGTTAATAGTTTGAAGATTTTGTATAGTTATTGCTTAGTTACGGGGCTTGGTCTCTGCGGAGGCCTTGCTCTGGGTCGTCCCGACCTGGGTCAATGCACGCCCATTAGACACGTAGACGACCCCAAGGGGTCGGTTTCCCCGGCCCCTCCCCGTTTTTCACGGGTTTTTGTTTCTCTTTCCTGCATTTAACCGCGGTGCGGCTTTCAAAGTTGGTTTACCCTTGAAAAAATAAGGTTCATCCTCCAAAATTTTATTTTTCCAAGTTTTTTTCAAAAACAATAAAACCAGCCTTAATTAAAAATAGACAAATGTAATGTAAAGTAATTCTTAATCTTTTTCTTTGTCCATCCATTAAATTTTTAAAGTTTTTATTTTCTTTTTTTAGAATTAATTATGAACAAACCGGCTATCGCCATACGGTGCTTGTCTTGTGGTCGACTTGCACCTTCGCATCTTCACTCTATGGAGCACCTTGCTTCTCTGGACTGTAAACCTCGCCCTCGTCTTAATAACAACGCGGGTCCTCCCCTCTTCCTCCCCTCATTGATTCTATTTTAAGGGGACATGCATCTTTTTTTTAATAAATTTTATAGAATCCGGGACTTCAAATTAGTCTAGAGTGACCAATTCAATTATTTTTAGATAGTTTATGGATTTTTTAATTTAAAATTTGTATGGGACCTTAAGGAAGCGCCTACGCTCCCAACATTGGGAACGTCGGCGTTCCCCAAGATCCCAAAAAATTAACTCATTCTCAAAAAAAAGGTTCGCTGATTAATCTGTCTCGTGAGATGTCCGGCAACGGGTAGGAGCTATGGGTTGCGGGCTCGAAGGTCGGGGGTTCAAACCCTGTTGCAGACCAAATTTAGAGTTGTCGCTTTCAAATTCAACACCGGAATCTTGTGTGCTATGGAACTTCTTCGGATTTTCAGGACGGCATTGACTTCAATGGAGCTTAGTTTTAGCTGGAATTTATTTCCAAATTTTAGTTTCAAGCTTCGTTCTTCTTGAAGTTAGGTTTTTTGTTTAATTTCCTTAGTTTCAGTCACAATGGATTTTCCTTTTCTAGGTTTAGTATCATGGTTTTCTTGGAGTCCCTTTGGATCCTTTTTTGAGGATTTACTCATCAACTGCAAGTAGGGCTTCCCGGTTCTTAGTGATTGGGGACCCGTTGCTGGGAATTGCTTGTTTTCCTTTGAAGGAGATGTAGTTTTTTCAGTACTTAGGGCCGGTTCAGACTGTGGCCAAACTTCGAGAGGAGAAGCGCCCCAACCAATGAAGTTTTAGAAAAGCACAAAGTTTCTCCTCTCGGCCTTCACACTAAGGCCAAGGTCCAAAGCACGTCGCCTCCAAAAAAAGCTTAGGTGGCAGCACTTTTGGGAAATTTTGGCGCTAAGAGTTTCTCCTCTCGACCAAAGTTTGGATCGAGCAAAATGCTTGACCCAAATTTCCGTCGAGAGGAGAAACTTTTTTTCATTAATATGCACAAGAAGACAAGGCTCATGGGCTAATAAGAGCTAGACATGCTCCACTTGCCTTGTCATGTTCTATTTAATGAACCTTTTGACAATCACTGGGTTTAGACCAATGCTGTCCAAAAATAAGCTGAATTTCAATCACTCGTAACTTTGTCATAACAATGTAGAATTTGCTGAATTCTTTTCCACACATTCTTCATTAGTGTTTACACCTTCCCTAATTTTTTCAGATTTTTATGATTTTTTTTATTTTCTGTAAATGTCTGAATACTCGGATCATAGGTCTTGGCCTTTGGCCTTCTCCTTTGGGCCTTCACACTATACACGGCCAAAGCCCCCATGTGGATTATTTTCAGATTACTTTTCAGCTCAAAGGCTTCTTCTATGGACCAAGTTTGGGACAGTAGACTAAGCTTCTCCTCTCGAGTCTAGCCATAGTCTGAATCGGCCTTTAGGTTTTGTCTAGTTTTAGCTTGAGTGCTGGGATGAGGTCATTGGTTTTCAGTGACTTTGGACTTCTTGTTGACCATCCCGAGCTTGCTCTCCCCCGGATGTTTCATCCTTTCTGGTCATGCAGTTTTTGTTCAACCTTTTCAGTTGTTTGCAGTTGGGTTCCGGCCTTGTGGCTGGTTCTCTCCCCCAACCCTTGTGGTTTTGTTACTTTTCTTAAAACTTTATCCCCGGTGGAGATTTTCAAGACTGGATTTTGAGTTGGAACTTATATTTCAGTTTTTTGTATTCAAGCGTATAAAATTTAAACATGAAAATTGAAGTTAATTTTGGTGTCAAAAGTTAATGTCGGGGCTGCCACTTAGAGCCAGGGACATTTTATTTGTAAGATCAAGTGGAATGGGTTTGAATAAAATCAAGTGGAATGAGTTTGAAATAACAACACCCTAATATGATTATTCGTGAAAGAATTTTATTGTCATATTTATTTTATTTACAATCTTGCATTTATACAATTTATTTGAATTTCAAAAAATTAAGATCTATTTCACATGTAGGTTTATCTCCTGGGATTTACGAGAACTCAAACGTGTGTGTCTCCGACTCTCCGATGAGTTATAGTGAAATAGTGGGATCTCATGGAGAGATTGTAAGTCATTATGACATTGAGTCAAACGTGATGAGATTGTTGCACGATAATCCTAGCATTAGAACAAATTTCATCTCTTGCACATGCTGTATTTTAAGTGTTTAGTCTAGTTTGAAGGGAATTTTATTATTGTGACTCTGTTTTTAGTGACGAATGGAGTGATTGTAGGCTTAATATGTAGCTCGATGTAAACCTTTGAAGGAATTGTTTTTTATTTTTATTTATTTTTTATTTTTTACAATTGCGTCCTAATGCCACGTTTACTTTGCGCTCGAGACTCCTGTGAATTCTTCTCTCACAATTATTTTGATCTACTTCTGTAGCATCAACATGCCGAGTGCTAGACATAGATATTGCTATTTTTACTTAGAATTGGTATATTCAACTTTGATTGGTAATTTTGTTATTGCAAGAAGGATTGTGAGTTTTGGAACATGGATCTTTTAAGTTTACTCGTAACACAATTGCTTTTTGGTCTTTTACTGTTGGGAAGCAAGTTTAGCAGTGTAACTCTGAATCCTTCAAGAATTCAAGAATGCACATAATATAAAATAAAGAAAAGAAGCAAATGAGATAAGGAAATATTTCTAGTTATGAGAATTACTAGGGTTCAGGATAGGAGTATGAACACATACAAGTAGAGAAAGATGTGCATCAAGCCAACATCAAATGGAGGCAAAATCATGTAGCATGGTCAATTGAAGCAAAGCAATAGATTTGTGTTTAACAAATTAGAAGTAGAACATTACAAGGTATAAATTACATACCACAAATCACAAATACAAAATTTTTAACAAAATTGATCAATAAAGTTTTATCAGAATATATTCTTGGAACATTTGTCACTCGTTTGAGTCAAATGTCTAGATCTTTTAGAATGAGGTTGAAAATTTTGAAGTTCTTTTAGTTAATAAGATGAACTTGTTGCAGCGGGAATTAGTATGGTTTCTTGCTCCGATGATATAGTGTTTGAGTCGTCCATTTCTTTAAGAAGAAGATGGGCATGCTCAAAAGATAATTCATTCCATTCTTCATCTTTTAAGACGTACAACATTTTAAATTGGTAGGCTTGATAAGCTGATAGTTCAGCAAAAAATTTAGACTGGATCCAAAACAAGGATAAACTTCATACATTAGATTCTTTTTACATCTATTTTAAGAATGCATAGGGATTAGAATAAATTTGTGATGGAAATATAAACATTCAACTTTCTCTTAAAACCCCTAGAAAGTACGGTCACCGCTAAATCAAGGTGATTGAAGAGTCCAATACATGTGCATTATAAGCATTTTGATGGTGCCAGTACTAGCTCTTGTTGTCACGGTGTTTGTAAACACAATGTCTCCATGCACATGCGTGTGCAGTGATCAGGAAAAGTAAGAATCTTTGTGTATGGTTCCATTGCATTGAAAATTACTGGGGTGATTACTCATATTTAGTCAAAACAAGTTTTTTAATATAGTTCAAACAAGTTGAAATTTGTCACATGCAGTGACCATTATAGGTGAATTAGATGGCCTTTATGGATGCACTTTTTCATTGTTTGCGGATAGTGTAGAGATTCTTTTGAGTCAATTGGACAGCACGCACTTAAAAAATTCACAACAAATTCACACTTTGTTTTAAAAATAAAATTTCATTTCCACTCCCTATTTTTGACATTTGTCTTTATGTGGAATTTTAGAAAAACTTCAACAATGGCAACAAGGCACACCAATCATTCTACCTATCATAGGTTGTTTTATTTTTTGCGGATATGTGATTTTGAGATATTAATTTTGAAGTATGGAGAGACCTCCCCGTTCCAAAGCCAAAAGTGCTGAGACACATCAAATCATTATCATTTTGAGAAACTCTGATACAATTCTCTTGTACAAGGTTGTAAAACAATGTGATTGAAAATACTAAATCTATTCAAAGATATAGAGCCTAGTGGTCATTTAGCATTTAGTCTAGTTATACATCAGATATACCACTTGAAAAACTCAACTTGGTATATAGCTAACTAAGTTGTTTTTCATTACATAACATAACTTTCTAGTTCATAAAAATAGTGGTTTATTATAATGGTTGATGCAAATTATTGATAAAATATGTATAAGTTATAAAAGAATAGTTAAGGTAAATGCTTGATAAAAAATGTGGAGTATATGAATGATTTTGTTTGAAAAAGATGTAGATATTGGTCAAACTTTTGATTTCGATTTAAAGGTGGAAGTTGGAGCATCTTCACAAGAATAATATACAAAGTAATTACAAATTGCAGTTCATATGATAAGAAGTTCAACATCAATTTCATCTTCGATATCACGAATTTCATAAATACAGCTAAAAGAAGCAAAAGTAATGTATCTTGCAACTTTGAGTCATCAACACAGTGCTAGATTATCTATCTTTACAAACTTATAAACAAAATTGTTTAACTGCGTCAAAATTGTTAAAATGTATACTACTATAAATTCAAGAGTGAAAAAATCATATTGTTAACCCCTAAAGGTCCAGAGTGTTTTGGGACCTCCAAGACCCAAAACTGCAGATTTTGACCACCTTATGGAAATTGATGTATGTTTCCAATAAAATTTCCTTTTCAAGTATTTCCAACCGTAAAATCTTCAATCTAACTACTTGCACTAACACCATGTCAAATTTCAACTGTTGGATCTTTACCATTTGTGAGATTATAAGGTCCAAAGTTAACTGCCTTTTTTTTTTTTGGCTTTCCTCGAAAAGCATAGTCTAAATGGTGCCAAAGGGAGACTTGATGTTTGTTATCCCAAACATTTTGCTCATTTTTTTTTCCATATACGTAACTAAGTTGGGCACCTCCATGCAAAATTTTGAAGACTTCTTTTGATTTTTTGGCCTTCATGCAAATTATTTTCCAAAAGTAGGTACAAAATCGTTAATATGGTAAAACTTAAATAACATTAAAGTTTTTGGGTTCAGAAAAAAACTGAACAATGAAAAGTTACATAACGGTTTGTCATTTTTGGAGGAAAAAAAATTTGAAAAATTCCTAAATCTTAAATTTTGAAAAAAAATTTAAAGGAAAAAACATCAACATTACAAAAAACTTTGAAGCTTGTTCATAGAAGTTTTGGAGGCTGCCCTTGTAAAATTGGTAATTTTTTTGGCTTGGGTCACTTTGGATTTTGAGTGATTTGGTTATGAACATATTTTATTTTTAAAATTGAAAAATAACCTAATTTTAAACTGCCCTATTTTGACTTGAAACCTAAAATTTCTAGATGAAGGTTCTAAAATTGGAATTTGACTTTGAGATAAAGGCAGCATCCAGTAAAAATCTTAGGCAAAAATATTACTTTTAACCTCTTCAACTAGGCTGCCCGAAATAGCAAAAACCCAAATCGGGTTTCCTGGACCTTTAAGGGTTAAGGTATTACAACATGCATTGATGGTGAAACCTGTATTCATATTTCAAAATTGTCTCAAAATTTTGGGACCATGAAACCCCGGAAATGCAAAGTCGTAAGTTCTAGGCGTGATGCACTTCTTTCTTTACTTGTATATGCTCATTCTCCAACCTTGAATCCTATGCTTTAGATTCAACTCTCTCCGAGTTTTGTATTTGTAGGTCAACCTTGAGGTCCCACACGTCTTGTTAATTTTTTTTCTTTTCATTAACAAGCAAATTATATGGGACTTTTTGAGCCCGGGAGCCCTGGTCCCAGGCTTATCGCCGGGGCTTGCTTCGACTTCAGGTAGCGGCGCAATGTTAAGGTAGAAACACCTATAACCGACAACTTAAAGCAGTTTAGCATATCAAAGCTTGGGTTATCGACAAGGAGATATTTTTGGTTCATAGGAAAATAAGGTTCATGAAGAATGAGCATTTTTTCATGAATTATCTCCCAATATTGAAGTTTGTACAATTTTTCGAAGTGAAAAGTACTTCCGAACCAATAGCCGATATATACAGATGAGGTACATCTGTTCTTTCATAATCTAGGAATTATAAGATATCGGCTATTGGTCATCTGTCGACTATGGGTGTCTCAACCTTAGTTTGAAAGAGCAGCGTCAGAAAGAGATCTCTCGAGGCCCCACAGTGAACAAATTTAGCTACCATATATGTACTGTACTCAGGAATCACTGATTTGCATGACATTTCAAAGTCAACCAAAAGGATGTACCTGGCAACCTGCGGCAATTTGGTTTCACTGAAATTATTACCGGATCACCTCCACTTGACAACTGATTCCATCCTCAATGTTTAGTGTACCTGCTGGACTCAGCAAGTGGAAAAGGGGGTGGTATTAATTTATGGAATAGTAATTATCTGATCAGTAAATGCCTCTTTATTCCACATGGGTCCTGTAAATATTCTACATGCCAAGCTTAGAGGGCATATTGCTGCAGGACTAGTCCTATCTTGTGAGCAACATGTATGTTTTAATTGACTTCTTGCGCCGCATTTTAAGCCAAATCATTCCGCTTGATTCTTTGTGCGTCGTATTGTTTCCTTTCAGTATTTCTACTACAGCATACAGTCGGATCTACGTATTTTAGTGCTACGAGCGTTTACAGGAGCCAATGGGTTTTTTTTTCCCAAAATCCTGAAATTCTCAGTTTGGCCACCCCAAGACCATTTTTGGTGATTTTGATTTCAGAAATGGGGCATGCGACCCCGAATTACTCTAGAAGCATCTCTCTTGAGATTTTAAAATAAAAAACCAAAAACTAGGGGATTCATCAACCCTGTCCCTGGAAAAGGCTCGTAGCACTACACTACAGAGATCCAATACAGTCTACCCTCTATAAATGTTAATCCTTGGGAATGAATCAAAGTTAATAGTTATAGAGGAATTAACAGTTAACAATTATAAAATTACTTTTTTGAGCGATATACAAATCTTAACATTTATAAATATAAGCAATTGTAAAGAGTACTTGTGAGAGAATACCATTCATAAAATTGTAAACCCAAAGAAAACTTTATTCAATATCAAGTTTACAAATTACGGGTGAAGTGTGAATAACTTGGTTATAATGGTTCTTTGGTAAGATTCATCTGCATGCACGACTTGCATATATTTCTCAATTTGCACCAACAAACCCACATACTTAGACACATCACATGAACGTGATTCCATGCAAGTCACCACAAGATGGAATGGGTTCCACCTCATGCTCAACTCCCTCACAGTCATCTGAGACATTAGAAGTTCCACCATAGACCCTAAAAAATCCTCTTTGGTGACCTCATATTTTCTTACACCTTCTGGATGTGTAGTTTTTATCATTCATATTACTTTATGGTTGTATTTCATTCACTAACATTTATAGACACTATTAAGAAAGGCAGTTTGTTACACCGGTTATTCCACCAGAAACTTAGCCAAATCAAGCCTCTGCGCTCTGGTGTTCATCTATCCTGTTCGATGTAATTGGGCATAGCTATATACTATTATTGACCATGGGAAAAGGAGCGCATTCTGTAGCAGGGATCCCACTGTGTTCTAGATTGCACATTTCGGATCACGTGTATAACGCTGGGTTTACCAGAACCTCGATAGTGGGTAAATAAACGAAGGGGAGCGTTGTAAGTTTTGAATTGTTACCGATGGGCGGATGATAGTGGGAATTCCATCGTAAATGTATTTTTGATTTGGGTGAATCCCTAGGTAGCATTAGGGGAAACATGGGGTCTGCAACGGGCCTTTGGGTTTCCCACGTGCCTCAAAATTTGGCCATGCCCGTGCACTTTATCTGCTGGCACCAATGGTGCCAGCAGGTCGCCCAATGGTGCGAGCAGGACGCCAAATTGGCGTTTGGGTGGTCCAACCAATCGCTGGCAGCGAAGGCATGTGCCACTAGTGTTACTCCATTGGACAGTACGAGCAGTAATGATGCTGTCAACGAGCGTGTGCCACTATTGTCACCCCATTGGACAGTAGCGGATTGTGTTGTCAGTGGGCAGGATATCCACCAATGATATTACTTAGAGAGGCATGCGTGGGCAGCAAGTTCACCTACCTTTGGGCTGTCTTACAAGGCCCGTTGGAGACCCCATATTTCCCCTAATGGGATTTAGAGTTTAGATACCTGGGAAGATGGATTTTAATACCTGATGGGGGGTGCTAACTCCGCAAGGTGAGTAGAGTGAGTGTTTGCTCTTATACTCAAGGAGTGACAGTCACTGTCCAATGCTTATGGGATATGTGGGAATTGAAACACCACCAACCCCAACCTAATATCAGTTGTAACACTGTTTCAAAACAACATTGTCAATCTGAGATGTTACTGCCACTTCCTTGATCGTTGTCAGATTGATTACCCCCCCTATGAAAGAGTAAACTTGTCACGTTCTTGCTCCTCCTAAAAAAACCCGCTTTCTCATTGGGTGCTGGATCAACGTAAGGAAGACACTGCCAAAGTTAGCGCCCGATAACACTACAAGGAAAACAACCCTGTGACCAAGAGAAGATCAAATGATCTCTCTTGGGACCAAGACCGGGAAGTTTATTCTGGTACCAGGGCGTGTAATTAAGACATATAAAGACAGCATCAAGATTTCTCTCTTGGTTGATTCTACGTTCGCGACTCTGGTTGGTTGTGTCTCCGTGGACAGTCCGACGTGTCCAAAACCCTACCCGTTCATGTCCAAAACCCTACCCGTTCATACTGCGTGTGACACTGAGGCGGGCAAATTGCCGGCTGAGAATCATCGGGGGAGAGGAGGGTTTGTGGATGTGAGGGATATGTTTGCGTGAGTGGTTGTAATAATTAGGGAGGGGTTTGGATGGGTTGAGGTGGTGCGGTACAGTGCGATGGAGCCCGCAGGGACGGCTCTGCGCACCTCATGCGGCAGCGCATGTGCCCTGTGGTTATGCTCATGGCCACGCCTCGAGCGTAGCAGTCGTCGCATAGCGCTGGGCTCTGGAGGGCGAGATCGTGCGCAAAAGCCTCTCCCGGCCAGATAATGAGGTCAATGTGCTCTTGCACAACTGTTTTGGGTTCTGGGTGTGATGGGTTTGATTGATTGATGCATGTGAGCATTTGACGATGTGGTTCAGTGGGTGGTTGTTTGTTGATCTTAGGATGGGGCAGAAGACGTGGTCAACAATTCTTCCCTACTGACGTGAGTTGTTGATTGATTGAGGTTGTGGTTTTGTTCTTCGCAGCTCCTGTGCGCACAGCGAGTGAGCTGCCTTACAGGTTACAAGATTTTGAGCAGGTTACAAGATTTTGAGCTTCGGATGTTTCTATTGCTCAACCTAGTTCTAAAGTAGGGAAGCAGATGTCTCTGTTTTGTGATTATTTGGAAGCACCTGCTCTGGAAGGCCAAGTATCGAAGTCCAATTTTGTTGATTCTTAGGGTTAGGAATAGTTGGTTTGCAGTTTAGACTCCTTAACATAACAAGACTCTCGATTTTGATGTATGCTTTCCTAAATGCATTTCAGTTCATTATCGTTTGGTCGGATTAACATTCTTGGCAGACCTCCTTCATTTCCTTGTTTTTTGTGCTAGTGATCCTTTTGTCAGGGAGATTTATACAGTTTGAATGAGAATGATACTATAGAATGTCTCCTTCTCGAATCGTGCCTGATTCAATTTCGGAGCATTTATTTATACCAATTGCACTGTCCAATGCTGTGAGGACACGCGTCAATAATCTGTGTGCTCGGGAAAATGAATCGATACACCAATCAGCGATTTTTATTTGAATTTTTTTTTAAAAAAAAATACAAAATATAGTCCAATCCGCACACCCCAGATGTCCTGTGCATAGCAAATTTTGTTGCTGAAGGAGATCCATTCACATACAGACACGTGGATGACGATAAATTCACCGTGCACCATCCCAATTTGACAACTCCGCAATCAGCGTGTCAATCTTTCTGCGTACGCGAACATAGTCGACGTACTGACACATCAAAAGCGAATACGTAGTCTCCATCGTGTCATCGACAGGACAGGCTGTAATCCTTGTCAGCAGCTCGAATCCGACGTGGCAGTACAGTCCCAGCTCCCAAATTTCACCTTAATTACCAAGAGAAATCTCTGTATTCCAAGCCGGGGCAAGACGACTGATCCAAGAGAGACCTACAAGAGAAACCTCTTACAAATCTCTCTATCCGACCCTGTTTCCCTTGTAGTGTAAATTGTGAACAGATTCATAAACACCAGAAATACCCCTGCACCAATCAACACACTGCGTCTATTCTGAATTCAAACACCAACGCTATTCTGAATTCAAACACCAACGCTAAATCTTGGTGTAATACTCTGGTGTAATGGAGGCCGGTTTCCACTAGTGAGAGTCAAATTTACAAAGAAGGGAATACCATTTTGTTAACATTTAACACATTTAACATTTATAGTGTGCAATATGTGGGGAGGAAAAGAAAGTTAACATTTAGAGAGGGTTAACACTTATAGGTGTAACATTTATAGAGGATAGACTGTACATTCTTCATGACCCAGATGAGTAAATATTGGAAGACCTGTTAGGTAGTTGAGAGTTAGGAAACATACGAAACCAAAACGTTTTGTGTATGGTATCCATTTCAATTGCGTTGAATGGATTGAAGTTCGTGTTTCTATCGGATGGTTGAAGTGTTCAGAATAAGTATCCCTTCTTCACAGGCTGTTGCTGAATTATATTCATCACCAGAAACAGTCTATCTTTTACTCAGTGACCACGTCTGTGAATATTATATTATTTATTCGAAATGTATCTTGAAACGAAATCCTTTTTTTTGGCTCCAGGAGCGAAGGTTGGTGGCGAGATTTTAGAGCTCTTTCCGGGAGTCTGTATGTGAAGTGTGTGGATCTGAGGTAAAGTTATTGAGTTCTTGCGCAAGAGTCATTTGATCTGGACTCAATTCATCTGTTGTGTTGTTTTGGACTTTGTGTCTCAGAGAGTTCCGATGCTGTTCTGTTTTTTGCGTTTTGATCGGTTTCGTACATGGTACAGGATGGGGGATTGAACACATATCCTGTCGTTTTCGAAAGTTGGAAATTGTTATGTTTCTAGTTTTCGTGTCTTTATTGAGGATGTGCATGACTCCATTGTAATTATTGTTTGGAAAACATCTCTGTGGTTATGTGTACATACATATTTTAGGTTTACTGTCAGTTTGAACTTTGCATATGGTGGATTTTGGGATGCTCGTTAAAATCGTCTTTGCCGTGTAGCACGTTTTTGCTTTAGTGTCTTTATGAACAGTATCTAGAACCATCCTTTAATGGAGGTTTGGAAGTGGAGCCAAGCTGAACGATCTTATCTCACAAGGTCTACCTGGACTTTTGTGACTAAGTGTCTCACCTCTGACCCATGTTAGCCTAGACCTCACTCATTTCTGGATTTGGTCTTGGCTTTTGTATTACATCTATTGTGGCTCCCGTCCCGGAGCCATACCGATATTGATTCACCATTGTTGAAGGATTCATGTTGTTCAGCATCTCTTCCCTTGTGCATCCTTCACTTTAGCTTGAATGGTATTGAGAAAATTGTAGTTTCTGACATTGCTGTCTAAGTGGGTGCAGATGGAGGTCACGGGAGATTGTTAGCATTCACAAGATACCAGAGATTGTGAAGTTCTGAGGTTCTTTGTCTCTCAAGTTCTGAGGATTGGTAGAGCTCGGCCATGGCGCCTTACGTTGCCAAGGCTGAGATTCTCATCAACGCCCCCATCGACCTCATCTGGTCCATCAACCTGGATCTGGCAAAGTACAAAGAGTGGAACCCGTTCATCGTATGCGTGACCAATATCCCACCACAACTCGCAGTGGGGTCCAAGATTACACTCCACGCGAGATTCTCCGATGGCACCAAGTCGACATCGCAGGAGGCAGTGACGGACCTTGTACCACCTTACATGAACGCCAGTGCGGGGGGCGTGTGCAGGGCCGTGTTGGCGTATAAATATTCCGGCTTGCTACCACATGTGGGACTTGTGAACGGCACGCGGTACCAGTGGCTAGAGCAGAAGGTGAATAGCGGTACGACATTCTACCGCACGGAGGAAACGTTCACGGGGCCTGGCGCAGTGTTGGTGCCGGTGGAGCAAGTGCAGGATGGGTTCCAGCGCCATGCCATTGCGTTGAGGGACCGCGCCGAAGCATTCTCCAGGACGTGAAACTGATGCACAGGGGCCATCGAACAGCCACAACAGTATTTGCTTTTCTTTTCTTGTTTCTTTTTTGAAGAATTGGAAGCTTCAGTTCCCATATTTGATATAGAATACATTACTTCTAGGCACGTCGTAGAAGGAATTAGGAATTGAGTCTGTTGTAATTTCAATTTCCAATAGGTGCCCAGACAACCAGTTCTTCACATGGAAAGAGAATAACGGCTAACGTTTACACGTAGAGACAATGACTTGTGCACGGAAGAGAAATTTGGTATTGAAACGTGTTTTACAGGGCCGTTAGAAAGATTGTGAAGAGGTAGTTTTTGCAAGCTTCTTGTTGGTTCAAGACTCTCTTTGAAGAAAAATCTGAAAAATTCAGCAATTGAGTATAAGGTAGTTTGCTCAATAATTTGCGACTGGCTTCATGGATTTTCACTTTGCATTGAAGTTGAAGTAAGGCAAGTTCATTCAATTGCTTGGGCTCCTCTCGGCAGATAAACGCCTTGCACTATCAAGAGCCATTCCTTTATGTATCTTTCACTATCTGGACAGTTGGTGGTTCAGTCGTTCGATTCTGCAGCTGCAAATTCACATTGGAAGACTCAGCAGCTTGTAAGTAATTGGTTCATCATCATTCAATTTCTTCTTCGCGCAGTCAGCTAATTTATACCAGTTGCTGAATGCGCAGTTAATCCAGTGTTTTACATAGGATCATTCAGAATGCACGCTGCAAAATGTACTGTTTGCAACTATAACTCTTTTTGTACGAGACCAAGCTATATCTCGATCTGGATGTCTTACAGTATTTTTTCACACGTAAAGACAACAATAACGCATTCTTGTACAAAAGTGGCTGTACGTAGCCAGAAGAAAACAAACACATGAGAGAAGAAGCATAAAATGAATGCTCTACAAGAGCATAGTCACACTGAAATGTGCTGCTCGGGTAACTCGACTTCAAGGACACAACTATTAGAGATTGATGTGGCAAGGCTGCCAGTACCCTTCACCTGATGCCTCACCGAAAACACATTACTCAAACAGTACTTACAACCCCCAATCCACAGTTCATAACAACATTACTTAGAAAACAAAAACGGTGCATAAGCTCAAGCATTGTCCCATCGAACACAACTCATTCCATTGTGCGCTCTAAGATGCGTATTACAGAACTCGGTAACAATATCTACTCCATTTCTCTAGCACTAAAAGAAGCAGCAATCCTAAGGGCATCAGGTTTTCTACAAAACGATAGACCTAATCTGAGAAGAATCTAGCAACGTTCAACACACATGCTGTGTATGAATGACAGAAGCGGACCAGGCAGGAATACATTTGTTGGTTACACTAAGCTGAAGCTAAGCATGTGTTTCGGGATGAATTTTGCCAGAGCTGAAGAGACGATGCTCCAGAAAGGCGACCACCTTCTCCATGGCTTCACTGGAACTATCTCTACTTTGGATCAATACCTCACTCACTTGCGCCGGCGTCACCTTCACTCCGCTCCGCAACAGCTTCTCCACCTTCGGGAAGAGGTAGTGGCTCTCCAGCATCAGGTAGTTCAGCACCAGCGTCTTGAACGCGGCGTATGTGCAGTACGACATGTGGATGTGCAGGTCCATGCGGCCGGGGCGCAGCAGCGCATCGTCGAGCTTCTCGATGTGGTTGGTTGTGAATATCAGGATGCGTTCGTTGCCGCAGCACGACCACAGACCGTCAGTGAAATTGAGCAGGCCCGAGAGGGTGATGCGCCCCCCGTCACCCTCGATCCTCCCCTGCTCTGGCGATTCTGACGACGCTGGGTCGGTGTAGGTCGACGCTGAGCGTCTCGACCGCGGGTGAGACAGGCACACAGAGCAGTCGATGTCCTCAATGACGATCACGGATTTGTTCGTCGTCTGGATAAGGAGCTGCTTCAGCTCAGAGTTGCTGCGGACCTGCGTTGCAACAACATTAAGGTGAGGGATTATGTTACTGCGGTGAAGAAACATCAATTGGGTCCCGATCATTGGTGCATGTTACAATACCTGAGTGAGCTCCAAGTCGTAGACATCCCACTTTAGGTAGTTGGCTATGGCGGCGATCATGCTTGACTTTCCCGATCCGGCAGGTCCGTAGAGCAAGTAACCGCGCTTCCACGGCCGACCCACTCTTTGGAAATAGTCTTTTCCCGCTACAAAGGCGTCGAGGTCCGCCTTGATGGACTGCAGCTGCGACGGCTCCATGGCGAGTGTGTCGAAGGTTGCGGGGTGCTTGAAGTGCACCGCTTGCCATAGGTGCCTGCCCATGGAGAATGTCGACCTGTTGTTCGAGTAGAGTAGCATTTCCCTGCAACGTTTATACAAGTGTGCTACATTAGCTACAAAAAAAATTCCAGAGACGAGTCTAATTCCTAAATCCTGCTGCTTCGGAGAGTGAGGTGTCTGCAGGTGAATCTAGGGCATGGAGTGTTCCAATTGCAGAGGGGTGAGCGAGCACGACGGTTACCTGTTCTTGTGTTGGAAGTTGTACGCATTTTCACGAATCACATCAAGGTACGCGGGAATGATTTTGTCACGGTCATGTCTGTGAACCTTCATTGAATACGATCGCTGGTCTTGGTTGCTGCCATCGCTGCCTTTGACTCCGTGCACTGTGTGCGTCCACCAGATTTTGGCGCCCTCAAAGGTCTCCATTACTCCTTCGCCTCCTGCAATATTGCAATCAAAATGCTCAAACATGATGAGTATTATATTACAAATCGGCAACATACCAAACTCAATGGAAGGAGGAATTATGACGGAGTTCATCAGGGCCTGGGAGGGAAGGAATCACAACCTGCAAGAGTTGAGGTGGTGTTGTTTGAATTCTTCACCCTGCAGAGCACAGTTTTCCTCGCACTCCGACACAAATCTCTGGCAGTGAGGTGCAGTTGGACGTTCTTGTAGAGCTCATTGATGCTGGTGCCTTCGAACTCGGGAATCTCAAATACGACGTAGGGGACGAAGTAAGAGCTCAGCATTCGAAGCGCTCGGTTGAGTGCCTCGGCGAATTCGACTGGTAACAGACCACGCACCATGGCCAAACATCCCAAAAATGTCCACAAAAACGAGAGCTCCATCTTCATTTCCCAACTCGGCAGTGGAGACGTCAAGACTGTTGATGAAACCTGCCACACATCGGATGCCCAATGCCAGATTCAACATCACTACAGGATTGGGAACGGCTGGTTAGATCTCACAAACGATTTCTCGCCGATTAAATTGCCTGGTAAGTGACAAGCTGAGGTTTATAGAAGTAGTTTCGTCGTCCCTCGCACGCTCATTGAATGTAAAGTTAACTGCGCTGAATCCAATGCTTGTGGCTTTCGCAACATCAGCGGTAGGCTTGTCTCCAGCAATCTAAGTGGCGGTGATCCTGACGAAATGATTAACCATGGAATGATTGTCGTGGCCAAGTAGCGTGAGGATATGCATTACTAGATATAATAACTATAAACGGAAGAATATGTGTCATGACAGGAATCAATAAAAACAAAAACTATCTCCGTAATCAGGACTTGGAACAAGAAAGCTGATCGCACGAGGGCAGTTAGAAGCAGTCACATGATAAGCATGGGGTAAAGCACAGTCACGAGTAGCAGGTGAGATGCTCTACAGGCTTGCGGAAGGGATCCCCAAGGATCAAAACTGGAAGAAATCCTCTCCGGGCTTGTACTCAAATCTAGAGGACTCCAACTTTGAATTGAAGAGCATCCTAATTGCTACAGTGGCGTCATGAATGCCCTGGTTAGCACCAATGGACACTCACCAATTTCACCCAAATGTGGCCCAAATCTGGTGGGGTCTTTCTATTTTCGTCAGAGTAGCAACTCCGGCAACCTAGTATCTAGCTCCGGACTCCAGAGGTGGCAAAACATAAAAAGACGAAACAGAAATATTCAAACATGACATATTTGAATCACTTTGTGAATCTGTCGAGGTGGACAATCATCCAGTATTAAGGAGGAGGCAAACTTTGGGTACCTTTGATATCAGTCGTCGACTGACGAATTCGAACAGAATTCAATTTCAGGTGAGCTCCAAGATCCAGGCTTCCCGTGAATCAGTACTTGGTGTGGATTCAAGGAGAATGCAGGTTAGAGTACTTCGAAAGCTCCACAAGTGAAAGAGACTTGAGCACAGCGTCGAAATTCATGCTTGAATCTCCCAAAACCACGAATTCTGTCTTTCTTCCCAAAGTAGAAAAGTTACTCACTACTGCATCAGCTGAATCCGAACAGCTTCGATCGACTAGGTTGATGCAGCTGGCTGCTGGAAAGGCAAAACCAGGAGAACCCACAGCTTGCACAAACACAACAACTAATCACAACATTCATGTGCAGGTTAAGCGACCTACAAACTATACTAGGCTTTAAGCAGCTCCATTCTGCTGCAGAGCGCCTACAAATGAAGGGAAGAGAGCCAGCTCATGTGCCGGACGGTTCAGCCAGAAGGGGCTGATTCGGCGATGGCGTTGGGAGCAACCTTCCGAGTAGCTAGCAGCTAGCAGCTAGCCCGCAGCGAGAGAGAATGTTTGGGCGGTTGACTCCCAACAGTCACGAATGAGCACAAGGAATGGGCTTCAGTGGCCTTTTGTAGAGGCTGGCTGGCCGCTAATTCTTATTCTACTGATTCAAGCCTACTTCCTTACATGCTAGCTAGGCTTCTGATCAGAATCGGCTTGGCTACCTACAAGGGCCCAGCCACGCAGGATACATGAAGAATGTAGAACCTAAGGACCCACTACCAAATCTGCTAATTTATCTCTTTCGTTTGTCAGTTCTAATTAAACTACACACTCCCATACGTGGTGGGCCGGCTCACAAAGAGCACAGGGCGCCGTGGGTGGTGGCAAACTGACATGGTGTGAAGCATATTCACTCATCACCGCTGTCTGTTTTAAGTTACTCAGCACATGAAGATTCATCTGAGCAAACCTCGTTTCTTCTTTTCTGCTCCTCAAAAGCCTTGTAACTTGGTAAAGATTGCAACTGTCTTTGCTAAAATTTCACCTCTTCGGTCATCCATCAGTCATATTTCTCTCATTTCTCCATGTGTGAAATTCCAAGTGGTCACTGTCCTGTGGTGAACACTACCAACTCACCCAGAGAAAGAGGTGCTCCCAGTCCAGCGAATAGGGCCTCGTGACCTAAAACCTCAGTGGACTCCATGTCGGTAGCAGATGACCGGATGAGTGACCGGGCCATGTCGGTGACGAGAAACAAAGCAAAAGACAAACTTCCAAACAACCAGATTTGCGCATGTGATGAGTACTGAAGCCCATTTGATATGTACTCAATAAATACATTTCAAGTACCAACATGTAGCCAGAGAGGTGATACTCCTCTGTTTGATAGCCCAGTTATGAGTGAATCTCAATAGCTGGTGATGATGAGAAGTGTTCGGCCGCCGCGAATGTTCTGCAGCAACGGTGCCGTGCTGTTGTTGGCCTCGTTTTTTTCATCATCGGTGATGCACCACCGGCCACGCCTTTTCTGTCTGGCACCTTTTTATTATCCATCCCAAAGAGCTGCCAGTCGTTTACCGGGTCAGGAGGTCATTCCCATGAGTCCTCACATGACATGTGTGATTTTTGTTTTTGGTGCTGGATGACTAGAGTCTGGGAGCTTCGTGACATGGAACACAGCAACTGCACGGAACTAGTTTGTGGCATTCCAAATGGGCATTGAAGTGCAGAAAAAATGCTACTCTGTACAGTACCCGGAAGAAAAGATACGTGAATTTTACTTATCTCCAAGTTGACTAAAGTATGGACAGTGAACTTCAAGTGAGCACTACACTTTCACTTTGTGAGCAATTGCCTTGGGGTTTTCACCTATTTTTAGAACTAGGAGTAAGGTTGTGAAAAGTAAATGATTTGTGTCTAATTATAGAAAAATCTATGTAAAGTAATAGTTCTCCATTGCCCTATCTAAAGTGTGTCCACGCCTTTTTCATGCATTAACTATTATTAGGCCTCATTATGGTATAATAATGTTTTGGGCCGCAGTTTAAAAAATATATATGTATGTGATATTGAATTGTGATTGCATTGTAAGTGTGGGGTTAACTTTTGAGATGATTGTGGGTGTTAGCGTGACTTTGTTTAGTGTGTGGTATATTATTCTTATTGAAATAAGTTTGTTTGGTATTGTGGGTAGGTTGAGTGGTATAATCTTTTGAGAAAGATGAAGACTAGAGCGTTGACAGATGCTGAGAAAGGACAAGTGGTTGGAATGCACAAAGCTGGAAGCAAAGGTGTGGAGATAGTAAGAGAATTAGGTATGTCTTCTTCCACCGTTTATGGTGTTATAAACAGTTTCAAAAAACGAGGAAGTGTGAAGTCACCAAAGCCAACGGGTAGGCCTCGAAAGTTTACAGAGCGGGATATGAGACAGTTAGAACGTCTCCTTAATGAAGATCGTCGTAAACCACTCACAGAAATTACAAATGAGATGGCACGTGTTGCAAAGGTTAGTAACTCGTACTTTAAGGAATGCTTTGCATACCCTTGGTTATAGAAGTTGTGTTGCAGTAAAAAAACCTTTTCTCAGTAAAAAGCACATGGCAGACAAGTTAGCATTTGCTAAAGAGCATAAAAACTCGACAAAGAAGGATTGGAAGAAGGTTATTTGGACTGATGAATCATCTTTCGAAATAGGAAGGAGTTCTAGACAAATTAGAGTGTGGCGAAAGGCTTATGAAAGATATTCAGATAAATGTCTAGTACCAACTTTCAAGTCCGCGCGTACGTCGGTGATGGTTTGGGGTGCTTTTAGTGGCTTTGAGAAGGCTCCTTTGGTAATCATACCTTCAGATAAGCGAAGTGCAGGTGATTTTGTGGAACTTATTTACGATGGCGCTTTAATTCCATTTTATTTTATCCATAAACCTCACAAAGACATGTTACTTATGGAGGATGGCGCTCCAGTCCATCGCAGCAATTTGCCAAACAAGTGGAGACAAAAAATCTGTATAACGAAGTTGAAGTGGCCTGCCAACTCTCCAGATCTAAATCCAATTGAGAACCTATGGAAAATTATTAAAGATGAAGTTCAAAGTAAATCCCGGCCAAGCAATGCACAAGAATTGGTGGAACAACTTCAAAGAGTATGGGAAGAGATACCTTTTGACCTCTTAGAAAACCTTATTGATACCATGCCTACACGTATGAAGGAAGTAATTAGTGCAAAAGGTGGTAGTACTAGATTTTGAGTACTATATAGGAGAAAGTAAATTTTGTGTTGATTTTGTTTGATTTTCTATATAAACAAATATTATTATTGAAATAGAGTCTAGAGGCTTTCAAATGCAATTTCTTGCATTGAATTCCATGAATTTTCAACCTCGCATGAGCTCACCAAATTCTATGTTCAGTACATTTTTCTAGCACATAACACAGAATCACGTATCTTTTCTTCCGGGTACTGTACAGTAGTAACACTGCTCATTCTGTGTCTAATATGAGGTGCACACACCCATTACCGTGACCGCCCCATAACCGAGATGACGAGATGGAATCGGCCAAATTACACACGGTAACTTGCTGCATTGGGCGAATTAGAGCAGTGTTGCATTAGAGCTGATTTCCGTTAGGATGTAACGATGATGGAATGTTTACTTTTACTCCAACCCTCTCATCCTTGTATTTCTTCACTTGAGCAAAATTTGAGACGCAACATGTTTCTAGTTATAAATGGTAATTCGCGAAAAAGAGATGTAATCATGGAAAAGACTTGTCATTTTGAAGTACCCGACATGACCATGTATCTCTAGAATGCCGCTACTGGATAGTTTTTGTTGGTCACTCATATCACATATAAAACCTCCATAAGCACATTTGCTCTCATGAGTTGTTGCCTCTCAATCTTTCTTGGTTTCATCCTTCTATCTACAAATGGAAATCAAAGATTAATAGTTGAGCGTTGACATATCTAAATAAGGCAAGAAAATATGAAGCAACCTCTATTGTAACTCTTCTGAAATGAGCATACAAGCGTGACACCTCACTCATATATTTTTGTAGTGATTTAATTTAAAATATCTTCTATTAATTGGCTAAAGTCATAGCAACAATCCTCTAGCTTCCCAAAGTAAATGTCACTAAATTCAACATCACCAATTGTAAGTATTGTGTTATTTGAAAGCCTATGTGCTAATTGAAATCTCTACAAATTCGCTAGCAAAGAAATTTTTTCATGATTAAAAAGTCAATTTAGGTCAATCTATATCACTAGACTCACTTAGATTTGTGGATTTTATAAACTAATGACTTCTAAAACCATATTTAAGCCTTTAAAATTCATAGAAATGGATATATGAATATTAATCCCTGAGTTTATATTAATTCCTAAATGTTTGTAAAATAGAAGATTTCAAAAAACCATCATAAATTTTTAATTTGGATAGTATCTTTGAAATGATGATCAAAAGAAATTTGTAGGTTTATAATTTTAGATTCTATTTATGAATTTAGATTCACTAAAGGTTATTACCAATATTCAATTATAATATTGAAAAATTTAAATTAGAAGGTTCTTCTAAATTGGAATACAAAATAAATATTAACACTTTTCATAATTATATTTATTGGAATGGATATGAAACTAGATATTCTTCACATGATGTTTTTAAAAATTTTTATTGTTTTTATTTTTTTGCTGCTTACCTAGCTTTCCCAATAATCTTTACGAACTGAAGATATTGCAAAATTTGGCTTAGTCCAAGGTTCATATGTCTTTTAGGCCCTAATTGGTTGTGAACATTTCCCACCAAAAACACTTTAAAATCTACCATTTTTTAACAAAGAGTGAATAAACACAACAATTTTTTTTATTGTACCTCTAATTGAAGAATCCTAAATAAAATTTTTAGAAAATCACGAATAAAAAATTTCAATAAATTTGACCACATGGATTAGAAGATTATAGAGTTTGAAGTGAATAACTTTGTTTTTTTATTGTTTCCATAGAGGATTTGTAGACTTTGACTTCTCTTGGTATGAATGTTTTGTATTATATAAGTTGGAGGTTTTGAACTAGTGTGATGTATATGATGTTAGTAAATTGCGCACCAAATTTTAGAAGTAGCAAAAAGATGTAGAATCGTGGCGAAAGATGTGAAAGAAACATGGCTTCATTTTATGGCTATTTCTCTCTCTCTATATATTATAATCTCTCTCTCTATATTATAATATCTCTCTCTCTATATATATAATCTCTCTCTCTCTATATTATAATCTCTCTCTCTATTATAATCTCAATTGCAATCATGTCGGTTTTTTGTATAAAATATTCCAAATGTAGTTGAAGAGTGTAGCAAAAAATTCGGAGCTACTCAAAAAGTAAAAAATCCTAAATGGACACCATAATCATTCCTTCAAATGTCTAGGATAAAAGAATTATATCCTTGCAAAGTTCTTACAATTCTCTACGTCTACACGAAAATTCAAAAATTCATTTCTAAAATTGACATCATAGAAATCTGCTTGGATCTCAAAAGCCCATTCTAAGACAATGGCCAATTAAGGTTTAACTTTTGCAATTTTATAAAAATGTGTTCTAGCGATACTAATTCCAACAGTTGAATATGGCAATAACTTCATGAACTTCCTAATAAAAAGAAATTTATACCACTAATCAATATCTTGTGCCCTTTAGTTTAGTGGTAAAAATCTTTTAAGGGGTTAGAAGATGGGAAAATTTCCCAAGTACCGAATATGGGTCGGTTGAGGCAATGCAGTGTGCAGGGTGAAGTGAGGCGCAGTCGTTATTCGCCTGATGCTCCAAACAATAACAATGGTGGCTCGAGAAAGGACGGTCACTCTATGAAAATGGTTATTCATACTCTGCCATATAAACATTCATTCGTTGGGCCTCGCCCCCATCGCCTGTTCCTTGTTCATGAATGGGCCCCACTAGAACCACCGACGTGTACCCAACCGCATCCCCCATTGGTCCAATCAAACCAGAAACCTAGGAAATTTATGAGTTGCACGTAAGACCATGACCCCTCTTTTGCAGACCATGGCCATCCATTCCATACTAGACCGCCACCAGTACCGTATGAAAACCGTATTATTTGTGGCCTTCAGATACATGTGTAAGAGTAGGGAACTGTCTAAGGGCATGCTTCCATGTTCAATGGATGATCGTATCGGTCCGCAGAAGAGGGGAGCTCCACCAAAATGGGTGGATTATCGATGCACTCATGAACAAAATTTTTATTTCCATCGAAATGGGTGGAATATTGTTAACTGTTGAGACCTTATTTCTTGTCTTTTATTGCCTTTCATTCAACCGATCCCTACATGGAAGGTGTCCCTAAATCCCCCATTGAACGTTGGTCGGAGCTAAGGTTTGGAAGGGGTGGCACAAATCTCTGTCCCTATTATTATATTTGAGTGAGGCCCTTCCAACTTCAAGTACGTAGACATCCATACACTATTTTCGGGTATACAAGCCCCAAATCTGGCAAGAAAATCTAAAAAAGATCAGTGGACTCCAAAACACTCCAAAACAAGGAGGGCCAGAAAAATGGACCCAACCGAGCCTCGCATCTGAGCCACGCTGGATGGAGAGAAAGAAAGGGCTGGATGGAGAGAAAGAAAGGGACCTGAAAGTAGACAGCATGCAAATGAAGCCTTTTTGTCAGGGTCGGTGGGGCTCAACCGGTCATTTTAGCTGATCCGATGATCTCTTTTCTTGTCTCAAAGGAGGGCTGAAATCGTCTCATGATTTTGGCTTTCCTTTCAATATCTGCAACTTATTAGTATTTTTGGAACCTAACAGAGATCAGGGACTTTAAAATCTCTGCTGAGAACTTATAGGTGCACCTCAACGAGGGGGAGTAGGTGTGCAAAACTTCAATATATATGTATGCTAGCTATCATGCACAGTTGATTGCATGTATTGTGACAAATAATTGCTTCCACATGCACAAGACGGTGGTTTTAAATTTGGCGTAATTTGGTGGTGAAATAGTTCTTTATCCTTCACATATAACTGTCATACAATTTGCCGGTTTGGGTTCCTGGCTTGGCATTGGGTGTGATGTTCATCTTCGTCCAGGCAACAGGGGAACCTCAGGGGACTTGTCAGCAGATCTGGAATATGGACAACCAGAAATCTATGCACAGCCCCAATTGTGTTGTATTATCAATCGTGCAGGCCGGTTGGATGCATTCCCTTTGGACCCACATTGATGCTCATTCCACTGTAGGAATTGTGGATAAAACGCACATTTGTAAGGATCCCTTTCCAGCAGATGAGCCACATTCGACAGATTCGGCTACAGACTTCGGTGACTGTTGGGAATCCAGGCGGTATCATTGATTCTTGAAAGCTTTTCCTTCCTCATCTATACAAAAAAACCCAAAATACTGTACTGAAGAGTTTCCCGCATCGGAACCGAATGTGCAACAGCGGCAGCCCAGAGCACTGAAATTCACCTCTGAAGATCAAATGGTTAATGTTTATGCGTCCTGCTACAAGATGTTTATGTTTTTTTTTTTTTTTTTTTTTTTTTTTTTTTTTTTTTTTTTTGGTTCAGTAATTTCTCCCATATGTTATGATGCAGAAAGTTTGAGTAGCTTGCCAATGAAGGATTCGAACTTGATTGATTCCAAAGGAGCATGTAACATGCAGGATAAGTTAATGAGTATATGGAAACCTTTCGCCTCGGTGGACAAAGTTACACCAGTTACTCAGTCATAAATTTTCAGTCTTTTAGCCCCATGTCACCCATATGACTCCTTCAACCTTGCTTCCATAAAAGAAGCTGATCTTTATATGAATTCTAAGAAAACAAATCACAAATAGTAGGAAAAATGAAGAATATCAGCCGTATGCTGTCCAATGGGATGTGCTCTAATGTGTTGTCTTTTTGCTTTCAGTATCATTCCAAGAGATTGTGCAATCCAATGATTAGAACACCGCTTCGAGGTCCCAGTAACCTACAGCACTGTACTAGACCAGCGGTTTATGTGGTTGGAACTAGACCAGGGAGGTCGAACTTAACCGGATGGAAACGATCCTTTGATGAACAAGTGTTCCTATGGCCAAGTGTATGTGTTGAACATGTTCTACCATTCAAATTAGAGTGCAGTTATGGGTCCAGTCTATTCCTAAGTGCGACACGTCACTGGTTGAGCCCTTACAGTATCTTTCTCGAAAGAATACATTTATAATTTTAACTTCAGTATGAGCTTGAGACAACCAAAGTTGGGCTAGGAAATGTGAATGCTAGCTTCAATAGCTTCAATTTGATCGAGCCACTGATAATCTTACAAACTCTTACCGTTGGATGCTTTGGAATTCTTTAAAACCTGCTCTTTCAGCACCCTTCGCAAGATTTTGCCTGCTGAGGACTTGGGAATGGATGCCAGAAACTCCACATGCCTTACCTGCTTGTAAGTGGAAACCTGTTCCAGGAGCATCACACAAGTAGAAATATCTTCAGAACTCTAACAAACTTCCAAAAGTTAAAAGATTATTACTGTCTTCAAACCAATTTAAGTATAGTTAGAATAATGTGAAAGTAAGATGATTCACCTTCGAAGCCACAAAGGCTTGAATTTCAGCAGGGGATATGAAGCAATCGGGCTTGAGCACCACACAGGCTGCAGGTATCTCTCCTGCTTCTTCATCTGGGATACTGCACATTGAGTATCCAAGTAAATAATCTAAACTAGTATCAAAAGTTAATCACAGACTTTTTACATTCAATTTTGCCACACAAAGACTCGAATAATGCTGCTGATAGATTGATTGATTGGGTACTTACGGAATAACTCCAGCATCTGCTATTGCTGGGTGAGAAATCAGGATTGCTTCAAGCTCAGCTGGTGGAACCTGCACAAAAATCCAAAATGGTAAGCTAAACATGACTCAAAAACAAACTGTAATACCCTTTGATGATTCAACACTGATGGTGCTAAACTAATGAGGCTTCTTCTATCACGCCGTATATGTATCTCACCTGAAAGCCCTTGTACTTGATCAGCTCCTTCATCCTCTCCACAATGAAAATATCGCCATCATCGTCGATGTACCCAACGTCTCCGGTGTGCAGCCAGCCCTCAGAGTCTATAGTTTCTGCTGTGGCAGCCGGATTCTTGAAGTACCCTGCTTTCATTATAAAAATAAAACACACACACATTTCCAAACTTCTGTGAGGCACCGAGTCATCAAATCTGAAAAGCAAAATTGAGAAACGTAAAACAACAAGAGGTTGAACAAAAACGCCGCTGCCGGGGATCGAACCCGGGTCACCCGCGTGACAGGCGGGAATACTTACCACTATACTACAACGACACGTGGCACCACACTATCAGAGCCCAAGAAGAGGCAGGTGCTTCAGATGTCACACTGGAATAAAATTTTAATATTTATATAATATAATACTTGTATAATGCAGAGTCGCTATATCTAACAAATTCTCAACAGCCATAGTTTGTTACCAATCAGCAGTAAACATGAACGACATGCATTCTCAAGCTCTGGGCTTTGTAGAAGAATCGCCTGTGACTACATGAAGGAGATTGAAGAAACAAAATTGCCATCCTAAGCTTGTGTAATTAAAGACAAGTCATACGAGAACTACTCGAAGCTCAAGTTTGTGCTGTGAAGAAGCAGAAGAATGGAGATGCAAGGTGAAGGGAATTTGTTGGAGTGCGCATGTTGGGATACGAGATCGAAGGCATTCGTGCAGGCAAAAGCTGTCAATCCATGGGACGAGAGAGGCGGATCTTACCTTTCATGGTGGACTCGCCTCGCACGCAGATCTCCCCGGGTGTGTTTGCAGGCAGGGAGAGACCAGTGCTGGGATCCCTGAACTTGAGCTCCAGTCCCGGGAGGAGGAACCCCACAGATCCAGGCTTGGATGGTCCCCTTCCGTTGCTGGGGTCGCAGTGGGAGATCGTCACGCAGCTGTACTCCGTCAATCCATATGCCTGCATGAGCCACAACAAGTTTGAGATTAGTGGGCAATGTGAGATCATCCCCAGCTTACTGGTTTCTGGGTTAGGGCATTCGGGGTTTGGAGGTTTGGTCATGTGCAGTACCTGATGGACTTCCACGCCTGGAAACTTAGCCTCGAAGGCTCTTTGCAGCTCGATGCCCAGCGGTGCCGCTGCTGTCAGGACTGACTTGAGTTTGAGTTTGCTGGGGTCGAAGTTCAGGTCGGTTTTCACAAGCTGGAGGAGAATCGGGGGGACTATGGGAGCGAATGTGACGCCGTGCTTCAGCAGTATGGCGAGGAAATCCTGCAAGTTGTATCTGAAACAATGCACATGCAGATGATTGGAAATGTAGAAAGGTTGGAGTGATGGCATGATTGGAATGTATTAGGGTTTGGTGATACCTGGCCATGACCACCACTTTGCCCTTCAAGCGCATGGACGCACAGCAGATGCCGCAGATGCCGTAGATGTGGAAGAAAGGCATGAGGCCAAGAACGACGTGCTCCTCACCATCAGGAATGAGGCCTTGCGCGTATGCGCGCTCGAGTTCCCCCAGCGTTTGGCTCAGATTCGCGATCACATTGCGGTGGGTGATCATGACGCCCTTGCACACGCCCGTCGTGCCTGAAGAGTAGGGCAGCGCGCACACGTCGTGCTCTGAAATCTCGACCTCCGGCGCTTGTGACCCATCAGCTTCGAACAGAGACAAGTGCGAATGAGAACCCTCTGGCACCACCCCCGGGCCGACCACCACGACAGGCACCCCAAGCGCTTCAACCTTCGTGTACGTTTTCAAGTCTGTGATCACGAGCTTTGCTCCTGAGTTTGAAGCTTGCTCGCGAATCTCAGACTCGTGAGCAGCTGGGTTCGACCCGGAGTAAATGGCGCCGATCGAGAAGACTCCTAACACGAAGATGAAAAACTCGGCGATGTTGGGCAAGACGACGAGCACCACGTCCCCCTTTCGGATTCCATAGCGGTTCCATAATCCTGATGCAACGCTCTTCACCAGGTGCTGCACCTGGCCGTATGTGTACTGACGCCCATCGGATGTGTCTACGAGTGCTACTCTGTCGAGATAATTCTCGATGTTGTGCATGACATAGCTGTGGAGGGTTAGCCCTGTTGGTGGGACGACGATGGGATTGTATGGCAACGGACTGCGGAAGATTATGTCCTGATGAGGCTCTTGTGAAGGTACTACTTGTTCCAGACACTCGTCGGAGGCATGGGTTGGCACTGTTTCTGTCTGCTCATTGTTTTCGTTTGCTTCGTATGCGTGATCCATTTCGTTGGAGAATGGATACTTGAAATAATATTGTGCTGGAAGGGTCAGGGTGTCCAGTGTTGTTTTGGCTTTTCCTCAACTGAAGGATCTGCACATACATCAAGTAGAGCATGATTAGATTATGACGCATTTGGGGATAATAATTGGATCCGAAGTGAACAAGTGCGCTTGGTGACTCTAAGCTGCTAATCCATGTCGGTGAACAATGAGGTCCAAAATGAGTCAGGGCTACTGGAATGCGGTGCTGAATCTAGAACAAACTTTCGGACCAAATCGTCAAGAAATAAAATAAAATAAAACCTGCTCTTGATGTGGATTGTTCCGACGTTGCCAGATCCAGCCAAGTTATGCTTCACATCGTACAGCAGCTAGCCGAGTTATGAGTCCTAAATTCCAAAGCTGCTCAATACACGAAAAGGAAAAGACAGGAGCTGCTCCAACCTACACAGCTTGTCTCTACAGTCCGCTCCCTGGCTTCTCAAGTCACGATGATATAATTGAACCATCAAAGCTGGCAGAAAACCTCTAAACCAGATCACAAGCTCAACACGTAGTGAAGTGGTACAACCTCTGAGTCCAGCATCTTATGCCAAATAAATTTCAAATGCTGAACACCAAATGATAAACTGTATAGGTGCAGGTCATAAAAACATGATATCAAATTGCATATTCATTCCGGGTAGTACTCGGTACAAGCCAAACTGTGTGAGGTCCTTCTGAGAGTGGGGAGGTACAGATTTGGACGGAAGCCCAAAAAGTATGGTCAACCAACCACTCCATTCCAACACATAAAGCACTGCGGTGAGAATTCCTTTCCGGTTCAGAGAGTGAGTGATAGCACAGTTAAAATGGAAAATGAGTATATTTCAAGGTTTGTGATGCTTAGTTTATAATAACCATAACTCAACATAGTTATGACTAAAACAGAACAGCAAAAAAAGGAAACGGGAAATAAGACACGAGTTCCATCTATAAATTGCAAATGATTTTATCTAACAGACTTCTATACTTGCCAACAAATTTCATTTGTTTGATTACTTTAATATGTTGCAAAGTCAACAGAGTCAAATCCAATTCCGACAGTAAAAGAATTTCAATAGAATCCGATCTGACAAAATACAAGGTTAAAATTGGAACTTCCTAAGATTTTTTTTCACCTGATTGAAATTCAAGTTGCTTGCGCTCTAACTGACGCAATCGTAGAGTAATAATAGAAGTACAGTAAGCTGAGATTATGGCATACAAGAGTGCACCAACACTTGTACAGACTGTTGCTGCACAAACATATAGATACCTGCAAACCCCAAAAGTCACCATTAAACTTGCAAAAATAACGTTGCATCTTTCATAAAGCTAAAAATGAACTTAAAAAGGAACATTGTGTTGCAAGACATTATATAGAGAAGTTCATACTTGGGGGAAAATACGCTCCACACAAATAAGTGATCCTGCATGAGTGTAAGGACGGCCGTGAATGCCACCAGTATGACACCGTTCAAGGCAACAGGAAGGATGCATGGCACTACGAGTATCTCTAGTAGCCACGCCTCCGACAGAATTAAGTCACGAGTTGTACGGTTCGAATTGGTGTCTGTCGGAGGTGGACTTGACAGCAGCATCATTCCAATAAGGAACAGGAATGGCGATGCATAAGTAATGATGAATGCTAGAAGCCCAGACAACGCCGTAGAATGTGAGGACAAGCCCTACAGTCCAGAGAAATCAAACAATTAATAAAGCATTCTGGACAGAACAAGGGTTCATAATGGTGCAGACTAGGATTGTCCAGTAAAATACGTCTATAAAGAAGCACGAAACAGGTTCCATCATGAAGAGATGAAAGAAACAGTTGCAGAAAATCTTTTTAAACCGATGTCAAGCCAAAAGAAATGAGAGGAAAAAACGCACAATATAGGCACCAGCTACGTCAACAGTTGCGAGTGTATTGCTGTTGCCAAGTCCAAAGTGACCTGATCCTCCCATCCATTGCAGCGCTAATACCTGTTCAGATGGTAATATGTTTTAATACCAGTCAAAGAAGTGGTGTTGTCTAGCAACTATAGCTCTTGTTCCTGCAACATAACCAAATAAGATTGACTGAAATGATAATACAGCACATTAGCGTTGTTGACAGATTTAGGTACCTGAAACCACAGCTCATAATTGTTGCTCTCGTGCCTGAAGAAAACGACTGTGGCTAGAAGCTGCACCAGAAGCAATCCTACTGGTCCAGCATTTATTGACTGCTGAAGAAGTACTTGTAATAAACACCAACAAGAAATCAAAACCCGTCCTACTGATTGTAAAGTTGAACTTACACCAGTCTCCAAAGGGAAGCCCTCCCACGTTCTCTTGATTTCCTGACTAGGAAAACAAGCTGCTTTTTTGTCCCCATTCCACCAAAGTGGTTCGATCCAAGGCAAAAGTGTGACCGCCAATACAGCTGTAATACCGAGTATTCCAAATACCGATCGAGCCAATAGAGTGGGTACTTGATCTGGGTATGATGCTGATCCAAACAAAGTAGGTACTTGTTCGGATTGTGAGTCCACGTACACGAATATCAGCGTAGCAGATAGACATAGACAGCAGGCTATCAGTTTCCGTAGAAAATGCCGCCGAGAAGGTGACAGAATAAGCAGACAACTGCTTGTGGTTGCAAAAAGGAGCGCTGCATACCGAATCGTAATAGGAACCTGCACGTCAACTGTCTCTAGCCATTTTGCAATATCAGGAAGGTGTGCCCAGTTTACCCCACTGCGATGCCATGCTCGCAATAACCTTCCACACAAGAGAATGACAGCGACAGCCAGAACTCTCACTGCAATTCCTCCACCTCCGCGTGAAAATTTCCCGAAAGTATCCTTCTGTATTCTCGGTTGTTGAAGTGCATGGCGAATGAAAACGATGGACAAAGTGGCAACTAAAAAGTGATATGTATATTGTTCCTCCTCGACGAACGAGGATGATGCCAGGCTCCCAGCGTGAATGCAGACGCCCCCAACCGCTATCAACTTTTCAAAGGAAATATCGCCAAGTATGTTAAATTTGGAACCTTTGATTTTCAGTTGTTTTCTCCTTGACTTGGCCTTGTAAAGTGAGAGGGTTGTCCAGATGAGTAGCAAAGGTGATAACAGCATCAGAACTCCACCACAAACGAGGAGAAGAGTGTTCTTCTGCAAGACAAAGAAGTAGGCATATCAGACCACAAGAAAATAGCTGTCCACAACCGCACCCTAAGTACTCGTTTCAGAGAGAAGTAAATTGACCTCTGTTGTGCCCCTAGCAAGCCACTCTGAAGTATGCTTGAGCAATTCCAGATAAGCATCTCTTGCAGCTTCAAATTCGGTAAACCTGTTCAATTTACAGGTTAAGCCACAGGTAATCAATAAATTTAGTTCCAAACATACTGCCTCATTGTCGGATTACATTGCATGCGCTTTTCAAGTCCCTTGCAAGAAAACCCTTTAAGTATGCCACATTCATGGCATGTGGAAAAATGAAAGTTAAAAATCAAATATATGTTAGAGGACATGATGAGAAGGAATTAACTTGGTAACACAAAATGCACTACGTTGTAACATTCTACCTGGTTAAGTTGTTTTTATCCATGAGTATCCAAGCAAAATGTAGGTCAGTTGCTTGTTTGAAAAGCTCACAGAAATTCTCCACCTCCTTTTCTTTCTCTGCACTCCAGCGCCCTGACGCTTCAGAGTTGGATCCACTATTCACACCACCAGATGGATTCGAACAGAGTTGTTTGACACACACGGATCCCGGAGATCGCACACGTACTAGTTGAAAAAGCTGCCACGCATTCAACTCCAAAGCTCGTAGCTGCTCCTTGGCTGCTGCAAAAATCTCTTAAGATGTCCATAAACTATCACACCTAAAATCGGACTCGTGGGGACAAGAATTGGTGATGATGATTAAATGTTAAGTTGCAGGTGATCAATGCAAGTGACATTTTCACGATACTCAAGACTGCACCTACTCAAGGGTCTATCAAACTCTTCTTTATATTTTTGTAGCATAGAAATGAAAGGGAAATGTAAAGAAAGAAAAGGCTAGTTAACATTTTAAGTGGAGCAATGGCCTCTGCCCACGCCATTAAAAGACAGTCATACCAGAAAGTAAAACAAAAGGAGGCAAATAAAATTAAGAGAAATTCACACACGACTGAGCAGATACTTACGTGCCAATGAGGTGAAAAGCTGAGGTAGTAACGCTCCGACGCTGTTTTTTGGTATTGGAACGCCCAGCTGCTGTGCCAATGTTGGCACCACATCTACCTGAAATGATGGCCAAGCCGAGGAAGTAGCAGCATCTGTCCATCTCTTAGAGGCAGATTCAAGCTCCCCCTTGTCACCAGGGTAACTTCCTGATATAAACAAGGCCAAAGCGTCCGCTTCCTGATATGACGCACCACCATGGTTTCCACCATCTGTCATACCATGATCACTGGCTACCATCTACACAAACGAACACACATATTATAAGAAAGTAGAGGTGTCCAATCATCTGTTGACAACATAATCTCAATAGGGAGGAAGTACTTAAGAGATGAAAACTCTGAAGTACAAAAGGAGCTGAAACAACATCGTCTAGTACAACATACTCTAAGGAAAGGTATTACATACCAGTAGGGTACGACGATCAACCGAGCTTCTGATCAACTTCTCATAGATTCTTTGTATGACATCATCCATTTCCTTCAACTTTGGCGCCACCAATGAGCTGGAGTCAAATATGATGATCATTACGTAGTAGCATATGGTAAGCCCTCGACGAGAGATAATAACCATTTGGAATAACCATGTGTGTTCGTGCACACATACTTACATGCTCATGCGGAGGGAGAAGCCAATATCGTTGACAAAACAACTAACACAAGAAGTTGTACTGGGTGCGCAAGACGATAAGCGGGAATTTTACCTGCTACGACCTCCAAGATGACCCACGTGATCAAGCCCAAGATAGTGAAGCACCTGCGTCCAGGACATGTTATTTTATCTTTACAAAAATGCAGCATCCACACACAAGCCCGACTACGAAAGCTCCTCGGAAGTTTAAACTGCAATTCATAAATGGGTTAACCTATTCCCACTCATTTGGCATGAACTAATTTTAAAGGTAATATAATTGTACCAGTCTCGTAGAAAAATATACATTGCTGAAACTACTCGTACCAAGAGATCCCAATCAGATGCAGCAAGTTCTTCTTGCAAATGGCGAGTGACATTGTAGTCGACCTCTACGGTATCCTTCACCTGGACGCATCATAGCATGCAGAAGCGAATCAATATTTCAAATATTTCATAGCAACGTGGACAGCCAAATGCGAATGATAACTTCCAGAACAGTGCTTCTGTAACAACACTCGATGCAAACTTCAAGAGAGCAAAGTAATCCCGAAGAAGTAAAACAAACAAGTAGCGTAAGCTGCAGGCAATGGACATCGTAGGTAAATGAAAATAGAAGCATGACCTTAGACACAAGTCCTTACATAGAAGCTGTTGACACCGTCATGGCGCATAAACTTGTCTGGGAAGAGCTTCAGCCATGTTTCATCCCCCAACATGACCATTTTCCATCCTGCTATTGCTAGTTGGTCTGGTCATTGTCAACAGTAATCCACCCCTCAGATTTGCATTTATGATAGAACATAAATATGCCACGAAACTTTTGTTAAATGCAGCAAGTAATCAGAAATGGCTTGATTCAGACACCTAGGCATATTGAAAACAACGACGAGGGGGTCAACTCACCAACAAGGTTATCATCAAGTAAGGCCTGTGTATTAAAGTTGAATGCCACATCCAGAAACCCAGCTATAGCTCCAGAAGTCATGGCCTACACACGAAGATAGCAGACGATACTTTGCCAGTTACGTTACGGACTGGAAGATCCGCAGAAGTCATAAAAAATGCAGATATCGAACAACAATACCAGTAATGATTCATTCATCGAGCATAGTCTACATCACACATACAAAAAGTTACTCTCTGGTGTCGGAGTATCACTAGACTATCTGAACCTCGCTACAAAGTAGATAAAATAAGTGGTCATCTATATTCATTCTAGTCAATCAGAAAAACGCCAAATAACAGTAGTATAATACACGTCACGGCGCTGATGTTTACCTTGAGACGGGGCATTGTTACAGTCGGGGGTGCAGCTTTTGCATGATATCCAAACCCTTTCCGAGACGCCAGCAAACTATGCGTGAAAGGCATGGCAGCAACCAATTCTGCAGGTGGTGGACGACCCCCTCTACCAAGCACTAACTCTGCAGGCATTCCATCCACAATCTGTTCCCAACATACTAAGACTTAAGTAAACGCAAAGCACATCCAACAAGTGACTGAACTGAACTGCCAGCTTGGTCACGGGGAGAGAAGTACCATTATGACAAGACGATCGAATTGTCGTGGAACACCACTCGCTTCCTGGTTACAAAAGAGGTCTTAGAGATACAAGAACTCGGTACTGAACAAGAGAAAACTTCTCAGCATTTGACCTTAATCTGCAAATATGCGGGCAATGTTTCCGTATGTAACTCTGAGAAATGATGAGGTGCTCTCGTTACCCTTGACACGAGTTACTAGCAGTAATTAATCACATACAGATCTCTGAAAAGCAGAGCAAAATTGAAAATAATGTATAGAAACAGGTGACCAGCACTTAGAATCCAGCGTAAGGAAATTTAGGGACTGAACCTGATAAGAAAGCTGCGACAATTTCTTTTCACCATGATAAGTACTCGTCTGGCAGCTTGGCATAGCACTTTCAAAATCACTGTTCAAAAATTCAGAAACCGATCGGGGCAATTTGAGATGTGGGTACTTATAGCATTCACTTATAGTCACATCAAAATTAACCATATTTACAACGAAGTGACCTGAATTGCTTGTCAGTATTAAACTCTCGGAAGACAACAAATGACTAAAAGTCAGTGATAACCACAAGTAAATGCTAGAATGAAAATAAATTTGGAATACTTGCCTTTTGCCCATAAGTGCCGGTTTAACAGGGAAGAAGCCCAGAACAAAGAGTACCAGGCCTATGAGTTGTAAGGCCACACCTAAGACAGATAATAACACCGTTCGACCGCATTTTCCCATCGCTATATCGTCACATGACAGAAGAGATCTGAACGAAAAAGACATAAAGTTCAACAGCATCATTAGCACATCAATGGTATGTAATCAGAATCAGCTCGCTTTTTTGATTCCCACCTAAGAACAAAACCCTAAACCCTAAACCCTGACCCTCAAACAACACACCAAAAAAAAAAGGCTCACAAATTCACTAGATCCACGAGGAAAAATACTTCCGTCCCAAGTAAAGCATACGCTAATTGCACTTGGAAGCACTAACAGCACCAAATAAATCTACTCCACCAGCTAAGATCAAGCACATTGTCATTTCATCAGTAGGAACCCTGTATCCAGCTCCCTTAACTGATCACAGTACTGGCATCGATCCCGAGAGCCGATCAATCAGGCTATCAGAAAACTCTTCCCACGCATCAACGAGACAACCCAATTCATAAAATCAAACACCACCTAGTAAAAGATTCACTAACTTAGTTCCCTTCAAATGTACTAAAACTGCACTCAAGCGTAGACACGAGCGAGGGGCAGGGCACCCAAACATATTCCTCACAAAACACATCACCCAACTCTGTAAAAACCGTAACTGTGCACATTTCTTACAATTCCCACAGCCGAGATCAACTGCAAAAAAAAACAAAACCCAAATACACCAAAGGAACGGAATCCCTTCCTTCAAATTCCAAGCATGGGTCCATCATACCTTCAATCCTGAATAACGAAGAAGAGCTGGTTCAAGAAGAAAAACTCGACCACCAACGATCGAAATGCAAGTAGTGGAAATGAAGCAACCCCCTGGATTTGCAGCAGTGGAGACTCCCTCCCTGTGGGATCAAATCACTGCCATGATTCTCCTCAGCTTGATGGTATGGAATGGTATGGTTTCATAAGCTAATGAGCGAATGAGTTACTTGCAGACAGCTACAGATCAAACTCATGCACATAAGTTAGCATTGTATATAATTATGTAGCGTTAATTACTCTGCCCAGCGGCGACTCTCATTCCGTCGGAGCTCATCACTCTTGTCGTGTGAACTTATCAGTGAGTGAGCCCAAATGGTGGTGATGATGGTGACGATGATGATGGTGAACCAGGGAGAGAGTTGGACGAGGTCACCATGGCAGAGTTTTCTATTAAGGATATCATTTGGGACGTCATTTGTGGCATTTGGGACCTCTTTTGTGGCATTTGGGACATCATTTGTGGAATTTGGGACATCATTTGTGGAATTTAGGACACCTATCCTGGAGTCAGAAAGGACTGATAAATGGGATTGCTTTGTTAGATCCATAGCAGGTTCTCCAAAAAATAATTCCAAAAATAAAAAGTATCATGAAATTATGAAAATTACAAAGACAAAAAATGAAAATAGACTAATTTGGTTTATGCCTTTATTTTTTTCCAAAAAAATATTCTTTTGCCAAGTGGCGAACTTGTTATGTTACAGTAGTTGCCACATGTTGGTAGATATGACTAAGTTATTTTATTACTCCCTTCGTCTCACCAAAAGACTGTCGTTTGCTAAAAAAATTTGTCTTGAAATAAGATCGTTGTATCTAAATTTGGCCACTTTTTTAAAAAATTGGCCACTTATTTCTAAATTTGGCCATCTTGTTTCTAATTTTAGAATTTCCATTAAATCCGATATTATTAGCAAACTAAGGTCTTTTGATGAAACCGAGGGAGTATTCGTTTTGTCAGATGCAAGTATAATTTTGAAATAAAATGTTAGTAAAGGCATTTTTTCCAGTGTTCATCTTTTGTTGGATAGAATATACTATCTATCTATATTTCAAATATGTTTATATCCAATATTAATAATGTCGTCTGTATTCTTGGAAATAAATGGAAGTCATTTGGGAACACAATGTTGGTGATTTTAGAGCTTTTTGTAACAGTATTGATTTTGAATAAGGTATAATGGCTTTAAACTGCCAACTTAAGGATTTTGGTATAGGTGTGGCGCAGTTGTGTATTTTCTGTAATTTTTCATCAAAGGCAAAACAAAAATGATGTTGAAGGCAGTTTTTCCCGGCATTAAATAGCAAAAAACCAATTTATTATGAATTTTGTAAGTGAAAAGTGTCCTAGACCTAGAAACGATCAGATGCTCTAATGTACAAATGATGTACATCTATTTTTTCACAATCTAGAAATGAGGCCCAATCAGTTTGGATTGTCGTTGGTTCAAAGACATTCTACCCTAGTGTGATTTAGCACTATTTTTTTAAAAAAAAGCTTCATTTGAAGTCTCATTTAGCATTGAAAAGATTTTATTTTTGTTATTGTATTACGACACTTTGATTGCAAAAGGTGTTAAAGGTCATCTCTAGCAACACCTTTAAAGTAGAACAATACAATACAACCAACTAATCTAAAACTATGAACTTCTACCATTTCGAGGAAATATAGATTAAGTTCTGCAGAACGTGTAGAAGTTGGTACCCCTTGTCCTGCCCCATGTCCTGTGGGCACCAGGTCAATGGCATTATGAATGGACACTTTATTCACACCGGCCCTGTCAAAGGGTTGGTGTTTCTATCTATCTATAGAAGTTGGTGGCATTGGGTCATCATTATCATGGTACACCATTGTCTTTCCTGCGCATGTGTTGGAATTTTTCCTAAAGACATGCAGGTCCTAAAAATGAGAAGCCACTTGGAAATTGGCACTCAAGTAATTCGGACGGTGAATTGTAAACAGACTAGTGAGACCCGTGCCGTTGAGCACATCGACCGCATCTTTGTATGTCTCCTCCACGGATTCCACCGTGGAACCGTCGAGTGAGACAAACCATGCTCAATTGTAAGATAGATTTTGTACGCGCTACAGGCTACAAGGCAGACAGGCGGTGGTTTGCACAAAGTAAAATTGATGTAGTTCAGCGCAAGAAAACTCTGAAAGGCAATTCCAAGCGACATGGCTGCAGGAACACCCTGGTAAGTAATAATTATCATTACTACAAAAGGAAAATTGATCAATTGAATGTCTGGATTATTTTGCAATCCACAAAGAATGATATGAAGTGCGACTATCTACAGCCGCCTGCTGCATGAGCAAATCTGCTTGAAGCGATACGAGGAAGTAGAAACGCTAGAACGAGATAAATGGCTGGCTATTCATGTTTCAAAATTCTATAAAAATTCACCAAGAAAGTAGTTCTAAGGCAGGTTGAATCCGCACTATTACCTGCCCCAGCTCATTCGCATCATCCTTTTTAGACCACTGTCCTCTTGAGCAGGACTTGTCCCGGATTGAGTGGTATCAGCTGCAGCCAACTTTGCTGAGCCGTTTGAAAGGTTTGGGTCTTTCAGAAAACCGCCTTCTCCAAACAGACTACCTCTTGAGATACTCACTGATTTACTCAGAGACTGGGGGACTCGAGTGCTCCCACAGTCTTTAATTATGAGTTCCAGAGATTCTTTCTGTGCTGGGTCAAGAGTATCGAAGTTCTTCAGCACATGTTTTATTGTCGGCAATAGGAGGTTGTTCACACTTTCTGCTGATAAATCTGGGGATCAAGGGGCAAACTCAGGTTCTCAGAAAAGGAGCATAAAGTACGACTCTAGGAAACACTGTCATATCATGAGTTAAATATTAATCACAATTACCATAGCATCTATGAACTGAGCACAAGATAACATACACCACCATGCATAGATCCAACCGCTGAAACGGGGGTGTGAACTTAAAAGTACATTGATCTTGAAAAGAAAACTCGACACAAAGTAGTTCATGGAGGACGTATTTACAAGGATCAATCAGACACTGCAGACAAGAACACTCAGCGACTTGAAATTTTACCAGTTACGTCAAATGCTCTGAAAGCCTCGCAGATGGCGTCCGCCCTCTCCTGCCGATTGAATAACTTGGCATTTTGCATTGGCAATTCAGAGAGGTGAACCAATGTCTTCAGCAAATGTAACCAGCAAGTTAAGTTCAACATTCTGTACTTGCAATAGAAAAGAAGACCTGTTGAAAGCCCCACCCTACTGAAAGATGCTTGCTAAGCAACATTTCTCAAGACTTCCCCTTCTGAGAATTGATGATATTTTCAAGGTTGTGCGTAACCTAATATCTGATTCACTGCCCTCGAAGGTAAATGACAATTAAATCACTTTAGTGGTTACAGAGATGTTCTTGAAGTGTAAACTGTAAACCGAATATTAACTTCAAAGGATATAATCTTGTAAGCTAGGTGACTTGACCGAAACTGCAGCAGATAAGGCACGAATCACTGCATTCGTGACCGCATGTGAACCGTCCTCCAGGAATGCATCCAGTTGCATCTTGACTTTATCTACTACCTGAGATAGCACACACGAATCAAATTTGTAGTATATCATATTTGAATCAATGTCTAAAAAAACAAAAACAAAATCGCAATTGATCATATCTAGGTTTGGTAGTTATGCAAGCCACAACCAGGTACAAAATGTAAGTGTACTTGCTAGAGATACGTGCAAAATCACTAAGTAATAGCGAACCGGACCCAAGCATGCTCATTTAAACTGCGACGTACTCTTGAGTTGTACTATAAAAGACACAATTAATGAAATTCTACTCGTCAACAAAGTCTCCCTGTACCTCTTCTTCCTTGAAACGTTGAGCTACAGCACCGAATGCATCAATGGTAGCAATCTTGACATCTACATTTGGATCTGTACCGAGGGTCACCAGAGCTGGAATAATCTGTTGTGTTGCAGACTTTAACATGACTCTTCCAACCTGTGAACAACCCAATTGTTTTTTAAGTTTCAAGACCGAAGTTCGAGAGCACAGATGAAACCACTGGCTCACTAGCTGAATACAAAAGAAGAAATAAGATAGAAATATGGGTGGTTGTTACCAGCAGTTTTGAAAGTACAGCTGCACTGACTTTGACATCAGCATTCGGGCTCACAATAAGTTCCCACAATACCCCAACAATTACTGCCAGATGCTGCTCAAACGTGCTGCATGCACAACAAGCAAGACCTTAGACAATCATACAACCTTAGTCAAGCAGCATCCACTACACACTGATGAAAAACCGTAAAAATACCATCACATACGTAAATGAGCACATGAGACATACATCGAACTGATGCAACTAATCCAGGAGCATAATTACGCAGTTCAGCGACATGGGGAACATTCTTAGCACATGACATAGGAGAAGAGACACGGACTGAGGTAAACTCTTCAGCACTATTGGAGCCCGAAGAGTCTACACCAAATTTGAAAAACCCCTTAAGAATGATGACGCTTAGTTACCAGAGAAAGCGAACTGAATCAATAAGTTCTGGAGTTCGTGAGGAAGTCCATGCACCGATCTTCATAGTAGACTTAAGAATCAGATCCCGAAGGTAAGTGGCGAGCTGCCCTTTCTCCATCCCAGGAGCTCCTAACACACCGACAAGAAGTAGCGGCAGGATACATATAACTGCCAACTGTTCCTCCACCAGTGTCCGTGGTTTAAAGCCTGTCATTTGCTACAGAATCAGTCATAAGAGAAGACAGTAATGCCTTCCTATCAGTTAAGAAGCCAAGGAAATGAGAAACATCGAAACTCTGTGCTTATTTCGTATCTTAAAGATCAAGGCATAGAGACCAACAAACCTTTAATACGATCTGCCAACTGCTTCGACATTTGCGAGTACTCAACTTCATCACCACTAGCCGAGAGGAAGATCGGCAACATTACAATCTTGACGTAGCTGCTACCAAAGCACTCACCAGTCCTGTGCAGAACCTGCATAGAACAATGAGAAAAACGAGTGACAAACAATCAGATAAACGAGCATAGAAAGAGTGAAGTAAGGCCAACTACAAAGACGACCCAACTGTTGTTGATGTCAACTGGGTGCAATCTAAACAAGCGGGTAAACACTAGAAAGTATACCTTGCAGAGATGTGTCCGAAGGCTTTCTTCTTGACAAGGCAGCATACGGGCAAGCTGAAGCAAGGCTGGAAAAAATTCCTGAAGCAGCCAGTCTAAGATAGGCCACTCTGTACTTGATCTGCACATTCACCAAATAACAGCCTTTCACTACTGCACAGATGAGTTGAACCCAACCGTAGGAAACAGATAATGACAACAGTGGCAGCAACAATGATCTTGACAAAAATTAATGAAGCTTTTTCAAATAGAAAATTGAATCAAAATGAATTCTAGAAGCCCGGTACAGATACGGTTTATTGTTTTAGTGGAGACGGTATAGTGAAATTAAATGGAGTACTGCATAGTTCTAGATGAGGACTACACAAACGTGAAGAATAAACCTTAAAGTTCGAAAAATATATGAAGGATTATTATATACGACAATATATGAGGGTGGACTTATGGAATAGAATATAAAGCGCAAGTTCTAGCACTATGTTCAGTATTTTATCCAACAGAAATAAGAGAACTGCATACCTGATATACAGTGTGATGATATCTTCTGTAAAGATAGAAGTTTCAGTATTTTCAATATCGGTTAATTCAATTGAGAATGGACACGATTTAATAGCAGCTTCTTGCACCTCCGTAAGTAGTTGTGCAAGCAAACGCAACAATACATCAATATTCCACCGTCTCCTCTCCCCAAGAGCTCGAAGTTCCGCCTCCACAGTGCCTTCGATTTCTGAAATAGGCGGACACCTCTGCCAAGATATTGGAGTCATGCCAATGCTGCTATTATCTTTAAATCATGAAATACGACAATAGATCGGTTGCTCAACTAATTGACTGAAATGATTTGTCCAACTCTCCCCATGAGCCAGAAACATACGAGCACTGCAGCAGACCCCTATGTAAATGAGAGTTCAAGGTTTTAGTTCAGGTAAAAATTGAAGACATTTCAAAAGTTTTTACGGCATACCTGGACTGTCGACAGAAGTCGAGAAGTAACTCCACGATAAAGGTGAGTTAAAGGATGTTTTTCGCGCTTAATCCAAGCCACCAATGCAGGGACAACCTCTTTCAACGTGGTATCAACCACAGGGCCCACTGGATCACAGGTTAAATCTAACATAAGCGCCTCCACCTGTGCACAGAAAGTTTCAGTACATATTTCATTTTTGTAGGAGTACCATTTCAGACCAAAAGTATACCGTACCACTAGAGCTGCTTGGAAGCCTCGTAATAGGCAACTTAAAACCGCACTTGCCCTGCTACCAATCGTTGAAAATACCAGTGGCTTTACTGAACTCGGGAATATAAACTTAACTGTCACGAAATTAAGGTGTCTATGTATCGCGTTCATGAACACTCAAAAATCAACTGCAAACAGAAGGACTGGTCACGAACATTCCCCGTCTTCTGTTATTGAGGAAATGGACTTGTACAAATCAATAGAGGCCTGGGTAATGGCGGATCTTGGAAAAACCTAAGGATGGCTTTCACAACCCCTCCAATACAACAGGTTCTGCACTTGTACCTACAAGACCAAACTAAAGTGCTTACTTTGTGCCTCAGCAGGTCAAAATGCAGCTTCCGTAAGTTGTAGCCTTGGCAGGGCTGACCTTGGAATACTTGTCGAAGTTGGAGAAGCGAGGGAGTAAAATGGCCAAATTATGAGCTGCAGCTTTGCGCACAATTGGAGCTTGATCAGCAACCAGCTGTTCTATTATTGATAAAATGAGAGACGCGCGCATTTCAGATCCCACCATTTGTCCAAGCTCCCCACATGACTGCGCAACAAGAAGCCGCCTTTCTTCGTACTTGTGATCAATCTACAACAAAGTAACATGTGAACATGAGATATAAGTTTTCAAAAGATGGCAAGGAGGAAGTAGCAAGAACTTGCAGTGAGAACATCAAACTTAAGCCGCACAGAATTAGTAGAACATTCAAGGCTGGATATGCTATGAACCTGTTCCCAACACTGGGGTAGTAATTCAGTTTCCGTCCGCAATTGTCCAACGTTCCTCGACAGCTCTACACATGCCTGCAATTGACAGAAAGTGACGTTAGTTATACTTTGAAGATAATGCGCGGACATGTGACTCAAAACCCAGAAGTTATCATATAAGAAAGAATTAGAACACTCACGTCCATAATAATACGTCGCTGTGCCTCATCTGGCTTCTTAATAAGGTTAAACAAGAGATGCGTAAGTGAATCTCGAACGCCGCAATCAGGATGCTTCTCAATAGCACAGCTAATGAGCGGCAGTAACTCCTGCGATAATGATCACAAATACGAGAAAGTCACAGAAGAAAATGTAAGTCCATGCAGGACATCAGAGGGAGAAGTTGAGTCATGTGAACATAGATATGCCCAACAATGGCGAGACATGGATAAGATGAGCATTTAAAAACGCGCAATGAGAACACGCATCGCTGTAAACACATCTCGGACTTCAAAAAGCATCGTTAACAATACTAGTGGCTTACAAATAGCAATTTAAAAGAAACATGTAATCAAATCGCAATATAAATTATGAAATATACTTTACTTAAGTTATAAATTTGGTAAGAATAGAACCTCCCGATGGTTGATGAGAACGAATGGAGCAATTTTAGGTAAAGCGTCTGCCAATATATGCACAGTTCCAAGCTCCTGTCACACACAATTCGCTTAAATACGTATCCATCCAAAATAATACTTAGATAGATACAATACAGTCTCGTGTTTGAGGAATTACTTTAGAATGAATTACAGAAAGAGTCCTAAACATCGCTGAGGAGAGATATGCACTCACCGACGAATGTTCGTTCTGAAAATCTTGCAAACCCGCGTGGTTATTGAGGTGTTCAAGAAAATCGATACTCTGTCCATTTTCATCTCCTTCATCTGGTGTTCTAAAGCCGTTGCTATCAACCACACTTGAATTCTCAAACAGGTCTGTAAACCTATCCTCTAAGGGGTTTGGTCCGTTGATAGTCGATACACATGGCTCTTCCGTACTCTTGTCGGCTACTGGAACCTTTGCTACAGTTTCTTCACATTCTGATTCCGATGCACTTTGAAAAGATGACAATTGTGCAGCTGCAGACGCTTGCTTCTGGTTTACTGCAAGTGTCGTGCTGGAAATCAAGTTCTCAAGTTCTAACTTCAGTGAGGTCACCTCCACTCTGTATTCGTTTAGTTGTGTTGTTGAGTTCTCCAGCAATTCCTTCATCTGCTGCACCTGATGAGCACAAACACACCAAATTGATGTTCTTGCTAAGTTCAAGAGGTCCTGGAAAATTTGGATGTCATGGCCATTGACATTAACTATAGGCTAAGGTCGCCTCTTTCAATCGTGAAAATATGAAGACGCAATATCTGTTGTAGAGTATTAAATTCTAGCACTGGTATCTCTACAAGTTATAACGCTGCAGGTGGTCATCTGGTAAACTTTTCTCTACACGTCGCAACTAGTATCTGCATAAATTCAGTAGGAGTAATGGCAATCTATACTTACATGCCTATCCTTCTCCTTCAAACTTCTTCTCAAGTTCTCAACTGATTTCATCAACGACGAATTCTCATCTTTGAGGACCTCCTTTTCTTTTAAAAGTGAATCAATTTCCTTCTGAAGAGCATCCTTCTCCTTCTGAAGAACATCCTTGTCCTTCACAACACAATACAAACACGCAACAAATGGCGTATATGTTTCAATTAGTCTTAGAATGCACGTGACTTACTGGCACATTGGCAAGTGACTTCAACAAAAAACTGTTATAACAGAAGGAAATTTGTAACCTACCTGCCTTGCTTCAACGGTACTCGCAAGAAATGCACGATAATATTGTCGAAGAGCTTCTGGCACATGTGCAGCTGTGTGAGGCCAAGAATCCAAATCGAGATTCACCTACAAAATGAAACCGATTTCATCCTCAAATACAAACATGTCCAATTAAATAGGTGGAACTACAAACCAATGCCCTGTCTCACTTCCACAGGATCTGTTCCCTGGTGATGAACAATTACAAGCACCAAAGTGAGCATCCGCAGGTTTACTCCAAATACAGAGGCGACCAGAGAGATTAAGAAGAAGCCACTCACTGGATAACCAGTCAAGAGAATAGAATATGCTTTCAACTTGCTACATGCACAAATGCCGTAAATTTCTTGAATATTTACAATACCTCCTCTTGAAAAGTCATTGCAGCAATCTTGTAACCAGCGGCCATCAAGTACTCCTTCACAGCACAGTCAAGGACTACTCGCTCTTTCTCGCTGAGCAGCTCAAAGACTACTTCACTTCCATCGTTTCTTGGAAGTCCGTCAATGTCGCTTTCAACAGTTCCTAGACGGTTGTCTGCAAGCACCAGCCCTGCACAGTAGAACAAATTCAGATGTACATAATAGGATAGAAAATTGGCCCAGTTCTCCTACATTCTGTTGAAACTCAATAACAAGGACGAAGTAATAATATGAAAGCGAACTGCAGTTACATTTCGTGCATCCAAGCAGGAGCAATACTTTTGGCGCAGCAACGAGGAGTGAAGCTACGCACCAGACTTTGGCAAATCAGCGGAAACTTCAAAATGCTTTCCTGCTTTCTCCTGCAGACTCTTCATATCTTCTCGAACAAGTCGTAGCTCATATTTGCACAATGCCGCATTTTCCAGGGCCAATTCCTTCTCCCTTACAAGCTGCACAACATCAACTCCTACACCAGTTCACATGCGATTAATACACATTACTATGTCGAGTTGCTTACAGTGAAATCACTCCAAACACTTAAACTACCTGTCTAAATATCCCTACATCTACATATACATGGATCTGCAAGTCTCGCTCCTCTTACTTAAGTGGAAGACGAAAAGTCAATCGCGGCGTTTCACTTGAATACGAGTGCAGAGTAATCTGGTCTAGTTCGTTCTAAACATCATGCATGCCGCTTCATGGCCGCAGCGTACAGATAAGCTTCTTTGCACAAGCTTAAACCCCGCACTTCGTGCACGACCGAGAATTAAACACAAACGAAGGAAGGATTCAGAAAAATAAGTAGTATTAGAAATATTCTAACCGAAATTCCAAATTATTTTTCCGCTCGGAGATCTACGCCAACGCGGCTAACGTAACAAGGCAACAACTCTCAGCAGAGCGAAAAGACGAACATCTACACGCGAACGCACACATTGCAATCATCTCTGTCGCGAAGTGCAAAGCACATTCTGACGAAAATGAACAGTTCGATCGCTCTTCTGCATTATCAGATCCAAGACCAGCAGAACGCAGAAAAGGACTTCTGAGGCGCGCTAACAAGATCAAAGACGTAGAATCAGTTCCTGCACACCAGAACACTCTCCCTGTCCATTTCATCGGCAAATGCCTCTAAAACAACGTCTTAAAACCTCTAAAAACCTGTCCACACGTCTGTGGCGACCAAAAGAAGGGAAAAAAACACGTTGAATTGCAGCAAAACCCTGGCATCGACCGCGATTTGGTAAAAGAGCGTCGCAATACAAATCCCACACGCAATCGACTCGCCAAGAAATTCTTCTCTCAATCAAGAACACGACAAAAATGCAGCCCTGGTGCCACAACAGCCAAATCCACTGACCTTGAAGCGCTTTCATCTTGTCGATCTCCTCCGGCGGGAACACATTGGCATCGGCGAAGAAGAGCTGCAACTTGGTAGCGCAATCCGCAAGGCCGTCTTCCTGGAGCTCCTGTAGAAGCTCAAATGCCGTCAGAAAGTAGTTTTCCTGCAGCAGGAAGTCAATGCAGCCGCGCCGGATAGAGTCCCTCTCGTCGCTCGCGAGTTTGCGCTCCTGCGTCGCCATGGTTGCCGCTCAATCTCGTCCACCATAGCCACCACTTCGAGCGACAAAGGCTTCCCCAGAGCTCGAGCTCACGCATATGCTGTGCACTCCCCACACCGTCACAATACCCAAAACCATCATCATCTACTAATTCTGTACATTTCTGCCTTCAAAGTCTACGGATGATGTGGATTACGTCGGCTTTGGGGTCGTTACTTCGTGTAGTGACGGCTCTATGTCTTCGTCTTCTTCGTCTTCTTCGTCTTCTTCGTCGTGCTCGTGTGTGAGTCGTGCGTTTCCCGCTGCCCCGGCCCTGGAACCTACCTGATTGCAGGGTATCTGGGAGAGGGGTTACCCAGCGGGTATCAATCAAGCGTAGTATGAGACCGACGTGAAATAATCAAAGACACGTAATCATGAATTAAGCATTTAACCACCACATGTGCTCTTCACATGAGCTAGTGTTTCCTATTGAACCTATTTATATTCAAAACTTTCTTTAGGAAGTACATTGATTTTTATTCTTCTAGCTCATTAATATAGTATTACGATAATAGAGAAATGTCCACAAGCATTTTTTTCATATGTACATGTTCTGAAACGATTTAGTACATTCATTATACATTGAAAAATGTTTAATTCTAGGAAATAACTATAAAATGTAGGAAAATCATGAAGTAAAGAAAATTATATATAGCTATATGAATCTCAAAAGATTCTTTAAGATGCAAATAAATACAAAGGGGTACAAAAGAACTAACCTTTCAATAATTCTTCAAAAAAACACACACAATTCACTCTTTTTTGTTTGTATCTTCTTCACTTGTTTTTGTTCCACCTCCATTCAAATATTTTCATCCTATAAAATATTTTTGTAGACATGATTAAATACTAAGTACAATGAGCTAAAAACAAATACAAGGCATATAGCTCTTTCTTTTGATAATTTATTGCAACACTTATCATGAACAAAATCACATGCTAAACAATTTTTTTAAAGTAGATGCTACTATGACTTGCCTCAATACCTTCATTGCTAAAGTTTGCAAAAAAGAGTCTCAACTTCATATGAGTCCCACCTAACAAAAGTTGCAATTCTTTAGCTAGCAATCTTGCTACATGGTCTGAGAATAAACCCTCATAATTCCTACATAAGGCTAGTTTCGTTTCTATTTGCATTAAATCTCTAATATCAATAAGAAAATTGTTTTTAATTTTACAAAGGTCCTCCGTGACCACCTTGTCCTTTAGTCTTTTCTATTCGACTCCGAAATCAGCACAAATCCGGAAAACAACCACCACTGTTGAATCACTTCCTCAACCTCTTGTTTCATAACTCCATCCAAAAGGCAAACCTCTTCCAATCCTTTCACGTCCTCATAATGTTGATCTATCTCTTCATAAAACTTGCCCACATTAGGCTCTCTAGAATGTATCAATCTTAGAAGCCACAACTAAACCAACATCTTTTCAAAATTGCATATTTGACATCATTCACTCTACAAACTCATGAGTTGCCATCGAATCTTCTCTTGTCTAATTGTGCCATTCCAAACTTAACACAATTTGTTGCAAAGGCACTTGAACATCAAGTAATTTTACAATATTGTGAAGCTTGTAGCAAAATCTGGTGTTCACTAGCCTTCATATCTCCAACTTTTTCTTTAGTTTTAAAAACTTCCTTAATAATCCTATACTTTTATGATGATTAGTGGCAAATTATGCTAATAACTTAGCATTAAGTACAACCTTCAACACCTACGTCAATTTATTCAAGTTCTTTAAAACTAAATTCAACCAATTGCAACACATCTACATCAACTTATATGGAGAAGCTTCCCTTCAATAATTATCTTGCCTTTTTAAGTTATCACTTACAACTTAAACAACATCTTGTGCTCCAACTTCTTAAATTGATATTCTAATCTCATCTACAATATATTCTCTTATAGATTATTCCTCCACACTTGTATCAATAGACCTCAAGAAATATTGTTTAACAAACCTACAAAGAGAGGGAAGCCAAATAATAAAACCTCCATTCCAATGAAACTATGGCCTCAAGTTTTGGACATCACCAAAATTTGCATAATTTATTATATTAAACGCACAGTGTCACAACCCAATGTCACGACCCATGTGTCACAAAATCCATAATGTTTTCATCCAAGTTTTCAATTTGTCAATTATTATCCAATATCTCATTATATATCAATTTCATCCATTTTCATTGATTTGAATGTTTTGTTGACTATTTTCATCTATACAAAAAAAATTCAACAGGTTCATGTTTCTTGATCATTATGTTTTTTTAGGTTTTGTGTTGCATTGCAACACAGGTTTCTACTAGTATATGATAATAGCGCTGTATTTGAAGTCATAATCCCATAGAGATGAGGGCATTGCTCCATGAACTTACTGGTCCATAATTCACAAAAAAAGATTCCAAATTGAATGGAAATCTTTCCATCAACATAGCACAGTTTGAGGTACCGATATGAAAACTGTGATGCTCTAAATGACCTGACTCACATTCCATGTCCAGGACTCGCTCAGAGATCAGTTACTACAATTACTCAACTAAACAAAAGTCAGCTACCCAAGCACCAACAATCCAATCAGTGCCATATCCAGCATTTGCCAAACATTGTCTAATAAATACATACAATCAGTTTTCTAAAAAACGAAAATCCAACTTCTGTTTCACCAATGATGGTATAGTAAAAAAACATCAACTCAGCAAACTCACACTCAATTACAGTAGCCACTTCTGTTTGTTTGTGGCCCGGAAGTTGATTTTACTGCTTCTGCTCCAATATGTACAAAGGGAACTGAGCACCTAGCCAACAGAAGTGCCAGTTTTAAGTAATAACAGAATGCAAAGAGGAGCCTTCGGGGATGCCAAGGGGTGGATCGGAGCAGCCAGAGTTATTCACTCGGTACAATTCCCAGACCTTGATTCCGCATCTATCAAGTGCGGCACTGATGCGAGCAGCCTCGCTCTCGGGAGGCCATGTCCCATCCTGCGTCACAAGTATGGCTCCAGTGTACGACTGCCCTGCTGCAGCTGCTGCTCCGCTGTAGTAGAACAGCCCCCATGACAAGTCCTCCTTCACATCCACAATGCGCCAGAACTCCTTGGATATGACACCGTTGTCCAGAACGGTGAAGTAGAAGGTGCCTGGCACAATGTCACGCTTCACTCGGTAATGCCGCCGTCTCCACAGCATTCTCTCGTCTAGAGTTTGAACCTGACAATCAGACCAAGAAATGTTACTAAGTGCTCGTCTTCCAATCCTAGTCAAACCTTACAATTTGAAGGGAGATCTCAGTTCACTGAAACTGTCCACAGATCTCTCAAGTCTTCGAGTAAGGGTTCAGGGTTTAAGGTATGTACCTTGAATACAGGGTCATACCACATGGAGCCCTTTGCTTTGCCACGATAGAACAGCTGGTACTGGCAAGGGAATTGGTCATAAGCTGCATTTTGCCCTGCAACAACCCGCCAGCTATACTCAAATGGTGCGCCTTTAGCATTAGGATTCGGACGTCCAAGCCATCCGATGAACAAATCTTCTGCGCTTTCGTGAGTTATAGGTTCACCACGGAAGGCCTGGAGAGGCTGAACGTCAGGTTGCATCAAGATGTCGGCCGAGAGACCAAGGCAGTTGTGCTTCTGTAGCACGCATAAGGTGAAGGCTTCCAATTTGGGGCTTTCGTATGAGACTATGCACCGATAGCTGCACACTTGATCCGTGGGTGCGCAGTTCTGCAAACAGGTGAGGGCCGTGCGGCAATCGGGGTCCAGAATGCAGGCCAGGATCTGTGACCGGCAGTTCTTCACCATGCACTGCACGGATGCCAAGCTCGTTGCACGGAGGTTTTTCAGTAAAGTCACGGGAGTCACGTAGGAATCGATGAGCACAAGGAGCGCGAACCGGACATCGTCGCTGCTCTTGCGTGCCCAAGCCTCGTCCACCAGACTCAGGACCTTGAGGGCTTCTTTCCTCTGGCTTCCAGGCAACGCTCCAAGCACTTTCTCTACTTGATCCACAGGTTTTACCTTCAGGCCACCCAACCGAGTTTCGATGTCCGGGGCTGAATCAAACGAAACCAGGGTTGGGATATTCTGGAGATAGCGGGATTGCAGCTGCTTTGCGACTTCCACGTCTGTAACAGCTACGACAACAGCGACATCTGCATCAAATTCGGTTCCCCCGGCAAGCAAAGCTTCATCGGTGAGGACCAACATCTCGAACTTGATGTTTATCCATCCAATTCGTTGTGCCTGAAGGAAGTGGTAACTATGTTATGGTTTTCAATAATTGGAAGAAGATGGTTTGCATACTGAACATGCTGGAAAGAATTGGACGAATGAAGAAAGCATTGGCGACAATGCTACCTTGATTTGAGACATGAAATCTGTACCATGTGCTGCATGACATCTTCCCACGAGTTGCCATCAAAGGGACTGATGCTTCCAGCGCCAACGATCGCTAACACCTTGGCTTGAGCCAGCTCTGAAAACTCTGCAATCTCACCTGTCGTAGCAGTCTCTGCCGTGGCTGCCACCTCCCGATTTGCCCTGCAGGTCCAGATTGAACCTTCTGCTCAAACACAAACAGTTGTCGTGTTAATAGACGACAAAAATTATTCACACGTTTCTAACAATATAGAAGTGCATTGTGAAGACATCAAAGACTATATTCACTCCACCAAAAAACTATTACATATCATTTTGACAGAAAGCATTAAACGCAAATAGAACACGCGCTTGAATACTGTCACGTCATAGAATGATTTACTGCGCACGGACAATGCAGCACTGATTGTTTCAATTGCCAATTATTGAAATATACCTGCTAGAATAACTCAAATTCTAATGTAAGCTTTGGAATACAAAAGTTCTGCTTGGAAGTAAGTAACAGGCCTATTCTCCAAAACGTTGTGAATTTTATACCTTGTACAAACAGAGTACGAGCTAAACAAAAGGGAATATAGCATACCTTTGCTGGAAACGGAACCGCAAAAGGAAGCCACGGGATCAGCCTGCTGCACGCTTCCAGGCCACCCTTCTAATCTAATTCCTCTTCGGCTGCATCGTCTCGATTCTCTCACAATCCCACCAATTCCAACGCCAATACCTGCCAAAACGACGTGAATACCACATCACAGCTTCCCCTGTTCTCACCCCATCTACAAACCCTAAACCATAGCCCAAGACAAGACTAATCCATCCCATCCCACGAAATCAGTACCCACCTCCAGAACGCATCCCAAGCAATGTCGCACCCGAACTGGACACCGAAGCCACCGCTGGCGCAGCCACAAACGCCATCTCTGTCCACTGAAACCTCACCTCCCAGAACTCAATTCAACACCACCCAAGCCGCTCTAAACCCACAAAACTACTCCCATCCTCTCCTCTCCTCTCCTCTCCTCTCCTCTCAATCCAACACCGCTCCTGAAGCTCCTCAGCTCAACTCCAAACGCTACGCACATCCACTGTTTGCCGAGCTTCCAAACAGTCCAAAAACTCAAAATCCATCTCCCAATCCCCCACTACATACGCCTCAAAAACCTTGGCAACCAACCACCCCTCATCCAACAAACAACTGGGTCTGCACGTCTGCCCTGTAACTGAGTCCAAAATGAGAGAAATCTAGCTGAAATTTTTCAGCTTTGAATTCCCCTCACTTTCAACTCCACCATGCTCTCCCTCAGGCACTTCAAAAGGAGCTCAATTTCATCCTCCCACAGCAGGAACCAGGCTCATTTGATTGAGACCAACTAACTGATGTTGCCTGCTTTACATCAGTAACTTATTGATTATTGAGAATTCGAATGGCAAAGATTGCAATCTTTCTCATGAGGAAGATTGCATTTGATCATGGCACCATGGAAGTTAAGTTAGCTTACGCATGGTGCTGTGATCCTCCTGAGTAATTCTGCATCCTAAGTTAAGTTAGTTGTGATGTTTTGGCAACTTTGGTTCACTGGCAGGAGTGAGGCCACCAGGCTCCTGCCCTGGAGGATAAAGTGTGGGCTATAATCCAGCTCGGATTTTGGTTTTCTCTCCACGTGGCGGAACTTTTCCACCTCGGATGTCTGCACTGCCCTCCCGTTCACTTTGTTAACTGGGTGGAGGAACAAAAATTAATAGGGGACCAGGAACCGCAGGATCTTATCTGGGGGTACATTTCATTCCAGAAATGAACGCGCAGGGTGTATTTTGTGGGAGTAAGTCATGGTTACCGGAGTACAGAGAATATGCTGTATTTGTTTCAGAAATCTTTCACATACATACAAAATTTTCGTACTTCTAAAGTATTTAGAATATTTTGATGATGGTTATTTACAAGTACGTAAAATAATCTGGAAGTATGTATAAATCTAGCCAAAAGTACGTAGCTAAAATTTGCAAATACGGGAATATTCTTGTACTCCGGTAACCTTGGAGCAAGTAGAATAATCAAAAATAATCAAAAGGCTTTTATAGTAGAAAATTTTCATTTCAAGAAGAATGAAGGATTTTTCAACCTTTTGATGAAGACACAAAAAAAACTTTTTCTACATCATATAAAGAATAGAGATTTTGTTCGTTATCATTCTTCTTTTATACTTCAAAAATAGACACAAACCTTTATTGTGACCAAATTTATTCTTATTTTTAGAACAGACCATGTTAAAAAACAAATAAAATGGGTATTAGCAACAACAGATATTCATGTTCCTTTTACAATCTTTTTTTCTCTATGCCACATGCATTTGTAACTTTTTAAATTTTGATGTACAAGTAATTTTATTTTTTTCATATACAAGTAATGCATTTTTTTTTAAACAATTAGCTAACTTAATCTTCTTTGTCATGCACCAAAACCCCCAAAATCCATAATGAAAAAAAACCCAGGAAAAAAACATTAGAGGGTGTCAACCTAGTAAAAAATTGCGTCAAATAGGTTTGTTTTCAACTTTCAGTTGCTATTATCTTCTAATCTCTACGATCGATTATAATTTAAAAAATTGAGTTATTTACTAAAATAATCTTATTAAAGATCTTATAATTAGATTTAGAAAATAATGATTTTTCAGTCAAACATGCTTTTACATTAAAAATAGCACTTTTAGAGTGTTTTTTTTTTTGTGAAACATTGTCAAGGAACTTTAGGGATTAAACTAAATTAATCGATTGGGAATGATTTTGGATGATTGATTAGAAAAATTTAACTCTTAATTACAAGAAGGAGCTTCATGTCTTCTACAATAAAATAAAAACAAAGATGGAAGGAGGGGAAGAGGCCCCATCTTGTCATCAACCTTTAAAGGACAAAGCAACCACTTTTGGATTACGCCAGAAATAGAAGCAATGTAAAATGCCCTGGAAGGGTTGGATTTGAGTGTTTCTTGTTCCTAACTCCTTTAGAATCAAGTTGGCAGTAAAGATATGCTGAGAATTCACTAAGAAAGTGCATTCCTCATTTTAGAAAAAAAAAAAAAGTTGGGTGCATCTTTCATTTTAGAAAAAAGAAATAACTTGGGTGGTGAGGGTGTTTTTTCGTGTCTGAGCATTGTATTTGGTATAAAAGATTGAACATTGCATTTACCTGCACTTTGAGTACATTGCGCACTGAAATGAGGATCTCTACAAAGAGATTTGAGTTTTTAGTTTTTTTTTTTTTGGAATGCTTGTATGACCACTAATTTATGGCTCCACCATTTTGGATTTATCAGAAACCCTTTTAAATTTGCCAAAAAGTGCAAGTACTTTTTATTGAAAAAAATCAAATTTTAGAGCGATACTTATGTCAATCCTATTTTCTCCAAATCGGTAATCTCGAAAAATCTAAACAAAATTGTGCACGTTCCTAACATACTAGAGAAGATAATCAGCTTTAGTAGCCAAGCTTCTATGAATGTCTAAAGTATTTCTTAACCCACTCTTAGTATTTCTAATCTTCCAAAATTCACATGTTCTTATCTCCCAACTGGTTGCTTCCCCAAACTCAAAATTTGATTCAAATTTTGGTAGCCCACTACTTTCAAAGATATTACAATTAAATTGCTTACAATGTTTCTCAAATCCGTCTAACATTGAAAGATGCAAGTATGGCACAGTTTTGACTCAAAAACTGTGGAAATACTCCTCCGTCCTTTAAGGGTTAAGATAAGGATGACCTTTATTACCAAGGAATAACTTGCATAACAAATTTAACTAGATTCAAACACTCATTTATCATGTTCCATTTTCAAAGAAATGGAACAATATGTCATCCTAAGAAAGTACAGTAAGAATATACAGTACACAACGACGTCAAGCGACGTGGTTTAAAAACTTTGTAATATTTGGTTTGTAAGGGGAATATGCCAGATTTATTCTGGCTCATCCGAGTGCCCCATAAACAATATAATACAAACTATTAAGTAAGGAAGGGAAAGTTGACCCAGTGTGGGAGTGGCAACTGCCAAAGGAGGGGTCAACACAGCCCCAGATGCCTTGTGCTGTACTACATTACTCTGGACTCTCAGCAAGCGTGACAGGAACTGCCAGCTTGTTTTATCCTTTGGCTCATCCGGGGCTTTGGCAGCATCCGCACAACTTGCAACCCCGAACTTCTTGTAATAGTTCACATTCAATTTTAAACTCATAATTTAAGTTTATGTTTACTTTTGTGTTTCATATTCATGTAGAGCAGTGCTTGTACTTGCCGTCACCAAGATGTCATCATAGCTCTAAGTTATTCCAAGTACGTCATGGTTCATAGTTTTGTGTGAAGGACGGTTTGAAGTACTTTGTGTCCGGTTCTGTCATGGTCAGGCTGTATTGTAAAATTCTACTATGCCACCAACGCACTTGGCGTTGAGCACTTTTGTTGCATCAAATCAAAATATTTAGCTCTTTCCAAATCTCTTTCTGAAAAAGGAAGAGTAGAAAGCATAAGTAGAAATAATTTGTTCAATTGGTCATATCCATAAATTAGCATGTATCAGTCTGTAGACTTTAATCTCTACCAATAACCGTGAGTGTGAACTCATGAGGATTACTGGGCATGAAATAAAACCTTTTCATAGTGCTTTCATACACATTTTCTACAAAATGTGCAGCAATTTTTCCTCCTTGAAGTTTTGTTCTCGCAAAAATGCCAATAAATAAGCAACAATTGATAGAATGCAATCAAAAAGTATGGGATGAAGTTCCCTTAGAGCAAATGAAAGACCCTCATTTCAACTATGCCCAATTGTATTAAAGCAGTGATTTCAGCTAAAGGTAAAAATACTCAGTGGAGATATTGAATAAGGGAAATAAAAATGCTTATTTATTTTTCAAGTTTATATGTATATATTTTTTGTGATGTTAAAGTACACTTCACTAGCATTCCAACATAATTTGAAATTATAGAATCCATCAATTTTTGAGCAAGTTCTTGCATTCCAAATTTATGGAGTTTTTTCCACTGTACTGTGACTAGGAATGGAATTCGTAAGTAATGTGTACCCCACTGTACTGTACAGTACTCTGGCGGAGCACACTGGTGTGATAATTTGCCTCAGGGAACGGGGAGATTTTGGGGAAAATCGGTAAAAATCCTTACTTTTGTGAAGTCACTCGGTCAGTGTGCTGATACCTGGATGATAATTTGACAATGTTTGGATGATACTCATCTGATATCTACATGATACCTGGATGATTTTAAAATTTTCAGTCGGAAAATAACCGATGACATTCAAACTCTACCGGTCAGGTGTGGATTTCATTCGGTCAATCTGTAACTAGCAGCCGGTTCTCCCCGTTCATTGATTTGCCTTGGAACCATTTTATGCTGGAGTACTTGTTTAGGGTGGCTAATGCACAGGCAATATTTCCTCATAGAATGTAGTTCCCAGCTCTACCACCTTAAATCCTACCTATCCTAGATTGCAAGATGATTTGACACACTAGTGGAGAAGTGGTTCGCAAACACCAGCATTTACACCGCGGAGTACACTAGGGGTTGGTGTAAACACTGTGGCATACTGCGACAGTGCGGCTGGTGTAACCCGGCAAGTCAGTGGACTGTGATTCAGAAAGTGCACAGTGGCTATTGGTGAGCCTCGAAATTGGCGATCTCGAATCCATTATTGAATTCATCCGTCGCGGGGACGCGTGAAGTGGTCAATGTGGCGTGACTGCGACGCGGTCGGATGGGTTTATACCCTTGTGCGAACTATGTGACGTAAGCGGGAGCGGTCCTTACAGGTTCCGGGTACAGAGAGTGGTATGTTCTGGTGCAAACGGAACCCGGGTATACTGGATGTGTTTATATGTCCATCACCGCAGGGTATACTTGGGCCATATTTATGACCGTCGTAGTATCCGGAACACTTATGTGGATTGAGAAACTTCTTATAACCGGACATTATACCCGGATCTAATTTGTTGGTGGATATCCGGAAGTAGTCGTGTTTAGGGTGTAGGTTGTGTCGCATTTAGGGTTTTTATTTTTTTTTGGATTTAGGGTGCATAAGAATAGGGTTAGGGATGGCGATTCAAATGCAAGTATGCATGTGACTATTAACAGTTTCCGAAATAGGAGGCGCTCATTCGGGAGTCATCAACATATATTTGATGTGCAGGTTTAAAATACATCACAGACATTGTTCAAGCGTGATTCTAGAATTGGAGGATCCAGTTTTAGAAGATGCAGTCAGTCTTATATAAGGAAATGGTCCAATAAATTGGGAAAATCTATTTCAATGTATGGTTAAAAACGAGGTGCAACGAGAGTAATCGTTGCAGACGTCCCGTGTACATGTAGATTGCTCTACGGTTTGAAAGACACTAAATGCCTCGACGACCACATTATAGACTTGTGGCGCCCCTGTGTCGGCGGCAAAGCGCTCTCTAAGATAGTGCAACCAATCTCAGGTTCTGGGAACATCAAGGGTACTGAATGTTTGAATATTCGCTGCACCATAATCCACTGATGGCCCTCGGAGCATTGCACTCCCAGCTTATTCGACTTGGTTCTCCAACCAACACCCGCCTTCCCTTGAGCGACAACAATCAAAGGAAATTGCTCATGCAAAATCCAGACAAGCTTGCCGACTGAGACAGGGTCGCATCCCTCGTCACGGGGTACAATGGGCTCAGGGGGGACTTTGGTGCACGCAATTGTCAATTTTCCCTTTTTACGGCCCCTGGTCTCTACCTGTACCTGTACAGACGGTGCGGGCTGAACGCGACGAGGAGGGAGAGGCTCAAAATCAGGGTCCAAGTCCGAGGCTTGCGGCAACAAAATGCGCATCATACTGGTAGAGTCTGGCTCAGGAGAAGTGTCCCTGGGACTAGGTCGTGTCGGATATCCACACGCCGCGACGTCCACAGTCTCGTGAGCATCCTCGGCAGGTTGAGGATCTGAGGTGATTGACGTTGGTGCGGGGTGTTGTGGAGTTTGATCAGCTGTACAAACTGGTACTTGTGTATGGTGAATGACGTCAATCGGAGTAGTCTCAACAGACTGATCCTGGCCATGTGCAGGTGGTGGAGGCCGAGAGTCGGCGACGGCTCCTGCCTTAGTCATAGTGTTTGTCACGGCTGACTGAGGGGATAATATCACCGTTTTGTCACTGCGAGTAGGAGTCCCTGTGCGTGTCATACCATTAGGTAAGTGAACAAACTAATGCAATGACATGAATTAATGAGTCGAAGAGATGCGAGTATTTGATAAGCTGGGTAGAGATTCACCTGATCGTCGGGGAGAACTCTTGTCGATGAGGTCTTCCTGAGCACGGCGTTCCTCGAATTCTCTAGTGGTTCTGGCTGATTTCTTGATCATGGCAATTAACTCTTGCATGGCTGTCCGGGTACTGCTGACGTCTGCTTGGATGAAGTCCAACCGACTGCCCATGGCAAGATTCGAGTCCTCGCAATTAATTAGGCGATTTTCGAGGACCTCCATGCGCCCCCGCTCGTCGAGTTGTCGTTGTGTCTCGTAATATCGGAGGTCGTATTCTGTTCCTTCGTCGCTGCGTAGGCCATGGTTGTAACGGCGCTCATGAAAAGTCTGCACATGCTTGGTCCCTCGCAAATCAGTGCTATCATACCAGGTGAATGCATTGCTAAAGGTAATTCTTCTACAATTGCAGCGACGAAATTTACGGAATCGTATGGGAGTATGAGATAGTTCGGAACACGTACCGGTGTGTGAGCAAACATGGCCTCTGATCGATTTGAGGTGTCAGTATATTGTGTTCCTCCATAGCCCGTATTTGCCACCTCAGTTTCCGCGTCCATTAGGGAATCATGTCCTAGGGGTACCGACGGTTCTGATGGTGCACCTTCTAAGCTGTTGAAGGGGGTATGAGTGCCAAAAGTAACCGCATTGTAATCCTGTACATTCAATACCAATGCATCACTTTGGATATGTTAGCAGCAACACAGTAGATACAATGAGTAGTACATGAAATAAAAAGAGTACATGAGGTATAGTGTCTTCGACATCGAAATCTTACTAACCGGACTGCCAAATTGAAGCGTGTCGCAGTTGTCTTCGTCGTCAACCGGATATTCTACGTAGGGCTCCTGGTCTCCATCGTCGTGTCTAGTTCGTTTGTGCATGGGCGAGTCATCACTGTAAGGAAGGCTGCCACTGGATGTTGCTCCAACACGGGCTCTCTTTTCTTTCATGATCTCGCTCTCTCTTTTCCCTGCATCGCTTCTCCAATACTTATCAAGCATTACAAATGCTTCATCCGGGCAATCCTCATGCTTCTGGTGATCATTCTCTGTCCAGTATTTCTTCCATTTAGACCTATCGTTGCTAATGAACCCTGCAATATACTCGGTTAGGACATCTTCCCTCACTGGCGTGACAAAACTGAACATCTCGTCAAGCTCCCGCTGGATGGTTGCTAAGCTCCACTTCCACGACACAGGATGCTTCTTGTGCTCCCGTATGGACCAGTCGAGCGTCCTCCTCGCAATAGCACGCACTGCCCGGTGCCATTTAGTCCTCTGTCCGATGATATCGCCGGAAGGGGTAGTGGCAACCGGAAAGCGAGCCTGTCTGCCAACGGCATGTGCAGCTCTCATCTCAACATATGCAGCTTGATCAAATTGCCTATGTTGGCGTCGGGCTGTGTTGGTGGCGATCCGCTGGACTTCACATGGGATGGGTCGAGGACGTTGGGCAGCGACAACAATGGCGTTTGCATCTGGAGCAATTGGGCTAACCAGTGACGGAGTAGAGGACGTCGGAAGCGGATCCGAATTGCAGTGACGGGGAGGAACAGGCACATTGGATGTGCGCGAAGGAGATGGTGCGCTGAACATACTTGATGGGGCATAAGCGACGCGACTCGCGAGGTCGGATAGGGAGCTTACAAAACCGATCGGTTGGTCTGGCCGCGGCTCCTCTCGATGGAGGATTTCCGTACCCGGGTGATGTGCCACGTCCATTGCCATGCGGGGCGCTCCGGGGAGTTGAATTTGAAGCAGTGTGGGGTGACGGTAGACCCGAGGACACCTACCAACATACGGAAGTCGTTAGACGTGGTTAACTAAAACTTAAGCTATCCAGCGCGAAGAAATGCAGTGAGAAAAAACAGAAATGCTTTGAGTAGACGGTGAATGCAAGGTTCAAGAAAGGCACCTGAACGGGGCGTGACCCTGGTGTGCGGGTTGCGTACGACGGAGAGCTCACTCCAGCCCTGCCGAACATGGTGGCGAATTCTGAAAGAGAAGGCGAGAAGCAGTATGGCAGATTGTCCAGGGACAAGTGTGCATATTCTGAAACCCATCCCGAGGACGGTCCATATATACTTCTGGGAAAATGACCCTCCGTGCTACTAGTTGCATCTAGGTCTGCCATTGCGGCGAGGCCTAAGGCATCTGGATCTACCGGGGACGGGAAGGCATAAGCCTACAATACTGGGGCGACTTTGAAACCCGCTGCGTACTATGGATCTTAGCGAAGGGCGGCGCGAATTGCAGTGAGGACACCGTTAGGTTTAGTGGGAGATGCGAACCTGTCCTGCGCCTCGCGTGCATAAATTGTCAGGACATCGGCGTAAACTTTCCGAATGTTCAATTTGGAGAAAGCAAGAGTTAGGGGTACTAACCGGGACACAGAAAATGGTGCAACAATCGGGCCATGCAGAGAGACATCGCTCGTGTTCCAGCCGTGAGCATTCGACTTCCATCGCGGTGTGTAGATCGCATTTACAGAGGGACGAGAGGGATGGTCTTTGAAAGTGTGTCAACAATGCCAGAGGGTGCTGAGAGAATGGTTTCTCGAAGTCCGATGGGGAATGGGCCATCGCCCGTGGGGTACAATGCTGGCTCTGCGAGAGGATGTCGGGGACAGACAGGAGACATGGTTTTGGGGAGAGAACCGTCTGGAAGTACTTCCATCGCCTATATGCACCGTATGTGACGTGGCGACTGGATGGTTAATGAAAGGTGTAGATTTTATCGTGGAGTCTTTGTACATTCTCGTAGATTCAAATGAGACATTGGTAGATAATACAGTAATATGAGTGGCGGCGGGGAGTGGGCTTCAAGTTCCCGGGTTCCTTGGACAATGTCTTATGACGCTCATCAACAACAGTTTGGAAAGCAAAACATTCACTGCTGCAATGAGTACAAATCGTGCCATAATACAATGCAATCATGCAAACCTAACTGATAAATGTTGTGAGAGAGCCTGCGTTCTGCTACATGATGTGCGAAGAAACGTGAGAAGCTGAGGAAGGAAGGCAGAGTGATCCAGAGCTGATTCATGAGATGCCGCGGAACATAGGTGACGCAATGACAAACTCACAGCGCGAGCTCAACGTATTTACTAACAACGTGACGGGTGAGCTCTGACTACATCTATTCGTGACGAGTAACGCCATGTCCATGCTACCGGGCTGCGTATTCTACTTTGACATTGCTGAGGGAAATGCTCGAGCCGATATCTGAAAACTCTCGTACGTCTCTAACAATCTCAGGTGGAGGAAGCGCGCGGCAGTGTACGTGGTCAGTGTGCACGACGGCCAGATAGAATGTCTTCGTCGTGTCGTGCAGTGTCCCTTACAAAAAGCAGAGGTGAACGAAACCAAGAGGTTAGTGCCAAAACCCTTGGTACTGTCGAGCTCTAACGCAGTCTCTTCTATCAGCACGTCGTGCAGCTTCTCGCATCGGGGACGGAGTTTGTATTAGGGATAGAACTCGTCTAATGATTTAGGGATGTGAATAAACCTACGTGAGTACAAAACTAATATTGACATTTCACAGACCAATCAGAATGCGGATCACTGCGAGGAGGCTAATCTAAGCGAGGAGTGCACGATCGGGGATTCCAGCGGCTAGATTTTTGCAGATGCAAATTGTCTATTCCTGTCTCCAATGTCCGATTTCATACCTCTCGAATAATTCACTGACGGACGCGACACTTTCCATGTTTTTTTCGCGAAGAACTATAATTGGGGGGCGATACACGTCAACAATCCACTAACGGCATTTCTTCCGCCAATCAGACCAATGGGATGTGTGTCCCGTTTTAATTGTCTGTTGACTACACGGAGAGAATTGCAGGCGGCTGTTGAGTACACGTGAAGAGAAAACCTACTTTGCATTCAAACGATCCTGAATTGCGGCGGATCACTTGCCAAGCGCTTCGTAGGACTGGTATATCAACAGAATGCGTTCAATACATTTATCACCCTGAACGATGCCTAATCCAGAGACTTTGTGATTTGACCCTGCGCAAACGTCTTCTGCGGTGGAGTCGAGTGCAGTCGTACCAGACCGAGAGAGTGCACGACATGGCGAGGTGCATGTGACTTGTGTCACCCTAAACCGACGTCTCTGGGGGAATGTATCAAGCAGTGTGGAGGATCCGAACGATCAGGCACTACACTGAGTAAGTCCGCAATCCCTACCTTTGTTATTCCTTTTAAATTTCTGAACGGTGAGTCTCCTGTGATGATTGGAATAAAATTCCTCGCTTCTGCGAGTGACATTAGTGCCTCTCTCCACTGTTTTAGCGACCCCGTGTCTTGCAATTTTTTGCACGAGGAACTTGAAAACGCGGTAGTAGTATACGTTGATGGCCACTGAATTGGAGTCCATAGTTTGCATAATGTCTCTCTGCTTCAAACATTATACCATGTGTGTTCTCTTCAGTTGAGTAATCCCCCTATCGTTTAATCCACCTTCACAATTTTATTTTATTTTTTGAATAGTGAACGTCGACAGTATAACTACGTAGGCCTCGCGGAGAGATCTCGTGTTTTTTTAATTTCCAGGTTCCATGGACCTGTCTTTCATAGAGTCCGTGCGTTGAAACATGTGGAGAGATGGTACGTCTAGTCTGAGGATACTATTATTTTGCTGTACTTTGAGTATTGCCTATATATATTGGGAAAGATTTGACCGCCCATGTTTTTCAGGGACAGTAGTGCGTTACTTCCAGATAACAAGGCTGAACTCAATTAAGCCGTATGGATCATCCACGTCGCTTACCCATAGACGATCCAAGGCGCATATCTGCTCGTGATGCGAAGGTGCTGGCTCGGGAAGAGGCAGTTAGTGACAGGACCGGTGCATCATCTGTGCGATGCCCGTGCAACATATGCTTGGGGGAGGTACACAGTAAGAGAAGACGCGAGATGGTGGCTATACACTTGAGGGAGGTTGGGCGGTATCCCTTTTTGCGTGGACGCACCCGGGTAAGAAGTTATATCACATGTATGCTGGTCACAGCTTACGTGATTTCAGATTTGCATTATGCGGTGAATAAGTAGCCATATATCTGAATTAAAGCTCGTATACATGGTGAAAAATTTGAAGGTAAAGAGTAACACCGTCATGGAAAACAATGCAGGGATGGCATGGCTCAGAAGACTCGTCGGATGAGGAGTGGGAAGAAGAAGTGACTGCTGATTTTGGTATACGGGCGAGGGGTAGGCTGTGGGGTGCAGCCGTACAGTTGGATGAGGGCCTCGACACCGCTGGAATTGTCCACTTTGCCCTGAATCACTACGACAGTCTAATGGACGACGGGCAGACACATCATGGACAGCCTACAGCAGATAATCCGCATCCATTTCAAGCTGACGGTGGTAATGTAAATCATGCGGACCAAGATGGGGGTACTTACCAGCCTGAAACGGGACGAGAGGAGGCGGGTCAAGAAGCAGTCAAAAATCAGCAACGAGGGGAGGAAAGACGGGCTCTGCAAGAAGAGGATGATGTTGATGATGATTTAGAGGCTGTGAATGATGACTTCGTGCCGATCTTAACTCCTGAGGAGGCAATTCTAGAGGACAGCGCCCGGACACTACTGTTCGCAGGAGCTTCACTTTCGTGTCTAGGGGCCACTCTGATGTTGCTAAACCTCTGCCGGACACACGGCACATCCAATTCGTTTATATCAGACCTGTTCAAGATTCTAGCGTGTAGCATTCTGCCTGTGGTCAACACGCTGCCGAAGTCGGAGTATGTGGCAAGCAAAAAGTTGAAGCTAATGGGGTTAGCATACAACGCTATCCATTGCTGCCCAAACAACTGCATGCTTTTTAGAGGGCCCAACGACGCTGACTTGGAAAGGTGTAGAATATGCGAGGCACCTAGATATAAAATGTTCGGAGACTCCAAAGTACCCATGAAGGTTCTCCGACACTTCCCACTGATACCCAGGCTACAGAGGATGTTCCAGACTCCGGTTCAAGCAGCGTTCCAAACATACCATAGGGATAAGAAGAGTCTGGACGGGCTGCAGCGTATGGCCAGTGATTCGCGACAGTGGGCTCTGATTGATCTGGAGTACCCCGAGTTTGCAAGCGAAGCTAGAAATATCAGACTCGGACTTGCCACAGATGGCGTCAACCCCTTTTCCATCAAAAGGTCGACCTGGTCGACATGGCCAGTTCTACTTTTGAACTATAACCTCCCGCCTTGGTTGACCACAAAGAGGTACTTCATCATACTTTCGCTCCTGATCCCCGGACCGCAATCTGTCCGTAGTCAGAACTTTGATGTTTTCGTACAGCCATTACTTGATGAGCTCTTAGAGCTATGGAACGTGGGCGTATGGACGTGGGACGCATCTCAGACATCCGCAGACTCGGAGTGGTTTCTAATGCGGGCTATGATAATATGGACAATTCATGATTTCCCCGCCCTTGGTATAGTTTCCGGTTGCGTAACGAAGGGGTACATGGGCTGCCCCGTATGTGGCCCAGAAAATTGCACCCGCCGATCTCGTACTCTTAAAAAGATTGTGTGGGATAACCAACACAGACGATGGCTCCACCCTGACCACAAATGGAGGAGGAACATGACTGATTTCGATGGCAACCCTGAGTTGCGGAGTGCTCCTAATCGTATTTCGGCTGAAGACCATGTTTTCTACGGCAGTCTACGTGAAACCTTCGTATCTAACGGTTCCTCACCAAAGAGCGACGATCCAGCCCGGCTGTATGGAGTTAATCGGGTTTCATCGTTATGGAAGCTCCCATACTGGAAGGTATGGATATCAGACCATCCTAATTTTTTTTCTGAATGCGCTTGATGTTTTGAGCAGTGACCATGCGTCCTCACATTCATTTATTCCGAATGGATTACATGTATTAATTCGCCGTTTCCATTCTCTTTGTGATGTGAAGAAACTGAAGATCCGTCACAGTCTTGACGTAATGCATATCGAACGAAACATTTCAGCTAACATTCTTGGACACCTGTTCGGAGAGAAGGATACACCCGCCACACGGAAAGATATGGAAGATGTGGAGCAGTCTCGTTCTTCGCAGCGATGGCGGGAGTATTGGCTGACACGCGGGGACATATCCAACCTCTATGTACAGCCTCGTGCACCGTACGTGTTTACAGACGAAGAGAAGCAACAGTTCCTGAACCTAGTCGGAAAGACACAAGTGCCAACTGGATACAGTGCGACGTTGAGGAAACATGTCGGGGAGGGTAAGTTAACAGCATTAAAGAGTCACGATCATCACATATTGCTACAGCAAATTATGCCGGCTGCGATTCGTAACCTCCTCGATCCAGGTCCCCGAGATGCGGTCATACGCATTGGTCACGCATTTCAGAGGATCTGCGCTAAAGTCATTAACCCCGCGGACTTGGAGGACATGCAGCAGTGCGTAGTCGAGGCGTTGTGCATGTTGGAAGTATGGTTCCCACCCGGTTTTTGGGACATCATGGCACACTTGCCAGTCCATCTTGTGGAAGAGATCTACTGGTGTGGACCAGTCACTGCCAGATGGTGCTATCCGGTCGAGCGTTACATGGGCACACTTACTCGTTACGTGCGTGACCGTTCCCGTCCAGAGGCTAGTATGGCATCTAGGTATGCGGTGGATGAAGCTCTCGGGTTCGTCACCGAATTTTTTCAGGAATTCCCCCATTCCGAACGACGGGTTTGGGACCCAGAAGAGGAAGCTCGTGTTACAGGTGAAGTGCTCATGGGAGACCACACCACTCTGAGACTAAGCCGTCAAGAGCGAGATGAAGTGCACGAGTATATCACCACACACTCGGTGCACACAGCCGAATTGTTTAAGTAAGTTCCACACCGCCCCCCCCCCCCCCCCCCCCCTTTTTCCTCCAAGTCAGACTTATGCTTCAAAATTTAGAGCCTTCATATTCCATCAGTACTACGCTATCCATGAATATGTAGCTTCATATGACTCACACGATTACTGGTTGTCACCAGTGAATACAAAGAGCGGATGCAGACTCGCAAAACAGCAAGGGCCGCTTTCAGAACCTCATGGCGTCGGCGTAGGGGAAACCAACCATACGTCTATCCTGCCGAACTCTCTTCCTTGCCGCGTTTCCCAGCATGGCTCCGTGCGCATGTAATGGATCTTAGGCGAGATGGTTTCCCCCTACCTCCTGACCTCGTGCGACTATCGTATCCGCCTGCGGATCATGCGGACTCTTTTAAGTACATGCATGCCTACGGAGCTCTCTATAGGTGTCAACCAGGGGATACTCTCCCAAACCATGTCACGTTTGATGCTGGCATTGCGAGAATGCTAAGCGAGCAGGAAACAGAAGGCATCGACGTTGGAGTCCTGAAGGACATCCTGATGGTGGACTACGGACTACTAAAGCCTGTCGTGCTTAAAGTATCGTGGGTGAAACACCGAGATGAAGGACGGCGGTCTATTCGAAGAGATGGCCATGGTTTCTTGATGGCTCGTCTTGACCGTCGGGACACGACTCACCTCCACAATCAGTACGTGTTTCCGAAACACGTTTCTCAAATCTTCTTCATGGATGACTCTCGAGATTCAAGCTGGAAAGTCGTCATATCTCATGAACCACGGAGCAAGCGTGAGATGGGCGAATACGATCATACGACGTTTGTAGGGACTGGCCATGCACCTGGAACTCCCGGACTATTTCCCGCAACCGTCAACACACCAGAACCTCGCAATGAGGCCTCGAATCCACAGACTCCTCTCGCGGCTGTTCCGGTACCAGCTGTGGAAGTTCTGAATGCGCTTGAATTAACACCCGAAGACGACGCATTTTTTGATGATGATCAATACGAAGATGAATATGTCGTCTATGAGGGTCCATAGCCACGGTAGATCCCTCAAGCATGTTATAGCCCTCAAGAATGCTGTAGAAATGCTAGAGTGTTGTCCGAGTTCTATGATCCCATACTGAACGTATTCAATGTTCTCGCATTCTTGAATAAATCATGGTCCCACCTTCCCTTAAGCTGTCTACTTTTCCTTCCATGTCATCCTTTTGCATTGTCCTCTGTATGTCAATTATGGAAGCTCGCGATTTTCTCATACACATCTGGAGCAGTTGCCCCGACCATTACTTTGACACGTCCTGGTTGACAACCGGGCATACATCATACCCTCGTCACTTAGTTGATAACCATCCAATAATGTACCAGATGTGGTATATACCCCGGAAAGATCCACGCCAGGCCGTGTGATACCCGCAGGTTGATATCCTTTATCCAGTGGTTGATATCCACTAAAGTGCATGATTTATGAAATATCCGGATCAACATAACACAATGGATAATCATTCTGCATCAGACCCTTTTTGGCCTTGTCAAATCCCAGCGCAGCCCTTTTCTTCCACCTGTCAAGGAGACATGACACCATGCAGTTTAATTATGCCATTGCCTAACTGGAACATCTCCATTGATGATGTCATGACATTGAGATTGTATCATATACGTAGATTCACACCCTGTCCAGTACTGGAAATTATAACCCTAGATTGTAAGCAGACATAGTGACACGCGAATGTCACGTCGTTGATGAAAGCTCCTACGCATTACTAATTAGGAACCAATTAAACTTACTAATCATGCGGATCTCCTCATTACTGCGGCCCAAAAACCCTATGATCCGCCGTGATGTTCATTACTGCCTCAACACTAGTACCCACCTCTCGATGAGTCCCAGCAGACCATTACTTTCACGCACGCACTTCCAGAATTCACATCTCCTCTCCCGTTTTCTCTTCACTTCTTCCGCTCAATCGTGCATCCAGTTCTCCAAGTCCCGCAACGTTGCACACAATGTCTGATCCAGCGCCACCGCTCGAAGATCATGTAATGCCTGACCGACCACCATCTCCACTGGAAGTGGCTTCGATCCCATGGTTTGTCCGCTACATGAGACTACAGAATGATGGGTTGGTGCCAACCGTGACTCCCAGAGAGTTCATGCCCAAGCGCGAAGAAATGATCGAATTCCTGGGGCCGAAGACCCCCTCGGGCTACACCTTCGACAACCAGGACAACGAAGAGTATGAGGTCTACGTTCAAGAGCTGTACACCCGAGTATTGCAGCTTAATTGGCCCATCAGCCATGTCATTCCCGTTCACTTCGCTCGAGGCTTGGTTGCCGAAGCCAAGGGTACCGAGATCAATTGGGCGGTGTTTGCGTACAAAATGACGCACCCCCACCAATCGCGATCGGGGATTCCGCGAGTTCTTCCGCAATATACCGACATCCAGGAGCCTCTTGCACCACTCGTGAAGGTCCTCCCCTTCCCCGATGATCAGGTACGACTCTCTTCGTTTTCATTGTTCTTGCATTGTTCTAATTCTGCTGATTTCATTTTGCTGCTGCATTTCTGTAAACCGTTCGTTGTAATCTTCGTGTTGTACATGTCGTTTTTAGATTCACTAGGCCATACTGCACTATTTGAGCATGTTACTGTTCACGTCTCTGCGGGTTTCCCATGCAATTTGGAAACTCTGTTCTGAAATTATTCGGCAACGTACCACTCTGTTGTAAATGTAACGTTGCATTTCCATTAACGTTTCTAATATTGAAAAATTATATGCTAATATGTCTGTAATATTGTGTCTGTGGTACGTAACTCGCAGGTTCATACGGTGTCCGCCACCTCTGCCCAGAACATTCCTCACGCGAACGTACCCCCTGTTCTCTCTGCAGTGAAGGAAGATCCATTCGACCACCCGGGTCGACGCCGCCTAACAGACCCCCCCAGCTTCGCCGATCAAGCTTTCCAAACCATGACGTCTGCCACCTTTGCAGGACTGTCATTCCTTCGGACTGCCATCGAGAGGGACGTCAAAGAATCGCGAGACACTTTGTGCGCGGATGCCCATGCTGTAGAGTGCGAGATGAGCACCTTGAAGTCGAAGATGCTTGAAGAGAAGGAGCGACTGAAATATTTGAAACGTAAGCTTTCTGAGGCGACCAAATTGCACGAGAGAGCCCATGCGGAGCACATGCGAGCACGGGAAGTGTGCGTCTCGGCTCGTCAGAACGATGTGAGCTCAGTGGATCCATCCCATGTGACAGCCCGTAAACAGTTTATAAAAAACTGCGAGAGAATAGAGAAGTCTATGCTCGTGAATGTGCAGGACGCGGAGAGCAAGAGGAACGGCTGGGCGCTAAAGGAAAACAAACAGCAGGTGCTTGTCGACAAACTCCTCAAAAATCTCGCGACTACAGAGAAGATTCACTGGAATACCTGCGCCAAAGTTGACTCCGATCTTGCTAACTTGCAGGCCGTCATTGACTTCATGAATGGTCTGTGAGCTCTGAATTTCCTGCGATTGTCCACCTACTTTGCCTACAAACAGCTGCTTGTAGCAGAGTAGATATCTTCACAACACATCTCCGTTACCGACCTCTGCTTGTTCATCGTTTTTTGTGTGCACTTACGTCACAGACATTTACATTCTAGCTATCACTAAGTACGTGTAGCTTCTCTCGAATATGTATCATGTTGTGACACAACTGAACTCTGGTTTTGTTGTAGACTCTGAAGGGCAATAGTAGTTATCATAGTCCCCCAATTAGTATCATGGATTTCAGATGCTCATGTGTACAAACCTGTACTTTCCGTCACATTGGAAAATTGTAAACCATTTTGATGAATGCACTTCTTTAATTTGTTTTGCATTAACTGGAGCTGTGACTTCAATATTCGCCACGACGTGCATTTTGCAAGTTGCACCGTCCTCGACATCCAGTCATCCCCGGTCTTCAGACGACACGGCCATCATCATAAACATATACCGGTCCTCAAGCATATGACCATCTTCACTCGGTGTATGAGCACACTATCAATTGTTCATATCCGGGTCTGATCCCAGACCATGGTTACATGATATACCCGGATACCCAGTCCCCGTAGGTCCAGTAGTCTACACACGTGTTTCATTTTAAGTGGACCGCGATATTCGATGAAGTTATGACGAATGTCGAGAACTCCTCCTTCTAGGCTGTTTCATTGACAATATCATCCGAGCGCATAATCATTCTCTGCCATGGATGTAATCGTGACTTTGTAACAGAATATTGACATCTCATCAAAGACCCCGACTGAAGCACGAATTGTTTCAGACCATCCTTGCCAATCTCACCAGAAACAGGCCAAGTTCAAAGACCTCACTACTCTAACTCTATTCCGCGCACAATCTGACCCTCCAGAGTTTCTCGCGCACTCCCATTGGCCCACTTCAAAACAAGTACAGCGGAGACATGGCGCAGTGTACTGCTCTGGTGTTTGCGAACCGGTTTTCCACTAGTGACAATGAAGACAATATCAGTTTGAAAACATCAAAGCATTTGCTCACATGCAGTTTTAAACTGATTCATAGACAAAGGTTAACCATCTTTGAACATAGAAGCGTGTCTTTGTAGGGCGAAATGGGATGGAAATAAGAAAGTGGATACAATAAGTGGGAATAGTAGGAAAAGTGGATAGTACATGCAATTGCCAAAATGTCCAGGTCTGTACAATATTGTATGAAACAGGTTGAGGAGTCTACATGTCTTCACCCAACAGTCTAAAAGATGCTTGAATCACACATGATGGAGTACGAAAGGTAATACCTGAGGTCCGCTTTCATTCTCAGTGATTGGAAGAAGTTGAACTGTTGATGTGTGGCTTGTTGGTGGTTGATGAAATTCTGCCTCAAAACAAGCCTCTCAGAAGCGGATCTGTAACCTTGTGTCATTCTGTTCAGGATTAAGGAAACATGCAAAAAGTTCAAATTGTAAAAATACTGTAAAGAGAAGTCGCCACCTTGGTTCAATGATGTATAAATAGACCCAAGTGAACTCTTGCCTGGGATCAAGGTGACAAGATCAATGTTGAAGGAAACAACCATATGATTAATATAATTTTGATACATATATAGGACCCCACTGCAGTTCCATAGTTCTAAACTTCCCACCCAGTCAAGATGAATTAACGTACAATCTTCTAGAAATTGGGAATTCAAAGCTAAAGTTCAGACATGAATTTATAGATATATAACAAAATGTTTGCCATCTCAGAATGCTTGTACATGTAAATTTTTAAATACCGTAAATGGTTGTAGAGACACTGTAAAACCACTGCAGTAATTGTATGACTTGAAATCCTACAGCTTGTTGACATGTAAGATAGTAAGGTGGTTTGTAATGAAATTACTTTCAATGTTACAGATAATTGCAATCCTATGCTATTGATGTTGGATGCTTTTGAAAGTATGCAAGTAGTAGTGTTTCCTTTGTGTACAGACTTCAATTAAACTGCTGCCAGGCCCAGGAGGAAGAGTAACAAACTTAACCAATATGGTTTGCTGTGTGGTTAGTGCTTCTCATTTGCAATGCTTCTGGATCATACCAGATATGATCACACTGTCCGCCTTGACAATTTTTTTGGACACTTGTTGCAATAAGTAGGAAAACGACCTACCAGCGATCAACATACCTCAAACTCAACATTATTGTCTTACTGGATGTGCAAGATATCTCCATTATCACATGGCATGTACCTCCATTTGTATTGTCACGGTTGCCAACTAGACACGGTCCTGTACCTAAAATAATTTTCCTACTGATGTGGACTGCTGTGGGTTAAGATGCACCGGCCACCCAATACCCAAGGGAAACCTTGCTACTCATGATCTCATGCTCTGGCCAACCCTACTCCAGAATCATAGCCTTCATCCTAACAAAATAATGTTACTGAAATAATTTTTTGAATTACTTGTTTTTATCATCTCGTCTTCAGATCAAAAAAAGAGATGGAAAAAAATACAACAAATTATTCCTCCAGTACTCAAAAATAGGGTTTAATAAGACACTCTCTTTAAACAAAATAGTGTCTTAAAAAGTATCTTAAAATATTTGTGGAAACTACTAAAAATAATATTTTATTAAAACACTATTCAAAAACATTTTTAAAGACGCTACTGTAGTTTTTTTTTTTTTTTTTTTTTTTTTTTTTGTTTTTTTTGAAGCAAATGGTGACGGAGAACAAACACACCGCAGCACAACCAAGGAAACACACCGCTTCCTGGCGATCAGACGGAGGCGCTACTGTAGTTTAAATGTAATGAAAACCATTTTTTTGAGTAGTGGCCGGAGCAAAGCATTGTAATGTGATTTGACGATCATAAGTGAGGGCAGCAGAGAAAGAAACAGAAGGTGAAGGGAAATAGAAAGGGAATGAGAAGAAAAGAGCGAGGAAGGGGAAAAGAAAGGGGGAGAAGAAAGAGGAAGGAAAGTGAGGTTCAAACGTGAGCTCCCCACTCCCCACTGCCCAGCGAACGCGTGCACTAACTTACCACCTGGTCGGCTCCACATCAGACAAGAAACCTTTCCACCCCATGAGAACGCCCCATGAGAACGCCCCCAGGGAACGCCACTCAGAACGAGCGAGAACGAGAACGAACGAAACCCGCTGGGGAACAACGTTCCCCCTGGAAACTGGAGCACGAGCACCTCTGCAAGCGGACTGCGCGGCGGCGGCCCAACGGAGCATCCCACATCTACCCCTGTCCAACATTTCCCCAGTCTCACAGGGATTTGGGGGAGATTCGTAGAAAGATTAACTAAGTTACTCTTCTCCGCCAACTCACTCTCTCACTCACAGACAAACTCCTCACTTGACCACCACATTAGTCTCCCAATCACATTACTCTTCCTCCCTTCGACAGTACAATACTTTACTTAATAATAGTTAATATCATAGCACTTCACATATACTGAACAGTGAAAGACTGACACACTTACTTTCACTGGGAGCATCTTTCTCTCGCTCTTTCCCTTTCTCCCCTTGCCCACTCCCACTCCCACTCGCACCTTAAGGTACTCCACTTGGGATGATGATACACATGGGATATACTATTATGTTAACTAATGAGACATACTACATATATAACTCCACTGATGAAGATGAGATGAGCCAAACATAAAGCAACTGAGGTGTAGTAGAAGACTGAGTTGGAGACCGAGTGAGTTAACTGAGTGGGTACATGAGTTGAGAGAGAGAGAGAGAGAAAGAGTTTTGGTGTTGGTTTGTTGGAGGTGGAGCGCCTCGGGAGGGAGGGAGGGAGAGGGACGTCAAGATCAATTGGTGGACTTTGTGTTGGTGTTCGGGTATGTATGTGTGTGGGATATGTGCTCATGACTACATTCTTGGTGCTCATGATGGTGGTGATGGTGGTGCTGATGATGGTGTGAGTGAGTGAGTGTGCAAGAACTGGTCGCCTCTGGGTTTAGCCGGGTCTGTTAGTTTGTTAGGGGGTGTTTGAGTTGGGGGTGAATCTGGGGCGGAATTTGCACTTGGTGGTGTCTGGTGGTGTCGATCGTCGGAGAAGGTGATATGCGTGTGTTGATGATGGGATGTGTGTGTATGTGTTTGGAGAGTTGATGGTTTGATGAGGTTTGGGTTGGGGTGGGTTGGGATGGGATGGTGGGGTGTGCATTGTGTGCGTGGTTCTGGGATCTTTGGTGCCGACTGGTGGTATTATTCTTGAATTAGGAGTGGGTGGTGTTGAGGGGTGGTGTTGTGGTGGTGTTTGTGTGGAATTTGCGAAGTGGTGGTAGAGTGGTGGTGTGGAGTGTTGGGATGGAGTGATGATGCTCTGTGTGAGTTTTGTCGCATTGGAGCTTCCTGGAGTGATGCGGATTTGGCACTGTTTACCGTATCTTCTTCTTGCAGGGTGGCTGTTCGTATCCATGTGCGCATTTTGGGAATTTGTTTCGTAATTGGAGGTGCAATAATTGTGATGAGGTTGTATCTTGGTTTGCGTGTGTGTGAGGTGTGAAGCTCAGTTGCTTAATTGTCCTGCTTAAGGGAAGATCTGTTATGTTGGGCAGCCTTGCTGGGTTTGATTGAAGGTTAGGCGTAATTCCAAGTTTCTTGCCTCGCTTGGCGAGATTTCCATCTCATTGGTCGGGTTAGGGAATTTCGGGGCAGGTTGGTTCTTGCCTGGGTTTGATGTCATCGCCGCTGAGAATGGGCATGTCGTCCTGGAGAAGGTTGTTTTTCGTTTTTTCATACTTGAGACCTTCCTACGAGTGAGCCCAAGATTGCTTGGAGGTTGTGGCGATGGATTAGCAGACCTGGTCACAATACTGGAACCGATTCCCTCTTTGTGTATAATTGTAGAGTTGACGGTTACACGCTCGAGTATCGGCGGTGCCCAGTTTCGGATTGAGCCTTCCAATTGTGTCTGATCTTTGGGTTTCTCAGTGTTCACAGAGTTTAGGGTGAGAATCTTCGCTGTGGTGTAGTTACACTTTGCGCATGCGTCCAGTTTCGTGGAGGCAATTGGGTTGTCGCTGACGATTCTTGATTGACGCACAGTTATGCACATAGATTAAGAATCGTAAATAATGTCTTGCTCATGCTTGTTGAGAATTACAATGAAGAGAAACTTCGTCTGGTCTTGTTATTGTTGTTGAGTTTGAAAGGAATCGTGGTGTTGTTCAGGTATTGACCCATCTGGATTCTTACCTTTTCCGACCCTCTCAATTAGCGATATCATTCTCATTTTCAATCACCATGTGTGCAGGCAAGACTCGGTAACCGCAATTCCTCTATCGAAGCTGCAGAATCTTGTAAGGATGTTCTTCACTTTCTTTACATCTCATTACTTTTCCAGATTTTAGGTCACACATCTACACTAGCCTCTTTCGGTAGTCTGCGATTCTCGCCGGCGCCTGAGTTGCCGTTTTGTCTTTAACAACTTCGTTACATCTGACGAGTTATGAAGCGAATCGTATCGTTTGAAGGTGTAGAGATGTGTACGGTACATCTGTGCTGTTTGACTCCGGCATAATTATTGATGCACTTTTTTTTGTCTTAACTATATTCCCCTTATTGTACTTCAGCTAGCAGTGGGTGAGGGTACTACGACCATCATCACGAGTGCACTCACCATTCTTTCTTCTTTATAGTCGTCATCTTTATTCCTTGAAGACTAGAGTTCTCTTTTTCTCGTTTTGTTATAGTTCATCTAACAATACCTGGGTGCACTTAGTCGTGATCAAGCATTCGGAGATTGAGAGCCAAAATCTGTGCAGAACTGTTGGGTTTTTGGGGACTTAGAACGTATGTGGTGTTTAAGTTGTGTGTGAATGGACATCAATACAACCCAGTCAGGCAGTGTGCTAACCTCGATGAAGCTATTAGAGTGAAGGTGTCTGTAGGTCCTGAAACATAAGCACTTACCGTGGAAGATATCAGGTTAGGCTAGGTCCGATTTGCACAAGTTTTGTCGTGAGTAATTTTCTAATTGATCAGAAATGCCTTACCACGTTTAAATAACGTTTCTAGGATCCTCTTCGCTGTCAATTATTTTGGTTTAGTAATTGGAGTTCATCATGGTTCTAGTTATCCTGAAAATTAAGCTGTGGGTCCTGTCTCTGATTTTAGTAAACTGGAGAACATGTAGAAGGCACCTCACACCGTGTCTCTTGGTATTCTACATTCCTCACGTCCGTTTCAGTCTTTAAAGGAAAGTTAGGAGCCATTGTCGACGATTTAACTATGAGCATTTTGCTGATGAATATGCTTGTTGTGTCGATGCGAATATAGATATCAGCTGTATAGGTGGTCGTAAAGGACGATGTCGACCCACCCGGATGGAAATACTTTGGGCCTTACCAAGCACACGCCCCCAGATGTTGCAGAGGTCATTTTCTACACGTGACACACTAATTATGTGTGCTCGTATCAACCTTTAAAGCATCTCATGCATTGATATCAATTAGGACAATTCCTTATTTCGCCCTTTCTTTTCTGTTCCTCGTGATGTAAAAATTGTGCACTATCTGAGGTGGAATTCGCTGTCAGATTAGATTGTCGGTATGAATAACCTTTTCGTTAATTTTGTGTGAACTTCAGATGGATATAAGGGCGCATGATGGGGCCCTGTATGAATGGGAAGGAGATGTGCTGGCGCTTGGTGTATTTGAAGAAAATCTGGCCAGGACTGAGGATGATAAATTTCTTCACCCAGGTCTAGCGGAACTTGACTATGTCATGGGTGGGGTCCTAGGAGAACTCGTACGTGTGTTCCTCCCGTGCCTTCGAGTCTTTACATGCTTTTGAGGTTTTACAGGAATCTTTAATTACTTCTGCTTCATCTTCTGTCAGTCATCTATAACAAAGATGAAGGGTTTTTATGTTTCAAGTACATCGCAAGTATAACGGAAGCATCTGAATATGTTGATGGACGGACATGTAGGCCAATGAGGATGATTTCAAAGGGAAGTTGGGACAACTGTCCGTGGTGCGTCTGGCATCGAGCAAAATCAAAAGGTAATAAGTCATTCTATTCTTCCTCTTTGCAATCACAATCTTTAACTTGTTATGGCCTGCTCTCTCGTTGTTTATCAATCATGTCCTTCCCTTTTGTACTAATAAAACAAGAGTAGACCTTTGTTAGTCACATGAATGTGGGGTTCTCTGGGTGACAGGCTTGCCCTCGTGGGATTGGGACGAGCACATAATGTCATGGACGCTGTATATGCTTCTGATTCATGGCGTATTTTAGGGTTTACTGCAGCTCGAATTGCCAAACAGCTTAAGGTAGTTTTCTTTGAACATTATATGAAGTAGCTCTTCTTTTTCTTGTCCTATTGCAGCTGAATAGTCAAAATAAGGATAGTTTTAGCAGCGAGGGCTTTTAGCATACCAGTCGGCATATCTAACGAATTGTACGTGGATTGTCTATTGGAGTGACTCTCAGATGTGCAGCATGGGTTTGGCAGCCATGGACACAAATCTCATGGATGAGCCGTCGAAACTTGTGGCAGTGGAATCTATCGCGTCCGGTGCTATTCTTGGTACATACGAAGATACCCGCTTCAAATCCGAGGTAAATGTGCTGCTTTGTCTGCCAAGTCGTGAGGTTCTGTGTCCCAGGACGATTATTCATGATGTGAACAAAAACATAAGGTAAAACAACACATGAGGTAACACAACACATGAGATAAGTTCGTTGGCAACTCGTGTCTCAAGATATCAATTTTTCAGCTGTCGTAATTAGTGGTGCAAATTATTTAAACAGGTGTACAGTGTTATGGATTCGATGTTGACAAAAGTCGAGAAGGATAGAATTGACCTGGTGAAGCTTTCAATCGCCCGCAAGGTATATTAATCGCTGATATACTTAACTAGGCGGTATAATTTTATACTAACAATCTGCACTTCAAGAGGGTACGGACTTTTGAGAACAAAATTATGTCGCAACTTGAAATAATAACTCTAATATTTTTGCACTTATTCTCTGACCTTATACGTTCGTTAGAATGTTTACTGACATATGTGTGATGTAGCATTGCTTTTATTCTTTCTGAAGACTACATACTTTAAGTACATTTCTTATTTTTGCTTAAATATGTCAGTATCGTTTGATGAATCTGACAGGTTTGTGGGAACTTCAGGTTAGACTCTTAATAAGAGTTCTTTGCAATAGATGTGACGCTGATTAAGATGTAAGATAGAGGTTGGAGATTGTGTCTGCCGTTTGAATTGAAGAACAGAAGAGGGTTGTGGGGATTTGGGTTGATGCCAGGCCAAACCGTCAAAGTTGACACAGGTGGCAGTGATGTCACTAGGCACTGGGAGCGATCGAGATGAAGCACTGCGGCGAGCAGTATGTATTACTGCTGGGGTTATTGTTGCAAAGCAACTAGTAGCTGCTCCTGCCAATGTGTTGACTCCAGGTGCTTGTGCATTTCCTCATGCTTAATTTTTTTGCTGCTTCATCTCTTGCTGACAATTAAGCGCACGATTTAGTTTATTGTAAATTAACACTCCAGTTCAATGTGAGATCTGTAGGTGCGCTTGCTGACGCAGCAGTGAGTATTGCCATGGCACATCCAGAAGTGCTGAGCTGCACTATTCTGGAGAAAGGAGATTGTGAGGTAATCATTCTTCTGTTGCAGTTATGCGCAGTTCTTGATGAAACATCACGTCATAAGATTATTACCTCGTCTGTTTTGGAATGAACGAGTACTTATGCTTTCGTCCCTTGCTTTCAAGTTGAATGCTGGAGTAATATTGATTCCGGTTTGCAGGCTCTTGGAATGGGGGCATTTTTGGGTGTAGCGAATGCCTCAGATCAACCACCGAAGTTCATCCACTTAAAATACTGTCCTCCAGATGGTGTTGTCTACAAGAGGGTGGCCATTGTTGGTAAAGGTAGGATTGTGATACAATCAGTTGCTGACAATCGTGTACATTTTAACAAGATTGAGGGTTGAATATCGGAACCTACCATTGTGTAACAGGTATCTGCTTTGACTCGGGAGGTTACAACATCAAGACAGGTGTGAATTGCGGTGTGGAACTTATGAAGTTCGATATGGGGGGAGCTGGTGCAGCTCTTGGAGCTGCCTCAGCTATTGGTGCCCTCAAACCGAAAGGGATCGAGGTATGATCTAATTTTTTGTGAAAAAAAGGATTCAAGCCGTTGTCTTCTATCCAGTTATAATTGCAGATTTCTTGGACTTGCCGCTTCTGCAGTTTAGAATTATCATCTTGGCACATAGAGATGAATCAATTTGATGAATGTCAGCATAATGAACCAAATGGTGGAGCTTTGCAGGTTCACTTTATTAGTGCAGTATGCGAGAACATGATTAGTGGCAAGGGCATGCGCCCCGGTGACATTGTGACAGCTATGAATGGCATCACCATTGAGGTTAACAACACAGATGCAGAAGGCAGGCTGACCCTTGCAGATTCTTTGGTATATGCTTGTCGGCTTCGTGTGGATGCGGTATGTCCATTTTTTTCAGAAAGTTATTACATTTTCTAGACTCCCAAACATCCACCTGCTTCTGCTTTTAGGTCTGACTTTGTCAACTGTCTTTATATATACAAGTATTTTTTAAATCACTATCGTATGTCAGGACCTGGAGACAAGATAATCGTAAATCTCGATTTTCTGGGATTTGAATACTGCATGCCACCCTTTCTTTTTCAGTAACCTTATTTTGTATACAGATTGTCGACCTGGCAACATTGACTGGAGCATGCGTGGTGGCTCTCGGACACGACGTGGGAGGTATGGGGTCTGCTCTAGGTTTATGTGCGTGTAGCTTAAGTTTCTCGATACTGATAATAATCGTGCCTGAGCTCTCTTTTCTTAACTGAGCCTTTTCATTTTTCGGTATTAGTTTTCTTTTCAAGTCACATTTCTATACGGAGAACAACTATTCCTATATAGAAAGGTTGGCATTAAAATCAGGGTCTTCATTGGACACAGGTTTATTCACGCCTAGTGCTACCATGGCGCAGCAGCTAGAAACTGCTGCACAGATTGCTGGGGAAAAGATCTGGCGGATGCCACTCGTTGAACCGTACCATTCAGAACCCGATAAATACTTCGCTTTTGTTTTTAGCTTTCCATTTCCATCATTACGTGATTTATATGGTGATCTGTAGCTCATGGAGCCGGAATTCATTGCCTTCTAATTGTTGTGATTGTTGCTTATGAAGGTATAAGGAGGCACTTAGGAGTCCTATTGCTGACCTAGTGAACACAAGCGGCCGCGATGGAGGTAGTATCAAGGCAGCGCTATTCTTGAAAGAGGTATGGATTATTTTGATACATTTTTCTTCACCTGTTCACCTAAGTCATTCCCGTTACATCCACGTATTACTCGCAATTTGTAATTATCATGCATTACGTCAGAAAATACATTAAACTACGCTTGTTCAAGGAAGGGACAGATTTGAAAGTGGAATCATTTACTTCGCACTGGAAGTACATTGAATCCCTTATCCTAGATTTTAGCAATTTTTAAAAAGGAGATTGCGGTGGTGTATTGTAGTTTGTGGATCCAGGTACGGAATGGGCACACTTGGACATAGCTGGGCCCGTGTGGAACCGGAAGACTGGCACCGCAACTGGCTACCCAGTGCGAACGCTGGTAAAGTGGATTGATCAGCAGCAGATCGTCGCTGGGATTGCAAGTTCTTGATATGATACTTGTCATGTTCGTTCTGGTTGACTTGCAATCTGTGAAATACATTTATCCACCCCTAAGCTTGGGTGTATATGGTACTCTAGTTGTCAAACCACTCTTGTCCGAGCAGTGGTGTAAATACTAGATGAGAACTATTGTACAGACAGAAACATTCCCTGCATCATTCTTACGATCACCAATAATATCCATTTACAGTTGCCTTCGAGCAAACTATTTTTGAGGGTTAAGGATGTGTTTTGACCGCTTAAAAATTCATTACCTCAAGACTCTAGAATACTTCGAATAAATTGGTACTTGAGAAGCGAGTACATCTTAACCTGCTTCGTAATGACTTCAGTTTACACGTAACTTGAAACCTGTCATTCAAATTTGACTTGGATTGGCACTGCTGTCGTTGGCCAGTGAGCTCACATGAATGAGTTGGCTAATAAGGAGATTATCTGTACTGCATCTCCTGTTAACCACTTGTCGCCAGGAGAATCTGCATTTCTTGACTCGTAGATTATTGCATCGTTTGAGGCGCAAAGCTTAAGTAGTCCTTCACAAAGGCCGCTTTGTATCATCCACAACTGTCGCGATCAGATCCAAACAGCTGAAGTTCTGCAGTCCTGGAATTGGAACTGAACGTGAGTGTAGAGTTAGAGACCGTGTTATGGCCACACTGTAGCTTAGCTAATGTTTTGGGACTTAAGTGAACCCTCTCTACCTGGCATAATCTCTTGACCTCTCAGGCTTCACACTACAGCACAAAGCTCAAAATCTATTGCCCTCCGAAGTGCGTACATGGCATCGTTTCTGAATGCACAAGACGATCTTCTCTTGAAGTAAAATTAGTGCAACCAAGCACAGACGCCTAATTCTACTTCAAGAGTCCGTCGGTTTTAAAATTAAAATTAAAATTGGCCATCTTCCATTCCAGCAATTTGTCGCCCCTAAGCTGTCTAGATTGTCAACTCCACATCCAACACACATGCCACGGTTTTCACATAAAAATCATGCTCAATAATTTCCAGAGCAACGCTCAAATTGGTCGAATGGGTAGGACAAAGCTGTTGGGCGAACCAAAGTATGAAGGAAGGGAACTTGTGCGATTGGTTTCGTGACGTGAAAATGTTGGTTCTTGGGTTTTGGGAAGATCGCATCTGGGTCCTACACGCACACTTCTCGATCAATAGTGTTAAGGTGCCCTGTTTTCTGGAATCAAAGACGACGCTTCTGCTACTAGTGGCCAGAACAGACCAAATGTTCCACTCACTGGCTTCAGAGTTTTTTTGAAGATCGTGGTTTAGTTCTACATCTACCATGTACTAAAAGCTTCTGTTACAGAAATACAATATCTTGCATTCCAAATATGAATGTGATCGTGCTCAACATTAGTCTTGGTGCAATCGAATATGGTTACCCATGTGACGATACCAGTTTGGACCAACTTTTCACTTCCAAAATTTGTAGTAATTTTAAAATATCATCAAAAAGTAGGAAAAAATTCATAAACCATAGTTCTCTACAGGCATAAAATGAGTCTCTATCAGTAATCCAAGCATGTGTGTACCAAACCTGTTTAACTCATTGGTTCCGAGTCTACCTTTGTTCAATAAGACCAAGTAGGAAAGTGTGTGATATACGACTACCTAGCTACTATCGATAGGGCGTGATAACAGGACCAGTTGAAGGCCTTTGCAGCTCATAAAGTACTGATAGGTTAAAAATTTACATTTTAATCGCCGCTTCTCTATTTGAGGTGTAGAGTGTAGAGCTAATAAGCTTGTCCATATGGTTTTTGATGAGTCAGACACTGAGAATGACGTGAGGTAGGCAAGTTAGCCAGGGGAATACACTCTGGGTGGATGGGCTTATTATAACAGAACCCAAATCTGGGAAGGCACTGAGCCACCCTTCCGGTGGAAACATTACAGATCATACCCCAGCAGATCTTTAGGCTTCATCATTATAAAAGAACGGAGATGCTTCAAACAGCACGGGTCCTTTCAAATCAAAGAAAATGATTCAAACAAAACTTCAGTATGAACCGAGTGCTGACACTCTTACTTCGAGTGCATTGGGCAGTTTTTGGCAATAGAATTGAAAATTGAAATGTATGAAGGATGGTTTGGAACGTTTAAAGGAAGGATAAACCATGTACATGTGCATACAAACAGACCTATGAAGGTCATTGTTGTCTTGCATGCCTGAACATCCACCGATGGCAGCTGTTAAACAATAAGCAGAAGTAGAGGGAACGCTAAATTGTGAATGGTAGGAATCAGTGGTGCGCCTGGTTTACCATAACTGCGGTGTAGAATAACTTCGCTGGATATTCTTACATGTGCAACAGATGGTAACTTTATGAGAAAAGCAGAGCTGGAATTTGGGGATTTGCAGTTACTGCGCCGTGAGCTGTGGAACCATGATAGTTGTTTATATTTCCAGGTTTCCATAATGGGATGCGAAGGAGTTCTGAGTTATTATTATCATAGTTTTAGAAAGTTCCAGTGATTATTTTAATATAGAAGACGTCCATATACGTGGTACGTTCTACGGAGGCCTTCTAAGCGTACATGAAGCTTGGAAAAATAGCTTACAAGAAGGAAATAACAGTCTGAGTTACCATGAAAGTGTAAATCTTCGGTACTGCCCGACCGCGATTTTAGTCCGGTGTTGTTGCAAGCGTATATTCATGTGTGGAAATAGGTTACTAAGTTAAGTGCGAGTTCATAGCAAGTGCAAGTTCCCCAACTTCCCCTGTTCAAGCAACAAGCATGCTTGTATTCTTTATAGAAAATATTTGGAAATAGCCTGATCTCAATTAAAGGAAACTCAAAAACACAATGCTCCTATCAATCCGGTTGCCGTGAACTCCAGGTTTCAGATTAACAGTAAGAGTGGGGACCTCGAATTTCTACCGCGGACAGCGAAGACCCTCTGAGCAGCTCACTTCATTTTTGCACCAGGGGTTGCATGCAAGATATTAAGATGCGCACTTGAAAAAATTTCCATGAGTTGGTTCAACTGTGAATCGACTTTGCAGTACTCAAGAAGTGACATTCGCGTAACTTACATGTGTTGTCAAACAGCAACGGATCGACGCGATTCATCTGTCACAAGACAAAAAAATAGAATATGTATTTCTGGTTATTATAAAGAAAGATACAAACTGAATGGACGCACTCGGCAAGGACCTAATAATACACACCATGCGAAAGACCAAGAAGTCATATTAGCAGCATGTCTGGAGTGTGAAGACAGAACTAGATCTGACGTTTAGTCCTCCTTAGCTCGGAGCTGGTCAAGCCGGATCTGCACTAGCACAGCACACCCGAGAGAGAGAGAGGGACAGGCCGCTTCTCGATCGTCGTCTCTGATCTACCTTGTCTCGTGGTGCTGCTTGTGCTGCAGATCACGCTGATCAATCGATCGACCACATTTGTGTCTGGATCTGTTTCTAGACAGAGCAGAGATGGCGCAGGGAAGATGCAGTGCAGTGTTGGCGGTGGCGCTTCTGGTGGCTAGCTTCGCCATTGCGGTGCAGGGAATCGATTACACTGTGGGCGACACCCAAGGATGGACGAAGCCTAATGGCAACTCTATCCCTGCCACCTATCTGCAGACATGGGCCACGGGAAAAACCTTCAACGATGGCGATAATCTCAGTAAGTGACAGGCTTGGGAACTCAACACTTGCTCAATACTAGAGGCAGTCGGAGTCTTGTTATTATTGTATCATCCTCTGTGTAGGTTTAGACTATCACTGGCATCTGGCAAAGGCAATGCAATGCTGGAATGGTACGCTCAGAAAATGCGAAGTGTCTTATCTTTCGTAAATGTGGGGGATAAAGTGGTCCTGTTATCTATTTTATACGAGGATGGTAGTTCCAGAGTTAGATCTGGTTTAGCTATGCTTGGAAGTCACTGGTTGTAAATGGAGGATGCACATTGCATTGAGCCGGATCATAAAACGAACGTTTGCTAGAATCAACGCTAGTAGGCAGCTTGTTAGATAATTCAGTTTCCAACTATTGGTTTAAACGGTAGACCTTTTCGAAGGCATTATATCAGACCTTTCGTTTAATGGTGGACTTTTCGAAATACTAATGCGCGGTTCAAAGCGTGCACTGATAGCTGGTTTCGCTGAACTCGTGTGCTGTGCAGTCTTCAACTACAACACGGTCGCCCACAGTTTGTTACAGGTGTCTGCGACCGATTACAACGGCTGCATCGTCACAGCGCCACTGGAAAGGTACGTCACTGGCAAGGACACGATTAAGCTAGCCGGTGGAACCACATACTACTTCATTTGCGGCACTGGGGGACATTGCGATGCGGGCCAGAAGCTCTCCATCACCACTTCCGGCACTCCGGGTGCCACCACCCCTGCTCCGTCAGCTGCTGCACCCCGAATCAACGTTGCTGCTGTTCTCCAGGCTTCGGTCGCCGCCACATTTGCCTTTGTCGCTGCCATTGCTCTCTGGTAGACTCACATGCGAGAGTTTTCCTCAAAACTCATGTATGCTACTAGACTAGGGCATTGATTTAAGACACTTAGTACAACGATTTTGATGTGTAGAGAAGGTGTCTCTGTTTCTAAAAAAACAAATCCTTGACCGACCCTGATCTGTGGAACTGCAATATACGATTTATAAATAGTGTATTCTTTGAAAGAATATGTATTCTTCTATAAATAACTCTGTGAAATATTTTGTCCCTTGTTGTGATATACCTCGCACCATAACCGGAAGAGCTGTTGATGTACTGTATTGATCTTGCTCGAAGCCTTTGTGTGAGCCAAGCTGGACTTGGCGATTTGGAACTCACAGCCAAGCTCTAGCTGGTGACACATTCGACAGTAAAAGGGAATATTGGTTCATGACGGTCGTGCAGAATTATTCACTAAATAGTGGTGGTCTCTGCTTCCTTTATTAGGATGTTTAGCCGGAGGAATTTGCTCTGAGATGCATTCGAGCCAGTGTTCGGGAAGTTTCAGAGGTCATCCGGTTATTATCCTTTTTAATTTATGTATGATACTTATGTGATACTTGGATGATACTCATGTGATATTTAGGTAAGATTTAGGTTTTGAACCAGAAAAAATCCTAAACCTCCAAAATCAAATCAGTAGTTTGGCACATGCATGCGGCTAACTTGCAACTAAGTGGTGGATCTCCCTGGTCCTTGATTTGAGCATGCTTGAAGAATGGTTGTGAAAATGGCAAGTCTAGCCTAACATTAATTAGAATTTAGAAGGTGTGCTTCTTTTCAAACAAATTAGTGCTAGGATTTAAGCACGTTCCCACCTGGCCTTTGCAAAGAATGTTAATAAAAATTTAACTACTCCACAATTTTGGAGGAATACCTTTTTTCATGAAAGGTGTCATCAATGAGCTTCGGAATGGTGTCATCAATGAGCTTCGGAATGGTGTCATCAATAATAGCCGGATTACATAATGGCCTCCCTAGAGCCATTTTAGTTAAGACCATTCTTAAGTGTTTAAACTTGGGAATATTTCCAATTTTGGTGCTCCCTCAACAATTGCTTATTATCGCTCAAGTAATTTTTTATCCTCCTTAATGTTAACTAATGCCCATTCTTTAAAGTTTGCCATGTGGACATCTATATAGGATTTGAAAATACTTAAAAATGTAAATAGAAACACACACTTTATTAAAGAGGTAAGACCGCTTTCTAAGACCACCTCTAAAACAGGGTGGAAACATACCTTTAGTATAATATCAAAATGTAGAAGGAAAAGTCTGTTGTTTCCACCACTTCATTTTTTTTGGTTTTTTTTCAAAATTAGCTAAAGATGGCCCACAATGGAGGAAACAATCCAATTATACCTTAGATGTACCACAAGAGAATGGATAAGGTTTATCCAATTATTGAATATTATGCATTAAACCACAAACTACAACCACTTTCTACTACTTAGTGATACTATTGATGTTTTGATTATTTTTTTATATTTTTATATTTGGTTTTGATTTTAGTTTTAGTTTTTTTGTTCTATATTTGAATCATTGCCACATTTTGTTTATAACTCATTTATTCAAAATTAACAAATGACTCAAAAAAAAGATAGATTTTTAAAAAATATAAAAGACTAAACATAGAATATGTACTAATAAAAAAAATTAATTAATAAACCTAGTGGAAGTCTTTGATATTTTGTAAGATATGTTTTCTATTTGTTTTCAAAACTAATATAGTCAATGCAAAAACCAAATTGGTACATTTTGAAAAATTTACATATTTTTGTTTGTAGTGTCATGATATGTACATTTCAACATGGATTCATGTTTCCATTAATTATAGGAATCATTTAGTTCAAAAAAAATAAAATAAAATAAAATAAATGAGTAAATAAAATAAAAAAAACCCAATAAAGTGTGCAAAAAAATGCCTTAGAGATTATGCATTACATAATTTTGCCTATCATACATGACATTGATTGAAATGGCTTCACATCTTCTGCATAAAAGCCAAAGATATTGTACTCCTTATGTGAAAAAAGAAAAAATCTACAACAAGCTCTATAAATTTCATAACAAATAATATAAATTTTATAACAAATAATTGAATAGTTTCCATAAAAACGTAAACAATCCTTCAAGTAGTAAAAAAAGTTGTATGTTTTCAAAACACACGTAAATTAGGTTTCATGTAAGGTTTCTTATATAATTATCTTTTGAGTGAATGACTTACTCCAAAATAGACATAAGTTTTTTCAATAATATAAATTTAGTATATTTAAAACAATTTGGATTTATTTATACTAGATTATGCAATTGTTTATAGACAACTACAAGTCATTGGCGACTATGGTGTTACATGATTGTTTCCATATGTCATTATAAATCCATGTAATAAACAATTTAGACATTTATTGTATACACGTATTCTTGCATTGACAAAGTAGTTATATAGTTATATGATTTACATAATAAGATAATTATGAAATCTAATCCATTCTTTATTTGAATTAAAAAAAATTATGATTTTTGTTATAATAGTAGCTATATGTATTCTAATATTTTTAACACTAGACCAACATATTTTTAATACTTGTTCTACTCATCCGGGAATGGATGTTGTATCCTTTATCAAATATGCCGCTTTCCAAGGTAATAAAGAAGGTACCAATGACCCAATCTTGCCAACTACATTTGGCTTGGGAGCACGATGTACAAGAATCTTGAGTTGCTAGGAAATTTGATGAGGTTGGTTTTGTCATCTTCATGGCAATTTTGATAATATACAATGGCGGCCTTCATTTCATATTGTTGTCTCATGAGGTGCATGTCATTCCAGAATCATGCAACTCTCTTAGCCTCTATTTGCTAATATTGCTATTAATTTTGGAAACTACAACAAGATTTGCAAAATTTCATGAGCATGGATGAAGGAAATTTGTCAAAATTTAAGTAAATTTGATTGGCATTCTTTAAATATCGAGAAGGTTGATAAATTGAGATAATATTAATCAGTTTATAATTTGCTCAAAGTTAACTATAATTTTTGGTATTTGATGGGCAGTTTGTTACACCTTCATCATCTCTAAGACCTGTGAAGCAAAGCTTAAGTTTTGTCAATTTGAAATAACGTGAGATTTCATTGTTGCAAGGTATTTGAAGCATTAGGAGAAAAATGAGCTCAAAATAAGGCCGTGTAAGCCTGCCCTTTCTAGGTGAACTCCCTACTTTGGGCACCTCTGCCGCTGGCAGCGGATGCCAGAGTTGCTGCCCGCACAGAACTGCGTGGCGCACTCACAACAAAGGTTCTCGGAATATTAGGTGAGACATGAATGCCTCGGCTCGGGCTTTGGTCCCAAGTAGGCAGGTTGTGTCAGCCCGACACTGTAGATGTGCCCTCCACACGCCTCCCTCGGAGGTCATTGGTTCGAGCCCCCGTGGCGGTTGCTGGCACCACGGTGGCATGTGCTGTGCCACGTCAAAAAGTACGCGGGCAGCGCCCGTTTTTTTCTCTCACGTGCCGCTTACACGGCCTTTTTGTGACCTGATTTTTCTCCTAATGTGTATCTGATAAGCATTTCTCTCCTTGTTATGAGAAGGGACATCAAGATGACGGCGGACGACGTCTTCAAGTGGTCTATTGGTCGAAAAGAGAAACCCCCCGGTTTGTCCTACAATTTCACAACCAAGAGGGTGAAGGCCCTTTTGAAGGTACGTTTCTTAAACCATTTAATCTAAATTGATATGTGAACTTTGTACTTATTAGAAACTTACATAGTCTTGTTTACTTGATTGGATGCGTGGCGTTTGGCCGTTACGGGAGTACTCCTTCCAACATTGATGAACGCGACTACAAGACGATGGGGGTAGATTTGATTGCAAAACAAAACGAAATGGTACATTACTCCAGCATTTCCGATCTGGATGAAGGGTCAACCTCTGCGGCTTGGAATCCGAAGGTATCCACAACTTGTCTCCGAGCTTCCCGATGCGTGCACAATAATCCGGATGTATTACGTGTATGAGGCAAGATTGCCACAGATTTTTTGATAGCTACACCTGGATTATATCTTTTGAAGACACGAGCCTCCTCGAGTTATTGCAATTCGTTGCCCCCTATGATTCCTACTCCCGGGACAGAGCTTGCGGTGGTCTCTCTTTTCGCGGTGGTCTCTCTTTTTGCGGTGGTCTCTCTTGCGTTGATTTGTGTGGAATAAGGATAAGAAATCAACATCAGGTGCCAAGAGCGCTTAGATGCACGAGGATAAAGTTGGCACATAGAACCTGATTGATAAAAAAAAACCGTGAACTTTCAAATGAAGACAATGAGTCTGATTACGACTCTAATGGCATCATTGTCACTGTATGTGTTGACTATGCCAAGCTCCTTTTCCTATAAAGAGCACGACAACGTGCACTTCGTTGATGGTCCTTTTGATCAAAGATGTCCAAGGTGAGGTTTTTTTTGTCGAGCCTAAGGCGACCAATGAATCAAAGTCTTACAACAATTGATAATAACATTGATGTTGCCCACAACACTTCTGCAAGGGATGGTGGCCTCCCACTGATAGGAATTACCTGACAAAAGAAGTCCATCTTCCGCTGAACTGGAGTTGAACTGATGCACAATTATATGCCACCTTTGCTACAGACAAGTGAGGCATGTGAGTGAACAGCGCTACCACTACATACGACATTTCTAAGACATCTCTCCGTGCACAATTGAGAGAAACAACTTTGTTAAGGAAGCGAGGTGCAACACCTATATCAATTGTAGTGGAAGAATAATAGTTAGTAAGCTGGGGGAGGGCACAATAAAGTGGATCACAAAGTGCAAAATGTGACCAACAACAAGTGAATATGAAGTGTGCTGTTTTTTAAGGCTCAAAGCTGATTTTGAGCATTTTGGTGTAGTTTTTGAGCATTTTAGTCACTTCCTAGGGTGTCATAAGGTATCTTACACGCATCTTCATACAAAGAACATCCTAAATTGAAACTAAATATGACCACTAGTTCTAAATCATGAAAATGAACTTTTCCAAAAACTTAATTTCTTCATTTGGTGCCCTCTATTGTCTTTAAAGGATGTTTATTTCAATTTAAAAAACAATGTTCGGTGAAAAAAACGCACAAAAAGTACCGCGGAAGTGACCCTCTTAAAAAGCATCCTTGCGATACTTTTGGAACCCTAAACCAATCAATGAGTATATTAATTGACTATTTTAGAATACCTCTTAAACATACAGAGGGCACCACGAAATTAAAAATGATTTCGGACAAAACCCTAAACATTATGTTCACTTTTCCAAATGACTCCATCCACTTTGCCTGACTTTGACGTCTCCGTTTTCCATTGTAAACTCAATATCTTTTCCCGCAACTTTGGGAAGTTGAAGAAGATCAAGTCTACTTTCCATATCCCAAACTTAATTTTGCATCAACATAACGTAAATCCCACTTTCTCTAATCTTTACGGAAGGGGCTGAAATTGGAAAAAAGATAAGCACTTTTGTGGTTCACTTTATTGTGCTTCCCCCCAGCTACGTGATTGGCATGCAAGATCTAGGTTTTTAACTGAATATTTGGTGATTGAAAATAAAGTTGGCTCTAATCATGCAAAAAAGGTACACGCTATTTTTTCAAAATGAAACACGGTATTTTGACCATCGGATTGTTTGCGTTGATTTTGTAGGAGGCACTTGGAGTTGCCACTATGCCTTACTTACGGCTTTGATAGCAATCGCACAAAGAGTTTGTGCACAACCGACGTCTGTAGCTTCTATAAGAACGTGGGGCCTTCGTTCATCAAGCATCAGTACGCTCCATCGTGGATCTTCAACTGCAACGAATATAGAATGCATGTTTGTTGAAATGGAGTTGCGTATGGCCAGAACTAAATGCCATAATTTACACCAAGTCATTTCAAATGAAAATGAATAGCTCATTATATTCACCTCCATCAATGCTACAGGTCAAAGCATTCCTAGCTTTTAAATTTATCGTAGCAAGTGCTTCAAGTGGAAATAATTTTAGCAATCATTGTTAAGAAGGTTGAACTATGGCTTTTTTAATAAGGCATGGCTGATTGAGTTCTTTTTCTTTGAACAAATTCACTTTTTTATACTAGCATCAAAAAACATGACTAAGATATCCATTTCATCAATTTACCTACTAATTATGGATGGACACAGCTTGTATATTGCTTTGGATGTTGTTTGTAGGTTACAAGTAGTTGGCCTTCACTTCTTGAAGCTGGAATTTCAATGCAACCATGCCACGCAACCACTTAATGTATAAATATTTCTTAAAACCATTCTTAAAACCATTCTATGCAGCACTTCATGTATACATTCCACCTTCCCAAGAGCATGGAATGTATTCCAGGAGAATGGACATTGAGGTTGGAGGAGAGAGTGACACCTCATCATACATTCCATGAAGTGGGAGAATGGTAACTCAAGGTAACTTCTACTTGGATGAAGTAACACTCCCGGAGAATGAACATTCCCTGAGGTTTCTCAACTGTGACTCCCATTATTAACTTGTTTTTGAAAACACAACAATTATCTTTTGGTTTTCATTTCATCTCCTACTTTATCTTCCACTTTTTCCTTATACTTTGATGCATAATGCTTTATAAATGTCCATTTGAAGAAGTTCTCAACTAATTTATCATATCTGGTGTTGAACCATGTGTTACAATATGAAATCTGCTTGACAATTCAAAAGTATATTTGTTGCACTTCACTATAAATTGGAGTAGGCACTTCACTTCAAAGCTGACAATCTGTCACAAGTACAAACCAAAAGAAATGAATAAGTTTATAAACTGATCCAATATTGTTGAAAATTACAACTGAAAAATACATGGGTTGATAAATTCTGTATGGTTACTAAATTTTCCTTCTCATTTCAGCAAATCTTTTCTGAAATTTTAGAGATATGGGAGTCAGAGTTAGCGCAAGCAATTGCATTGTAGAGAGAGGGGAGAAATTTTTGCCCAACTAGAGGAGTTGACATGCTAACTCAGACATGCTAACTCTGCTCCTCTACTAAAATTATTTGATCTGAAAAGGTATCGACTAGCACATGGAATCAAAGAGTGAACATACAGAGCAAAGGAAATAGAACTTTCTCAAAAGACCAAGAACTCGAGATGCAGTTATTTAATTAATAGTCACCACCTTCAAGCCAAGGCCAGGCTTTACACCTGTCCCTGTTCTCTCTTGAAGCATCTACGCCCAAGGTCGGATATGTTGCTATTTCACATATATGGAGAGTATTAACTACAGGGAATATACTCTATGGTGGAATAAAGGAAGAGAGCGGTATTCAAAGAATTAAGCAAAAACTTGGGCAGTGTCATGCCACTCTGAAACTAGCAGTCTAGAGCCTATATGTATCAGATAAGGAGTTCTTGACTGTATACAGCAAACCAAGATGCGAAGTCTGAGAGTGGCAAACATTGCACTCACAGCCAGAACACGCAGCGCTGAGTGATACATGGCATGTGTAGTAGCACGAAGATAAGAGTTCTCCCAAAATGTCTCGCTTGAATGCAGAGACCTCTAGACCGGATACTTCAGTTACTGTCACATTTGCGACAAGGTAATATGTCAAAAGAAAATTTAAGCCTCAATGTCGGGCTAAGAATATTGGTGACGAGTTCGCTCCAGATCGCCAGATATACTTCTGCTTAACCTGAATGATCAGTCTATGGTGAGTGTGATCCTCACCAGCATAGGGGTCCGTTCAATATTGTTACAGGATTCACCTGTGAACTGCCACTTGAGCTCCCACTCATGTGCGCCATTTTTAATTTGCATGTCATTGTCTGTCAACCCCCCATGGATTCATGTGCAATACCTCCGAACGCAATCAGTTTCTTGATCGTTGAGGATCTCAACTGGTAAGGCTTCAGTTCGCATAGTGGCTGAAGCCAGTGTTACTAGAGTACAAAAGAAACCAAGGGCTGGATTACGTCTGGGCTGACAGAGTGATACGTTTACAGATAGATTATACTTAACAAGGTGGGAGCAGTTCATGATCATTACGACCATAGATAGGTGGCTGTATACACAGGGGGATTTGGAGCAAGGTTTGTGCCTGATAATCGGAAGGCTTTATGGAATCATGGTGTATTTGGATCCACCCGTTTGCATGCCGCTTCGGCTTTCAGATCCCCACTTCTTCCAGTGCATAAGCTTGCGCAAAAACTCCATAACCTGTGAGGTCAAAACACAACGTTAGTGCCTGAGTCACTTGTCCAACTCAAAGAGAGACTGTTTCCATAATTCTGTGTTATTTCAAAAAGACTTTAAGAACAAGTACCTCAGATGGATCCTGAAGGGAGAGCTTCGCTGCAGTTGATTTAGAAACAGAAGACACCAATATGCTGTAGCCATACTTTGTTGTATTGATCATCTGTCAAAAGCATTCATAAACAAGTGTCAACTTGGAATATTGGACCACAATCCAGTCATACTGTTGAAATAAGCGTTTAAATCTTTAAAAATCAAGCATATGGCCTACCTTGAAAGCATCTTCGTCGGTCTTGTCATCTCCAAAATACAGGGGAATAACGTCACTTGTGTCCTTGAAACCTGCAAATTAGGACGTGAGTCGCTACAAACCGAATATCGTACTTTCATTATTTAGTTCAAGATATGCAAAAACAGTATTCATTCCAAAACTTCATTGATTTTTGTGCAGGTCCTTACCCAGAGAGTTGAGAAGAAAGTCAACAGCTTTGCCCTTGTCCCATTCAATGGATGGGCGAACCTCCAGCACCTTTCGACCATGTGTCAAGCTTAAAGTCGGAAAATCTTTCATTACATCACCAACCAGCGCCGCAAGTTCCTCCCAAGACTGCACCACAAGCACAACGATCCTCCAGGTTTAGATTGGATTTAAAGTGACTATAATTTTTCTGAACCTGAAATCGACATATCTTTGCAATGTTAAGAAGCTAAGAAATTGTATGCATGTTAAACCAAGAATTACGGAAGATTAAAAGGCATTCAACGACGGAACAACCTCCTCTCTAACTCGTCGAAAGTGGACGGACACGCAGAACTTGTTGTTCTCCACCTTGGCGCCCTTGATGATTTTCGTGGTTTCGATCAAAGCAGCAGTCACCTGTAGAAACGTTGCACCCAGAAGTCAAGCTTCCATGGAAACAAATAGCAAATCTGTGGAGCTCAATCCATGAGAACGTAATCAATGCGCAGTAATGCTACTGTACAAGAGATAACAAGTACAACACTCTCAGGAATTTCACACCGAAGAATACCTTATTTATCAACGGCAGGTACTCACTAGCCGGTTGGAATTCAACAAGATCATTTCCCTGTACAAAAGACAGATAGATTTTAGATAAAGAAATTAATTTTGAATTCAATATAGTGAAATAGTTAATTGAATCATGCTAGGAAAATTGCAGCATTAATAAGGTCATCAAAAACATATACCTTCTTATCTCTAGCTTTGGTTCCCTTCACTCGGAAACCATCAGAGCTCTTAGCAGGTCCCACAATATCCATGCCATGACTTCCGGCATAGTAAAGTTCTGGTAATTGCACAAACTGTTCTACCTGTTCCACAAACAAAGAAGTAGTAAGCGTAACACTTCTGATAACGATGCAATTCACAAATAAAAAATCTCATCCCTTCTTTACATCCATCTTCAGAATAGCTGCAGTATCACAAACAAAAAATACTATAATATTTTACTTAAGCAGTCAGTTCGAAAGCAGAAGAAACAACGAAAGTCAACAGAAACATACCTTTGGGCGAGATCTCCCACTGATAACAGCAGTTGGGAAAGAAGATGCCACTTCCTTCACCGTAGCCCGCATCTGTCAATCATTAAAACCACTTATAAATAGATTTCAAATGAAACTTAATTGAAAACTAATATGGTCTCTAACGCATGGAGGAAGAAGGCTTAAACTCATGATTCTGCTCAGTATACAACAGAGTTCCCTTGTACAACTGCAGGAGAAATTAATAAAGCATGACAGAATGAGCTAAACCACAACTCTTTAGTTTCCTATTAAAGATAACTCAGGATGAACTAACCTCAGGTGACATGAAAGCGCGTTCAGGATCTTCCACAATGGGGGAAAGTGTTCCGTCATAATCAAGAAACACGACAATCTGCTTCTTGTGAGCATGCCGAATCACTCTATCGAATGATTTCAAAGCCGATGGATGTTTCTCCTGCAGTTATTGATACAAATTAAGCATCCATTAGCTTCACAGAATATGCTAGTAAACATGCCTGGTCAGGCACAAAATAAGTTTCACATAAATAACGAATATTTACGAGACAAAAAAAATGACAGGCCGACATATTGTCGATATGTACTAGTTAGTGCCTCGATATGGAAAAAGTAGCTCTGTCGAAAGTAAAGCGCGAAGTTGCTTACAAGCCAGTTTTTATAAACAGCAGCTTCCAGATCGAATGCTTCAGGAGTGTCTCCATGAAGTGAATGAAGATGAGGGGGTGACTGAGCCCTCATAGCATCGATCAATGTATGGAACTGACCCTTGTCGGTGTGAGAACCATGTTTTTTCGTACCAATGGGAATGGGCTTTGAGCAGACGGAGCTCGCATTCATAACTGATGGCTTTGAAGGGGAAGTAGACATCATGGAAGAGACCGATAATGTTGACCCGTGGGATGTTGTCGGAGACTCTGAGCATACTGCTGAACGTTTGGATCGGAAGGCCATCCCTCCAGCAAAACTCTCTGCAACAAAATTAGCGCTAGCTCGCAGCAATCCTCCCTCTCTTCCTTCAGTATCTCCGCCGTGGAATCTATCTTGAAGGCTACCGCTAACCTCGCTCAAAGTGAGTACCATGGTATAAGCCGCCTACGGCTTCCAGGAAACGAGGTCGAGCTCTTGCAAACGGTACCTCTCACAACCTCAAATTTGTTTTCACCAACCAAACTATTTCTATTCAACAACTGCAACGTTCGTACCCGAACTTCGCAAAAGGAAGATATTAGCTCTCCCCGCTCTGCATAGTATGAAACTTGCGTATCATTAAAAACTACTACAACTCCAGTCACTCGAAGCAGATACGCTGAGCATGCACCGGCACGCAACGCAAACAAACGAGGAAATCCTGAATCATCGAAGTGCAGAGCAAAATCGGTAGAGACAGAACAGCAGCTCCTGCGCGTCGGATACTAATCCGCAGATCTTCAAGCACAAGACCGCCAACTGTTCACACAACAAACAACACAAATGCATATTCAGCGATGAATCGTGTCTACATATATACCTTTAAAAAACACTAGAAGAACGAAAACAAAAAAAGTTACAAAAGGTGCAATAAATAAAAAATTAACAGAAAAAGTGCAACACGCGTCGCTCTTACAACCACATTTAATTAAGACGCCTTTTTACACGAGACAAGAAACAATATTATGAAATTATTTGAAAATGGAATATATATGATTTTAGACGACGACAATTTACTGTGAAAAAGGTCCCAAAAAACAGAATATGCGACAAGTTCACGCATTGTTCTGTTTAACAGCTAGATCTTGCTAACCACGAGGAATATTTCTACATGAGAAGCTCGCTAAATAATCGACGCATTTAATTTCGGTGGCGTGATGCTCACCGCGTACGTAAGAACTGGTTACTAGCACGACATGAGAAAAGAGCATCTGCTGCGCTTTTCGACACAGCACCGACTAAAATAATTTCGGTATCTCAGTAGAAGTGGCGAACGTGAAATCTGAATCTAAGAAAACCAGAGTCCACTACCGCGCTGTGGACAGACGGCAGATCCTACAAGCTAAGCCGGGAACACACTAAGAAAATCGACGCAACTGAGAGATGACTAAAAGAATCCTAGAGCGAGAAAGACGTACACCCGTCGAACAGAGAGAAATCTGGACCATCGCACAGACACAGCGTCCAAATGCTTCACTCTCACGCATTCCACACCTAGACGCTCACTCTCATAAAAAATCCATCACTCCAGCAGACGGAAATTAAGAGAACAACACACGCTTCACTCGATTCAAAAAATCCTCGCGGCTAAGCTATGCTGGACGGAGAGTTCCACGCCGCGGCACAGATCAGGGAAAATGCCTACCAACGCCAGCAAGCCACCGCGTCCGGGGCGAGGCGCACTCACTCACACCAGACCGTCCAGACCGCAGGGACGGCACACTCTCACACACTTGCACACATACCACCGCCAGAATGCGATGATTCAACTCATTCCCGCACACATGACCAGACCAAGCCACACTAGGTGAAGCTGAACCTGGAAACGAAAGCGCATGAACCTCACAACTCCCGCAAGTTGCAACGAAACAGGAGAAAGAATAATAAGGCGGTCCGGACCTGGAAGACGCTCTTTTATACTCCCTGGATCCCTGCCAAAGGCCCCACTGCAAGCAGACAGTACCCCAGACAAAGCGACATCGGCGAGCACGAGCTCGTCAGTGGCGTCAGAGATCGGTCAGTCGCGGCGCTATGTACACACTACAGTGCATTCAGACCCCGAACTCCATGACGAACCACAGCTCGGGCGTTACCTCTCCCTCTCGCGCGGTGTCTGTGCTCCCTCCCGAAGCAACCCCGCAAGCGACTCCACTCCAGGCGCCAAATCGCAGTCGCACCACCGGCGGAGCTCGTCGCCCGGCCACTGTGCACGCAATTCAATGAGACTACCGTCGTCCACCACCTCCTCCTCCACCAGCACCAGCACCGGCACCGGCGCACCGCCTCGCCCTCCCTTCCTCCGTCCCTCCCCGGGGGGTATCGATCAACTCCCGTCCGCTCCAACTCCCCAAAAAACGACCAAAAAACTGCCAAAAAAAACCTGAGGCTGCAGAGGCCAATGACGAATCGCCCTGCGGTGTCAGCGCTGCAATCGCCCACCGGCTCCGCGGCCGAATCTTCACTCTAGCGTCACCATTCCTCGAGCGATCGAGTCAGGCTGCCGCTCCCTCCCCCGCCATCGCCATTCTATACTGCCACGCCCTCCCTCGCCCCCCCACCCGGCCCCCGCATCTACGCCCGGGCTACATTCCACCCCCCTCTGATCCTGTTTAGCGTGTCATTAGCTTCGGACCACAGTTGGGCCATTCCCAGCACTTCTCACTGACACACGCGCATCTGGGCACGCATCTACCTCCCTCTTAGATTCCAGCCTCTGATCCTGCGATTAGCTTCGGACCGGTAACTGGCCCGTGATTACCGGGCATCTGATCTGGGGGGTGGTGGTGGGATGTAAGGATGGGGTTGATTATCTTGTGATTTTGTGGATGTGGGGTTAGGATGGGGATTAGGAGGGGATGGGGGTGCGGTGGGGTTGTGCCGAAGGGGCGCGGGGACGGGACGGGAGTCGGGACTGAGAATAGAATATGCCCCGCTTTGGATGAGTGAGTCATTTGTTTTGTACCGTGGCTGGGATGGGGTGGGGGAGCCCTAATGTCGCTGCCACTCCACTCCCCCTTGGGCCTTGTTGATAAGTCAATTTGCAGTTAAGTGTTCTCCCATGTCAAACAAATGGCATTACCCCAATTTATTAGGTGTATCACATGTTTTGCTCAATCTTCCTTTGCTTTTCTATCAGCGCTTCTACAATTACGGAGTCAAACGTTTGAACAACATCAAAATCAAACAATTCAATTAATTTTAAATTTTTTTAAATTTTAAATTTATCATTTTTATTGTTTGGCACAAATGAATCAATTTTATTACTTGTTGCGAAAGTAACCAACAAATGGCACAATAGTTCAATTTTTTTCACTAGTGGAAAAATGGTCTTGCGCGACCAGCGAGTATTCCACTAAGCTGGTGTAAATTGCCAGTCCACCACCTCACTAGTATACTTGTTGGTCGTCCCATACCATTTTTCCACTAGTGTTTTGTGCCATCTTCCGTGTCCAATAACCTTCTCTAATTTACTTTTATTTTTGTTGATTTGGCTTGTTTGCTTTTTCAAATTCACGGGTGAGTTTGTATACGACAAGAACCTGTTGGGTGCCTTTCTATGATCAGTTGTCGCCTAACAACTCATTTAGCAGATGATCATGGATTAGCAGATAGTTGTTGAATTAATCCGTTTAAGTACTATGGATCAAGTCATTTGAAGATTAAAATTGATATACTATTGATGGTTTGATGAGAATCTTCAAGCTATTGCTAGTTGGATTCTGGATTGTGTTTTTCATTTCATTGAAAGTTGTAGCCAACCAAACATGAAATCTTGTGAAGTTCTAATCGTAATCTATGGAGATGATGTGGGACTTTGTGTTTGGTGTCGGAATGATTCACATTGACAACCTGATAGATGCTCAAGCTATGGTTATTCTCCATTGTGCGGGAAAGCCTCATTCTGGGGGAGGTTGAGATTAGCATAACATTGAACACAACGAAGTTTTGTGGGGTGAGAGTCCATGAGAGGACTGAATTTAGCCCAACATATATTTGAGGTGGTCTCCAAACACTGCTATCAAAAAAATGGTCCTCTAGGCTTGTTGCACAGTGATATAGCACATGTCCCCCAATGGCTCTGATTACGGTTAAGCGGTGATAATGATGAAAGGATCATGAAAGCTTTTTGAAATTTGAAATTTGACGTAACCTATTGGCTTGATAAAATATTAACCCTTTTAGTATGTGATTTATGTCTAGTTTTCAAGATTTTGGAACTACGTACCACAGTCTTTCAATTTTAAAACAAGGCCTCAAACATTTCAAATACAGCATAAGGACAAGGTACATAGACAGTAGGAAATGCACAATATTGTGTAGCTGACCATTCACTTTTGGTGTTTTGCATAAATTCAACTATTTCAATTTGTTTTGCACATTTCCTCTGAGGTAATTTCTATTTCACAGCTTTGTAAGTTCTCTGATAGACATAAGTTATAACCCATCAGCAACCTGATTCAACTTTAAAACATGAATCTACAGTATATGATGATGTTGTTCTAGAAAAATCATATTTTATTCCATTCATAAAATCACAAGCCTCCTTATGATACAAAGGTCCAAAACATGGGAGTATATGCTTCCACCCTAGTGAGAATCTTCCGATTGCATTGCAACCAACCACAACGAAGCTATGCTAAAGAGGAGGACTTGACTGAGGCAATGTTGTTGCTTTGGTGGACTACAGTTGCAAATTAAACATGCCCAATGGAGGCAACAGTAACTAATCAGTAATTAGTAAAGGATCTAATAATAATGGGGGCAGTGAGGTGAAGTATGTGGCAACTTGGGTACAGTTCCAATGGGTGGTGGATCTGACTGGGAACAGTTGTGTCTGACAAGGGCTCTGGCAACACCCTCCGTTTGGAAAAAGGAGGAAAAATAAAATTGGGCATATTTACATTTTCCTTGCAATAAGTTGACAATCACTACATTCCCCATCTGAGACAAAATTACCAATATATCATGAGTTTTAAGCATTGTATCATTGTGAGAATGGCTAAAGAAAACGGGTATACTCAAGTGTTTACTGTGTATTACTGAGCGCACTCCATCCAATTTAAGTGGGCGGCTGAATTTAACTTCATCACAACTTCACACCAGGTTTACATATAGTAGGGATTATGAGATAAATTTGGTCATTAGCATGAAAATAACAGGGTCATGGCCTCACGGGCTGTGCTTGAAATGGGATTCGGTCCCACCGTCTGCCCTTTATTCCTTTCATTCAAAAGACATGGGAGCCAAAATAACCAATGTAGGTCCAACTTCAGGGGTAGTCTGAAAAAGACACAGAATAAACCCATACGTGGCAAATGGCAATGATCCAATGGCAAGCATATTGCAAGCTCACTTGCCAGCCTTCTCACCATCACAGAATCTCAACTCATGTCAGTTATTGTAAAATACAAGGAACTGTATGGTTCACAACCAAGAGTTCGTGGGCTGGTGTGGAAATGGACTTTGTCTTCAAGGGCAATGTATGGTCATTCTTTCCACAAGAATTTGTAAGGTCAATGAGATTTTGGACAGAAGTGATTGTTTTTTATCACTACAATGACTCTAAACCCCTGCGAAGAGTTCACAGACCCTCTTAAAACACACTTGTCGAAAAGCACATACCCAATTAGAAATGTGCTTAGACAAATAACATTGGCAACGAAGTTGGTGGATGGAGCCATTACATGATCCTCGTTCAATCCCGTCTGCGCTTGTTGCCACATGGATTCTAATGCAATCACAGGAATGGATTTTTATTTTCTTCCTAACTAAGGAAAAACTGTACGACTTCTATTAGTGAAGAATGCAATGGTCTGGCTTTTTTATCGTTAGTTAATTTCTAGGTAGTTAGGAATCATAAACATAATCTTCGCCAACTAGGCTTTTGGCCTGGCTTGGTTTGCAAGGGTGTATTGTTCGTTCCTTTTGCAATGGATTTATTCACCATTTGTCTCAAAAAAAAATTTTAAAAAAAATGCAATGGTCTTACCTGAAAGAGACATCTTGATGCAAAGGGTTAACAATTCAGTAATATAATGATTCAAAATATATAATAGTATCAATTTGTAATCACAAATTAGACACAAACTCCCTAATAGAACAAGACCCATCAATACTCAAGGACCATGTTTTGCAAATTTTCAAGTTCTTGGTCCTCCAAGTGGCCAGTTGAATAATATTGTGAAATTCAACCATTCAGCCTTTTCTTTTGTTTCTTTTTTTCACATAGGTTACTTCTGGGAAGCTCTCATTTAGTTGCTTTGCAATTGTTAGTAGAGGAATTCATCTAGACAAAGCCCATTTTACAACCTGGATTGAACCATGCCTACCCCAGTTTGGAACTTCGGTGTTTCAAGCCCATTAGTAATTCCTAACAACATCCAGTCATGAGAGGGCATCAATCTAATGCATCTGATCTGATTCGATTGGCCTGCTATTGGCAATGCAATAAGTTGCTCCTCACAACTGTGGAGCGACAACTTCACACCTGCATTGGAATGTTTGTAACTGGCATTGTCTGACATGGTGTCGTTGTTCTTGCAAAACAAAGCAGTGGTGGAAGAGCATATCCTTTTACGATGGAATTCATGCCCTCTTGCTCAACACAAGTGCAGCTCATTTTGTCCAACAAGCGCCCAATAATCCAACTGCTAGAATCCACTCATGGATGTGCCAATTTTCAATGGTTTGTAAATTATTGTAGCAAGAATTGCATTACTTGTATATTTCTTAATTTCCTGCAGCCTGAAAATTACTACACATCTCTGTGCAACAACAGTTGCCTTCAAATGTATTATTTTTCTTTACATTGTAGAACAAATCCGCACATTCTGTATGTACTAACACCTAATATCTATGGTATTTTCAGGCTGTGTCTCTTCTAAACTCCACTTTACATTCACACAACATCATGTGGTACTATAGAAACTTATCATGTTATTCAGATGGGTGGCAATTAAATTGATGGGGCTCTTCATTCCATCGTAATAAACATTGAAACACCTTTTTCCCCATACCAAAAAGAATGGTGATAGGTTATTTCGAGAATGTTCATAGGTGTCCAAAAGGGATGCCATGGCCCTTTAGTATGATCATTGCTTTTGTTGTTTTCCTTGCTCCTTTTCCCCTTAGCAATCTTTCTACAGGAAAGGAGTATCATTGAATTCCATGCCGGGGGATTTCGAACGTTATTTTAACATACCTGGCCCTCCTTGTGATTCCACTGTTCAATGACTCCACTCAACAAAATGATTGAGGGAGATTCCCAGAGGGGTCCACGCCCACTGTAATTAAACATGGGTTTGCAGAGCTGGATTTATTCAGAATAGCAATGTCTAAGTGTTATTAAAATAATAGGTAAACGAAGCACATTGCATTTGATTGTCCTCTTAGAGTATGCCATGTGGGCGGTGGGGATTGATTCAACCTATTGCGTCATGCAATGCTCATTCCATTTCCAGCCCAGCTTCAGGCTCTGACTTTTTAGTGCGGACATATAAATATATATTATTTTAATATTTTATTGTGTCAACCCAGGTGGTAGACTTCTAGAAGACCAAGGAATGGTGCAGTCTTAAAAGTTCAAGCTCTCATGTTCAATGATAATGGGCCATGTGGCTTTTGGAATAGTCTTCGTTAAGCTAAACTTTTTGTTCTATTTAGTGTGGGTCATACTACTTGGAGCATTTTACATTCTTGGAAAATCCTTCTAATTATGAAGACTACACTCTACACCCCTTATTATTACATTCTATTATGTCGCATCCGCTGTAATTTCACCAAACCCTAAGGAATGGATGTACACAGTTCAAAACTCACCCCCAATTATCACTACCGCTCTCTAGAATAACACAAGTTTGTTGATATTATAGAAAGACGTGACAGTCTGTCATTTGTTGCAAGTATGAAAAGTACCTTAGAGATCATTAAAACAAGTGTCCACCATTCTCAAAAAACTTAGAAAGCTAGGTTTGCTTCCATGGACTTGCTCCAAAAGCACATGGGGGTGGATTTTACAAGTGACCACATGGAGGTGGATTTCACAAGTCACCATAGCTGAAGAAACTTGAATTTGTTTCAATACCACAAGAAATTGAGCAAGTGCACCATCGCTAGACACTTTAGAGCATGAATTTGTTGAAAATCGTAGACACAATAAACCTTGAAACCTTAGCAAAATCAAAGACGGTGTCCTAGAAGTGTCAAGTGTTTCCAGGCGTTCCTCTTGCACTCACAAAGTTCTTGCTATTTCTAATTGGCATGTAAAGACACGTACATGTGGCCTTATTTGCAACTTGGTATTTCTTATTTCCATATTATCACATTTCTAACTAGTTTTCTACAATCACACTTCAAAGTTAATACTAGAGAGTTCTTTATTATTACATGCATTTTGGTCACCCAACATGTGACAATAAGGGATGCAGAGTGTACTTAATTTGGAAAAGCTACATTGTTAGGGTTAAATTATAATCTAGATTAATTGAAAATTTTATCTCAAAAATTTATTGTCCATTTCTAACCAAATAAAAAACATTCCATAAGTACTACTCCCTCTATCGCACTAAAAGACCATTGTTTGCTCCAAAAATGTGTCTCGAAATAAGATCGTTGTTTCTAAATGTGGCCAACTTATTTCTAAGTTTAGGCAACTTGTTTCTAAACTTGACCAATTGCTTCTGTGTTTAGAACTGCCCTTAAATCCGATATTATTAGCAAACCAAGGTCTTTTAGTGAGACGGAGGGAAATGTTTTGAAGCAAAGATAAAAGAAATTCACAAGAGTTTCTTTAACCCTTCAACAACATTTTGGGTCCTGGGTGGGCAGCCCGGAAAGAATTTTTTATTTTTTTTCTTCTTATGAAACGGCATTGCAGTGCACTGCTAGCTAGTACTTTAGCACTGCGGCACTGCTGAACTTTAGCTGCCCCAACCTCAAAACTTTTTCAATTTGAGAACTTTGATTGCTTACCAATGATTCCACAATCTCTCAAATGAGGCGAAAATTTGGAATCTAGATTGCTTTTTTAGTGACTTTCTAAAGCAACAAGTCTCGCTTAATTTGGTTAAGAAATAAAACTTCTGTCTCCAATTATTCCATTAAACCAAGCCCGTGGGGCTAACTTTGACGTTTAAGGGCTATGCATCTCCAACCGAATATCATTCCTGGAATTACTAGAAGATCATGCATACAAAATTTGAGCAAATTTAATTACACAAATTGAAAAATTATAAATTTTGAAGTTTAAAACATAGTTTTGTTTTATCCTATTCAAACATAATCAACAGATTGTGACTTCTATTTCTAACATTTTTTTGAACTAAGTAAGTTGGAGTTTCAATACTATGGTAAACATGATGTTAGTTACTTGTTGAACACCAAAATTTAGAGATTGTAAAGCAGTACATAAGAAGGTTTAAGATGAAAATAATAATTTTTTTCTACTTTTAAAAAACAACTAATCCAACTATCAAAACAACTTGTAATTGGCCTAATATTGTGTAGGTATTGCCTAAAAATTACATATTTTATTTTGGTTTTACTTGAAAACTCTAAGAATCAACCGGATTTTAATAAAAATAGTTAGCCCATTTGTAATTAGCTACCGGTTTTGCCCGTTCGTTGATGTTTTTGAATATGAACCGTCAAAACAAAGGTTTATATTTATCCTTGTAGTATAAAATAAAAATGAAGAAAGAACGAAATCTTTGTTTCTTACATGGTAAAGGTGAAAATGGATATTATGACATAAAAAGTTGATGAAAAGTTTGAATCTACATGTGATGAATACTTGTATATAAATTCCAAACGTATTTGAGGGGTACAACAAAAAAAACTAATAGTAGCCCAACTAGTACAAAAAATGCTTCAAACTCCATAAATTTTTTTTTCAATATCTACTTTGGAAATAATTATATTCTTCAAAATCTTTTATAATTCCCTATGTCTACAAGTTTTAAAAAAAAACACATTCTGGTTTGATATTGTGAGAATCTACCTATAATATCAAAAGGCTATTTTTAGATGTATTATTTGTAGGTTTGAATTAGATTGTATTATTGTAAGTCATGCAATGCTATGCAGATTAAAAATACACTATTTGAGATGAAAAATATACATAATGTAGTCTTTTCTAAAATCAACATGACATTAATTTATAAACTCAATCCTACATGAGTTTTTTTATTATAGATGACTTATTTATTTTACATATCAATCATTTTTTTAGTATTAAAATATAATTTATCTTTGTAATAAATACTTTATTTTCACTACTAGTTGAGAGAAATTAATATCTTTATTTGTAATAGATAAAGAGTAAAGAATGGTACAAATCCATCTTCAAAAATTTATTTTATAATTCGATACCAATAGATTTGTCTTCTATACCATATAATTAGTTAATCCAAAAATAATATTTTGTTAAAGATAACATATTTGTTTGATCATGTTTCAATGTCTTAGACACATGTAACCTAGGTGACATGAATTTGCCAAAGTTCAAACATATATACACCAAATGCTCAAATGCATGGTTGCTAAATGTTTAAATGCATGTGAGCTAAATGTGTAAATGCATGTGAGCTAAATGTTCAAATGCTCATGTAACTCTTTTCATGTTGCTACATGTATGTCACATGACATCCATGCATCTATGTACCAAAAAGTTTACAAACTTTCACACTTGAATGTGCTTGAAGATGTAATGGTATTTGAACACTTGTGAAGACAATTTGAAGGTGATTCATAGGCCGTGCATTTCTATTCATTTTCATCTTTTCACTATTTAATATGATGATTAGCCCAAAATCTACAAAGCTACATGTGAGAGCATTTAAGAAGCTAATAAATGTAAGATAATTTAACATACAAAATCTACCAAGTTGAATTGGCACACACATATTCAAATACTTTGTAGAATTCTCATAACTAAAGATACACTTCTAGATAGTTTTTAAACTTTCATTGTTACTTTCTACTATTTATACATTCAATTAATGGCCAATATTGAGCAATGAATCCAAATTCACTTAACATCATAATTCACATGTGTGATTGTAATTCAACCATGAGAGCCAAAATTGATATTTTGTTTGCTTGGTAATTAATTAATAGCTAATGAATGATTTGAATAATTGTGGATTCCAAGAGTCATAGATTTTTAAAGATTGAAATTATATGAAATTTGTCAATCAAATTGAAATTGCAAGAGGCTTCCGTGCTCAAATTTATTTCACATTTTTTATTATAACCAAGATGAATAACTAAAGGTCCATGAAGAATTTATCAATTTGAAGGAATTTTATAGATAATGTATATGTGGATGAAAATGTAAAGTCTCTACTCTCGAAAGGGGGGAGTAGATCTTTACTTCCATACCTTTGTCCTCTGGACATTGGATTGGAGGTGGATCGAACAGACACTTCATTCACGTCGGTCTCCTCCGGAGACCAATGTTTCTCTCTTTGGATGAAAATGTGTAAGAAGTTTCAAAATCATTCTGATTCTTGATATTTAGTAGAATTTATAGGTAAATTTTTAAATTTTATGAAGAAATTATATTCAATAATACAAAAAAGATCTACCTATTTAGGTAAGATATGTAACTAAATAAAAAATCTTATATCTATTTAATTTTTTTGTATAATATAAAAAAAATATAAATATTTCAATCTAATTTTGGATGTAAATGCTTTTGATTTTTGATTTTTGATATTTGATAAGTCATTTTTTATTAGGATAGAAATCCATGTGGTTGAAATAAAGGTTTTATTTCTATTATTAAAGTTAAAAAAAAACAAAATCTCTATTTTTATGTGACGTAGAATTGTTTTTTTGCATCTTAATCAAGAAAGATAAGAAAAACTTTTATGGAAAGACTCATCATGTAAAGAAAAAATTCCACTATATTTTTTTCAATATTTTAAATTGATAAATTTAATAGTTCAAAAGACAATTATATTAGTTAGTTTTATAAAAATCCCTAAGGTGATTGAAAGGTGTGGCAAATATTTTGGAGCTATAATTTTGCAAAAATCTCTATTCAACGATTTAAATAATTCATTTTGGGCACCATAACTTTTTCTCTTCATGTTAAGTGTAAAGAAAAAATATTATTACAAAGGTCTTGCAATTCTTTGCATCTACCCAAAAAAATCAAAAAATCAAAAAATCACATCCACAATTGACATTGTAGGAACCCGCCCAAAATTTCATAAAGTCCATTCTAGGACTACGCCTATATAGCAGTTAAATCAACAATTAATACTCCCACTATTTTGACCTGCCATTTATACATGAACGCTAAGTATAGAAATACCCTACATCTGCCAAGAATACATCCATTTGCCACGAAATTCAAGTTATTAATGAAGATGGATGCAAGAGTGGTGGTTATATGGTGGAATTGATGCACTTGGTATTAGTCAATGGTGATAATGGAAAGACCACTATTATGAGATATGATGACGACTTTTGTCAAAAATCATGTAGAGGTAATATGTTTGGTACAACTTGGTATCTAAATGAAAATCAATTGCTTTTGCAGCCAATAAATAATGATGGTTAATTGATGATTAGCTGATAAAAAAACTAGTTTAGTGTCGGTCATTCTAATATCCTTTGGAAATTCATAATTAGTTGAAATTTTATCAAAAATGTATGACTTTAAGTGCATTAATCGTCAAACCTTATTTCTTTCGATAAAAACTTTTATGTTTCACAAAATACATGCAATAGGTAGCATCCCTTATTGTGGTGGTCATAGGTTGGTTTACCTTAACCCCTAAACGGCCAAGGGTGTTTTTGCTCAAAACTGCCCTCCAAATAGTTCCTTTTGAAAGCAAGCCGGATAGTGCAAAGTTGGAACCAATTTTGGTATTTCCAACCATAAGATCTTGTATCTAACTTTTATTTCTATATGCCTACCAAATCTCACAACCTCATTCCTTACCATTTGAGAGACCATAACATTCAAAGTTGAAAAAAAAGTTTTTTTAACCCTGCAAAACGGGTGCAAAACGAGGACAACAGTATTTTGGGGTCCAAAAAAACTGATTTTTTGAGTAGATTTGGAATGCACCTCTTTGGATTCTTGTTCCTAGGTGAGTTAGGTGTATGTCCACAAAATCTCATGCCCATGCAAAGTGTAGAACCTTGAGAAAATCATCAATTTCCACAAAGGGATATGCTGAAATTCACTTATAAAGGCCGTTTTTTTACAATAAAAATAGCATATGAAAAATTCTTGGATTGAAAATTCAAACGATGGAATCATGCTCTAGTGCTTCTTCTATGTATAGGAATTTTTATTTTTGAAAAAAACTAAAATCTCGATTTTTGGTGGAATTTAAAAGTTTAGTCTTTAGGCAGATTTGGGCAGTTTTGGGCAGAGATTGTTGCATTTAGAGGGGCGTTTTATGCTCAGAGGAGCATAACTTTTCCTCACTTCATCAAAAATAAATAAATTAAAATATATATATATATATATATATATATATCCATTAATCTCTTGAAAAAAAAAAATTCTAAAAAAAAATTCTAAAAAATTCAAATAAATCTGAATTTTCATGAGCTGCCCAAAGTCCAAAAACTCCCCTTCTAGGACTATAGCCGTTTAGGGGTTAATAGTTTTTTTTTTTTTTTTTTTTTTTTTTTTTTTTTTTTTTTCAAATATTGCAAAATTTGAATAGTTTTGGATTTTAGGGGTGGTGTATACTACGCTGGAGAAGTCCATCAATCATGAAAAAAAATGCGTTTCTCAATTAACCCCTATAGACCCTTGAGACCCGATTCGGATCGTAGCACTTTTGGGCAGGCTATTCTAAAGTTTCAGAATTTTATTAATTTCTGTAGCTCCCAACAATAGCTTTCCAATGGTGCAAATTTCAAAGCATTTGGAGTTACAATGCAAAAGTTATGAATTTTGGAAGAGTCTGTTCTAAATCCGGGCAGCCAATAACCAATGGAAATCTTCCATTTTTTGCTCAAGGTGCCCGTCATTCAATAGGGCAGAAAGTGACAAGACAAATTTTCAAAGAGTGGGCACTTGCAAAATAATGGGCCCGATATTTTTTCATCTACACACATTTATGACGGTTTTCATCCAATTGAAAATTTTCATCTAAGTAATCATTTCCATCCAAAGAAGTTGCTGATTTTTTTTCATCTAAATGACAATTATCATCCTAAGCATAGTTTTCATCTAGTCTTCCATTTTCATCCAAGATTAATAAATTTCATCCACTATCTATGACTTGGCACGGGTCCATTTACAGGACCCTCTTGAACCAAAACTGCACTTTGAAATAGAAGGGAAATATACAATTTACACTTGAGCTTAGAGCTATTTGGAAGGCTTAGAGCTTGTTTTTTTGGACATTTTATCATGAATATGAATCAAAAGAATTATTATTCTACTACGGTATACAATATGATAATAAAATTAACTTGAAGTTTACTCAAATATGCCATACATATGCATATTGATTTTTTATGAACAAAATTCTTGTTGAATCTTTTGATACAATGTGAATGTAGAGATTTATGGTTTTTATCACAAAAATCTGCACCATTAGGTGAACTTCTCTTCACCGGTGGACTTCTCCGGTAGACTCTCTGCTAAACTTCTCCCTCCAAGTTTATAGACTTCAACAGGTCAAGACTCTTTAACCCCTCAAGGTTCAAGCCGTTTTTGGACCTCCAAAACCAAAAACTGTGATTTTTGACAACCTTGTAGAAGCTGAAGAATGATTCTTAATTTTTTAATTTTTTGATACACCCAACCATAAGATCTTAAACCTAACTACCTGCACTAATACCATGTCAAATTTCAACGGTTGGATCTTTACCGTTTGTGAGATTATAACGTTCAAAGTTCACTGTTTTTTTTTTTTTTTTTTTTTTTTTTTTTGGCTTTGCGCAAAAGGCATACTCTAAATGGTGCCAAGTGAGACTTGATTATTGTTACCTCAAACATTTTGCTCATATTTTTTTCCATGTAGGTAACGAAGTTGGGCACCTCCATGCAAAATTTTAGAGTCTCATTACACTTTTTTGGCCTTCATGCAAATTATTTTCCACAAGAAGGTACAAAAACAACAATATGGTAAAACTTAAATGACGTGAAATGCTTTTGGTTTTTTAAAAAAGTAAACGGGTAAAAGTTACACCCATTAGTTTTTGAATTATTGAAAAAAATAAATTTGAAAAATTCCTAAATCTCAAATTTTGACAAATTTTGAAAGAAAAAATTATAAAATTACCAGAAACTGTGAAGATTGTTTCTGTGATTTTTGGAGGCTTCCCTTGTGAAATTGGTAAGCTTTTTGACTTAGGCCACTTTGGATTTTGAGTAGTGAATTGGTTATGAACACATTTCCCAAAATAAAAAATCTAAAAAAACCTCATTTTAAACTGCCCGTTTTGGACTTGAAACCTAAAATTTCTAGATGAAGGTTCTAAAAGTGAAATTTGGCTTCAAAAATTTTAACACATACACTTTGCAGTATAAGGAGCATCCAGTAATATTCTTGGGCAAAAATATTACTTTTAACCCCTTCATCTAGGCTGCCCGAAACAACCAAGAGCCATTTTGGATTTCCAGAACCTTTAGGGGTTAAAAAAATATTCTATTCCCTTTTGATTCTTTGCCCGCACATCCATCATTTGCCTCATGTAACCATGTCTTGGCCAAGCATTCTTGACTGGCTGTAGGCCTTTTCCATCGTAGTGTAAACCGGCCCTTGGGAAAGAGTGACTTTAAAAGTACTGTTTGGTTTAATTATGGGGATGATGGTGGTTCATGATGCTTCTAAAAATAACTTGATGTTGCCTTCACATGATATGTACTGTGGAAATTTTACATGAAAATTAATTCCTCTTTCCATTGCTGTCAATGGAATCAGCTATATGTTTATCTCCCTTGCAATTGAACTAAGTTCAATTTGAGCCAAAAAAATCAAATGTTTTTTGAAGTTCAATATCATATGTGAATTTGGCTGTGAATTGAATTTGCATGCATGAGCTCGTGTTATTGGCAACTCAATTTGAATTATGAGTCAATTTGAACTCTCTGTACCATATACTATGATGCTGAGTATCTTCCCCAATTGGTCAAGATTCCCATGTTGAAAAACTGTAGAGCCTGTGCGCCATTTTCCATGTAACAACCCTCGGAATTTCCCCACGGTTTGAAGAGCATGGTGATTCACCATCATCAGATCATCTGAGCTAGACTGTAAAAGTGCCGTGGAATGGGGGCAACGACTGGTTCAGGGGGCACATCCTGTCCCGGAAATCAGGCAGCGGATGTAAGTTGAGCATGGTGATTTGCATTTCGTACAAGTTTGGAGAAGCAAACCATTGAATAAGGTGATTGTGCAGCCAGAAACCCCCTTCGTCTGATTGACAACCCTGCAAATTCGGGAATTTGAGGTGGCTGCAGGAGGAGATTGCGCAGTGGTCGGTTCCCTTGTAACCTTGCAGCAAACCTGGAATTCTGGTATGGGTTATTATATTATACTAATTAATTGATTTCATATTAATTCTTATTTTGATTTATGTTTCAGCAAGTGATATTGTAAGGTAGAAGTACATATAACTAATAACTTAAGCATTTGGGCATAGCTCCGCTTGTGTTGTGAAGCAGGAGTTATTTTTCGTTTCTAGAAACATAAGGTTCATGAAGACTGAGAAATTTTCAGAATTAATTGCGTAAAAATTCCAATTACTAAAAATATTTTTGTGGAAAAGTGCATCACACCCCATAACCGATATATAGGTTCACGCATGACCAACAATATGAAGAGTATTGACAGTAAAAAAAAAAAACGTAACTCCACTACAAATACAGCATGTCGAAAACCTGTAATCCAACTGTGCAATCTATGAAACAAAATCCGAAGGTGACTACTTCCGACTAATATGTGGTTCCAGTGCATGCACCGGTGTCACCTTTTTTGAGCATCATGCATTCCTCGTTCATGGCTAGGCTGGACTGAATCAGCGCACCGCTCGCTCTCTGTTAACGTGCTGAACTTGCGCATGTTCAACCGCATTGGCTCCCTCCCGCACGTTCTTCTCTCCCTCCGTCGCCCCTCCTTCGTTCACCTCCTCCTCCCTCTGCAGGTGTCCAACCTTGACCAAGGAAAACGTGAGGCGTCTGTTGCAGAGATGCAGGCTGTAGAAATATTTGAGGTTGGTGGTTGAAGACCTCCAGTAGTGAAAGAGAAATCATCCAGACCTGAGACTTGCGCTGCGATTGGAATTTCTGGAGCTTCTTCGCCTTGTTCATCGAATGGGCGCCCTTGCGTTATCTCTGTTGCCCGGCCCCTACGTCGTGTTAACGTTGTCCTCGCCTTTTCTGTTGCCTTCGCAACTCGCAGCGCAGCTGCTTCCGTAGCGTGCAGTGCTTTCAGGCGCACTGCCTCTACCCTCTCTTCTGCGCGGCGAGCTCTAGCTTCAGCGACTTCCACAGCACGCGCCTCTTTCTCCGCAGCCTTCTGCTGCCAGGACTCCTCTTTTTCAGTACGCAATCTTTCCTTTTCTTTGGTCGCTGATTCTTTGGCATCGTTCAGTCTCTAAACTGCCGCACTGTACTCGTTTGATGTCAGAACTATGGACTTTGAAAAATCCAACAACAAATCCCTTCGTTTTGAAGTTGCTCGCATTGTATTGGTAGAGAGGGTTAAGAACCTCGTAATGGATTGAGGCTCGCCCTCCGCATTCTCAATGCTGGTTACTTCACGGGCTTCTTCACTAGTATTTGCAGGATCTGCGGCTACAAAAAAATGAGACGCATTCGAGTCGGGGAGCTCGTCAAACTCGCTCTGCATATACTGTTGTGCCTCATCATCCATAACCTCTGCCGGTAAGTCCTCTTCAACCTGGTCGTGATTTTCATTAGCGTGTATATCCTCGTTGTTGTCTGGTCCATCAAACTTTTCGCTTGTTGAGGTGAAGCTCACGGCAGCTGCGTCTCTGGAGTCACCGAAAATTGCAGAATGCTTGAGGAGAGAATTGACTGCCTCCGGGTTCAGAGGGTAGGTTCCAGTGCCTCTGAAGTCGCTCCTTATATTATCCATAGTGAATGCTTTTTGCAAAGCCAAGTGAATCCATCGAGCCAGTGTGGACTTTGTCGCAGGCTGAGAAAGGTTTCTTGCCGTCCAAAAGTCTCTGTAAGCTCTAAAATTTTGCTTGAATGACTTGAACACACTAACATCTAGTGGTTGTAAGGCGTGAGATGTATGTGAAGGAAGTGTGAGGATGTCCAAACCTGCAGCCCAGGCTTCGCGAACGACATCGAGAGTGCAATGGGAATTATGTCCATCGAGTATCAGGAGGTGCCTATGCTCAGCTGAAATCCCTCACCCGCATTTCACACTTTCAATAAAGTATGACAACCGCGCACTAAACAGGTATGTTGTCATCCAAGCTGGGGGCTGCATTGCCATCCTAGCCCCTGGCTCACATCTCTTAATGCAATTTTCTCTAAACTGTGTGTTCTCTAAACTTTTGAAGGAATACTAATTCCATCTGCATTTACGCAGACCAATACGCTGAGCCACTCTCGTTGATCTCGCACAAGTGAATGGACATGGCGGGCGCCTCTTTGAGCGATGACAACTCCTCTACTACTTCTCCTAGCTTGCGCACCCAAATCGCAATTCCAAATCCAGTCTGCACTATACTCATGCAAACTGAGTAGGCTCTGGAGGTTGTCATAAAAACGTTGCACGTTTTCCGCATTCAGGCCCCGTGCACGCGCTGTTTCAAGCGCTTGAGACATTCGCAGGGTCAACTCCGGATGACGGTGCCTCCACCAACGCATCCAGCCACCCACCGGAATGCCATCGCGGAAGAGGGTAGCTCGAGACTTTGTGATGTCATATACTTTGAGTCTCAGCAAAGAAGGTGTTAGACCTTGTCCTATTTCACACATTCATAGACAATATTCAACCAGTTGTTTTTCTTCAAGTGGAGTCAAGACTCCATGTGGCCCTTTTTTTTTACTGGTCCTCAAGCCATAGCACCATTCATAAAAAGATGAGTAAGGTATGTGAAAAGTATCTGAAGCCTTCTTCATACTCATACCTCTATCCATTGCAGCCTGTAATTGTTTGTTTGTCCATTTTTCTGTAACACTTGTGCGTGGAAATGCAAGGTCGTCTGCTCCTCCGTTGCAGCTCCGTTGACGCAGGATGTTGTGCTGCTGCTGGCTGCTAATCTGCTACGGGCTACGCCTCTACTGCATGGATTCGGCTTCGAGTCCTAATGGCGGAGACAACAGGGCTGAAGCCACTCACCGCTGCTTGGGAACCCACTACAGTAATGTCCTCGATGGACATGGAGTCCGAGAGTGCATAGTGACGACCGTGAGGGGACGCTCTGAATCTTCTGCCTCCACGACTTCCACTACGACTTGGATTGTTCGTGAACAATCTCACTTGACCGACAGCGCGGTAGGTGCCATGCTGGGTGCCGGCATTGTTTGACAGTGAGTGCTGCCCTTCGCTTTCACTGCAACCGTTGACGCTTCCCCGACTAAACCCCCCTACCAGGACCCTCTCCAACTGCGAGTAGTCTTTAGTTTGATCTCCAAGGAGCTCTTCCTCCTCACTAGATGAGTCGTTGTCACTACCAGACCCCATTCTCTCATCTTGTGCCATAGCATTGTTATATTGTATGCCTTCCTCAGATGCTAACAATGCATCTTCACTCATCGAGATTCGACTGGGGACTCAATGTCATGGTGTACAATCAAAGCAAACACTTGTAAATGTAAAATACGATGACTGAAACCTCAAATTCTACAAGCCTGTGTATTCATATGAAGAGAATGCCTGAAGAGCACCTTCTTATTCTCCCATTTCCAATTATTCAGATCCGGAATTCAAGCAAAGATGAAACCAGTAACCGCTAACTCTGTTCATAAAAATGTTTACTTACTCCTCAGCAACCGCATCCAAGCAATATCACTTCCCAATCGTCTAATCGTGGTAAACGAGCAGACAACCGTGCCCATGACGGCTCATTCATGACATTTATTTTTGTCACTGTGATCGCTAATGCTCATTTTCGGCTATATGCATTTTGGCCCTTTCCCTTCCCACTATGTCATCAAGTTCTTTACGTATGACTGATAAAAATACCCGTTTTTGGTCAAGCCATGCGCAATCGTTGAGAAGTCTACTGATCAGCGATGGGGGCATTATTGGTTATGGGTACTTCTACCTTATTGAGTTTCATTATAAGAAGAGGTAGAACACATCAGAAAACAAGTGCAGTTGCTCGACGTCCGAGAAGAATTTATGCTTCTCTAAGTTAATTGGAGCATAAGGGACCTCTTGTAGTACCATCTAAGGTGACTATCAGTGAAACTCCTAACAAGCCAACTCTTCAACATTTATATTCTGTTTTTTTGGATGTAGGCACCTCGGAATGAAGCCAGGTAAGAAAAGTATGAGTAGATTCATCCATTTGAACATGCTCATCCATAAAATTCTCTATTATAAGACACTTCCATCCAAACACCAGCGATTTTGGTTAATTTTGTAGAAGATTTTGGCGATTTCATCCAATATTTTACTCATTTTTTCCAAAGTAGGAGTAGCCACATGCAAATTGGGATAAGATTCTGGCAAATTTTTCCATGCAAATCAAACGCTGCAACTCCCACTCCAAAGGCATCAACTTCATGTTTATCAATAATGTTGGCAACCCTATGATTTGAGAAGAGTTCCTGGGCTTTATTAGATAACCGTGACCCAGATGAATGTCTCTGGCTTGTCTGAATGCCATCACTTGTGCTTGAAATTGAGCGCATTTCATGAAGGCTAGATGATCTAAACAACATCATTGCAGAACACCTTTCAAAACTTTTGCACTTAAGGTCAATCTACCTATTCCCGAGCATTTAAGAAATTCTTATACTTCTTTACAAATAGGCAACATGAACTTTTTTCCTTACATTAACAAATGTAGTAGAAAATTATTCCAAGTTGAACCAAAATTTTCTAAGTATTTCTCCATTTATTATGAATTTTCAAAGTGGGGGACAAGTAGATGCCTAGTATTGGATATAGGTGGGGCATGAAACTGTAAACATTCCTTCTTAATCTTCACCAATTGTCCACCCATTTGTGAACAAGAGTCATCCAATGAGAAAAAGGCACTTAGCAAGTGTGTAAAAGGCAAGTAATCATAAACTCCACTTTGGGTGGAATTATGCTTGGTTTAATATGGGTTAGTAGGGCTAGGAAATAGGTGGGTGCTCGAGAATAGGCAGATTGACCTTAGTCAAACAAAGGCGGAAGTGGATTATCAAACAAAAACTATTGTCCTAACATTGCCACTGTGACTTGGGCCTCTTTATTTCTTTCTAACGAGCGTGGCTCGAATGGCATGCTCGATTAGGTGTATTTTTCTGGCCCTCCTTGTTTTGAGGTCTTAGGATATTTTTTTGGTTTTTTTAGGCCACATGCCCCTAATAATGTCTATGGAGATCCCTCAAGATCAGAAGGGCCTCACTCAAACATAATACTAAAAGCAAAGATTTACCCCATCCCTCCCAAGCGTGGGCTTTGAGTCACACTCAAAGGGGGATTTCAACAATACCCTATGACTCCCCATGGGAACACGAACGCCACATCTACCAATACTCCTCCTTGTACACTTTCCACTGCATGGTAAGAAACTACAAATATTCTCTCACTCACTAAAAAAATAAAGGCATTTCTCTCCACTATGTTGCTACTTTGAAATAAAAATATGAGATATGAAAATTTGGATATAAACAAAGGGCCGTGAAAGGAAAGTGTTTGGCATAGGGGAACTCAAGGGATTGGTCTAGAGGCGTGACATGTGTCCACTTGGAAGGACCCCTCCTTACTACAAAGATATCCATGTTGGACCATCCATCCAACCACACACTTGTTCTATTGGAGGCCAAAGGTAGCGATACTCTGACTATACTTCCCTTGTATTAACCTTTTAACGCTCTAGCGTCCTGGACGCTGGATGACTTTCAGCAGCTCAATTTCTATGGTTTTGGATGTATTTCATCCGTTTTATTTTTTCTAAAATCTTGTGTTAGTTGACTACCATTTGCACGGTGTGGATCTTCAAGATAAGATCCTGTGATTTTTTGAAATTCCATAGAATTGGTTTAAGTCAAGTTTTGTTTTTATTTTATTTTATTTTTATTTTTTTATAGTCAAATGGTGAACTTCCATTGCAATTGAATAAAAATACAACAAGAAAAACCATTGTCGCAAAACCAAGCAGAGCGAGCCCCGCTTGCGAGGAATAAAGGTGTAAGTCTAGTTTCATCCTTAGTTCAAAAAGTGAGATCTTAAATATAAGTTTCCAAAATAAGTAGAATTAGATAATGGAACTTGTACTATCATATAGTAAGTGTTATTCCAAATTCGTAATAATTTTTTTCAATCCTTGCAAAACTAATTTTAAAATATTAATGATTTTTTTTATAAATCCAACCATACAGATGTGATCTCCACATTGAGGTTTACAACTATTGCTTGTATATCCACTCGATTTTTGTAAATCATCAAACATTTTATAACACATTTATGAAATCAGTGATGGATTGTGACATTAAAGGCTTAAACATAACATAGAGTTAAACATCAAATTGACAAGTTGAAGATATATCATTAGTATGATGACATCTAGGCACAAGAATGGCACCAAAATAATGTCACAATGACATAAGTCAAAATAATATAGAATTTGCATAGAAATGACACAAATCTTCATCATAATTTATTGTGACCTCAAAATACCATAAATTTCCATCTCAATCTTACTTTACCTCATTTTGATGTCATATTCACTTATATTATTTTCATAAAATGCATTTGTGTTATTTTGATGTTATTTTAACCTCTAAAGGACTAGGAAAGCAAAAACTGCTTTTTACGATTTAGGGCAGTCTAGATGAAGAATTTAAAAGTAATATTTTTGCCAAATTTTTTTACTGGATGCTCCCTTTATTGCAATGTGTATGTTGTAAAATTTTCAAAATCAAGTTCCAATTTTAGAACCTTTATCTAGAAATTTTAGGTTTCAAGTTGAAATAGGGCAGTTTAAAAACATATTTTTTTAAATAAAATAAAAATTATAAATATGCTTCACCAAATCACTACCCAAAATCCAAAGTGACCCAAGTCAAAAAATTCACCAATTTTACAAGGGCAGCCTCCCAAAATTACATGAACATGCTTCAAAGTTTTTTGTAATTTTCCATTTTTTCCTTTAAAAAATTGTAAAAATTTGAGACTTAGGATTTTTTTTATTTTTTTTTATTTTCTAAAATTTACAAATTCATAGATGTAAATTTTTACCGTTCACTTTTTTTGCAAACCAAAAATCTTTAATGTTATTTAAATTTGACCATATTGTAGGTTTTGTACTTCTTTCTGTAAAATAATTTGCATGAAGGCCAAAAAATCAAAATGAGCCTCCAAAATTTTTCATGGAGGTGTCCAACTTAGTTACCTACATGGAAAAAAATATGAGCAAAATGTTTGGGGTAACAATCATCAAGTCTCCCTAGGTACCATTTAGACTATGACTTTCCAGCAAAGCCAAAAAAAATTAGAAAATAGTAAACTTTGAACATTATAATCTCACAAATGGTCAAGATCCAACGGTTGAAATTTAAGATAGTGTTAGTGCAAGTAGTTAGGTTGAAGATCTTATGGTTGGAAATACCAAACAAGCAGATTTTGTTGGAAACATGCATCAATTTCCATAAGGTGGTCAAAATCTGCAGTTTTTGGTTTCGGAAGTGCCAAAAGACCATGGACCTTTAGGGGTTAAGATAATATTGACAAGTACTATTTTGATGTCAAGATTGCATCAAACTACAAGATACTCACTAAGGTCAAATTGATTAACTTTTTAGTTTCTTAATGGCAATTCTAACTTTCCTACAGAGAATTAGTATATGGAACCAAGCCAAATGTAATGCAAGCATAATCATGCATGTTTTGATAATTTACATTTGACATACAACTAAGGATTGATTCTCCCACAACACCACCACAATGCACCGGGAGAATTGGCAGCTATTGCCAAATCAACCAACTAAAATTGATGTTCAGACGGTAGAACTTGAATGTCTTAGGATATTTTCCATTTGAAAAATCTAAAATTAATCCATATATCATATTAGTATCACATGGGTATCATCCAAATATTGTCCAATTGTCATTCAGGTATCATCTACCTTTACCGAATGAGTTCAAAGAAGAGAGGATAATAGTTGGGTTGAGTCCAAAATCTCTTCGATATGTGCAACACCATAGCAAGTTTGTCCAAAAATAACTAAATAAATGAAAATAGAAAAAATGGAAAAATCAAATAAAAATCGAATATAAATTTATTTTTTGCAATTAAAAGTGTCTTTCAACCATTGAAGATCATTTCTACTGAATTCGTTCTAAATCTTCATATTTGAGATGATTTTTTTATTTTTTATTTTTTAAAATAATAAAATATTCATGCAGGTGGTGGTGAACTTTTTCTCCATTTGAATTTTGTATTGTATGGTGGGCAGCCCCACCTGACATTGGGCACCTGCACAGCCAAGTACTGCTTTGAATCTCTCACTTGGATTCTAATTTCCATGAATTTTGACATTTGATTCTCACTGCCAGGCCATGCACTTGGATCCTGTCTATTTATATATTTATTTTCTTTATCTTGCCTGAAATCATTTTCAAGTGTGGAACATGCACTCAAATTACGGGTTCTAGAGTTATGGCCTAAATTTAGATATTTAATGTTTAACTTGGGAATTTTCAGAATATTTGAACGTGAGGGTTATTTGTAATGACATCCGGTATTGACCTAGATACCCAATGTTTTGATTAAATATTATGGTTTTGCTCATTCTTCACAGATAAGGGCCTGTTTACACCAAAAAAACATTGGGTTCAAATCTAAAGTAATAGAGAGTTTTTGTTTGAAGATATCCTTGTTATCTAGTTTTTGGATTTACACCAAGGAATAGTTGGGTTGAGACCTGTGTTTTTTCAATGGATGACAAATGTAGATGGAATCCTACGTAGCAAAAGTGGATCATGATTTCCTTGGACTACAATCTAATGAACTAGTAGCTTATGGAACGTGCTATTCTTGAAACATAGCTAGAAGTTGTGGTTGTGGAATTGATAGAATCTAAATTAGAGTATTTTTAAAAAATAAATTTGGAGAATTAAGATTTTTGCAAATTGGTTTTTTAAGGGCTTTGATATTTTTATTATTATCATTGCTTTACGACGGGTTGTAATCCTTCTTTTTGGATTTATACCAAAACTTTTGACCTCAAATTATTTATAGTTGACTTGTTTCAAAGATGGTTTTCCGCTTCCAATGCTTTGATACAAGCATAAGGTTCTACTTATATTTTTAGATTGATGCCTAAGATTTTTATTATAATCGGGCTCTAAGATAATCCTTTGAATATGCTCCAAAGACCTCTAATTTAAATTATAATCAAAATTTCAATAGATACAAATAAAACAATGCATGTATTACTTGATCTACCATTTTGGCTATGGATTCATTTTTTTCAAAGTTTCATATGGTAGCCAAATATATCATAATAATGAAGGTTGTCTACAAATTGATTGACTTTAAATAAAATAGAATTCAATGGGTCAAAGAATTATTTGAAAGCCAATCTCCACTTTTGTGTTGTGTGAACACATGGATAGCATACCGTAGCCTCATGCATATTTTTGGTAAGTTTTATTTGTTTTCAAAGATGATGAAGCTCTATTCTAATGTGGTCCAATATACACAACCTTGATTTGGATTGTTCTTCAAACTCTAAGAAAACTCATTTTACCACCTTTCAACTCAAAATCTAATTCAAGAGTAGGTGTCATAAGTTTCTTCTTGTAAAATAGCTTTAAAGATAAATCAAGAATAACATGTTTACAAATTTATAAATTCTTGATTATTCAATATTATTTTTATAAATACTCTACTACTTAAGTTCTATGAATCTAAGAACCAAAACTTTTGGCCAGGCTTTGGAAATAGCAAACATTAACCCAATTATTCCTATGTGTAAATCCAAAACCTAGGCACCAAGGCTATCTAGCAATGAAAAATCCCCATTTTTTTGGATTCCAATCCAATATTTTTGTGAACCGGCTCCTACGCAATGATTCCAGTCTTGGTGGTTGGCGTTGAGCCTTTTCCACTATGTTGGTTCCAGTGAACATTGATCTGTATGTTAGTGGGTGGCTACTGTGACCAACCACAACGCTTACAAAGTCATAATCTTTATCTAATGTGGATGTGCACAAACAGACTATTTCTTTGTTCCTTGTCCTTCTATAGTATCTACAACTTTCTTCAACTGAAGTCAATGTTGTCTTGTCAATACAGAAGCTGTAATTGAGCTCACACACAGTCCCATTCAAATCAAAACTGAATTTCAAAGCCACAGGGAAGTTAGCTTTCAGCTTGTAAAGAAGTCACATTCTTGTGATGATAGCGGTGATTTTTTTCTTGAATATAACAAATAGCTTTTTATGTGTCATTTCTTCCTTTCAAACTGCCACACTACTCGTATCTGTATGCACTCACACTACTCGTATGGAATTCAATACAGTGCAAGTTATTCTTGTATTGTAGGTGGAGATCTAAAAGTATTGTATGTGTGACTAACTAATCTATGCAACGCTCGGGATTCAATAAAACAGAATATGAACAGGCACACACTCAAACCACGTCAGCCAATGCTCATGATATGCATTTTAACCAATTTGACCAGGTTGACCAATTAGAAAATAGTGTGATGTCGCAGTAGTAGGAGACACTTAGACAAAATCATCATTATTAATATTAATATTAATATCAATACCAGAACACCATAGCACATTCGTTCATGAATAATCCCCCCCAAAATGTAAAAATTAGAAATTTATAAATACAAAAAAACAAAAATAGAATAAACTGTTTTGTGTGATATCTTGTTATAGTTAAGCCATTTAAGGTTATTTTTAGATACATTTTTTTGCTAAAAAAATAAAAAATAAAAAATAAAAATTTAGAGGGGAATCTTATTTTTTCAAAATAAACAAATATTGTACAACATTGAACAAACTTGCTATGGTGTTACGGTATTATTAATACTATTTGTCACAAATCAAAACAAAGTTCAATAGTAGAGACAATAAAGTACAATGATGTCCGGAATGACCACCATAAAACATTAAATTGGGAGCCCTCTTATAGAAAGCGGGGATAGAATGTGCCCGTTCATAAACCTCATTGTGTGCCTTCCCTTCACCTCTCTCAAAGTCCTTTTCCATTTAGATTACCAATCAAGCAACTTTTGACATGTAAATGGAGTAACTTATTGTTTCCATCCGGACTTCCCCTTTAACTTAACAACCCCCACTTAACCTTTATCGATCCAGGTAACTACCATCCTATTCCTACTGCACAAGACCTTGAACTGGAGTCGAAGCACATAAGTTCAGTGGATCCATTCTGCTCAAAGTCACAGACTTGGAAGTGCTGAACTCAGACCCAGGCAGCACAACTATTATCAGTAAGGTAGACTAAACCATTATTGAACTATTTAACAATACTTGATTCCAATACTGTGGGTCCCAAATATGCTTTAAGACATCGAGCATCACACTGAGGATCAGTGAGTTGCAATACAGTAAACTGTTGCTACGCTTTTGAGGGTGGTAGTGGTGGGTGAGAGCCAGTTAAAAGGCCTCTTCACTCTAGGGAAGAGCCACCGAAAATTAACGAAGAGCTTGAAGTTGGGCATGGTACACAGCAGACAGACCCCAAACTGTGAACAACATTCCCACCTTTTGATTATGCATGGTGGTGGTTTTGCTGCTGTGGCCCACAATGAACATGTTTTTGCTGTTGTAATGCGGCATTCCAACACCGGGTGCATAAGATATGATGTTATGTCTGTGAATATTCTCAACCAACCTCCTCCCTCCATCGTCCATTTGGTTTTTCATTTCAGATAGGTTTTGAGTGTGGATTGATAATTGTAATCTATGAATTGGGTAGCCAGCATTTACTTGGACCTATTAGCGCAACTCCCCATACACACATCATATGTTCTCTCTGGATGTCATCAATGAGGATGATTCCATGGAGCAAACTGTAGTTGCCCTTTTGCAGCTGACCTGAATGTACAAGTAACCTACATCTAGAGGAGATTCCATCTTCCGAAACCTTGATCAAAGTGAAATTCATGAGGAAGTTACAGTCTGGGTTTAGGAGCCGGAGTCAAATGGTCTAAAATTAAGGATACTTTTTTAATGAGCTCCTCCAAAAGGACATTCACGGCCTTTCACCAGAAGATCAAATAACTTTGGAATCTCCAAGTTACTAGCAAAGGCGAGGATAAAGCAATACATGGTTCTGTTGTCTCTATTCATTGTAAGTAGTTGTCCTCAAAAGTAGTGCACAAGAAGGCACTCACTACGGTAATAAAGCATCCTAAAAAATGATATTTAATTTAAAAACTACAACCTTTTTCACCAGCACGAGCACTTTATTCCATTTTCCATCCAGTATTTGATGGCGTGTTCTACAGTTCTTAGTAAATTGCAATATGAGAAATTGTATGTTAGGGTTTACAGAACTGCATATGCTTTTATCACTAGGCTTGTAAGGGCTCTTCAAAGACAGGGACACTACCTTAACCTACACTTCACACTTTCAAACCTGAAGTCCAAAGCAAGACAACCTCATTCCAAAAAAATAGAGAAGTAAGCCAAAAAAAAAAAAAAAAAACAAGAAGAAAGGAGAAGTAAGACCACCCCTGACTCCTAAATGTAGTACATGACCATAAAATATACTGGTACATCAACCAGCAATATAGAGACGAAGTAATGAGACAAATCTTCATGTTTTTCAACAAGGTAACTTATGTCACAAGACATCAACATTGTCATACAGCTGTTGTTACTGTAGCCTTTGAACAGCTTTGATCCCAGCTCTTCATTGATGTGCAGCCTTTCCATGCTTGCTGCATGCATGCATCAAAGGCCCCGGTATTATGTAAGCACACAAACATGAGGTACCTGGTGACCTAGCTCAAGGTCGACCGCATTTCAAGAACAGACACGCCTATTAGTATAACATCTATTAAACTCACCCTACTCATCAATAGTTTGAGAGTGAGAACTTGAGAGGACTTATTTCAAGGATAAGCACAAGTGCAGCAAGGCTTACTCCGGTTCACCCATTTGTCTATCAATCTGTCTCACTACGTGGACAGCTTCAAAACATTGACCTGGCCCAAGTTTGTGAATCATAGAGGAATATCATCTTCCATATGTTCCTCATGATAAGAACTAGAAAACACACCACCACACCATGTAATGGGGCACAACACCACCATCAACTGGTACATTAGTATAGTCTTGAGTCCTTGAAAAGTCCTTCAACACTCTTTCTTCATCAAAGCACCAGGTGCAAAGATCCTGTGATCGAATCTCAGTTTCAAATATCCACACAACACGTCGGCTGTACAACAATCAAGCCTTGGACCTTTTCAGAACTCATGTTCGAGTATCTAGTTTTGTAAGCATAATAGTTTGCACCGGACACAGAATTGTTTGACTTAACTGTTCAACTTTGTAGCCTCCTTTTATTTTTTTTCTGGCTGTGCACATGTGGGTTCTCTGGTGATGCTACTTGGCTTTGTAAGCACACAATGGGTGGTCCCAAAGTGAGCTATTGGCCCACGGAAGTGTAGGCTCAGGACATTCCATGTGATCTTTAGTATTTGTCACCAGAAGCAAGGATGATCTGCTCATCAAGTTCCTCAGCATAATATCCTTGCTTCTGATTAGCACATTCTTTGCCTCAAATGCAAGACCCATGAACGCAGTTAGCTCTTGCTGAACATGAGGCCCATTTGTTGACATTTCATGAACTGTACCAGCAACTGGATAAGCTTACATCCAAGAATCTTAAGCCTCCTGATTGAATCAAACGTCTGAACCTCCTGGGTGCACTTGATCACCAGACCCATGCCATCAGTTGATCTTAAAAGCATTATTCTTATTTGCATATGAACCTATGTACAAGACTGGTTCAGCTCTACACAGCTACAACCACTTGAAACATGCAATTGGAGCAATTAAAAATATAACTGATGATAGTGAGAAGCATGACTCTAGAAACGAAGTCCAGAAAATTCAATCTCAAGGTGAGCCAAAGTAGTCAACAAGCAGCAAAAGAGTTGAGCTGAAGAAATGAAAGAAAGGGAATCCACGAGACCTTAAAAGGGCTCACACCGATTGCCGTGGAGCCACCATAGCTGATATTACAGCGACGTGAAAGAAATTCTCTGGCCCACAAGGTTCCTTACAACCCACTCGAGGGGTAATTCCAGACTAGGCTCTATCCCCTGTATCCAGATGATGCCCTCAAAATCAAGGGTATCAGACTCGCTAACACGAACTTCAGACCCCATTTCTGTCCCTTTAGAGCTCGTACTCGTTACTTCTGCTACTTTCGAAGCATCACTGTTAACCTGGGCCATACCATCATCACTTATTCCTTCAGTTGCTTGTTCAAGCTTTCCTCGCTTCAGTGAACTGCTTTCTGCAGAAAGCGGTGACACCTTGTCCATATTCGCAGAGGGTGAAAACAACTGTGGCATTATCTTCAACAGTGCGTCTCATAAAGTAAGGATTTTACCAGCGTGTTGGGTGCACAATGAATTTGAGTTTACAGCCTTGAAATGAAGATATGATGTAGGCATAGCTAGCGTAAAAATATCTAGTAAAATGATCATTACCTCCACGAAGATCAATGAAGCCTGCTATGTACAGTATGTCATCCCAGCTTGAGACTGGTGCAGTGGTAAAGGTGTCATCCAAGTCGCAAGCCACTGTCCTCGTATACACTCGAACAGGGAATCCTGCTTGGTCTTCCATGATCGCTTCTTATATTGCCAGCCACAGGGTTTAAGATATGCCTGAGTATTTTAAAGAGTCATCATTGCTTCACTCGAACACATTCGGAGAACGAATATGCAAAAAATCTAACGAGGATCAAGATCGACCGATTTATGGATTGACAGAAGTCGAGATCCTACGGAAACACTTGAGCACGCAGAAGCTGAGTCGCAGCATCACCAACTTAAAAGTGATGCCATTTCGTCATTAAGTATTCTAAAAGATTGCATGAAAGTCATCAAATCATGAAGAATCACTTAGCACATGCACAACTGCAGCAAATCAGGGGCGATGAATGACTTTGTGACATATGCGAATACATAACACATGCCACTGTTAAAAATGTTGAAACTTGAAAATGTTTTCATTTTACTTGAAAGATTGGTAAAATTTTAAAATTGTTACACTGTCCTTGTGATAGTCGAAGCCCTCAAAGAAGTCCTTACCCGTGCAAGAAGTACCTGCTTTGAGTAACGCACGACTGGAGGAAGCATCATCAGAAGCTGAGCTAAACAGAAAATCACGAACCCAATGTCCTCCACCGCCAGAGCCTGGTCTGAAACGGGCTGCGATTCGATCGTAGCCTTCGAGTTCTCCTGTAGTTTCATTGAAGTACCATTTTTTCCGAATGTTCTTGAAATCTCAAAGCAGATAATCCATCCAAGGTCCATAATCCGTCAACTAAATCCATCAGTGATTGGTCCACTAGGTTGAAATCTTCAGTTAAGAAGAATAATGCTAGTACATACAAAAATTCTGGAACGGACCTTTCAAATTAATACCACAAAATTGAGTACTATTAGATGATTTCTACTTTATTTGAAGCACATATCTACTTCTTGGACGAATTGAATCAAATTCCTCACGAATCAGATCATTTCACATACCTTCGATAACAAATCGCCACAACTCCGCCTGGTCTAGTTGCGACGTGTTCATTATCCTCTTTGTGCTCCCATATATAACATAAGATGCCTGTACCAAAAATAATAAGCTTTCTGTTCCCAAGTTTAAGAATTCATAGAACATGAACCTCTTAAGTTTCTGACAGCCAAGAGTAAATAAATTCCAGAAATTTTAAAATATCATGTTGAATTTGATTTTTGAACCTCATTAGTTTGTCATGAAATACGTCCTAGAAATCCACGAAAACATCAAACGTCGAATTAGCTTCCACCTCTTTTAAAGCGTTCACGAAGTTCACTTCAATGCCTGATCCTCACAGATAAGCTGTAAAATGTACCTGCATTAAAATTCATCGATTGGTGAATGCGATAATCGCACTGCCAACAGGCTGGTGGAAGGCAGTACTGCTTGACTCATCTACAATTCCTTGAACAGGACTTGAGGAAAATAGCTGGAACAAATCATTTTGGCTTACAAGTGATGGTTATTGCCATGACCCTTGATACTTCTCAGCCTGGGAAATGCAAAAACAATGACAATTGTATATTTGGGCAATTAAAATTGTAGTGTAAACATGAGTATTGATAGGTAAGCCTTCTATTCTGTGCATTGTGACCGTTTACAAGCTTGTGAAGAGTACATCGCGCTTGCGCTTCTATCATCCAAGAGGATACAAATCGTTTCTATCTCCTCACAGAATCATCCAAGTGAAGATGAGATAACGGGACAAAGAATTCTGAAGCAAGTGGAGACTGCACTTACCGAAAGGCTCCATGGGATTTCAAATTCTGCAACGAGTAGATCATACAACACCTGTCGGGATGTGCCTGCAGTACAAGAGCACTAAGACCCGCGGTCTCATTACACATATGAAAAATCAGAACTAGTCCATCGCTGAGGGCGAAGAAAACTTTTTCTCGTACTTTGGACTCTTGTACGCGAGAAGCAAATGTCAATGTCCTCGTGAGATGACGAGAATTTGAGATGTAACCCTGACGATTTAGATTGACGAAGTTTTTTTTGGAATGATTTGGTACGACGACTACATTCCTCACGCGGTAAACAAACAGTGCACTTCAATTTCTTAGCTCTTTAAACGACAACGTTTTATCACTGTCAGTTTCCAAATCGTCAGGGTTGCATAACAAGGGAAAATAAATGTATAAACTCGCATCCTACTTTAAGACCTCTAGGTTTTATAAAAATCTTGTGTAATATATCAGGGTTTTAGCATGCATTGTATGGTACTCATGGAGATATTTCTATGCTTAAATCCGAAACAGAAAACCTCCGAACGATCATGATGTTAATTCCAATATTACAATACAAAGCAAAAGTCTTTCAATTCCGCTCACGCGTGCGATTGCTAGTATGCCACACCCAATTCAGCACTCCGAGTGGCCATCACTCGCGATAAGACTTAGCCTTTGAGAGAATACCCTGACACTGTTGCAGCTCGTGTGCTACAAATCACTTCCCACATCGCGATGACATAACCAGAAACCAGGGTTTAAGAAAAAGGAAAGTTCCGTAAAAACAAATTAGCATTTCATCAACAGGAGGCAGGGTTACCAGGAAGGTATACGGCACAGGCGATCAAATAATTTCTGAAGAGTAGAGATGGAGCTGCAGAGGCACGGCTCCTGACCAAACTTGCTTGCGAGCCTCCGCGGCGATCACACTGCAATCCACCTCCAACTCCTTCCGCTTGAGGCGTTATTTCTCGAAACACGGCAAAGGAGCACTTAGTTGCAGTTCACTCGCTATCAATTTCAAGACCTGCCAAAACCCCACAACCCCTCAAGTCATGATAACTTCAGCTCTCACTCGGACTCCCACGACATGCAATTCTAATTAGCAATGCCTCCGTCGGATTACAAGGGCTCCATTGAGTTTATAAACGCCATAGCCAACTCGCGAATCACATGCTCGTGGCTTCGACCTTGCAAGCATCAACAAAAGAGCAGCGCAGGAATAAAGCAGTACGTCATAGTTGCGAAAACAGAGTGGCAATTAGCAACTAAACCCTTACTGACGTTACTTATTACATCGCCGCCGCGAAACGGCGGCCTAGTACGCCTATTACCGAAAGCGGGGAAACATGATGCATGGTAATAAGAATCCACAATGCATCTCAGCAGCAGTAAGATACTTGGCAATCGGGGCGAGGTCGGCAATACTTCAGAGGTGGGCTCTCCATATCCTGGAGTTGATTTTCTGAAGGAAGGCTACTTTTCACTGGGAAACATGCTAATTGCGTTCATGCTATACAGCTTGCAATGAAGGCTCAAATCAAAGTATCGGATCGTCCAGCTTCGAAGATGCATTCACGTCTGATAGTTCCAAAGCTGGTGAAATGAACACACCTGCGTACACTGAAAATCATTGAAACAGTCCCCAGATGTGACATGAGACACTATAGGATAACAGGACGCTTAGGACGCAGGAGGCGCGCATATAAAATATATATTGTAATGCTCATCTCACAAAAGTCAACAAGCCTGAACAATGAACACAACCTCTCCAAACCATACAGCTGGAAAACTCTCCAACCATCAACAGCCATTAAGCTCTAGTAGCGTGCAACTGCATCATGTTCCAGATTGGTTAGTCACAAAACGAATCACTCCTTGATCTGAAAAAAAGTACAAACCTTTCTGCACAAAAGATTGGTCTCAACAGAATGAATTCGGTATTCTCTTTAATTATGATCTCTAGTATACAAAATTTCAGCAAGTGTATGAATACAGTGCAATTATGAGAACAGATGCAGTAGGCAGAGGTAAATTATAAAAACACAATACACATCAAAATATACTACCACAGGTAGGAGGCTGATCAGCACCAAGTGACATCACCCTCATCACTATTTCAGTTAAGGAGATCCGCTGCTAAATCGGAAAAACTTGTACAGGTAATAGGCAAAATTGTATTCCTATCATGTTACAATAAGACTAATTCTGATCATGTGATTCGAGTTAAAATCACAATCTATTGTTATGGAGCACATGCCTAGAGATCCTTGAGGACATCTACATAGACATTCGCTTGTCCATGACAAGCCGAGCAGCCCCAAAACTCAAAAGGTGCACTATACAAATAGTGTTTCAGGTACTCACAGTTAACATTGACAACCACTTCATAGCTCCATGTCTTCTAAGTCAGGCAATGGAAACCGCAAAATGGCAGCAATTCCAGTGAGTTGCTGAAGCTGCTCCCCAGAGACATGCATAACGGAAAAAATGTACACCTCCCCGCCTCCAGCCTTGACAGACTCCACCAAGTCTACATACTTACGCCTAGTAGGAATATCAGCTGACCTAAAAAGCTCGTCCGTGATGAGGAGCGTCTGAATAGCTAAGCGATCGTGAGCAGCAAACACATGCCCTGGCCCATAAAACGCCCGTGCTGAATCATGACCAAGCATGGCATGAAAAGCATCTAATGCTTTCACCTCTTTGACAGCCTTAGTATCCTTAATAAGTGCCATGACAGGAGGAGCTGCCAAGACTTCCTTCAGAGCATGCTTATACCCGGAAGAAGAATGAGTCAACACAATCTTCCCCTTATTCTCAATAATCTGTCGCAAATCTCGCCTGGTAGCCTCCAACATCATATACTCGAAGAACTGATCCTTTGTAAAACCAGGACTCGCCAGCACGAGACAACGAACAACGCCAAAATTCACATGACGCAGCACAGCTTGGAGCACATTCTCAAAAAACTTATTCAACGCCTTGTCGTACCCCGCAATAGCAGCTCCATGCTTCCGAGGAATCGAGGTCTCCACCTTCCCTTTCGCCGTGGTAATGCTCGCGCCCACTAGAAAGATATTCGCCAACCCCTCCTGCAACATCACGGCGGCCACATCCGCACTGATCGCCGGATCGCAAGCCTGCTTCAAGTAGTCAATCGCCATGGCATCCCACATCGGCTTGGCCAACACAAACGGCCGCTGCTGATCCAGCTCCATGGTGTGATACGCCCCCATGCGGACATGCTCACTCTCCGACATATTCTTCCCCCGCACTCGCAGCACAGACGCCACCTTGTCATACTCCACCGTCTCCACCTCCACCTCCAGCTTCAACCGCACACGCTCCGCCTCCCCCGCCCCGGACGCCGTCTCCCGCATCACCTTCCGCACCGTCACCCCCGACACCCGATCCCCCACCGCCACCAAATTGTACACATGCCACATATCCTCCGCCTCCTCCGGCACCAGCTTGACACTCCCGGAGCCATTCTTCGTGATATCCTTCCGCACCAGCTTCATGATGCCCAAACCCTCCTCTGCCACCAAACCCTAATCCCCCGAATCCCAATTCTCCCAGTTCCGTAAGCTTTCACGTGCAGATTACCAACATCGATCAAACTCTTCCCATACAATTCACCGACCCCCTTATTTTTATTGCAGTACACGCTCGAGAGAAGCAAACCACCCGCTCCGGAAACAAAACCCTAATTATCACGTCAGTGAGAGACAATACTCTCTGCAGAGAATTCCACACAAAGAATGACGATCGTGACGACTCGGTCGGAGCTGAAGTCGCCGTATTTTTATATATATTTTATACTTTTACTTTATACTTTTACTTTATAGTTTACTTTTACTTTAGTTTTACACAACATGCACACAAGAAGTGAATCACTCCTCTCAAATACTGAGTATGTCATCATCTGTTGATGCAATGAAATACCAATGCAATGAGATGGTCCCAGTTAATTTGCCTTGAGGGACGTGAAATAGCAGGGTTGGTTGCTCCGCAAATTTGCACGAATGTGCAAGCAAACAAAGTTCTTTACAGACGACGTTCTCCTCGAGCTGGAAGACGTTCCTTCTGATGCACTAGATCTTGATTCCTGCAATCAAAATATGTTACTGCCCTTGATAGAGTCCTGAACTTCTCATTTGCAGCTGGGTTGTGTTCTGGAGGTTGGCTTTTATGATCGCAAATGATGCCGTTATCGTCCAGTGCCTAAATATCACCCTAACGGCGTAAGATGAATGTTCAATCTCTACACATACCAGATCTAGAATGACCTCTTTCTAAGAATTCACCAACACATCGGCTTGCAGGATCCCGGTTGAAATCTGCACATGGAGAGGGGCAGCAACGCCTGATGAGAATTGGTCAATCACGTTTCAAGATCTAGAAGCAAAAACTGAAGAGTTGTTTGTGTTAGAACAGCACTTTTTTTTTTGTTGAAGACATTCATAGTGTGTGACATGAGGCAGAATTCTGCCTCAGGGGGTGTGGAAGTTTCTGCGCTTACTTGACATTCACGGTGAGCTTATGACGGCCAGGTATTATCTAGGCGTTCGATTTATGCATAAAAACTAAGTGAACAGAAATGGATTATACAATCAGTCATGTTACACGTTAACTCTTGTAAAATTACACATGCTTGAAATGGGATATCACACACATGTTGCTGGTTAGCAGTTCCGACGTTCTATTAGTTAGTTGCGATTTTGATCTAATTCTATTGAATGATGCCATTCTACACCTACCTTACAACACGACTGAAGAGGAATGACAGATAATGCTGTGTTTCTCAGCCTTGCAGCATTTTCTGTATCTCCATGGCCACCTGCTCCGAGATCCCATCCAGCGGCGGCCAGAACAGCAAATGCCCGGTCGCAAACGCAAACCCGAGCGTCGACACTGTCGTTACTAATCTCGGCAATCTATTGCTTGGATGGTAGAGCTTCCAAGTCGACTCCAATGCAACAGCAATCCCCTGCAGCACGAAGAAGCTCATCATCTTCCATTCCGCCTCCAACGTCGCGTAGTACACCAGCAGCTCGTGCATCAATCCAGATACCAGAAACGAGGCCAGCATAGCCACCAACTTCGAGATGTCAAACCTGCGGCCTTCCTTCTCTCGCACACTCACTATTTCCGCGGCCACTTCAGACGATGCGCTTCTGGAGCGTTGCCGTGACCCCAATCCGTGAGCCTTCCCATTCGAATCCGACTTGGAATCGTTGACGGCAGACGAGTCCAAAGCCCTAGATTGATCGTGAATCCCCTGTTTCGGTGAGCTTTCGAGGAGGTAGAGAAGCGGATTGTACACCGTCTCACGCAGAACGTTGCTCACCAGGAGGTTCCATCGCCGGCCCCAAAACTCCCCGAGAGAAGCCGCGGCGAATGGGTTGTCGAAGTGGGGCTCGATCGTGATGCCGAACGTGGCCATCGCAATCGCAGCTAGAACCTCGAGCACGATTGTCACAAAGAGGTAGAGCTGGATTGAGAGCAGGAGGTGGTTGAGAATGAGAGGGATGGAGCGTCGTTGCGAGTACTGGAGTTGCAGGAGGATGGCTAATGCTGCGACCTTCACTGCTGACCTAACCGCAAGCATGTACCACACTTCAGATTTGGAGACATGATTCCACCACGAGGAGTACTCCACCGGGACCTTCTTCACCACCGTGTCGGTCCTCTTCACGTGAGCTGGGTAGGTCATCACGATGGCAAATCGGGGGAAGGAGGCCGCCACCCAAGGGTCGTACCCTGGGCCGTGGCTCCAGCACAATTGCAGGACCTTGGAGGAGCCTATCCATGTGAGGATGCAGAAGAAGCTGCTGAGTCCCACAAGGTGAGTGAATCTGTTGAAGATGAGCGGGAGAAGTGCGTAGAGCGCGAGCACAGGGATGGAGGAGACGAGGCGAGGAATGCCGACTGGTAGCTTTCGGACGAGGTAGTAGCAGTACGCTGCTGCAATCCATGCGAGGACATGACCCACGAGCAATCCTTCCTTCCATGTGTGAGCCTCGTATCCTAATCCCGGTAATGCCATTCTGAGATCCAGCCGAAGCTGATTAAACCGTCTCTGCCTCACCTCGTAAAGGTTGCAGTCATTGTGAAATCCTTTCTCTAAAATGTGACCAAATGAAGCGGTGTTGTAAATTGTGGGCAGTGCCGTCACTCTCTAGAACTACCAAGCTGGGTTGTTGAATATCCTCATCAAGCGTACTTTGGTTACTGCTCTGATTCAAATCTATCTTCGAACTCAGTTTCATTGTTGGAACCTGGAGGACGTATAGCTCGGGATGACGTCTCCGAGATAGTGTTCGAAGCCGGTCCTTGCAGAGATACTTCTGTGCACGTGCACTAGGCTACGAATTTTCCTACGAGAATATTATCCGAACCACTGTAACCTAAAGTCTTCTTCCCGTCTACGGTGAACTTTCCTGGCCACTTGTAGTCAAACCTGTGAACATCGTGTGTTGCAAGAATTGACTATTGGACACTGCAAGCAGTACAAGGAGCTTGAATGAAGGAGTTTGAATGAAGGAGTTTTGGAGCTCCAGCCTATAACTTGGGACAGGCAAATTGTGTTACGGTATTGCACTACCTTAGGTTACTGTAGTTCCGGTTCGATCCTACACGATCTACACTACCTTACATGCGGTGGTGCACCATGTCAAAGCAGAATGATGTTGTTGGACGTCATCTTCTTCAGTGTGATTGTTAGAAAGCTAATCCCTGATTCTTAGGTGCGGTGCTGATGACTGTCGTCTCTAGGTGTGAGTCTCTTACTACTTGACCATCCATCCGCCTGACAATTGCGTTTAGCGCTTGGTAAGTTTTCGATCTCCAGGCTCCACTACCAAGTTTCTCGAGCTGAGGCTGAATTGGAATTGGAGATGGTGCTGAAATCGGGCTTGGTTTTGTGCGATTTTGCAGAGTTGTGTGACTCGGGAGATGCTCAAACAACTAAGGTCCTAGCAGCTACGATCCGGGGACAGAGATTTGGGAAAGAGCCTCTTGTGCCTTTCTCATTGCTCAAATTGCGTTTGTGCAAGTTTAGATAAAGTTGTGGGTTACGAAATCACGCTCTTGGTAGTTGGAACACTAGTAGGAAAGGCTGCAAATTTTTTTTATAGCTTCAGTTTTTTTTACTAAATATTAAATTTATGAGAATATCAATTATTTAACATTATAATGATATAATATAATACAATATATGGTAAAATATTATGGAGTATATTATTATTGAAATATTTTGAAAGTTTATTTTTGTGAATTTGATCTTCCTACATACATTAAAATGACCATAACTAGCTCAAAACATGAAAGGATTCATTATCAAAGGGACCAACATCTATTTCATAAACTTGAACAAAAAATTAGTCTTTAAACTATTCTAAATTTGTCTTCTCAAACTTTGACGATAGAGAGCGGCTTCAAAAAGAAAATATTGTCGTAATGGCCTGTAATATGATAAAACTATGAATTTTGTCGTAAAAATTACCATGACTACTCTAAAATCCATAAAAGAAGATGAATTATTAAAAAGTTTTCTGATTGCAAAGATTTACAAAAAACTCTAAAACGAGATGCGATGTAAGGAGGTTTTTTGTAGTTGAGAAAAAATTGATGGAAACTATCCTAAAAACTTGTTGTAAAAGGTTTGTAATGGAAGAGTCAATTCATCTATTTATTACAAACAATGGTGATTGTTAAATTTAAAAGTTAATAATAATTCTTATATAAAAGATTAAAATTTGATTTGTGTAGGCTTTGATTAAATATTACACACTTTTATTCTACAAGTGATATTTTTTATCAAATTGAATGTTCCAATTTAGTCACTAACATTTAAATATGTCCATTTGTAGCCCAAGCCTTGTAGAATAGCAATAATCATTTCAAGAATATTAACAAATTTAGTCCAACATCTTTTATAATCCATCACACTCTAAAGAATAATGTACACATGTACATAGTCAAAACATAGTTTTTAGGCCAAAAAAATTAAGAATTAATATATTCTTCAGAGTAGATTTATAATTTTATCATTTCTCAACAAAAAACCTAGATTAAAGTTGTAATCTTCTAAATTTTTATTCATCACACTTTTCAATATTTACCAATTTGAATAATCTTTCCACCAAGTACTATTTATTAGTAGAATTTTTACTTTAACATATTAATAATCCTATGATCCTATCTGTGACTGAATAAAGTAATGATCTCTTTACTTTTTGTTACAAATAAAGTTCTACAACACATGGTGTCGAAAATTCTACATCAAACATTGCTATAGGAGTAACTAGCTAAACAAGTAGAGAATCAAGTTGATAAGCAAAATGCAACGCAAATGTCAAATATTGTTCAAACCTTGTTAATATTAACCAAAATGGACAGTTGTTTAAAGTGTCTAGTAAAAACCTAAAATAAAATATGAAACAATGAAAAACATGAAAATTAAAAAATAATAAAAAAATGAAAAAACTTGGATACCATTATTTAATTGCAATAGAATATGCTCATCTCCTTAATATATTCAATTTTTTTCTCAAAATTATTTAATTTTTCTTATCATAGATAAAATGCATCAAAATACATATATTTATCACTCTTGTAATTAAATTTTGAACTCAAAAACACAATGGAATGCTCAAAGGAAGGTAAAAACACATACATAGTTAAGAAATATAAAAAAAATAAAAACATCAATGATGAAGATAATTTGATTCTTGCTTTATTACAAGATTTTATCATTTTAAGTAGCAATGACAATAATGTTTATGAGGTAATGCAAAAATTGTGAATATTAGTTATTTTAAGTTTAATATTGTCAACAAAATTATTAAATGTCAAAAATAAGAAAGAAAGGAGTTGTAAGATTGATATCAATTTAAATGAATGAATTTTTAGAGTCATGCAAGCTTTTAAAAGAATAATTATACATAAACATTGATAAATTTTCTATATGAATAGTATGAGGAAAATTATAATCTATTACACTTTATTTATAAACATGGAACATTTGTTGAACGAATATAAAATAAAAGTTGTAGAATTATGATTATCGTAATGATCAACTCATGACTTGATACTTTTATTGACAATCCGTTTTTGTAAGTTGATTCCATCCTAATCACATTATTTATAATTTGTTTTATATACTAAGGCTTATATGACATTTAAAATTTGGACGTCAAATATTCAATTAAATAAAATTAGTTATATTAGTCAAGTTATTTTCATTTTATTGTTATTTCTATGATCATTAAAAAAATTAATTTTCAACAACAACGTTTAAATTTATAAGTATGTATAATAAAAAAGATAAAATAATAATATGAAATCATTTGAATAAGAAATTTTCAATCTTAAAGAGTTGTTTATAACTATTGTTTACAAATTTAAAGAATTTGAATTGTTTGAAAACCTACATCTTGTCACAATTCCAAGAAAATATGGAAAAATTGCATATATACCATTTTTGTCCTCCAGTGGTTGCTGAGCTTGTTGGGTCCCAAATGGGACTTCCTTCGGGTTCTATGGGAAAATTTTCTATTCCTTTTTTATTTATTTATTTATTTTTTGTGTGTTTCTAGATCCTTTTCCTTATGCTTTTTCCAAGTTGTTGTCTCAGAACGTGCGAGGCCTTACATTCCTCATCGTCATTTTAGTTTGTTTTGTAATTGAGTCTTCCATCGCCTTCACAGTCTTTTCTGTCACCAACATTAACATTGCTCCGATGAAGTTGTCCAAAGATGAGGATTCCAGTTCAAAGTTCATCCCATATTGCATATTAAAACTAAAATCAAATACTCTCCCGCTGGTGAAATTCTCCAATTGTTCTTTGAACATCTGCACGTCTTTGATCCTAGCCATTTCTTGGATCATTGACCGGATTGGTGTGACATGGTGATTATTTGTGAAAGTATTTGGAGAGGCGGCTTTCTGCTTCGTTGATTGTGGCTCTTATTAATTCCGCTCTAAAAACTAGTTGTAAGTGAGTTGTGTTCATTTGTTGGCCTGACATTGCAAGTGCTTACAAGCTTTGCGCTGTTCTTGAACCGACGTAAGTAGTTTAGATGTCCAAATTTTACTCTTTCCTTCAATGCCTCGTCCTCCGAGTTTGTATTTGCCATTTCCAACACTTGCTGCCGCAGCGATACATAATCTGTGTTTTAGTATGTTTACAAAATTACGAGATTCTGAAACCCATTGACCATTAGATCACTTGTGAAGTTCACTTCTCAATTTTCATTCCTCTCTTGTTTTCTATTGATGAATGGTCTCTATTTTTAAACATTGGTGCGTGTGTGATGGTGTAATGTTTCTTTGTGTGTTTACTTCAAGTATAAACTGATTGTGATCATACTACTCACAGCCACCCACACTTTAGTTATCTCTTGTTCTGATTGATGTTTGCTCACATTCTCATTCACCCAAAATTCAAAATAAAATTTTCAAGATCTAACTTTCTGACATCCTAATTCGATGACTGTGCATTATGTCATACCATGATTGTGGGACAAGAACTAAGTACAAGTTAATAACCATTACATTAAGGTGATAAAATGCACAGTGACGGACAATGCTCCCTCATTGTGTTTAAGTACTACTTTAAAGTCCAGCCGCCCTCTCAGCCACCCTAAACTACCCAACCATTTTTAACTACCTAGTTTGAATAACTACTAGTCCAGCCGCCCTCCCAACCGCCTTAAACTACCCAACCACCCTTAACTACCAAGCCGTCCAAAACTGCTTGTATAATTGTCCTTAACTTCTACCACGGTCATAGGTTCTATAGTTATGAGTAAGTCCACTGTTATAAGCCTTGTTCCTAACAATTTTCCCATAGAATATCACTAAAAAATATTGGATATGCCCACATGTTCTTAATAACAACGTACTATATAATAAATTATCACATTTATCATTACAATATCAGAAAATTGATATTCTCATAAATTTAATAAAATTTACACATATATAATATAATTTGGATGCACTATGCAACTTGTTCAAGTTATGTAGACTTTAAATGTTAATATCCTCAATGAAAGACCATATAATTCCACCATTACATAAATCTAAAAATTCAAATTTTATGTTTTGCAATCAATTGATTTTTTCCCATTTTTCTCAAAGCACAAATGTTCCCATAAATTGTTCAAGCTTTCAAATTTATAATTTCTGCAACTTGTTCGATGAATCGGATTATAGTACGTAATTTAATTTCTGATTTTTTAAAAATAATTTCATAATTCTTGGAAATTCATTCAATCAACTAGCACTAAGTGTTTAACATACATAATTAGACATCTTATATTTACACAAATATATATATTGAATTCCAATACAAATTTGAATTATAAAAAGCTAAAAAAAAGTAGCTTATAATCCAAGGTAAGAGTGATACTTAAAATCACTTTAAAATATGGTGAGTCCAAATTGTTTCTTCATTGTTAATTATTTAATATCCAAAAATCATTACTGTTATAAAAAACTGCACATCTCTTAAATGCCTCAAAATTCCACCTTTCACTGACATTTCTGCCAAACCTTCTAACCATAATTGTTCTTACTAAATATAATCAATTCTAGATTTAGAAACTGATTTTCACTAAAAAGGTGGAAAACATGAAAAATCAAAAAAATATATCTACATTTCTCCTCTATCAAAATCAAGTGAATAAAACCTATTCTAAAATTCACTTTTCATTTTGCAAAATTACTGCCTTGTTTTCCGTTTGCAAGTTTTTAAAAAAGTGCAGCTTTCTTCCTTGTTGCTTCTTTGGCTCTATTCTTTGCAGCTTCTGCCTTCGCAAAGTGATGCTCACACAACTTCTTATTGTCCATGGCAGGCAAAGGACATTGCCATTGCCTGGATGATAAATAACAACGCCTTACTTTCTCTTGGAACCCATTTTCTACTATGATTGTTTTGGCTTTCCTAATCAAGCTACCATGCACTTGAACTCTTGTAGCCGGCTCCTCAATGAATGTAGCCACCCTGCCTCCTTCATCTCCTTCAATCTTCTCTCCTTTTTTTTGTGTATCCTGCACACCTGCATTCACTCTCCAAATCAAAGTATTAGGAATCTATGTGATAATTTCAGATGATTCTAAAACTAAAACTTATTCAAAAGAGAAGGTCATTTGATATGTAAGCTATTTAAACAATAACATTGAATGTTCCAATCTATGCTTTGTTCCTATCCATACAAGGACCTGCAAAATTCACCAAAAACATGACTATTCATGGCTTTACCTATTTTACCTCCACAATCAAGTTGATAGGAATCAGTTTCAGACATCTTCTCCTTTCCTGTAGCAAGTTGATAGGAATCGGTTTCAGACATCTTCTCCTTTCCTTTAGTAAGTTGATAGGAATTGGTTTCAAATATCTTCTCCTTTCCTTTAGTAAGTTGATAGGAATTGGTTTCAGATATCTTCTCCTTTCCTTTTGCAGATCTACTTGAACAAGGATGATGATCAAGAAGTAGACTTCTGAGGATGTACTGCCCCTGCACTTCAACAAAGGAAGAACTCTTCAAGAATGCCCTCACATCATCTTCCCAGTCATTTGCAAGCATGGCCGGCCCTGTCTGGATGTACAAGCTGGTGAGAAGGTCCTCTATCGCAATGCCTTCTCCACCATAAACCAGCACTACCGAGTACACTGAATGCTTCAATGATCCTTCTGGCATATTCTCCAATGCATCGTCCTCCTGTGGCAGATCGTTGTTGAAGGTACTAGATTCTCCAAGAAAATGCCCATTTGAAATTGGTGCACCTACTTCTCCCTGAATTTTGTTCTGCACAAAAAAAGGAGGAATTCTTTAGAATAAGTTTCACTATTTCGCATGAAATAGAGAATAGTCTGCAATGCAACTCTCATTTGATGGCTTGATGGATGAACACCTAGACTTGGAACTCTTCAATTTTAATAAAGATTGAGCTAAATTTATCCTATCCCTGGACAAACGAAGTAATTCTTCTTATTATTGACAAATCATCTGCTTAAAACCATGATGATAAAAACATAGTACAAGCGTTATCAATAGGATTGAATGACGATACACTCTTTCAAATATCCAAAATTTCAAGCAACACTACACTTTGATTAAACTGAATAATTAGCCGTTGTCCACATCCCACATCCAATCAAAAGAAATATCCAAAGAAATATCCAACTTGGTTGTTTGCAATTTAAAGATCCACTAAAAGATTCTAAGAATGGTTATAAAACAACTAAATATCAGATTAACGTAAAATAATGTAAACATGCAATGTAATGTAACAGCAAACATGTAATGTAATGTAAATTAGTGACAGTATTTACATTAACTAGTACTGTAATGTAACAGGGCAGAACTGTAGGTGACATTCCTAACACAAATACATACATCACGCTCACCAACGAAACCCACAAAACATGTTGGTAAACTCACCTTCGGGAACTGATATTTGTCTGGGTTGCTTGATCCTCTGCATCTTCGTTTGGATCGCCTTGGAACCTCTTCAGCTTGAAGGTCGCTCTGCATATCAGTCACCTCCATGTCGACCAACCGAGAATCTGGCACTAGCTGGTCACTCTTTTCCTTCCGCCGGAGAGCAACCCGTTCTCCAACAGATTTCGACTCTTGGACCACCTGCTGATCAGTATTACGACGTCCTTCAAGGGAGCAATCGCTCATCTCCTCGCTCGACTCGTGCACATATTCTTCCTCAGGCATCACCCAGTCCTGGTCGACCTCATCATCCTCTGTATCCTCATCCTCTTCATCGGATGGGTCATGATCGTCCCTGTTGAGTTTGACTGCTGGTAACGCCGTGAATCTATAAGACTCGGCTGCCGGCATCTCATCTAGGTCCTGCTTAAGCAACGCCTTAACGGGGTCTGCTGGCTCTGCACGTTCGAGAATGGATGCCATCGACATCATTTTGTTCTTGACCTGGTCGTACGGGAATCTGCGAGTCTGTATCGGCACCGCCGCTACCGCTTCTGAAGAGGCTCCAAGGCCGGTGACGAGCACCTCTCGACGTTCACCCAAAACATTCCGGTTCTCCTCTAGGTCATTATCGCAATCGGCCTGCTCCAGCGCTTGGATGATGGGCTTCTCCTCAGCTTCGATTTGGGTGCCCGATCCCTCGTCCGAAAGTCGATGTTTGTACCGCACCGTTTGCTGCAGCTCATTGGTGCGTGAAGCAGCGCCAGTTTCACTTCGACCTGGCGGACGCCGCTTCCTAATCGAAACCATATCGATGTAGATGCTGGAATTCTTAGAGTCCCCACACCGAACTGCAGAAAAAAGCAAGATGGTAAGCAAAGTATCATCAGAGGACAAAAAAGAAATTGTCTAAGAAATGCAACAAGCTGACATGCATGAAGCCCCATTTCCCTTAATTGAAGACTGTATATGCCAAAGTAATCCTAATTCATGTGTGCATAACCGATGAATGAGCCAGATAAAGCTACTGCAGGAGATTGATTCATGGGTCACCTGGGGAAGTAGACTCCTTCGCAAATAGGTGACGAAATTGTCCAAGACGATCCAAGAAGTAATTCCAACTGTAAAAAGCAACGCAAAATGCATTAAGCTCTAAACGAAATTCAACCGAAAAGAAAAATTATTCGCAACGCATACTCCAGAGCTAAAGAATTATGTCCCAAGGGTGCAACTCCAAGTTCTAAACATAGGCGCCTCTCACATGTTACATGTTTGACCGACAATCGGAGCGAAAACCAAAACCGAAAATTAGAACTTCGATAACAAGTAGACGCACGAAAGAAAAGCAGGTTCTAGAACATGCGCCGATGTCCTCTCGGAAAAAGCAGCTCATCCCAGCTCTCTTTACAAAGCACTCAGGGTCCCGGACATCAGAAGTCCTGGACTAAGATCACCAAACTATGGAAGCAGTCCCAACCTGCTGAACACCCAATTCGCAAAAACGAAGTGCTCCTCGATACAGATTACAAGCGCGCCTGCTTGTTAACTTGTAAGTCTGGTGGATCTCTCCCGCCGAGACACCCTCCCACCGAGGCTCTGCCATACCGAGGCATTTAAGTCGACGTACGTCTGAGTTGGATTGCGGGTAACGATTTAAGTTCGTGACTGGGTCTGTGCGTGGGTGTTTCGGATGAAATTAGCTGAATCATATGCAGCTCGCGGAGCAGACGATACATTATGCGAGTTCGGTTAATTAACGGAGTGCCAATGTTATAATGGAGTGATCGTGAGCGCGCATCGATATGAAGATGGTGGATGGAACCGTATTTATGGAATTGATCTCGGGTTGGTGAAGCATTCCTAGAACGTCTCTATGATGAAATGCTGGTTGATGTATTTAAGGGAGTGCTGGTTGCGGTTATGCAAGCGATGGGGCCAGGGTATGAATTGGCAGGATGCTTGAATCTCACTACAAGCGGGGCACGTCTTGATGTTGAAATGGAATTCAGCATATGTTGAATATTCCCGGAGAAATACTGTAGTTGATGTGCTGCATTTCAAGTTGCCCTGCTGTGATTATCACATCGTTAAGATGGCCTCCTTTCAGATGAAATCAAAGACTCAGCTGTAACGGGGGAACTAATTCACGTTCCACACAAACCTCCGGAAGTGGTCGATAGGCAATCACTTTGGGACGCTGCATTAATTAATGGACTGGTAGTGAGCATATTGAATATTGGCAATGAAATACGAGACAACCCAATCGTTGATGATGGGGCCATCAGACAACGAGGTACCATACCGTTGCTATTCCTGACCAAAGAATGAAAGAAACGGAACGTTCGCTGTCTTCAAGCTTGTGGTCATGTTACTTGCCATGGACTTTGGACAATACCCTACATTTTAGATTTTAGTACAATGAGCGGGATTTTTGTTTGGTGAAATAAATCTCCCCTACCTGTTAGAACAAAGTGCTGACTCTACTACTCCTTTTGTTTTGTATCTAGGTTGAGAAGGAATGGTGTTGCAGATCTTGTTTCAGGCTTACTGGAGCCCCAGTAAAACTTGGAAACGATGTCAACGAAATTGACCATAGCCTGGTTGTTCCTTGATTGATCAACACAAACCAACTAGGGTTTGGTTAGTTTGCCCGAATTCAACACCATCTTCCAATCAACTTGACGAAAACCACAGAAGATTAACTAGCCTGGATGCTTAATCACAAGACTGGGGGCAGCGTTTTTTCTAGCTCATCCCAGAGGGTGAGCTCATCCCAGAGGGTGAGCGAAAGGCGCTTCTTTTGTGGAACCCTTTGCCAGAGTGTCGAAACTTAGTCTACAGTAGAGAGTATGAGTGGCTCCAAAAAAAAAATTACTGCTGGGGGTGTCTACAGTGCTTTGCAGAACAGGGCCTTATGGTGGCGAATATTAGATTTGCGAACTGGTTAAGTGCTGGCAACAACTCATACTTAAAATGGCAGTTTTGGCTACTTCATGGTAAACAGAACAACGAATTTGGCTCCCAAGTACAAGCAATAATACAAAAAAAAATTCAAGTAAAAATTCTAGTAGGAACAGGCCTCAGCTACACCGGACAACTACACTGAAAATTGTCCTCGGTGTTAATCTATATTCAGCAGCGCTTCCCCATTGGTTGCTCAGAATTTTCGGTGTAAGTTGGGCCAGCCTTGATTCAGGCTGTGGGGTCATGTGCAGATTTCCGTATCCAACTTAGTCTCAACCAATGGGAACAAGAGTCCATTTCTGGCACTGACGCGGTGGATTCGGAGTTTACTAGTCCTGTACTGTGCGGCCATGGTAAAGTAACTGTTACTGGATTTCTGATAATCTTGGGATGAAATGCCAGTGCGAGTTTTTCCATCCCTGTTCGTATCGCGGACCATGGTAATTGTTCGTCGGCGAGGCACCCTCCGGGTATAAGTAGGTAACTTACGGGTTAGGGGTTCTCTTCGCGGGTATCAAGTTCGACGTACAGAGCGAGCACTCACACATTTCGACGACATTCATTACAAATGGAGATGACACAGGTAGCAGTAGAACCATAGACTCTGGAATATGGGATAATTGACGACAGTTTAATGTTTAAAGTAACGGCATCGGAACCTACAGGTGACGATGGCTGCGACGTTCATAGTCTTTTAAATGTCTGTATATGGTCTTTAAACTGAACATATAACTCCAGGTCCTCACATAAAATCGAGGATGTACACGCTTACGTTACCAGCAATGTCCTTTGCATATGCGTATTCGGAAGCTAGGGTGCAACGGAACAAAAAAATTAAAAGGAGGATGTTCTACTCCGACGGTACTATTTAGTCACTTATGCATGTAATTACTACCACAAAGCTACTGTAATTCCCGGGTGAACAAGGGTGTCTAGATATGCTTGAGGACATCGGAGACTGCTTCTAGGTTCAAGACTTCTGCGTCGATGTTGAGTACGTTCTCCTTGTATGCCTTTTCTGCCGCTGCAAGGTCAGCCTTGATCTTCGTGATATTTTCTTCTTGCCTATTCGCTTTGTATTCCCACATGTTTAGTCTGTTCTCAGCCACTGTCAAATTCTGCGTACAAGAGTGGGCGAGGTCCTCGCAAATCTTCACGACATTCGCCTTCTTGAGCTTCTCCTCTGCGGTCGTTGGCGTTCCATATTCTGAACAGGCATGGATAAGCAACATTTGGGAACGTTCATACTCTTCTTCTACCTTGTGTAACGCGACGGACTTCTCGCGGCGTTTATGGCGAATGAACCTCAGGCGCCTGGTTTCCTCGTTCAGTCGAAGTTTGATGTTACTGACCGGAGTGAATGCGTTGTGGCGACCTTCTCGAAGCTTTCTCGTTTCGTGCGTAACGACTGCCTCAAGTGAATGGCGGAGTTTGGAGAGTCCGGCCCATGCTGCGGCGCACACAACTGGATTGTGATCATTCAGTGGATCCACTCGATCCATGCGCAGCGTCTCGGTAGAGTCTCCTGCCGCAACAGTGATTTTTGGCTCCATGACTGGATTCTGAACAGAGCGCGTGTGTGACATATCGCGTGGGCCACATCTGGCTCGAGTACTCCTAGACAACGGGCTATCTGTCTCTCCTCGGTTTGCAGGCTCCACTTGAGTGCCAAATATGACCTGCACTTAAGCAGTTTAGCGTAGTTATTGTAAGATACAGACAATAAAACTATTGAGCCACCTTGGAACACAATAATAATCCAGAAATAACAAATTGGATGCATGGATTAAGAGGGCAGAGGAGACGGGTGTACCATAAATATCATCAAGTGTATATCAACAAGCATGTGTGATCGACAAATAGAAAAACTCAGACGGGGAGAGCAAAACGAAATGCAGCAATAAGCTTAAGGTTAGATTTCGTGCATACCTAAACGTAACATAGTGTGAGTAGCAAATTAGAAAAACGTGGTTCAACTGAGTACTTTACCTGGAAGTTGTACGGTGGAATGATCTTTGGATTTGGCAGCAAGGGTGATGTCAACTCAAGGTGCTCAGATAGAACAGTAGGGACTCCACTATGCGACTGGTGCGGGTGAGTGGAAATGAATGCAAACTCAGCCCAGTTGACCTCGCATAACATGGCTTCGGCGAGTAGGCCTCGCGCGAAGTGGAATGGTAGGACTCCAGTCAGAGGCCATGGTTGCTACAGCACTCGACGATAGAGCTCGCGCACATATGTTTCATACACTTGAGAATCGTGATTGTCAAAAACAAATCCCGAGCCCTGTTTTGGCCCCCAAAACATTGCCAAGGCCGGTCGGGACGGCATTAAGTCCGTAGGTGTGACGGTGGGAATAATGCCGATGCTGTTCAATCGCATGAATTCAACGAACCAGGTAATTGATGCAAGGTCCATCGTTGCAGAGCGCAGGGGTTCGACTTCCTGAACAAAGGAAGCGGGGACAGACCGTTATGTGGAGAAAGGGAGTAAGCGCAAAGGAGGTCGAGAGAGAGGATACAAACTATGTGCATGCGGAGCATGCATACATTGTCTCATCCAGCTGGAAGGGATGGTGGATCAGATCGGATTTGGGTTCTAGGTTAACTTGATTGATCTGAGGTCTCAGTGTCTCATTTCCTAGGGTTTAGGGTGAAAAAGTGGCTTAACAGTCGGCTAATGGCTGCTTCAGACGCAAGGACAATCATGATTCAATGAGCTAATGGCCTAATCTGTCATTTCAAGCTTTGATGGATTCATTTAGGGTCTATCTAAAGGACTGATCCTACGTGGGAAGGTGGCTGTACTACTCATACAGGTGCAGAAATCATGAGGTTCACTGATCAGTCATACATGCAGGATGCGTGCATGCATGCATACACCATTGCATAAGTTGGCAAATCAGAGATCCACGGTTGTAGAGAAACCACAGTTAAGGGAAACGCAGGACTCTAAGACCGTGAAAGATAATTAGGGTCCTAAGGCCGACTCAGTCTTTGGAACCTACAGCGGAATACTTGGTCATTGGAAATCTAAGCCCATGTCGTACGTGGATAATCTTAATACCCACGCCATGGAACTCAATTGATGTATTACTGTCTTTATGTACTACCAATACGGGTATCGTCTTCAGGTCTCACAATTGAATTGGGTATTGATAGGTAGTGGAACGGTCACAGTACCTGGAGTCGAACATAGTCTGTGGAAATTATCAAGTGTGAGTTGTGTACTGAATTGACCTATCTATGATTCTCATGTTTGAGTTGTTCGGGGCCAGCTCCATTGCAATCCTCTGTACCTCCTTCCTTGCATCTACATGATTGATATGCTTCCTCCTGAACATTATCAAAGTGGTGACAACCCGGGCCATACTGGTGGAACTTCTGAGAGCGTGGGCAGAAGTAAGCAATCTTTAATCCTTTCAAACATAATGTGGCATGTGCGTCCGACTGTGGGTTGTGCATCTTCCCTGCAAATCCACACGCAATTCAGTGTGCCATGATGCAAGATTATCATGCAAAATAATGCCCCGGAATGTAAGAAAATTTCGACTTCTGAGAATATATCAAATGCAATTTGTGTCTCTGTTTGTACAATGCCCATCATAAAAACATGACACATTAATTACATTCATCGCACATCAGAGCCGAGTCATTGAGGATAGATAATGCATTTCCCCGGCAGGTGCAAAACTTTACTGTATCGTACTTTGTAAATGGATTCTGCATCTAGACGGGCAGGTAATAAGTTCGTCAACTAACTTTCATATTTAGGTATTAAGCAACAAAAATGAAACAATACCCACGGGCAAATCGCAAAGAAGATACCTGTAGCAGTTTGTCATTCAACGTATTGCAGATCAACCTCGTCTTCGAACTGTGTATCGTCGAGGTGAAATACATCGTCACCTCGTTCTTCTTCATGCAGAACCGCGTTGAACTCTTGTAACGGGACTTCTTCAAAATCGTCGCCTTCATGGGAGGTGGATGCGTTCGTGGCCAAGGGATTCTGCGTAGAGGAACGAGTGCTCAGAGTTGGCATGCTCGAACCAGTGGCACCAAATATAATAACATCACGGTCCCCCTCAATCCTCTTGGAGCGTGGATCATGACGCAGCACGACCTTCCACGAAGGATCAATTGAGTCGTCCAGAAAAAAAACTTGCGATACCGTTGATGGAAAGACATACGGGTTATCCTTTGCACGTGCTTCTCTGGCAAGGTATTGCACAATCCAAAACCCATATTGATCCTTACGGATCACCCGTCGGCCTTGGTCAACTGTTCGTATCCAAGAACCCTCCATTACAACACAGTTCACGCCTAGATATGTCACAAGTAGGATGTTTTTTAAGATGCCTACATCAATTTGTGTGCAAGTTGGTGATGGGGGTATCGCGGCTATGCCACAGTCAAATGCACATGTTGAAGGGGCAGATTCTGAACTACATGTGTAATGTGATCCAAATGCCCACATTGAATTGAAACTCCAGCAGTGTTGTGAAGGAGGGCAATGCAACGCTTCGAGTTCAGCAGATACCGGAAATCCGTCGTCTTTGAGTCTTCGGACATGGTCGTTCATCCAGGTGCCAAATTTGGGAAACGCAACAGCGAGGTGATCGGGGTAGACTATTGGTGCACCAGGCCGTCTTCTTATCGATCTGAGGTACTCTGAGCGAAGAAGTTTGAACTGCAGCTTCTGTTCGGTCCATTCGCTGTAAGACAGGGAGAGATCATGATTACTCGTAATTCAAGAGGGCGGAATTAGCTCTAAAATAAACTTATTAAAAAAAATAAAACAACTTGGTGAAGTCAGGTTTTACGAGTGTACCTCAGGAGTTCCTCCGTGTGGACTGAATGTTTCAAAATATAGTCATGAACAAAATCAAGCTCTGTATCAGATAGTTGCTTTGGCTTCGGTGCCCCAAGAAGTAACTCACCCGAGTCTCGGAGCTCCTCCTGTGGATCCCATACTCGCGATTTACTGTGTTGATATAATTCGAAGTATTCAGTGACAAAGCCCAAACTCTCGTCAATCAAGTAACCGCTGGCCATCCCGGCTTCGGGCTTGCTCTTGTCTCGGACATACTTTGTAAGGACTCCCAGGTAACGCTCTACGCAGTAGCACCAACGCGCATGTACCGGGCCGCAAATTTCAATCTCGTCTACTAGATGTACTACCAAATGCGGCATTATGTCAAAGAAACCTGGTGGGAAGTTGATTTCCATGAGACACAATACCTCTACTGCACTGCAACGGGGGAAAGTTAGCATGGTAGCGGCGAGCGGCGAGCGGAGAGCGGCGAGCGGAGATGGGAGAGCAGAGATCTGACATTTTACCAAGTTTTTGGAAAAAGAAATGCACCCTATAACCGTGGTGAAGTACTAAAATTAGTGTATTATTTTTAGGAATCAGCTAAAAAAAGATAATTAATTTCGTTGTATTATTTTTTGAAACTACTTTATTTCTCTTCCACTTATAAACGACATTTATATAGGGAAAGCAAATTAGGGCTGACGTCGTGATGACGTCATGTTTATAGCTAATAAGTGAGAATATGTAGAGTTAAATGAGGTCCAGGTCTTCTTCGCTTCTGGTACAGTGAAATGAATTTTGCATAGCAGATAATATACCTTTGAAAACTTCTTTGGATATTTCAGAATAGGTGTACAATAATGCTTATAATGAGTCCAAAATTATATACCTCCTAGAAATGCCTGAAATTATTGATAAATTCTTTGTCTCAGATGGGATCTAGTGTACCTTTTTAAGTCTAGTATTATACCATATAAACCTAGGTGGGTTGAGTTCAACTTAATTCAATATGCGGTTTGTTGAACTGAGTGTTGCTTATGGTAGACATAGTTTTGAGAGTATGAGCAATTCCCTTGAAGTCATAGCTTGTGAAACAATTCTTCAGGATTTGCTACAAAGGATGGCAGATGGACCTAACCCTTGGGAGTCAGTGGGATCTTGTACAGGACAGTCTTGGTCTCCTCCACCAGTAATTACATTTCAAGATGTTGAGAATGCACGTGCTGTTTCGAAGCTTTGGAGACGGGAGATTGACAGCAGTACAGAATACGCTTGCCTTCGACTTGCCAAGTGGGATTATGATTCATACACGGGAGGGCACTGGACTTCCAGGGATGAGTTTCAAGCAGTTCGCTTCAATGTGAACTGGAACATTTTTAAGAATTCTTGGTCATTAGCAAATCCAATTGGAAATGACAGGCTAGAGAGAGCGTCATTTGGGAAGCTTAGCTGTAGTGAGTTAGATCAATTGAGGACATTGTTAAGTAGCAATGGTAACCATTCTCTGTGGCTTGAACCTGGAGAAAAACTTATTCCAGCTGATGGTATTTGGGTCTCACCTAAACATAGATGAGAATGGTAAGATTATGAATATATGGATTCAACAATTTTGCATACAATAATAAAATGTAGTTAGTTCGAAAAACAGATATGTCTAGTTTGGTTTACGGAGAATCATTGTATTCATAAAATCTTACAATATTCAAGATGCGTCATTATGTATATTCCATTTTGTTACTAAATGTTTATTCAATATGATTTAGTATTATTTCTATAACTCTATGATAGTTTTTTGTGTATTTTTTATCTTTGTACATTTTTTTTATTTTTATTTTTAAACATATAATTGTATCACGCATAATCAAGAGACTTACAAATATATTCTGAAAATTTGTATTTAATAATTTTATTTTATCATTCATGCATTCCCGAATCAATTTAAATTAAATTTATCTTTTACATACTGATTATGTTTTGAACATCCTTTTTTGATCCTTTTCTTTCTTAGTATCAAACTGTTTAGTAATTACTGTCTCTTTATAATTACCAATATTTTCTAGTAGTTTCAGACCTTATATTTATTGTTGTCTTATCCTTATTATTACATCTCTTCATCGCCTAATACGTCTAGTTAGATTTAGGTTTTCCTTTAATATTTATCATGTTCTCGTAATTGGATTACCATCTTCCTGTCCAAAATTTTTAGATGAAAGCTTTATGAGTGACATGTTACGGTTCAGCAGTAAATGGCATCGGCGCATTCAATGAAGCCAAACGATACCATGTCTTGTCTAAGGTACGTTGAAGAATTTTCGCCTAGACCTAGTACATTTATGTTTGCTTCCTGGATTTTTATTCTTGGTTCTTGTGTCTGCTGACCTTGGCGGGTGTACACTTGTTATGTGTCTAGAATGTATCAGATAAAGCACGCTTTAGGAAGAGTTTTTTATTTCTCTGGATGCTGTAGGTCATTGCATTGTTCATTCGGACTACATTCACTAGGTGCGTATTTTTTTATACAAGGTGGGTGATACTGGTCGAGGAATTGAGCCAAGTGAGTGAGCCTCTATGGAACTTCTACATGTTCAACCTTCAGATTGCGTGAGAAATTGTAGATAAACGTCATGTGGGTAGCCATGTCAATCAGATGATTTGCTAGGGCGACTTAAATTTATTTCTCGGTTGTTAGGCGGCATACTCTGGTTGCTTTTTGCCCGCATTGATTTTCTTGCAGTGTGCTTTCCTGATTGGAACTCATTCTGCTCGGTTTATTCCATTCACAGGTAGACTAGTTTTGATCCTTTTTTTTATTGGATGAAGGACATTTAACATGCTGCGTTTCGTCATTGCAAGTTGGAGTACTTGGTAATTTAGAACCCTTTCGCATAACTTAGAAGAAGCTGGCGGAGAATGTTGCTTACTTTGATGCATGCATCTCTCTCTTTATTCTTTGATCTGAATTAGAACAATTTGGATTTCTTTTTGGAAGTGGTAGGAGACCTTCACACTCTCTGCCTAGTGACTATTTGACCTTGGAAATCCCTGTGGCAGAGGATTAGCACTGGTTTTGTAGTTTTTCGTCTTGCTGCTCGTCAGAGTCCATATCGGTAAAGTTCTTTTATTTCAATTTTGAACTGTCAGTTTGTGTTGTTTCATGCGAGAATTTTAACGTGGGATAATTTTACGCCTGATGATATCCTATCGTCTTGTCTCATCGCAAGTTTAGGATATTTGATATGTTCAACTTGAATTTAAAGTTTTAGGGTCTTTCGCTGACTTTGTGCACTATTGCAGATTGGATAATCGATCTACAGTTTTACCTATCAAGTTCCGCCAAGCTGGCAGTGATCATAGTTCGTGGAAGGTGTTACTTCCTGGTTCATCTGCTTCCTTTGCATGGGAGGATCTTCTTCGCAAGCATTGAATCGGCAGAGTTCGGGCTTTCGATTGTCGATCACACTCCTGAAGAGTTACTCTATGTGTCCATTTAGAACCTTGTCCTTTCTTATGCAACTGGATTGGGATCAGGAACTAACAGGTTAGTCAAACTATTGTTTAGCGAGGCTGGGAGGGTTGGCCGAGTGCTCAGTCTATAAATTTTTGTTGTTTATTTTTATATTATTTGAAGAAGCTGACAGTGGGTTGAAATACAGGACAATAGTTTGGCAAATTCTTCGGGCCATCCTAAAATTCAGTCGGTCAGGCCACTTACTGTTGTAGCTGGTCAAGGAACAACAACCTCTGTCAAGGAATACAACCTCACAACCCCTGATACCAGGTATGACTATTACCATTCTTGCAAAGACATCATGTATTTGATGCAGTTCTTTTTTCCTATCTCTTGTTTGGTCGCTTATGAATTAGCAACTAAAAGAAGAAAAAGTATACAAGCTTTTATAAATTACGTGCCATTCTTTTAGATTTAGATGTCCAGAATCGTCTGGGTGCGCATCATGCTAAGTTCTTTGTTTGTCCTGATAAGTCTGATGCAGTCTGATGCGAACGCCTGATGCAGACTTGTTGAGAATTTAATCAAGTTTCTATAGTAATCAGTGGTTCGTCCAAAATCTGGTTGTTAATGATCTGAAATTAGTGGTACTATCTTGTGAATGCTGGTGGAGTATCTTGGATTTCCGAACATTCTTGACGGGTTTTACTGAAGTGATAAACGTGGGGTGTCATGTATGATTGGTGCAGGCATGGCGGCTGTGGTTTAGGACTGAGTTTAGGGACTGTTTTCGGATTTGGAGATTTTTCAGTTTTCTATCTGCTCTCATAAAAGCAGAACGAAGTGAAATTCATTCTGTTGCGACTTTGTAGTTGTTAAGTCCTTGGTTTAGTCTGAGAAGTGAATGTGTATCGATCATGGCGCCGAAAAGGAGTAGAGTATATAGAAACCAGCGAACCAAGAATTCGGGTCCTTCTTCTCCTCCAATCGAAGCCGCCGACAGTGGTGATGAAGTGGCCCAGAATCCGGTGGAAGAGTCCTTGAGCGAGCGCTCCTACTGTGCAGAGGAATTCGACCAACCGTTTGACCTAGGTGATATACATGGAGAGATTCGCGAGAGGATGTTAGTTGTAGCTCCAATGCTGCTAGGTCAATATGCTGAATATGGTAAACATTTTTTCACAGATGTAGTTGGTTTATGTGATCAAGGACCACGAATCCGGGATGTGGCAAAAGTTTATCCATTCATCAGGGACGAAGAAATCGGAGCAGTTTGGAAAGAAGGGGCAACGAAGGGACGCTACGAGCTAGCAAGGTGCGAGGATCTTGAGTTGTTGAAGAAGTTTAGACATCATTTCTTCAAGGTCTATGGTAACAAGCCTGACAATACCTACTTTCCTTTGCGTTTTCTCAAGGCTTGTTATGCAACCTTTGTGCACAACAAGCCTGTCAATTGGTGTGCTGAGGCCCTTGATCGGCACAAAGCAAGACTCAAGAATGCTAGGCGCAATCCGGCTAAGTTGGGCCCAATTGCGACTCGATGTCAAGTTCAGGGCCTGTGCAATATCATCCAAGAGTTGTCATGGAGGTCTGGAGAAAATGCCGCGAATGTTCAAGAGCTATTGGCAGTTCAAGAGGTGGAGCAAGGACGGAATAAAGAGCTCAATAGTGCACATGCTGTGTTAGTGGGATTTGAAGAGAAATACAAGGCAGCACTAGAGAGGATGACGACAGAGGCTTCGGACGTTGCAGAGGAGGCTCTAACAGCAAAGTATTCTGATGTACAAAAAAGGGCTAGACGTGTTCTTCTAGAAGGGGGAGCAGCGCAAGAATACAAGGCTCTGACTAATGAGATGGAGGCCATTACTGTTCAAATCGCCAAACTACGAGAAGCTGAAGCAGAGATTCAAAGGGAAGTTCTCGAATTCAGGGCAGAGGTAAACAAGCAACGGTTTATTCATAGATCTGCCACCCTAGCTTGGGAGAGCGCTAAGGCTAGTGTCGAAAAGGTTAGAGGTAAGTTACTTACCATGAAGACACCTAGAGTCTTCGATTATCCACTTGAGACATCCATTCCTCCATTGGGGATTCTAGGAAAGGATATTTGCGCTTACTGTGGCTTAGGCTTTGTTTGGAAAGCCGCAGTGGTTTCTTCTTGTGGATGCTTCTTGCATCCACCTTGTGTTGCAGAAATGATCGCCGGTCAGAATTACAAGTGCAAGAAATGTAAGGATCAGCTTCTAGCATCGTCACCTCTACATTTGACAGGTCCATGGGTTGCTCAATTTGGAGGAGAGTTGGACCAACATCAGCAAACAGAATGTGCAGGATTCACTACTGTTCTACAGGTAGCAAAGGAGATGGATGCCAATGCAGAGACCAATCAAAGTGGAGCCAAAGCATAGGTAGAAGCCATAGTGATTTGCATTATGTGGGGCAAGGGATAGTAGGTTGTTTTTCTGAGTTGCCTTATCGACTGTTAGAACATTTAAGACTAAGTATAAAACTTTTGGGGATGAACTTTGCAATGGATATGTACCTAATACGTAATTTTTTTTTTAATATTAGCTCATATACCATTAATCACAGAGTATTATATAACATGCAGCTTGCTGTTACAAACTGTTGCACAAAGCCTTATATATATTGCAACAAGTAGAATATGATACTATTCTGCATTTGATTTTATAAGCAGAATATAAAGAATGGAACATAGTTTTTAAATACAGTCTCGATCCCAGGTGACCACAGCATTGAAGTGGTATCACTGACGAATTCTAAGTCCATTTGTTTACAATATAAGTGGTTTACTTAAAATAAGCCTAGGAGAATTCTGTAATGTCTTTAAATTGAAGTCAGCGTGGTCAAGCGAAACGATAAACTTATTTCCAGACCGTTATTGTGTTTACGTCTACTGAGGTAATAAGGCTTAGTTTCAATGCATAAAACAAAACTATGATTTTCATAATATATTATTGTTTTTTAAAGTATTCTGTATGGAAAGCGAACCAAAGAAGTCAGTCTGAAATTCTAATTTCATTAATCATGTAATTTTGAACATATCATAGATGTCATGATGTATTCTGCTGGACACACGATAAAAGGAATGCTATTTGAATTTATATAAATTTATCGCCGAGAATCCATCATTCAGTACAGTCTTATTAAAAAACAAAATCATTACCAACAAATAAAATTAACAAGATCTTATCTTCTTGTGACACCAAAATAAGATTCTGTCTGGATGCCATTAGATTTCAGAGCAAAAAGTTGACAATGTCAAAACAAAAGAAACAGAAACTCTAACAATGACACACTTGTATGTGAGGGGATGGGAGGGGAGGGTAGGGACGGGTATTGGAGGGTATGGGAGGGGATGAGAGGAGATAAAAGGGAGGGAAGGAGGGGATGAGAGGAGATAAAAGGGAGGGAAGGGTAAGGGAGGGTATAAGAAGAGATGGGAAGGGAATGGGGGGTACGGGATGAGACGGGATGGGAAGGGATGGGAAGGAGAAGACGCGAGAAAATGGGAGGTAATGGGAAGGAAGGGGATGGGGAGAAAATGGGATGGAAGGGGGTGGGGAGGGGAAACGACGGGAGAATAAGTAAACTCAGCAATATATTTAATTTAAAAATTATATATAATAACAAGGATGTACTGAATTATAATCGGTTAAAAATGATACCTTAAAATGAAAAAGTGATTGTAACTTAATAAACATCCAAAGGTGCATGGTCTTCAAAAATAATAGAGCTATATTCAACTGAAGAAACAAATTAATATGGTTTAAACTCTTATAGCCATAAATGACAATTTATCACAGAGTGGTTGTTCTTGTTGAACTATAATCTCTGCTACGTATAATCTCATCCTAAAGCTCTCCAAATAGAAAAGATTAAACCTTTAATAACACGAGTTATTCTAATACAGATCACAACAACCAATATAGCCAAGGTAGTTTCATATTGAAAGATGAGGGGACAAAAATACTTGAGAGATGTAGTAAAACAGGCGTGGCTACAAATCTAAGGTTTCCGAGAATTGCATGTCAAATTTATTTATTTATTTTTTTTTTTTTAAGACACGTAATACTTTATTACTACAACGACTGGAAACAACTGTTTAGTTAACTGGTACCCTTAACTTAAGAAAACGGAACAGACTGAGCAACAAAGAAGGAGGGAAGTCAATGCGACTAAACAAGAAAGACCTCGGGAGGCCGAGCAAGTCAAGTTTATGATGGCAGGAGAATAATATACTTTAGCAGAATAAAATTCGTAGGTTCAATAGTATGATGATAAATGGATGTTATTTCCAGTTTATTGGTTCTTATCCCTGCTAAACTTCTAATCAGTTAAAAATTAATATGCTTCAGTTCGAGATGTCAGAACAGCACAGAGCACAATTCATCAACTGAGCATGTAGATTAATTAAATGAGTATCAATTTATAAATTTTCTTAGAAGTAGTCATCCGAGTTTCATACGGGTCTTGATTAATCACAAGGACTGATTTTAAAAGAGATGGACTTGTATCTCTTCATTCTTTGAATGGTACTTTGCATGGACAAATTCTGAGCAGTTTGTCCAATCGAAGAAAAGTGATAACAGGGGTCAAAGGTGTATGCTGCTGAGAAACGGGAATGTTAATCCAAATCCTTTCAGAAAATATGCTCAAGCATCTACCAACCAAAATCAACATAAAACAAGAGTTCAAAGAGTCATGTGGAAGCTAGGGAGAAAACACGTCATCACTTTCTATTGCACTATGATCAATAAATTGCATAACTCTTGGATCAAAGCTACGAGGTGAAGATGATGCACTGGAACTATGCTCAGATTCGTCAGCAAGGGCTTGAGCTCTTGCCTCGGCATAACATGGGAGATTCCAAGTATTTTCATAATTAAAACAGGACTCGCTGGATGGTGAAGTGCCACTCATGCGACTGCAAGACAGATTTCATTTATCAGAATCAATGTTGAACAATAGCAGAAATCAGAATTGAAGCAAGAAGTATAAACGTGTCAGCATGGAACTTACTCACATAGATTTATTTTTTCTTCTTCAGGATATGGTGCTTCTTCGTCAGAGAGCTCTTGAACATTGGTCTGATCAGTACTTGCGGTTTCCTTGGGAGGCGTTTGGAGTGGTAGCAGAATTTCCTCAAAGATCTCGCGGTCCCCTTCAAGAGCGACAATATTCCTGTTGGTGGATATTGCAGCACGGACCGCGGCACCTAAAAGGTAAAATTGTTAGTTTCGTATTGTAGCTGATTAGAGAAATATAAAACTAATTATTTTGAAATAAAAAACTCAACGATTGAATTTCATACCTGTTCCAGCTGTAAGGTCGACAATCGTGCCATTTAATGGACAGGTTCCAGAAATGAGGGAATGCAGTAAAGCATATGACTTCTCTTTCGCGCCCCTCCATGGCTTGCCGTCACTCCGTTTAAGACAATCCTTATCGGTAACAAAGTTGAATAGCACATCGTCCTTTGCCAAGTCAGTCATGCCCATTCCCTTGCTCGAAGGGAGGAGTAGAGGCTTTGGCTGCCTAACTACCGAGGCCCCAAAGGATCGGACAAGCAGGAACGCCTTGAATTTCAGAGTCTAACAACCAAGACAGACAAAACATTATGATCGCATTCTCAAAAATAATCACAGGTAATACACATACGCAGAGTTCCAGAGATTTCTTACAAAGCTGCCGGGGTCCGTGGGATGAATCAGGTGAAGAGCGTTGATAATTGACCACTCCTTCATGTCCTTTAGATCGTTCTTGTTGAGAAAAGCAATCAACTCCTTCTTGAAGTGTAGGCTATCGGGACCAAAAATTAACAGAGCTCCATCGTCGTGCAAGTAACCACCACAAAAACCAATCACAAATTTAATGAAGGACTTCACTTGATTGTTCCAGGCAGGTACTTCTGTGGGTGGGTCGGAGACACCAGGAACCGGGAGACCGTCTGGAAAATCCGCAATAACGAGGTCGACTCCTGGCTTGAGCATGATCTTCCCCGAAAAATAAAAATCTCGTTTCTCTCCAGCCTGAATTCCCACAAGAGGCATTTAGTTACATGATCAATAAAATTATGTGCTAAATTAAAATACAGTTAAGGATTGATCGATTTACCTTGAGGAGTAAGTGAACCATGTCGTCAAAGCTCTTGGGGAATTTCTTGTGCTTGTTCTTATAGTCCATCATATTCGGAAACGTGTCGTTCAGGATCAATACTGCCGAGCTATGGGCTGAAGTGGATGATGGCTGGGAAATGACCAAGGACTTCAGTGATGGAGGAATGAGTGGGGTACCTGAGTCTGGGTCCTGAACTTCGACATGCGGCTTTTTCTGAACTTGAGGTTTTGGTACAGGGGACTTAGTAGGGATAGGAGCTACCTCAGCAGGAGGTTCCTTCTCAACAATGTCGCCACTCGCTGCCGTGGTAGCAGGAATGTCCTCATCAAAAGTTTCTTCGACCTCGGCAGCTTTTCGTTTTGCACCTCGAGACTTGCTTGCACCAGCAGCCTTTCTGGTCTTCTTTGGCAAGGTGGGAGAGGCACCTGCTTGTGCTGGAGCGGGGGCAAGGGTCGCAAGTGTGGGTTGGAGCGAGTCCCTCAGTTGCACATCAAAGGGAGGGGGCTTCTTGACAGGGCAGTCAAGGTACCATCCACAACGATCATAGTGACAGATGTCCCAAGCCTTAAGAATAGCTGGGGTGAACATGCACTCAGGACTAGTGGTATCCAGGTATGTGGGGAAGAAGGCAGGTACCCGGGTCACTGCTTTCCTAGGGAGCAAAATGTACTTAAAATACCTGTACAGAATTCTCCTCAATGCTGGCTGGAAATTTGGTTGTTGATCCTTTGTTTTGTTCTTGTGTGCCTGATCTGGTCCCATGAATTCCCTAAAAAAAGCTATATCCCAAAGGGAGCAACGCATGCCCTCGACATAGTCAAAAATACTCTCAATTGGGTTCTCGCCATCTGGGCAGTAATTGATTCTCACCCCCAGGTCAGTGACCACTGCCTCGAAGAGCTCCTCCGCTTCTACTGCCAACTGCGCAAACCGGTAGGCAATTAGTACAATTTAAGTCACGGCATTACGGTTTAAACAATTACAATCTAATTCTTATTCCTGATGATATTTTAGAGAAGCAATATCAAACGAACTTGAGTAGCGTCGTAGTCAATCAGTAAAGCAATGCTATCAGCATATCAATCACTACGGGGGGTTAAAGAACAACATGTCAATAACTGAATGCAAAACTGCAAGCGGACTCAAGCACACATAAAAAGACACTCAAATATAATCATGCTTAGCTAATATAGACACACAAATATTTAAAACAAAGTATTCTTAAGATACTACAGTTAATAGATTCAAATAAATTTACCCCGATAGTTAATGAATTAGACAACACAATCAACATATTATTTAGTTACAGCCGGTTACAAAGAATATGGTAATAATTTAATGCATTCAAAATCATGGCAAATGTGTGTAGCAAACTTCTGCTTCGGTTCTGCTTCGGTACTGCCGTTAACGGCAGTACATTTTCAGTCACCAAAATTGTGACAATAAATGAATTAAAATGTACTGCCGTTAACGGCAGTACCGAATCAGAAATAAGCTAAACATACATCATGTGCTGTTAGGATGCCTAAAAGTAAAATCTGCCTTGCATACAGAGACACGATGGAATAAAAAGACGGGAGAATTTTAGTCACCAGCAGTAGAAGAAAACGCAAAATGGTACTGCCGTTAACGGCAGTACCGAGACAGCGAGTCATATGAATTAAATCATGGATTTAAAACGAGTACACCTAAACATACAGCATATGATGTGTATGGATAAATCAGCCTAAACATAGGGATACATAGAAACGCTGCTTTTAAAAAAAGGGAGAACTTTGGTACTGCCGTTAACGGCAGTACATTTTCAGTCACCAAAAAACGTACTGCCGTTAACGGCAGTACATAGACAGCGTGTCGCCGAGTCGAAAGCTTTGACAAATTGAAGTCACACGAATCCAATTCAACATAAAACATGTGATGCGTAGCAAATTTTGCCTTGCATAAAGAGACATGCGATTTTAAAAAAAAGAAGACATTGGTACTGCCGTTAACGGCAGTACATTCCGAGCTCATTCCCGTGAGATGAAAATGGGACAGATATGTACTGCCGTTAACGGCAGTACCATAGCAGCAGAGCACAATATTAATTAAAGGGGAGATAAACATCATAAAAATTAAAGCATATAATTCATATCAAACCAAATAAGCTAAGTCGATTAAAATAAAATACCTGTGCCCACCATGTTGCTCGGTGAAGCCATGGAGGAAATACTGTATCTGCAAATGATGGCTTTGGAAACCTGTGAGATTTGCGAATGGACTCAGGAGAATTCCAGCGTTCTAACCACTTGATCTTCATCTTGGTTGGAATAGCAGACGTGGCGAACATGTGGAGTTTCTCCTGCTGCATTTCAGGAGACTCGTTCTTCTCATAATGAATTTTTACCTGTTCCAAAAAAGCAGGTGTATGCTTCGGATCCGCGACCGGAAGGAATTTTCTGAGCTCTCCTTGTTGCGTGGCAACAACTTTCTCCACGGCCAACCTAACCCACTCGTCTACAGACTTGTTGGTCCACATATGCTTCTCTGGATACATTTCGTAAAATCGCAGCTCTGCATTTGAGGCTGCTTCACCTATTTCTTGCTGCGATATTACCATGGTATGAAGTTAGAATAGCAAGATTTTCTGAAAAATAAAACAAAGAATCAGGAAACTTAGAAGTTCAGAATGAGTACCTGATATAGGAATGCATTAAGGGACTCAACAGTAAGGGTGTACCAAGTACGCTTTGCCCCAGCCTGTTTTTTCTTGGCACTTTCAATTGCTGCAGGTGGTACAAGACCTTCAAAATAGCTGAAAGGTTGTGGTGCTACGCTCTGGATCCTAAAGAGTTTGTGAACCATATTCGTTGTCACGTGTGATTTCTGGTTCCTCCTGTTTAGCAGTCGAACACTCAGTATCAGCTATGATCCCATGTATAAAAAAAGAGCAGAAGGTCAATGCAAAATGGAGCTTACCAATTGACTTCGTGTAATGCCGCAATGACTGCAGGTATATCGCCTTTTGGATCGAGTACGATGCTCTCCACCCTATAGTGCCAATTTATGTCCCGGGGGTGATACTCATTGATGATTGAATACCACGCTTGCAGCCGGTGATTACCGTCCCACACCTGAAACATCTTGTTAGAAAACATTCTTAAATCTTCGTCCTCCTGGAGAGTCTTCTCAAAATCTTCATTAACTTCTCTCCATTCCGGGCTCCAAGTGCTTGTAATAGCCGGTGAGACATCGACGGTGTGGCCGAGGTTATCCTGTAGAGCAACGTAAAAGAATCCGTTCCCTTCTAAGTAACCAGTCTTTACAAAGAATGAGGCCAGCTGTGAAACATCCGTCTTCAGATAAGGCCGCACGACTGGCAACGATATCATTCTACAAAGTGGAATAAACAGTCTTCCCTTAGTCCTTGGCTCCCATTTCAACTGATCAAGCCGAGACGCAGTATTTGGTATCTCCTTCTCTACCAAGTCGTGCAGCTTTGCCTTCACCTCGCTCTCTGTCAATGAAATAGCTTCTGCAATACATGCAATGATAATCTTATTAATACAATATTTCAATGCTTCGTAACTTTAATTACAACGGATCACTAATCAAATGAAGATGTACGCAACGAGTCATTCAAAAGATCCTCGAAATTATTATGCCGTTAACCAGAGTACCTAAATACAGGTAAGAATAAGTATCTCCAAATCCAATACTATAGTATTGCCGGTAACAGAATTAGCCTAGTTGTCAATATTATCATTGAAAACATCAGCGAATTAGTACTGCCGTTAACGGCAGTACCAAAACAACGCATCAGAACTTACACAAAGGCACTTCTGATTTTCCAAGAAAGATAAAAAATTCAAAGAAGAAAGCATCCATTTATGTACTGCCGTTAACGGCAGTACATTTAGAGGGAACTTCATACTGTTGCTAAGCGAACAGCATGAAATACATAATAGCATGGAATTGGTACTGCCGTTAACGGCAGTACATTTAGAGACCCACCCGTACCCACATACTCTGACATGATAATGTACTGCCGTTAACGGCAGTACATTTAGAGACCCACTCGTACCCACATACTCTTACCTGATAATGTACTGCCGTTAACGGCAGTACATAAATCTATTATAATATACTATGCTTGCTAAGCGAACAATGCATAGAAAATAGCATGGAATTGGTACTGCCGTTAACGGCAGTACATTTAGAGGGAACTTCATACCCAACATCAATGGCAATTAAATGTACTGCCGTTAACGGCAGTACCGATAGAGCGAGTCATATATTGAACAAAGCATCTAAATGCACTATTTGTTTGCTTATTTGTTTGGACATAGCATCTGAAGGCATACATTAGTCACTATTTGTTTGAACAAAGCATCTCAAGGCAACCAGACACTGCTTCAAACGTCATTTGTATGGCCTCTGCCGTGAGTGGAAATGCAATTGAATTATATAAAGCAAGTCAAAATAACCAAACAACTCATCTGTCGTTAACGGCAATACGTTTAAGTTAGTATTTTTTTTTTAATATTATTGTGTCAAATGGTACTGCCGTTAACGGCAGTACCTCTGGGCCAAAACTTACGAACAAGAGAAAAAACGAGCCTTGATACCTATGCGGTAATTCTAGGTCGATAATTAAAACTTAAGGTCAAATTAATTACATACACAAGAATATTAGAATGATTGAATTTTGGAATTCTGGAATAGCCAGGGTGCTAAACAGCGCATTTCAATGACAGGAGACAAATGGCTGTAGGATAACAATTACCACAGATTGTCTAGATCCTATTGACACTGTAACCTAGACTCCAATGCAAAGACAGTGATATGCGAATACATTATACAAATTTGTACTGCCGTTAACGGCAGTACAATTATTAACCATTCAAATATCTTAGTGTCCACACTTCTGTGCAAAGAAGAAGCCGGATTAACGACAAGGAAGATGCGTGTTTTGTACTGCCGTTAACGGCAGTACGATTTCGGAGTTCTATGACAACCGATTGAGTCAACACGCCTATGGATTTAAAAGCCACGATAATGTACTGCCGTTAACGGCAGTACTATGGCAAGCACCTGTTAGTTGTGGACACCAAGAATTTCACACTTGTAGATTTCGAGCAGATTTCAGCTGAATCCCGTAATTGCGAACCACGAATTTATACTGCCGTTAACGGCAGTACTATTTCCAACCAAGTGCAGAACTGCAGATGCATTTACAGAAGTCCATGAACCTTAACTATCGACGCTGGTGTACAACATGAGCATCGAGCTATGATTTAAACATCAAACTTTTAAATCTATCAACTTCAGTGATAACCTAAATAAATTATCTTAAGGAGTAGAAACTATCGCACTTTGGTCTACTTTGCTGCCTGCGAAACCATTGCTAGACCCCAGTCCCAACAAAATCAAAATGAGCTGCAATAAGAAAGTCACAAGATGGGTTATACAATTACCTTCAGATGGCTCCGGCTGTTCCTCAGTCTCGGCATCATCTTCTGGGTCATCATTGTCACCGCGATGTCTTCCCTCTGTCCGTTCCTCATCCTCCATAGCCTCGGGTTCTTCCATGGCCTCGTCTTCATCACCCACTTCAGAAAGCGGCACTCTTGACGCCTTGCCCTGCGTCACCTCCTCGTCTGATTGCTCCGGGGCATCAACCAGCGGCTCCATTCTCTGCGACTCAATCGGCAGCAATAATTACAGATAAAAGAACGAAACGAAGAAGTGCTAAACCTCAAGACCTCCTGACCTCTTACGCCATATACAATCCAGCAACAAACTCCAAACCAAAGAAATGTAGTTTGCCCTAACCCTAAAGCCATGGAAAGGAATCTAGACTTGCGCAGGACTAGCTATCATAAGGAGTACCCAATTAACGGAAAAGGAGACGATTTGACATTCTGGAACCGCTTAATAGTGTTTTCAGAGTTGTGTAAATGTTGGCAGATGGAACTACTGATGGTAAGCTATCACGGTAAAGCTCAGTAATCTATTTCATAAAGAAATTTGTAAATGATAAGATAAAATATGTCATACCTTATTTCCAGCGCTTACACTCGTATCAGATTCCACGACTTTCGGGTTCTGATGCTTGACACGCCTTCCGTAACGCAATGTGCTGTCTTCTTCAATGCCCCCTAATGCTGAGTCTCCGTCTGTCTTCTCGAAGTCTAATGCTCTAGTTATGCCATCCTTCTGAAATCTTTCAGCCTCTTTTCTAGCTCTAGCCATCTTACTACGTCTAAGGGCCTTAGTGCTACTAAAATGAGATGACACTTTCTTTCGCCGCTTCTTAGGTATAGCCAGCATAGCACACTCAAAACATCAAGAGGCAAACAGCAAAATGATAGGTTACACTCATAACAGCAAAATGCACACACACCCTAGAAAATAGATGACAAGAGCTTCAGTCAGTTCTTATATAGAGTCCTCTCATAATAACGAAAAATACATGGATGAACGATATCTGTCCTTTACAAAATTGACATTCACTTGAATCTGCAGACTTTCAAATCGTGCAAAGCCAAAATTTAAGGGATTTTCTATTTTCAACTAGAAATAACAATTCCAATACCAGTTCTAACTAGAATTTATTTCAAAGACGGCTATGCCTAATTCTGTGCAAACATTAGACGAGTAGAAAGTGGACCATGATGCGATTATAAAAAATACTTTGGAATGACACATCTGCACACCAAACGACGGCTCCATAATTGATTCATTCTATTCTCTAGTACTCCTTTTCATCTACGAATATGAGATATATAGAATTCACTTTAATGAATGTAAAATTCTACTTAGAATAAATAGAGTGATCACAATGTCCTATTCCTCTCAATTCGTGTTCACAAATTCCTTTAGCCCCAGTTCGTTCTATCAGCACATCTAAGCATGGCTCATATCCCTGCAGACAGAGTGTTAGGCATGGCCGTGCTCAGAGCACAGGGTGTTGGTATTCCACTTACAGTACGTGTAGATGAGGATGGCTTGGCCCTTGTGACGGCACAACGCCTTAGCCTCAGATTTCACTTCAGAGAGGAGACTATCTGTTTAGAGGAAGAGATTTATGATGATGAGACAAATGAGATTACACATACGCTAGATCAGGTTTCTGAGAAAGATGATGATGATAACAGGTTCTGGAACCTTTATCCTGGTAGATACAGAGTTTATGGTCTTACAGAGTCCCAGATGCAGGCGTCTACTGAGATTCTAACTCCTCGTAGATCATCTACTGTTCAAACTCCTCTGCCTCGTGATGTGAAGGTTAAGGTAGAGCCTGGCTTGGACACTCCTGATGTAACACCAGTCATCTCTCTCTCGTCAGATGAGGAGACTAGTCCTGTCAAGGCATCACCTGCTTTGCCTAGAGTGACTCTAGTATCTAGCACGCCAGCTACACTACCAGTTAAATGTGCCAGTACCTCACAGACATCAAAGGAGCAGACTGTCAATGTACTGCCACTCATTATGACTCTTGCAGAGAGACCTGGGAGGAAAAACATTCTGAAGAGAATAGATTTCTCCACAGTTCGTCAGGAGAAGGTGGAGTACTTACCTGCAGTCTTCAACAACAATGTGATATTTGAGCTCCCTCCAGTTGGTGACGGGGCTTCCAAGACACAGGCGAAGGCTATGAAGGGGATGGACAAGCGGTACGACGGCCACATTTGGACGAAGACAATCACTACCAACATCACTAACGAGTTCGGCCTGTCGTTCCGCTATTCCAGCTGCGCTGGTTGGCTGCGCTGCGTCAACAAAGAATGTGAATTTCTCAACCGTCGACCTCGAATCGTTGAGGTAAACGAGACTGAGTTTGAGGGTAGTACCCTCCAACCTTTTACAGTGAATCAGCCACCCCCAGCGGATGCAACACTTGTCTGCAAGGTATGTAAAGAGCCTCCTGCATGTATTGCTATATGCGGAGCCAAGATTTATTATGTTCTAGGTAAATCCAACCAGACTAGGGCATGTATCCATCAAGGAACACATAATCATCCAGTGAAAGTTGGAGACTATAGAGACACTAAGGAGGAGATCAACAGCTTGATTGAAGAACAGGTGGAGAATACTCCCCGGGCTACGAAGAGCGCCGTTGTCCTGGAGGCCAGCAAGATTCTGATTGGAAACTACCTTCTACAGCCTGAGGACGCTCCACCGAAGAAGCTCACTATGGAGGAGCTCATTCCTGTACTTGACCGGTGCAAGGACATGGCTTCCCCAAATATCCGCAACAAGGTGATGACGTTCAAGCGAATTGCAAGGTACGGAGTGATGGACGCCATCACCAAACTCCGTGGGATCAGTTTGTGGGCCTTCGTCCAGGAGAACAAGTTCCCGGGCCAAGGAGCTGACAGAGAGAAGGTCTTCGTCTTCAAGATGTCAGAAGTTGGGCCGGGTTCTGGTGTCGACTTAGTCACCAGAATGCAACCTGGTGGGGATCTTGACAATGCTTGGATTATGTTCGACCACGTGAAGCGTGTACGGGATTGGTCCACGATGGCTTGCCATGTTTATGACGCCACCTACTGCCGCGTCATGACGATCGCAAGTTGCGACATGCAATCCGAGGACACCGAGGCTCAGCTGGTCTTCTGGAAGAACCTGAACAGCGTTATGGAGAGGAATGGCGTTGCAGCGCCAAACTTCAAGGGGTTCATGGCGGACAACGCACAAGCAAATTGGAATGCGGTGCGTATTCTCTACGGAAACGGCAACAAAGAAGACAAAATGGAGGATCGGGAAAGGTCATGCTTGTTCCACTGGACCCAGAACATGGTCCAGTACACTGACAAGTACTTCCCCGAAGAGCTCCGGGAACAGCACAAGAAGATGTGCAACCAGTATAGGACAGCAACGACTTTGACAGAGGCGGACACTCTTTATCACGCGTTGCAGGCATGGTGGATTTCTACTGGGGTCCTGGGAGAGAAGGCCCTAACCAATCTGGGGACTTGGCTCGCATTCTGGCACCACCGCTATCGTCAGTGGGGTGGATTCATGTCTGCGGTATGATGCTACTAAACCCTGCTGCTGTACTTGTTTTCTGTACAGGTAAATTTACTCGACATCACTTCTATAATTGATCCTAATTATTGTAATTGCTCAAACTGCAGAAATTTACTGAAGAAGAACTCACAGAGATGCCGACGTGTAACCTCGCCGAAACAGTTCACAATAAGTGGTTACAAGCATCAAGCAACAACGGCAGCGACCTCTATGTTGCCACTGTGGACGATTACGTCCGGGGCTTTCTGCAGGTTGTAAACTACTACCAGTTCCTGAAAGGAGATGTAGGCGGAACTGGACCTTCAAAGAAGGAACTCAAGCTTCGAATGGCGGAACGCTTGGCGAAGAAAACAGGAAATCCTAAAGTCCTTAAAGATCCCATGCTGGATATGCCTGGTGCAGATGAGTTCTGCACCCGTGAGCCTGTCCTGGCCGGAGCAGAGGTGTTTGGATCACAGAAGCGTAAGGCGGACGTTCCCATCGGAGCTGACGAGGAGTCACACCGACCAGACAAGGTTAACTTCTCACGTCCCAGATGTGTTGGACGCAACGTTCGAGCTCGCACTGTCCAGCTGCCCATCATCGTGGAAGACGATTCTGAAGAAGAAGAGGCCCGAGAATCTCCCGCCCAAGAAGCTTATTCGCCCCCAACGTCTCCTGTGAACGAGGTCGGCGTTCGCCATGTCAACTATGTTGAAGAAACCAAGGTTGATGTGAAGGAGTGGCACATTGCAAGACTTCACAAAGCTTCTGCAAAGTGCTGCTGGGCCCAAAGAGCTGGTACAAAAAAGAAGTGCACTGAGAGAATTGTCAGGGGCCCAAACTTCACTGCTGCACCGACCTACACCGGAGTCTGGACAAACTATCGCAGGAATACGGTTGAGAGGACAGAGTTTTTCTTCTGCTCTGATGATATTGAGCGCTGCGTGAAAGGCACAAGGCGCAAGTGGGTTGCACACTACTCCAAGGACCTCGAAGTGCCGCCGATTCCAGAGGTGTGGCCCGTAAAACTAGGTACTAACCTGAAGCTTAATGAGATCCTCGCCCTTGAAGCTGCAGGGTTCCAACTCCCGCCAAAGAAGCCTGTCTCCCCAAGACGTCTCTTCTCGTCTGCTCCGCCTCCTGCAAACCTCGCTTCGTTGCCGATTCCAGCAGAGGCTGACCGCTACCCTGGTAAGCGAGATGGGAAGATGGTCAAACGCACAGCAACTCGACCTAACCCAGCGCAGCGACTCTCCATGGGCTCCTCTCAGTCCCTCAAGGCTCGCCTCCGTTCCATCACCATGATACCTCATCCAGGCCATGGTTGCATCATCGGGCTGGATTCGGGCGTTGCTCCAAACATCACAGAGTACAACATCACCATCACCTCTTACCCAAGTTGCACTTGTCCAGCATTCAAGAAGACGATGACTAAGTTTCGAGGTAAGATACAGTTTTCATACTGTAAACATATTTATTACATCCTTTTAAAGGTTTGCAACCGTAATCCGGAGGCCGAGCTTTTCATCCATGCGCCTACCTTTAGTTTCAACGAAGTCAAGCTAGTCCTAGAGAGCGGAATCTTGACACACCCCTTGGCCAGAAAATAGGAGGCACTATACTATTACGGTCTCAAGTATGCATAGTGGACAGTGATACATGCGGATACTTAGCCCGAGGTGATTGAATTTTTCCTTGTACTGAGTCAGCAATACAAATCTCGTATTGCCTATTTCAATATAAAGGTTTTGTCATTCACATTTATTACATTGTATTACAATAGCATTCATTTCAACAAGTGGCATTTGTTATTTATATCAACGCACAATTGGACTGTACTCACTCCATGAATACATTCAAATATATATTTTATTCCTTGAACTTAATGCGTTTAGGTATCCCCTTCGCATTTTCAGCACAATCACGAACTACCTCCTGCACTACAGGACAAGCTACATTGACATTCATTGTTCGTTCCCTAATTGGCACTTGTCGTGGGCGGGGACGTTTCAACAATGGAATAGCTTCACTCTTTCCAAGTAATGCCTCCCTAGAATAAGTCCCCGGTGGAATCTTCCCGACCTTGGAGTATGCATGAGGTGCCAAAGGGACAATCGGTTCCTCCTGAGGAACTACGAGAACGCGTGGCTCTTCTACAGCCACTATGTCTCCTATCACATCTATTTTTGCTTCCACGCCATCATTTTCAGAATGCTTTTCATTGCACCCATTCAACTCCTCTTCCCCCTCGACCTCCTCATACGGATGAAATGGGCCAAGGACATCACCAAGTGAGATAGTGGTTTCCCCGGCAACTTCCATATCACAACACGCTCTTCTTGGAACTTGATTCAAGAAGAGCACGAACAAAGAGGATGAGAGCTTCTACTGCCACTACTTAAATATTGAGGAGGTAGATGCTCGGCGCCCTTGAATAGTGGGATATATAAGAAGGTTTAAATATTATAACACTCCATGGCATGAGTAGGTTTGTCATCACTGTTTTGATTAATTTGTAGACAAAATACCCTAAACCATCAATGGAGAATGAACTAGAAGGTCTTTCAAAAGATAAAAGATAAAAAATGAAAAGTTAAAGACTTAGAAGATAGTAAACTAGAGGACGAATGAAAAAAAAAAAAGTGATTAAAAAAAATAGAAATCAAAAAAGATAAAAGATGATTATATATATATATATATATATAAATATATATATATATATATATATATATATATATATATATATATATATAAATTGAAGAAAAAAAAGAAAACAGTGTAAAATAAACTAAAATTAATGATAATAGAAAATAAGAACAATGAAAAGATAAAACGTATGAAAGTTGAAAATAATTAAAAAACGATTAAAGATAAAAAGAATAAATGATAAGGAAGAGTTAAAAGATAAATGTTAAAAAAAATTAAAAATTAAATAAATATAAGATAATAAATGCAACTTCTAGATGATGCATTAATACGAACCGTAAATAGTATTTAAAAATAAAACCAGGAAGGAAATAACACAAATGAAAAATTAAAATTTTCAGAAATAGTGAATTCCAGTCCACGGTTATAGGGTCATAATAATTACCAAAAATAGTAATATTCTAAGAATATGCTAAAAATATTCTGAGAATATTCGAATTTGCTAATAATAGTTTTTATTTTTAGTAATAATGTTACTGTTTTTAGATTTAGCCCTCTATTTTCTGCTCGTCGCTCACCAAATCTCCGCTCGCCGCTCTCCGCTCGCCGCTCGCCGCTACCATACAAGCTACCCCCCACTGCAACGCAATTGAGGGATTTCAGACGTCCTGATTACCTTTGCACATATCCGCTGAAATAAATTCCCCAGTCGAATTATGGTTTCACGGACACCTCGGGAGAGAATGTTCCGTACAGCAGCAGGGAGTACTTGTTGGAGCAGAACGTGATGATCGTGGCTCTTGAGTCCATGTAGCTTCTTCTCCCCCAAGTGTTTCGTCAATGTACTCGAATATCCACTAGGCACTTTAGTACGTGAAATCAGTGACAGGAAACTTGCCTTCTCAGATTCTGTGAAGACATAGGGTGCACGAGGCTTCATGTAATTCCCTGAGTTGCTCAAAACTAGGTGTAAGTTACGCATCTTCCCTGCTTGCTCCATGTCGCGTCTTGTTGCCGGTGTGTCTTTATCTCCGAATAAATGCTTCAGCACGTTGTCTGACAAATTGCGCTCTATGTGCATCACGTCAAGCGTGTTCCGGATAGGTAAGTCCTGCACTCACGTTCAAACAGGTAGTTGTCATACCAGTGTATTGTGAAAGCAAAATGCTACGAGCTGGAAACATGCTATGGACTCACCAGCGTAGCATGCATACACAGTCGTTAGTATTGGGGCTCAAATCCTGCTTTCTGTCCAATGACCTTGGGCAAGTCTAGTTTGTTACGATATAGATTCGAAATCAATACAAAAAGCAAAGGGATGCAAGACAGATTTTGGGAAACGGTTAGTGATGAATAAAAAATTTAAAAAAAAAAAAAAAAAAAAAAAAAAAAAAGAAGATAAAACAATCAGCATAACGAGCTTCAGATCTGTACCAATATCTTGCTATTGTTGAGCAACGTTTGGATTGAACAGAGTTAAAGCACTCAGGCACTACGATTATATGTCAATTCGCATAGTATTAATTCTAACAGCATTAACTGTAAGAGCATTAACTGTATTAACCAAAGCGTCTCTCAAAGCATTAAGCGTATTATCATAATTGTTTCAAGCATGCAGTGATTTCATGAAGAAAACCTAGTACACTAAGCATCACTAACAATTGTCATACTCTGAATAACGAAGAGGGGAAACACTTACTCTCCAATAAGGAAGCTGGAATAACGCTGATATCCTCTTCACTCCAGTTGTCCTCGCTGGATCGGCAGAGGCTGGCCCTTGTGCCAATGAAACCCAGTTCTCCCGAAGTTGTCCCCAACGAAGAGTCTCAGTGGCTGTAACCTTTGGTGGTGGATCACGTTGCTCAGGCAAATTGTCAAATTCTGGTCGAGCTAATCTCCAAGGGTGTCCACAAGGTAGGAAACGACGGTACTGGCTGTCATATACGTTCTTGTGGAGAGCTAGAGAGCGCCTCGAAATAGTGTTGGGACCGCAGATTGGACATCCTCGGTATCCTTTTGTAACGCAGCCGGCCACAATCCCGTATGCCGGGAAATCGTGCATCGTCCATAAAAGAATTGCCTTCATATTGAAGCGATGGCTGCCCATATACATAGAGGCATCTTCAGTCGGAACACCAGTGTGCCATAGAATCATAAGTTCTTCAAGTAGAGGTTGCAAGTAAATGTCGAAATTGTCACCTGTAACTGACTTCTTCCCTGGTATTATGAGACTTAACATTATAAAATGTTTTTTTGTTGTCATCCAGGGAGGAAGGTTGTAATTCAATATCAAGACAGGCCACGTACTCCAAGTGGACCGTTTGATTGAGAACGGATTCACACCATCAGTGGCAAGACCTAGGCGTAAGTTGCGTGGCTCAAAAGCAAACTCGTCCTTCCACTTCCAGTCCACAAACTTCCATTGATGTGAGTCTACTGCACCTCGCATCACTCCATCCTCACTCCCATGTCGAGCGTGCCACGTCATATAAGAAGCTTGAACTGGCGTACTATACATTCTTTGAAGTCTAGGGATTAAAGGAAAATGCCTTAATACCTTGATGGGGACCTTTGACTTTCCCACTTGCCTGTACCGCTCCGCCTGACACTTCGGGCATCTCTGCAAATCCTTATACTCCGCGCCTCGGAATAAAACACATGTGTTTATGCTTGGACAGCAGTGTATCGTCTCATACTTTAGACCAAGCTGCTTCAACACCTTCGAGGCCATATATTCATTGTGAGGGAGAGAGTTCACAGATGGTAGAATACTTTGGCTGAGGATCGCAAATATCTCGTTGACCAGCATATTTGAGGCCCCGTGAGTCCTAAGAGAATTCAGTAACAATAAAGTGCCGCCTAGTTGAGTTAATCCTGACCCTGCAAAGAGTGGAGTCCTCGCACTCTCCTCCAACAGTTGATGTCGTGTAGGACGATCTGCATCCATCGCCTCTAGATCATCATTGCGCATATTCTCCTCCTCCTGGTCACCAGTCCTTGGATCATCAGTAGCAGCTACGTTTCCCTCATATTCTTCTACATTTAAAGGTTCCATATCGGGTCCATCTCCTCCTGTACCATCAAGGTCTGCTGCAAAATTCTCTTCTTCGTCAACATTCCGCTGTGCATTGCCGATATTGCCAACAAGCCCATCATAAACGTGAAATGCATGTTGAACGAGCCCCTCCATATCCGCTCCTTCATCTAACTCTCTATCAGTCTCCATCCGCAAACCTCCTCTCCTATTTCCGTACTCCTCTCTAATATCTGCATCCCACTCTACATCCGATTGATCCTGCTCAAATCCCTGCAGTTCAAACGGAGCACGACTAGGTGAATGACAGTGTGTGTCATGTTAACCCTTCATTATAATTGGATAACAATTTATCAAAGCAGCGCAAGCGAAAGGGACATGAGGTTACTACTCACCGTCGTAGAGCCCCTGAGAAAGGGATGACGTCCATATTTGCGCAGATGATCGCGTACCACAGCCCGGTGACGGTAAGATCTATTTTCGCCTAAGCATATATTACATGGACAGACGCGTTTTCGAGCTCGGGTCCTATCCGCAAGTAACTCCTCACGGAATGTCAATTTCTGATCACGCGCAGCCTGTCTCCTCCTATCATATAGCGGTAATGCTCCAACCTCCTCCATGTCGTCTCATAAGTGATAATCATACAACAAATTATTGCCAGTAGCTCCGCATTCTTCACAGTAGATTGTTTCTCGACGGGTCGTGAGTCTCTAGAATCATGCTTTGATCATGCCCTTTGTGCACCTGGTCATGGATAATTCAACCATTCAGCACAGTTTGATTAAATGCTGTCCTGTATAACTCAACCATTCAGCGAGTGATTGTCTATCCATGTTTACTGGACACAACTTTGTCTCGCCTTCTTTTCACGGCATAAGAAGATTCAACATCCCGGTAATGAACCTCTGCACTTTGAAATCAAAATCAACGCCATACCTTCTATTGTTTTATGCAACTCACTGGTGTATTTATTTATTTTCTATTTCCTTATAAAACAAATACACCATTATTGCAGACTTTATTTTTTCAGATTCAATGCAAGGGAGTGAACATACCGTGGACAATAATTGATTCTTCGAACACTCCATAACTACCTCCGAATGCCGAAATGACCATGTCCATTATAGCTGCAGTTCAGGAATCTTGTCGACGCTACAAAACCTGGGACAACAGAATGGACATGCAAAATGTAGTAATCAACAATCATTGAACAACACACAGACGTTGTGAAACAAGAAGCCGGTAACGGCTATCTCTTTGGAATTTTTTATTGATATAGAAGTAATCCGATTCACATTCAGTACGTAGAAAGGTAGTAGTATCGTCTCAACTACTTCTCTAATGGCATACATTAGCTCCAGAGATAGAGACTGATCGCGAAAACTACATACAACAGGATTCTATTTGGACGATATAGGGTAGCTCACGTCGCAAAGACTGGACTTCTATAACTGAATAGCAAGACATTCCAGTCCTTGAACCTTGTCTGCGAATATCATGTTGTAGTTGATCGCAATCTCCATGAGTGCCTGGAAGAGCTCCCAGTAAACCACAGCGGGGAAATTGTACACATGGTTGAGTACGTACAGGAATATAACGTTGCTGACAAATTCAATCCGAAGCTGACCACCTGATTCGCGAAGCTCCCTCCAACCGTCCGACTCCTTCACCTCATTGATGCCTTCACTCAATGACGGTGTGTGCTCTAACGCAGGTAAGTCTGCATCTATTCCGCACAAATCTTGATAGCTCTCCAGATGAGGCATGTCCGCAAAGAAATCCTCCTGCGGTGCGATCAAATTATCGTCAGTGGTGTCTTCTATGTCCCTCAGCACTTCTCCCCAGTCCCCGAAGTTCCAGACACTCACTATGCTGCCATCCTCATTCTCTACGCAGAATCCGTACCTGACTAAGGTTCTAGGACTCCAATCTTCCATACTGAATCGCCCTACTCTCTAGCAAACTCTCCCTCGCACAACTCTAAAGACCTCAGTCGGTTGCAAACCACTGACTTTCTAGAGAGGAAACACGGCGTTTAACGGCACTACCCTCCCGTGTCTAAAATATCATACTGACCACTAGATCCTCGGTCCGTGTTCCCAAACATGTTCCATTACTCAAATTAGAAATAGGATTGTTATCGAACCTTGATTCCAATCTCAGAGCTCAATAACTACTATATTCTGTCATCGTCAGTCGACTAATTTGCAACCCCAGCCGCCTCGCAGTCATTTCTGCGCTGCCTGCTTGGACCGAAGTGCACATCGTGGGCTTTCAGGTAGGTATCACACTCCAGGAGCGAGGCCCTGATCACCACGTATAGGACCTTTTTTGAGTGAAATCGCCTTTTCGTAGACGCGCATAATTGTAGATCTCTGTAGGAGTCTATTTCCGAAACCTGACCCTCCAACCTTTCGACGTTGATTCAGATCTGAGTGTTCCTAACCCTAATGGGTCAAGCTGATGCTCATCGTCGAGTAGAGATAGAGGATTTCGACCCCTGGGCATCGGATGATTCTTCGCAGGGCAGTTGCGACTCACCGTTAGAGCGATCAGCCCTCCAAATCCAGTGCTTGAGCAGCGCAAGCCATCACCCTCTCATGGCTTTTCCTGCAAGATTGTCAGACCGCCCTATTGTCGATGGCCGCCCCGACAATGCTCCGACATCTGAAGTTGTAAGTTCTCTATCCACGCTAAACATTACATCTTTCTTTGAGACGTCTTTGGTCCCAAAACGTAGTCCCATGAAATCACTGTTATTGAATTCAATAGAAGAATCCTGTACAATGTTCTGATGTTAGTTAGGTTTAATCCTGTACTATCATTTCAACAATTACACCCTTTTTCAATGCACTGTATGCCAAGATAGTGAGACACAATATATCGCCACATTGTAAAATATGACAGCAATTACTAACGAGTCTGTACGTCATTTTGAATTTCGGTTTAGGTTTTATGCACATTGTCTAAGATTCACTCTAATTTTCCCTAGAACCACTCTATGTGAACTGTACATTCTAATTGTAAGATCCTTTGTATGGACACAGCTCCGTTGTCTATTTCGGTTAATTTCACTCCTCATGGACTACATATGAAAACCTCACGTGCGGGTTCTCCCACAGAATGAAAAGGGAAAAATACCTTTGCATACGCTATCCAGTGGATGGAAGAGTAATTTTTTCCGTGCTCGCTCCTGTACCTTGATGTGTCTGTGATGTATTTCTCGACTTAGTCATGTGCTTTCTTGCTCGGCATAATCTTCTTAAATAAATTGTGGCCATTCTGTGCGCAGTTCTTCCGACCATCGCCACCTTCTAGGCGTTCCGATGTGCCAAGGCCTCTACGTCCCTCTCCATATTTCAACCGTCAGCCAATTCCAGATTCTTCACGGCCAGAGCACCCTTCCCATTTGGGCAACATACCAAGTATTAGGCCTTCGAGCGAAGAGGAGCTTACACATATTCCTCATGTCGACAACGGCCCCCCAGCTCTCACCAGGTCCGGCCCATCAAACTCACCTGCAAGTCGGCATCAACAACTCAACCCTGGTCAAGACATGCCAGCTCCGGAATGGCGGCCAACGGATTTAATCTCACCAGAGGACACCCGCTCCCCAGACTGTCGGAAACGAAGTGCAAGTCGAGACTTCCATCGTCCATATCTCAAAGAAATGGCAGCAGCACATGCCGAGAATCGTGAACCTGTTATTCACATCCCAGTCGACAGTTCAGGTAAAGTACTTGGCCTGAAAAGTCCGTGGCACAGGGCAGCACGCCTTTGTGCACGGCAAACCATCAATTATAAAGTTCGAAGTTATAAAGCCAGATCCGAGTATTGGAACTCTCAAGTTCTATGTATCGCTGAGAAATTAGCTCAGATATTTACATATTCTAGGCCTTTGGACACTAAATACCTAGGAAATTTCTTGAAAAACACACTAAAAAACGATAGGAAATCATGGAAGAAGCATTTTGTTGCTACGGGAGGTGAGAGACACCCTAAGTGTCTTGTGGAAGCGTTCACAGAGTGGAAAAAGTATTGGGTGAGTGCAGCTGGAAGAGAAGAATCTGCTCAGATGACAGAGATGAGGAAGGGAAAAAATAAGACACATCGGACTATAGAAGAGTGCAATGTACCAGGTCTCGCATGTGATACCCCGCAACCTTACCAGGTATTTCCATCCTAAATCTCTCCTCCGTGTTCCATATTTCGGGTACTAGTCAGACTCAGGTGATTCCGACTTCTTTCAAATATGTATCAAAGAATCTAATTGTTGCAGGTGCCGGACTCACAGCTGACTCCCGAGGTGCCACAACGAGTTCAAAGTCTGTCCGCGCTCCATAGCGATTCAACGGCCAGCCACAGTACAGGCTTCCAACAGAGCACCCCCACCGTAGGGTTTCACCATGTCACTACCTCCGGATCAGCCCCTGCTCATTGCCACGAAGAGAACACCCCGAATGCCTCCGCCGTAAGTAATTGTTCCCCCCTTTTGCTTTAATTCCGCACCCTATACGTGAACCATGGAACATGGCTTGCGGCATTAGCAGTGATTGACGTAACTATCATCCGTGTGACATTTGGTTCGGAACTAACGTATGACCTGGTTAACAGCGATGCGCCACCCCACCTTATGCAATTCGAGAGGCAATCAGAATCAATGCTCTTGAATCTACGGTGCAACGCATGGCCACGGATTTGTCAAGCAGCAACGAACAGATTCGTGAGGTGAAAGAGCTACTTTTGCGCCTCATAAATCCGCATTCACTTCAGCGGCCATCGTCACCTCAGCCTGTTGTAGCCTCGGCTCCGGACTCCAGTGTAGGGACGCCAGCAACGACTCCAAGCGTAGAAGGTCACCCGCCACGCTTTTCGCAACCTGTTCATCATCCACTTCCGAGAGCTGCAGGAACTCAGGGCCGAAACACTTCCGCTCCGCCTTCAGCCACCGAGTTGTCCCGACCGCACGTCTACATTGCTCCACAAACCAACCCCGCTCCCGCAACTCCAAGCCCATCTTGGGCAAGTGGGGACACGGTACAGGTAACCCCCAACACCCTCCTCCAAAATTTCCGAAATAAAATGCCGATTGGCGCCGCAGTCTCCAGAGATGTGTCGGGCTCTATCGGGCACATTTCATCAGATGCTTCCCCACACCCAAGCGTCGGCAACAACCTCGGACTAACAAGTGTGCAAGAAGAAACTCCACCTGACGAGGCTGCACTTCTCGACCAGGATACCTTGGCGCATGACGGTGTAATAACAAGGGGTATGGCAACTCTAGAGAATGTTGCGACACCAAGGCCCCCTCGTCTACGACTGGAAATCACTCCACTGCCTCGATTAACAGCAGGTGCCGTAGCTGTTAACGCACCTTGCCTCATTCTACATCCCGACTTTCATAACATGATTGTAGCAGAAGGTCGTGCAGGAGGCTCCTGGAAATCTCCATCAGCCAAGTTTGCTTCCCTCTGTTCCAAAGGAGAACAGATGGTGCAAATACAAAAGGTACTCAAACATGGCGCCCGTTTGCTGTTCATAGAGGATAGACAACCTTTCGTTACACTTGACGATGCTTTGGTGAAACCATCTGGCTCGAGTGTGTATGTCAAATGGGAAAGCAGGTTGTTATGCAAGAAATCCAAAGTACCTAATAGCTCCAAGCGCATGTAGGCGATGGACACTGTTGCGAAGAAAACAGTGATAGGGGTTTGGTGCAGCTTGTTGCTCTGTACTGATGGTAACGATTGTTTGGCACTCTCTCTTTTAATATGAAATCAGTTTTCCACATTGCCAAACATGCTTGCCTGCTGAGTCCCCATGTGTAACTAAGTGCCCACAATGTAGCGCTTCATCTGCATTTGTTACTAGAACAGCCAGCTCACTAAGAGTCGTGGACGGCAACATCGACTTAGACTGCAGTGAACAGCGAGCTTCAAGGACGTCTCAAATAGTATAAAAGGCATCGTAGCTAGGAGCTCTCTCTCTCTTCCTCTCGGGGTAATTTTGGTTAGGAGATTTAGGACTAGGCTAAGCCTCAGGGCCGCCGTTGGACCATGAACACCCTCCGTTGTAATGACTCAGCACTCTAGCTATCATCTTATGAAAGACTCCCTTTGATGCGAAATTCGCCCTCTCTGACTGTCGCGCTTCTAACCCTTGTTTGCTTCTTGCCTCGCTGAATTGTCTGACTGTCCGCCTTCACTGCCTTCCTGTGCCCTTTTTGCTCTTTCTATGAATGTTCGCCCCCCCTGCACTCTGTCTGAGACACCATAGCCTAGCTGGTCTTTTCCTCTTCCCCCCTGACTCACTTCCCCACGCCCTCTACGACAGCTAATGCTGTTCCACTCCTCGATCCGCTCTCCACGAGGCTCTGCCTAACCCTAACGGCGGTGTCCGATACCTGAGACACCCGCCCTTGACGTCCAACAACCAAGGCCGACCCCGGGTATCAGAGGTTCCACGGTTATCTACCAAGGACACAGCCTCGAAACGACCATGTTCTGCGTTCACACTCTCTATCTCGGTAATCCAGGATAACATTTTGGCGACCATGCTGGGGATAGAAGTGTGAACAAAGGAACACGAAGGCCACGATATTGCTCACAATATGCCCCCCAGAAAGGTCGCTGCAGAAGCAGCCCGCATCACTGACGGCGAGGACGCTACTATACAAGATGACCAAGAAGGAACTAGAGAATTTTTACAATGGATGAAACAGCAAATGACTGACCTTGCTGCCAAAAATGATGCCACTAATGCAAAGCTGGAACTGCTTAGTGTGCAGTATCACAACTTACAAAGTAGCCGAACACCAGGACCAGCAGAGATATCACCCCTGGACCAAGCAGCACAAGCTTCGCAAATACCCGAGGAAGGATTACGCTCTGCCACAATCCCAAGAGAAAACCCCACTGCAGCCACATCTCACAGTATGGGGAGTCATGACCACTATACCAAGCTGCCAAAAATTCCGTACCCAGTGTTTGACGACACCGCTGACCCTGATTGGCACATCAGACGATTTAGAGTCATAGCCCGAACCAACGGTGTCACCAATCCATCAGACCTCCAAAACATTTTTGGAACAACTTTACAAGGAAATCACATAAATTGGTATATAGATTTCGAAACAGAACACCCTCTGTCGTCATGGGAAGAAATGGAAACCAGTTTTTTGCACAAGTTTAGGAAATTAAAAACAAGCTCGGAAATCTTACGAGCTTTGGGTAGCATTACTCAAAGCAAGGACGAACCCGTTGACAAATTTTATGATAGATTTAAGCAATTGGCTGACAAACTTAATCAGAAACCGGAGGAAGATTACTTGTGCGAGTGGTTTAAAAAAGGTCTGTTGCCATGGATTCAACAAGGCATTGTGATTCGAGGGGTTAAAAAATTACAGGATATTCTTGATGCAGCTAATGATATCAGTCGAGAGCTGGGGGCGTTGCACAAACTACAAACACCTCTGCTACCACTACCGGCCCTACGGCCTGACGTAAGAATCACCCCGGTTCCATGTACCAACTGTGGTAAGATCCACGGTGGGCGCTGTTGGTTTGCCAACACCAACCCACGCTCTGACGACAATAGACGACCCAGACCTTCCACAGCAGCCTTGCACACTGATGAGATAGAGGTTGATGCGTTCCAACCCACACGTAATGACGGTTGTTGGGAATGTGGATCACTCCATCACCGTCGGCGTGACTGCCCTCTAGTACGCCAACGATGGACAGCCGCGTCGCCTAACACCAACACTCCACCTAAGGACGACCAAGGACCATCTGCAAGAAGAGGAGGTGTCACAATCACCGAAGTCCATGGAGCAGGAGCTAAAGTAGCAGCAATAACCACGGCTGCCGTGTCCACGAGGTCACAAGCAGGCCCTAATTCTAAAGCAGATGACCATGTCATTGAGCATAGAAAACCGTTTTTACCTGATCACTGGGAGCGATTGCACCAGATACGGAGTACCCTACAAAAAGAATTGGAGACTCCACCTCCCCTTAGCCTGCAACAGATTGCCGACGATACCAATGTTACCATAACACTGTCCAAGTTAATACAGATCAGTCCCGAATTTCACAAGTATTTACAACAGGCCGCAACTCCTGCGGTACCTAACGATCCTCAGGTAATCGAAGTTAATTCCACGACATTAGACCCCGACGCCGCAGTCATCCGAATCCAGCTTGGGGAGTATGAACTGACCAACGTGTTGGTTGATGGTGGCTCAGGAGTTAATGTCATGAGCAACCAGTTGAGAGAGAACTTGGGACTCCCTAGACCCAAGGCAGCACAATTCATCTTAAGAATGGCTAATGACGCTCCGGTGACTCCATTGGGCATATTGTCCTCGGTAGCAATCACTACACACGGCGTTACAACACCCGCCACATTTGTCATCATTGAAATGCCTGATCGCAGTAACTTCCCAATCATACTTGGACGTCCATGGCTACGGGATATGAACGCCCTCCACGACTGGGCCCGAAACCAGATTCGGATACATCGGCAAGGACGAACCATTGTTATACCAGTCGATAGCTGCGTAACCCGAGCCAAAGCAAACCAAATACGGCACACTGCAGGAACTAACTGGCTGAAAGGATTGTCACCCGAGCAGGAGGCGTTGGTTCTACAAGCTGACCCCAACCTTGTACCACTAGCGGAAATACATCTCGCCAGTCTGGCACCAGAACCAGAGAAACTTGACATTCCATCACACTTTACTAACGAAGTTAAGGGGAGAGTCAGTGTCAGCGCTCCTCCGGCGTCCCAAGCGTTAAAACATCACACTGTCAACGGCTGGTCTCATGGCGCCAAAGATAAGGTGGAACTAGTCAACCTGGGCACCACGGCCGACCCAAAGTTCGTTAAAATTAACGCCGAAGCACCACCAGAGCTCAAACATGCTGCCATTGAATTATTCCGCGAATATCAGGACATATTCGCCTGGAACCATGAAGACCTCAAAGGCATTCCCACACAGTTAGCGGAACATACAATTGACTTAGTTCCAAACGCCCATCCAGTACAGCAACGCCGATATAGGATGAATCCTAACTACGCAACGAGGGTCAAAGCTGAATTAGACAAACTACTGCAGGCAAAATTTATCTCACCGATAGATTCAGCACCATGGTTGTCACCGATGGTCATCATACCAAAAAAAAATGGTACTCTCAGGATATGCGTAGATTTTCGCAAACTTAATGCTGCCACCAGAAAAGACCATTATCCCCTACCTTATATGGAAGAAATCATTGATGAAGTGGCCGGCCACGAGATGTACTCTTTTTTAGATTGCTTTTCAGGATACTATCAAGTAGCCATGGCCGAACAGGATAAAAATAAGACGGCCTTCTCTACAGAATGGGGACCATATCAATTCGAGAGAATGCCATTCGGTGCCAAGAACGCACCCATGACATTTCAGAGAGTCATGGAACTTATCTTCCGCCCATATTTAAAACGGTTTTTTTCGAATCTACCTCGATGATGGCACCGTCTATGGCTCCATGAAAGACCATATTTCCCATCTACGACAAATCTTCGATGCCTGCAGAGCCAACGGGGTCAGTCTCAATGCCGACAAATGCATGTTCCTATTCTTTGCAGGTATCATCCTGGGCTACATAGTCTGTAAACACGGTAAACTCCCAGATCCCGAAAAAATAAAAGACATAGTCAACATGACCCCACCTGTCAATCAAAAAGGAGTCCAGCGCCTCCTCGGCCTAGCCCAGTTCAACAGAATTTATATAGAAAAGCTGGCCCATATAACTGCTCCAATCACAGCTCTGAATCATGCCAGATACAGCTATCCCCAAGATTGGACACCGGAGGCACAAGAGGCATTGGAAAAAATTAAAGTTGCCTATTCAAATGCACCTATACTCATCGCCCCAGATTGGACTAAACCTTTTCACGTACACACCGATGCCTCCAATGTCGCCGTAGGTGTCATGTTAGCCCAGAACGTAACAGGCAAACATGATCAGCCGGTAGCCTACGCAAGTCGGTTATTAAACACAGCCGAAAAGAACTATTCTACCACGGAAAGGGAAGCTCTAGCCATGATCTACGCTGTCAAAAAATTCAGACATTATCTTCTGGGAAATAAATTCAAATTCATCGTGGATCATCATAGCCTCTCTTACCTCGTCAATCAACCACTGGTTAGTGGAAGGGTAGCCAGGTGGATTATGATTCTCCTGGAATACGATTTTGAAGTCGTCTATATCCCTGGCAAGCGCCACATCATAGCGGATTACCTGTCCAGAGACACCACAGCTACCGAGGACGGCATTGACGACTCATTCAATGATGCATATATCCAAACAGCCACAATTGCACCAGAGAAAAACACAGACTGGCGATCACCATACCTACAGTATTTAACAACCGGGCACATTCCCATCGACGTCTCAGGCACCAGAAAAATTAATTTTATTCGCAAAACTCTGCCCTACACCACGGTTGAGGGACAGCTCTACCGACGGGGTCCAGACGGAGAAACGCGGATTTGTGTAGCCCCAGACCAGCAACAGGAGATTATAGCCCACTTACATGATGGTCCGGCTGGTGGGCACCAAGGACCCGACACTACGATAAAAAAGATTTTAACTGCCAAATACTGGTGGCCAACTTTGCACAAGGACGTCCACGATTACGTTAAAAAATGTCATGCATGCCAGATTGCTACTACAAACTTTCAATATCAAGGCAGAGTTCCGTTGAAGTCAATACCGCCATTGGGGCCATTCATGCGTTGGGGCTTGGATTTCGTTGGCCCAATTCGACCCATAACAAGACAAGGATTCAAATACATACTGGTCGCCACTGACTACACTACCAAGTGGGTCGAAGCCAAGCCATTGCGAACGAATACCGCCGTCGTCACCGCTACCTTCATCTACGAACATATTATCACCAGGTTTGGATGCCCCTTGGAGATCATGTCTGATCAAGGTTCGCATTTTGTCAACTCAGTAATCGAGGAACTCATGGACAACCACATAATTAAACACCGCACGAGCACCGTTTACTACCCTCAAGGCAACGGACAGGCAGAATCGACCAACAAAACATTGATAAATATGTTAAAACGGTTTGTCCACGCCAACAAGGTCGACTGGGACGACTGCCTTCCAGCTGCCTTATGGGCATACCGGGTCGCTACCAAGACAGCCACACAGTTCAGTCCCTTTGAGTTAGTTTATGGTACTCAACCTCTGTTGCCCACGGAATATATTGCTCCTACATTTCAAAGCCTGCAGCCAAGAGACTACACTCCACACAGGGTGTTAGCTGCCCGATTGCAAGACATACACCATATAGAGGAACTCCGAGAGTCTGCGTTAAACAACATAGCTCGTAAACAACAACTCAGCGCCCAATATTTTCAGGCCTCGCAACCGCCCAGGCTTTTCCAAAAGGGTGACCTCGTCTTGTGGTGCCCCAGAGATCCTAAATTAAAACGACCAAAATTCGAGTCCATTTGGCATGGTCCATATAGGGTCCAATTAGTGCTACCAAACAATACAGTATTGCTAATTAACAGTACTAATTATGACGCCCACGCCACCATGGTCAATGCAGCAAAATTAAAACATTACCACGCGGCCACACCACAACTGTCACCAACTCTTAGCTTGGGCGAAATTCAGAGCTACCTCTACAAAGAAGCGGAGTCTAACTTGGACGCCAACGATCCCCATACAGATGACCAGGATGTCTCCACATTGCCCCCACCCATCCCTAGTATACCTGAGATAGGTGTGAATCTGATCCAAGCCATCCCATTCTCCAGACACACCAAAGACAATCATGGACAACCAGTTGACTTGACACCAGCTAATCATCTCCGCCGTCTTAGGCGGACAGCGCCGCCACCATCATCGCAGACAGTTCAGTCCCATCAGAGCCTCTCCCAGCCGCCAAAGGAGCCAGGGCTGGCACATCATGAGACACCTCCCATCCCATCCCAGCCGCCAAGTAACTCTTCTCCTCCCCTCACCTCTCTCAGTTGGTCCCCTGACCTCCCTTCCTTCCCTCCCACACAGATAGCTATACTACCCAAGCCATTTGAGAGTTTGGCACACCGCATTCTCTCTCTCATTTGCGCCCCTCGTAGTCCATTGCTGTTGCATACACTTCCCCACTGCCCCTGCGCCGTTATCGCCATGGTTCCCCCTGCTCCTCGGAAGGCGATGCCGCCATTCCATGTTCCCAAGCACATCCACGAATGGAAGCGCAGGGCAGACGAAGTATGGACCACGAAGACAGGCATGGTGAAGTACTGGAGCTTGATGGAGGGCAAGACCAACGTCGCATACGGCAACGCATTTGTGCAGTCCCTAAGGCAACAAAGCGAAGACGAACCTTACCCGGCTGGCGACGTCGAAGGCATCCGCGTGGTCTACTCCAGCCGCTATCTGCATGCGTTCTTCGGATGGGACGGGACAGGCTTCACCGAATGGAGCCCAGCTTGCGTATATCCACAGCCGGATGTGGAGACTCTGGTACATCATACTCCTCTTCGCGATGACAATCGTTATGACGTCTTTGTTTTGGGAAAGATTTTGGCTGAACCATGGTTTGCGAGGATGAGGGGCATTCTGAGCCAGGTCTTTTTTCGGAACGATTGCAACGGGATCACACGCGCGCAACTGTCCCTGCTGTTCATGGCCGACCAAGGAGAAAAAATCAATTGGGGGGTCTTGGTCGATGAACACTTCAGGGTGCAGCTGCGTGGACATCGAAGATCACCCGAGTACTCTAGCCCTATCGGCCCGTTCCTGACGGCTTACATCACGCATTTCCTGGCCTACCACCGACGCCATAACCGACCTCCAGCGGCAGGTTCATTCCTTGACATCCAGAGGGAGATGGCCGCCATATCTCCTCCCGAGACCGCTACGCCAGGGCCAAGCGCCAAGCGCCAACGGGTGTTGGAGCTGACAACGGGAGGGGTGATAGCCAAGGATCCAGCCTGGGGACCTCGGACGTCGGAGATACACACACAGGCAGTAGCACTGACCGAAACGGTGGCAGCTCTCCTGCAATTCGCACACAAGACAGAACAGGAGAAGAAAGGATTGGCTAACTCATACCGAGAACAGGAGGAGAGAGCCAAGCGCAAAGCCAGCCACGCTATCCAAGCCGCCCAAGCACAAGCCAACCAGGCATTAGAGACAGCTCGAGCAGAATTCCAACAGCAGATTGAAGAAAATCACACCACGTTGGCAAATCTACGCAACCAGGTAACAGGTCTGGAGCTGGAGCTTACCAACGCGCAAGAACAGGTAGACCTGCTGGCCAAGGACAAGGCGTGGTTGCAGAGCAAGATTCAAAAGTTGGAACAGCTCAACAGTGACTACCTGGCCAAATACAAACAACTCACCGCCGACAAAGCAGTTCAGCTCCCACAGCGCACACACGAGGAAACCGAGGAGTTGAAGAAAGAAAGGGCAGACCTGGAGCAGATGCGAGAAACGTTTGAGGCCAACAAAATTGGATGGGTCCATGCTGCTACTCGTGCCATAGCCACCAAGGTCTTTCACATGCTTCGTCTACAGCCTCCGACGACCGAGGAGCCCTCACCCGAATTCCTGGATACGTGCATCGACGAAGCCATGGCAGTGTTAGAGATGGAACAATCCGAGCCAGATTGGGAGGCTATCGATCAGGAACAACAAGACTACGACATGCTAGAGCCATACAAGGGGAAGGAGATATACCAATCACCACCACGACCGACTGATGAGGAACCTTTGCGCATCATCATAGGGCCAGGGCCATCCCAGTCGGTAACCACGCCGTCCATCTCCAATGATCCAGCTGAGCGTGTTGACATTCCGGAATTGCTCACTGACAACGAGGAGACTCCCCAGGCGTCACCGCACCTCCCTGTACACAACACGGAGCAGCCAAGTCAGCCCCTGAATCCGGTAAATTCTCGGTCCCATCCTTTTAAATTTCACAAGGATGCTCTCAAACGCCTAGAAGAAGAATATAGCTTGGAAACGGAAGCAAGTGACGCCAGTGATGCCGAGGAAGAATTAGAAACTGCCATAGAACAGGTAAAACAGTATTTCCGGAATAACCCTGACCTAGCTTCTCGGTACGCTGACCCTGAAGCAGATCAAGTCAACTGCCCCGCATGCAACAAGACTCTAGGAAAGACTGTCTACGACGTCTACCAGCATTCTGCGACATCAAGGTCCAAGCACAACCTAATTCACCGAGGAGTAGCAGCAGCCATCGCATCCCTCTACGGGGATCAAGCACCACCCAGAAGACAAGCCCAACTCCCACGCGAGACCACCCGTCCCGACAGGCGCCCGGCCCACCGACGATCCAGACATTGAGCACCAAGGCAATTCGAGGACGAATTGCGAGCTAAAAAGGACGGCAAAATGTTACTAGAACAGCCAGCTCACTAAGAGTCGTGGACGGCAACATCGACTTAGACTGCAGTGAACAGCGAGCTTCAAGGACGTCTCAAATAGTATAAAAGGCATCGTAGCTAGGAGCTCTCTCTCTCTTCCTCTCGGGGTAATTTTGGTTAGGAGATTTAGGACTAGGCTAAGCCTCAGGGCCGCCGTTGGACCATGAACACCCTCCGTTGTAATGACTCAGCACTCTAGCTATCATCTTATGAAAGACTCCCTTTGATGCGAAATTCGCCCTCTCTGACTGTCGCGCTTCTAACCCTTGTTTGCTTCTTGCCTCGCTGAATTGTCTGACTGTCCGCCTTCACTGCCTTCCTGTGCCCTTTTTGCTCTTTCTATGAATGTTCGCCCCCCCTGCACTCTGTCTGAGACACCATAGCCTAGCTGGTCTTTTCCTCTTCCCCCCTGACTCACTTCCCCACGCCCTCTACGACAGCTAATGCTGTTCCACTCCTCGATCCGCTCTCCACGAGGCTCTGCCTAACCCTAACGGCGGTGTCCGATACCTGAGACACCCGCCCTTGACGTCCAACAACCAAGGCCGACCCCGGGTATCAGAGGTTCCACGGTTATCTACCAAGGACACAGCCTCGAAACGACCATGTTCTGCGTTCACACTCTCTATCTCGGTAATCCAGGATAACAGCATTTCATTTCTGCTCAATATCGGTGCATATGTCCCTTAATCTTCCGGGCCGCATTCTGTATCCCATACCCTAATGCCGACAGAGTATCCGGATCATTTATATGTATTATAAATAGAATATATAAATTGCAAATCCTTATCCGTCTCCCTAATATTAAAATATTAAAGTAACTCCGGATACCCTGAAATTCGCATATTCGGATATACTCTAGGACACGAACGGTCATCAACATCCTACACGGGTATAAACAACATTCGAACCAATCCCGGGTATTTGAAGCCGGATACTAGAAACTAAGTCGACCTGGATATCCACGGACTGGTATCAATAGATAATCCCCTATGCGGGTATATAGATCCGGGTATACCAATACACCTTGCGACCAGGACCTCAACCGCGTGCACATTTCGTGGACATCAATCGTGATATGAATAACTTACTTTAATCCTAAACTGAATTCACATTTACACATGTTAATATCGCAAAATTACATATCCCCCCCACCCACTTCGAACAACGGATGGAGCGCGCTCATCAACATCCATCGACTGTTTCGTTTTACTTCACCGGTAACTCCAGCTGTCAACGAGACCCATGTGAGCGGATCCTTCGAGAATTTTTTCAGCAGCGGGACCCATCTGTCTGGCTTTCTCGTTTTCCCTGGCATCCCAGATTAGTCCTCTTGGTGACCAATTACACCGAACAGGAACATGACTACACCAAAGAGAAAAGTTCGAAATTAGTCTCAGATTCGGTGTAAAGTCCGGTGTAGCTGAGGCCTGTTCCTACTAGTGAAACAGAGTCAAAAAATGAAATTCACACAATCGGACAGGGGAGTTGAACCCGGCTCCGAAGAGCCTGCCCACCGCAGTGTCCGATCCCACCCACCCACACCAAGTTAGTAAAACTTATCATAAATCGATGCAAGAATTCAGCGACTGAAACTTGCAAAAATTATGGAGACAGAAGAGCTGAATAGGCTCATTGTGCCGTCCCATTTCTCTCCCTCGCCTCTCTCCAGTGATCAAAAGCCACGCCGTAAGGGAACGACTCCAAGTCGTACCAAGTTTGAGAGTACAAACAAATTGAAGTATCCAAGTTGCCCCCCAATCGATTCCGTAGCTTACTCTTCACAAAACTTAGTGTACTGAAAGTGCGTTCATCTTCACAGGACCCGAGCACCGCAGTCACAGCAATATTGGCCAGTTTCATATATTCCGAGAGCTTGTTGCACAGCAATGCGTTGCAGCCCAAGCGCTGCCAAAGTCTGGTGACGGGGTTGACATCATGAGGGGGTTCCATCGACTTCTTTGCGTTCCCCTTCATTGTAAGTTTAAAGAGGCACTGCTGCATCAACAGTAAATGCCAATCGAGGGGAGGTGTAACCTGCTTGAAAGTAGCATCGGCAATGTTGCCCATCGACCTCATGGTACAGAACCACGTTTTTATAACCTCCAAGTGCCTTGGGAAAAGCTCATCAGCTTTCTCTTGTAACCAGTATTGGGGGAAGATAACTCCGAGGGCCTCCATGATTTCGCTATCAGGAAACCGCTTCTCCAGTTGAGCGATAAGCGTTTCTGCAGCTGCGGTGCACTGCCCCTTCACGGCAGTCAAGATGCCCTCAAGGTCACTGCGCGATACAGACAGTGGCCGGCCTGAGACTGCATCAACAACATGAGCAGGATGAGTGTGATCATTCACACGGAACCCAAGTGTCTCGGCCCCATCATTTAAATCCGTAACCCATTCCTACTGAATGGTATGGCTACGATCCGAAACCACATCATGGAACAATTCGAAAGCGCGAGGACCAAATGCAGTAGCACTATCGACATACATCTTGAAAATTTCATGCTGACAAATTTTCACTGCAGCAATAGAATCCGAGACGAATACATGACGTGATTGTGCGAATTTAATCAAAGACTGCACTGACTGAAGCAATGGGAGGATACATGGCAGAGCAAAGAGGGTCTGAACGTCAAGGAGACGATTCAGATTTGCTTTGGCAGTAGGCTCCTTCGGGGCATCCTCAGCGAACTTGGCAAGCAACGCCTTATATTCACCTTGGATTCGTTTGAGGGGCTCAAGCAGGGAGATCCAACGGGTCTGCACCTGCTTGAGGATATTAAGCCCCTCTGTCTCCACAATCTCAGCAAGTTTAGTGAGCGCCAAATGGCGCTTGGGGGATCCTGCAAAATAGAGATGCAAATTTTTGCACAACCGTTCCAATTTCTGCACAAACGGAAGGCTCGACAAAGCCTCGACAGCCAGGTTAGTTCTGTGTGCGAAATCATGGACTCCAATAACGTAGGGGGCATGCACTATAAGAATCCCGCATTTTAGGTGACATCCCGAATCATGTCTAAAAAAATAAGTGGACGTTGTAAAGGATGTTGTGCAGACATGAGAACATCTAAGACGCAGCAAAAACAAATGCAGACATCCGAAAAAACATGCAGACATCTCCGTAGCACGCGCATCTCCGGGTGATTTTGAGGGGCAGTGAAGTATGCAACGTGGACGCCACGTCGACGACACATCAGCAAAGTTTTTTCCGGGCAGTGCCACATGGAAGGAGGATGTCATCGCTGCCATGGTGACGTAGCGAACCACGTGGACCCACCATTTTCTGACGTGGCGGCGCGAAATTCTGACGTGTCAGCCGCGAAGAAGTGACGTGGTTTGCCACGTAAGCATAGTTTCCGGTGATTTTTGAGTTAGAACTGCCTTACTGTAGACGTCATTGAGGACATCACCGTGATTTTTGAGACGTCTATGTGGTGACAACGTGATGTCCACGTCGATGTCTGTGCGGACGTAAACTCTGTCCGACATTTGTTATAGTGGACATCCCCATGCTGTAGAATTTGCTATGCTTGACATGGCCATGTCAATGTGTACGTGATGTGTGGAAGGGTATTTTTGCAAAGATGAATGTGTTTTGGTAGACATGAAGGTGTTTTGCAGACATGAGGGTGTTTTTTGTAGACATGCGAGTGTTTTTGCAGACATGAAGGTGTCTTTGCAGCCACAAAGGTGTTTCGATAGCCGTGATGGTGGCATTTGATTACAAGAAAACTAAGGAAAGAAGATCACATGAAGAAAGGAACAAGGGAGGAAAGGAGACAAGAAGAAGATGGAGAACAAGAATGAAGTTAGGAGAACCCCCCGGATTTTTTTGAAGTACCTTTCAGTTTTTAGGTTGCCATCTCTCCATTCTAGCTTGGATTGAGGCGTGCCTTAGCTTTTTGGAAAGCTAAGTTGATTGTGCATCTACCCTCAAAATCTCAAAAGCATAGGATCAAAATTCTCGGACTGATTGCTAAAAATCCGAGACCCTTCCTCCAGCCGCACTCCTTTGACAACCCCAACTTTGGGAGGCAATATCTCACTACCTATAAATCCGAATTGGACGTGCTAACTACCATTGGAAATCCCTACAAGAGATCTACAACTATGATGAATCTCACTCTACTTGGAGAAGAAACAAGGGACTGATAGGGAAAACAATGGGAGACAGTCCATGGAGGAGGAAGAAAACACCAAAAGCTTGAAAACAAGCTCTCAAATACAAGGTGAGAAGCCGCCGAAGTGGCGGCTCACCCTAACCCTACCAAGGCTGAAAACCCTAACCTAAAGCCTTGATGGATGAATGTTGCCACCAATGAATGAAAAATGGATTATTGAACATCACCATGTCTCGACAGATGTCTGTGTCGACATCTTTCGAGACATGCGGACATCTCCAAAAAAGAAAGAGAGAAGAACTTTGATATTGTAAATTTCATTTATAAAGAAAAAATAAAAAAAGGTTCTTCAATCCCTCTCGGCCTTTTTTTGCTCCCTTTGCTGACCCTGCCCTTCTTGTGGTTTTTTTCACTGTGGGCAGAAAGTTACCTCGCAGCCCCGTAACTTCGCGCCCATTTTACCGTCTGTCAAAACGAGGTCGTTGTTGACGTGGCAATTACGTGTCTACAAGGATGTCCTCTGCCACGTCCCCATAGACGCGGACGTTTTTCCAAACGTCTTTGTGTTTTTAGGATAGCGCGCTCGTGTCTGGTGACGATAAGCCCAATTTATCTCAAAAAACAAGTTAACGTTTTCACGTTCCTCAAGACATGAATGACTAACACAGAGACATGAAAAAAACACGACCATGTTTTTGGAGAACGTCACCTAAAACGCGGGATTCTTATAGTGATGAGAGGTTTGTAAGCGGTGAATCACTCCTGATCGGCTGCCTTGGAATACAGCTGCTCCATCTGCCCCGAAGCAGATGAGTTTTTGAGCCAAGTGAACCCCTTGAATCCCCCCATGCCAACCGACCTGGTCAAGGATCATTTCGGTCAAGTTCGCAGCATTAGCATCGCAATCCACTCTACGTATGCACAGCAAATGCGACTCCCTCACAAAATTTACGCAATAGTAGACATGGACCGACATCCACTGCTGGTTGTCCACACTTGTTACTTCATCTGCAGATAGCGACAAATACAGAGCCTCGGCCACTCCTTTCTTGAGCTTATCGGAACACACAGCAGCCATAGCACAAGCAAACTCCCACCCCGCCCCTTGCGACCAGTGCTTCCTCGGAATTTCGGGAGCATTTAGACTCACAAGCAATTTCTGCATGGCAGAATATTCGGCCATGGGCCTGCCCTGCATGAGGACATGCAGGCAGGTTTTAAACTGCACCATCTTGCGACGCCTCTCTTTCGTAACCCCAGCAAGGACTTTGGTAAGCACGGTCTGTCCTCCCCTCGCAAACCAGACCCGCTCATTCTTAATGTGTTGGTTCTGCCCCAAGTAATAGTACTCACCTCTCTTCACCTTCCCCATGTCAACCATGGCTCGCCGACGCCCTCCATGCTTAAACAACCCGTCAATCTTCGGCACCAACAACTTCTCCCTCCCCTCAATCTCTGAACAGATCTTGCACCTCACTTAAGTGATGGTACCGCCAACGCCAATCACCGATTCTGCCCATGGGAGCTTGGCAGCCCATGAGTCCTGGAAATGACGACAAGCATCATAGTTTTTTCTTCTCTTCCGACTCGCCTCCGCCTCCGCCGAGGTCACTGCCCCGACAACAATGGTATCCGGTGTCTTCAACTTTGCAGGAGTTGAGCGCTGCTCATCGACCGCGCAGTCAAAGTCGAGCCCCGGCTCCAAATCCTCGAGCTCCTGCTTCACCTGTGACAAATCGAGGGAGTCATGAGTCTCTTCTAATTCAGGTGGAGCGCGACCTCCGTAAAGAAATTTACGGAGGGGAGCCTGGATTTTGAAAGCCGGCGGCGCCATGACCCAACAATGCAACTCTCCCCACAATGCGAATCAAAAACAAAGCACAAGTCGCTAATCCCCAAAACCCACGTAACAATTCACCGAACCCAACAATGCAAATCAACAAACACCATCAAAGCCAAGAGAGAAGGTGAGAAACTCCCCTTCGAGACGACCCTAATGTACTCTGCGTGCCCACCCCGAAATCCCCATCGCATCCTCTGCAGCACTCTTAATTCAGCAACAAAAGTCTAAACATCTCTAAAACTCCAAAGCCTGCACAGAAACTAAATCGAAGAGCGTATTCTGGAGGTGGCCCCAAGGCACGTCAAGATAAGCTGAAGAAGGCGATCTAAACAGGGAAGGAGGAGGAAAATGCAGGCTGTGATCCGGAATTGTGGGGAGAGCTTTGGCTAATTGTAGCATATGGAGGAAGGAGCCGAGGCGACAACAGAGTGGAGGAGGGGAGAAAGTGGCGCGAGGTGACAGGAACGGAGCGCCAAAGCGGCGCACGACAGGAGTGACAGGGGAGTAGAGGACGCGAGTGGGGTCACATCGGAGGTGAAGTTTTGGCCCTGGCCCGGGGAATACCCGGGTGTATCCCGGCAGGGTATTCGCCCGCACCCAAACAGGGTGCGGATATGGCGCAAATTCGCCCGCAACGAAAACGCTGACTGGGGGTAACTTAGATGAACTAGGAAACTAGACGGCAGGCTTCTGCAACGGTTCATTTTTTTCCGAAACCGTCATAAGTAGTCAATTTGAGCTCGACGACCTGAGATGTTTAATAATGGGTCAGTCTGGAGAGGCAAAGGACATTGAGTTTGCAAGTTTACTGGCTCCCAACACCAGGGATGGGGAAGATTTTGCATTGAAAATAATTGGAGCAAAGGTTCAAACATTGTCATGTATTCTGTGACATGAACCGGGAGAATGGTAACTCCTAGTTTGAGGAGTCACAATAAACAACCCTCAGGGAATGGATTCTTTAGGAATGAATTATTTGTCAAAGGAAGACTTGTCTTGAAATACTATTCTTCCATTTTATGTGAGGGAATGCATGACTAGGTGTCATTTTCTTTTCTAGTATCAATCTCTATTGGAAAAATGGACATTCCATCCTTCAAGAATTCAGAATGTCCATTTCTTGGAATGCATTTAGGTTGAATGAGAAAGTACGTGACACCTAATGCATGCATTCTATGACATGAATTGAAAAAATGGTAATTTGTGAAGAAATTACATGGACGAAGTAAATCATTTCCAAAATCCATTCCTTGATAATTGTCTATTGTAGTACCATAATTGGATCATCTAATGATCTTTTTTAAGAAATAAAAAAATACAGAATATCGTATATATAATCATTTAGTTTTATTGATATTTAGATATTCATGAAATTCCAAATATTATTAGAATTTTTAGTATCAATGAATTAGTTCAACCGGGAGTCCAAGTATATAAAGCGGGGACATACTTTGCACCATTTTTAACCCTAATTTGTGAGAGTTCTCCACCTCTCTTGGAGCTCTCTGCAAATAAGAGGAGTGGTCAAGTTCTTTTGACTCATAATATAGAAAGAATGAGATAACCTCGGCTTTGAGCGGGGATGGGCTCGCAAACTACCGGTTTAAGAAGAGTCATGCATTAGGTTTTTACAAAAAATAAATTTTATTTGGTGGTGGACAACCCAGCCATGGTGCTACGGCATTGTTACTCATCCTAATATTCAACCCCAGTTGGAGCTTTCAAGCAATGACTCCCCTTGTTGCAAAACACAACAGCCGCAGGGACACTCTCACCGTCACCAACTGTACATTGTAACCGTAACCGTAACTGCACAACACATTCATGAGACACCATACACTCGAGCGGAAATAGGGCCCTAGGCACGGTCACAAGGGCGGCCCATCAAGGCCAAGCTCCCAAGCCCGTGGGATGCGGCACTCGCTCCATCCAACCATTAGCCCCATTGCCCCCATTAGAGCATCCCAGTGAGCTGTAAACCTGTAAGCCTGTAATTATGAGAACGTCGTTCTCCCAAACCTGAGTGCCTTTCCGAAGCAAAACATTCCAAAACCGTTTACAGATTTACAGGTTTGCCCCAAAAAACCTTCCAAAATGAGGTTTCGACCTGTAAATTACAGACTTACAAGCTCGAATACAGGCTTGGCCTGAACCGCAATTCACGTCTTTCTACATCTTTCCGATTACAGGTTTACGGTTCAGGCCTCACTGGGGATGCTCTTAGCCCAATTTGCCCTATTTGGCCCCAATTCTCAAAACCAATGATTTAGAACTAAAGTATGTTATGCAGTGCCACTCATCACTTGACAAAGCATCTCACCTCCCTCCCTCCCCCGGTGACCTTTCATTTTAGCATCCCCAAATCTCCTCCAGATCTTTCTGTTCGGACCCAGGCTGAATCTCCAATATTCCCCAAAACTGCCACAAACCGAGTGGCACCTTCAGCACCCGAGTGCACTGCCATGCCAAGTCAGGCAGCACCATCGCCATGACACCATCAGTGCATCACCACCACACCACCGGCACTGCACTGCTGATCATCGGTTTTTGGTTGCTGCGGAAGGAACTGCTGCTTCACTCGGAGTCTAAGTTAAACTTAGTCTGTTCAGTGTACACCATCTCTTCTTCCCTTCTCTGAGTTAGTTCTGGAACGGAAAGTTCTCTGCTTTGCCCAACTGGGTTCGGCTTCACTGCTCTCTGGAATATAGGGTTGCAGGGTTTTGGCCACCTTGATAAGTACACTGATTTTTTCACTGGTTGATTGAGAACAGTCAGTGTGTGATAGTTTGTAGTGCCTCATTGGGAGCTTGTGAATGCCATCACTGTTTTTCAAGAGTAGGTTTTTGGTTGGGGAATGAGAGTTCTGGCTCCCCCCATCTGGCTCCCTTTGTGAGCTTTTTTGGTACTTTGTAGAATTCGCTAAAGTTTGGAGTATTCCATCCACCAAAACACCCACTTTTCCTTGGGAGTCGCTGCTGGGTACCTTGTGCATTCTCTGTTGGTGATCCGTCTTCACAAGTTTTGGAGGTTTTTGGGTGCTTTTGGGGTCACTTGTCCTTGTTGTGGAGCTTCGTAGGAGGATAGCTGGTGGTGGTGGTGGTTCTGTGGCGGCATACTTCGCCCGGTTTGTGAATTTTTGGTAAGGGTGGTATTGGAGCTTATTTGTTGTTTCAGGGGGTGAGAGGTGGTGTTGCAAGCAAGTGGAATGTTGTGGTTAAAGCTCGATCGGCGCAAATGGAATCACAATCAATGTACCTGGGAGGTCATTGCGTGACGGAGTACGGACGGAGATGCGAATATGTTTTTGAAGTTGGTGGTGTTTGGATTTTGGATGCAGAGAAGGAGTGGCTATGGAGTTGGAGACAGGGTGAGTGGTTGGGTTGTTGTGATCGTGGTGAATTGAGTTTTCTCCGCCATCATGGATCTGCTATCACAGGTTCTCTCTCTTTCAGAATCTGCTCCGTTGTTTGGGTAATCACTGTATGCTAGGTGCTGCCGATCCCTCAAATTTTCATGGTAATTTCGTCTTAACTAATCCAGGATTTTCCATGCTCATGGGCTTCACTAAATGCGATGGTGTGCGAATACTACTGGCTGCGTCTCATGCTATTTACTACTCATCGATATGTGCTCATTTGCATGGACGAGGGTGAATTGTAACTTCCCAAAGTGTTAGACAGGGAGTTAACGGGTGTCAGCAAAACTGAGGCGATGCTGGAAAAGTTTACTGATTGAGGGAGAGTTTGGTGTGGGGACGGGACAGGGCTCATTTGCAGTATTGGGATTATCTTCAGCTCGTGAATCAGCCTTACAGGATTGTGTTGCATTGCCTTGTCGGCTCACGAGACCACACTCATTCAAGTTATCGAAGAGGGTTAGTGTGTCCCTCTTGATCTCATTGTCATTAAAAGCCACAAATTGAATGTCAGGAGATGATGTACTTGGTATTTTATCTCAGCGAGCAAGATGAGGTGGTTGCAAGCGCGTGTTTGGTTATTCATCTGATGACTAACAGAGCCTTGTTTAGAATGAATATTTTACTTTAAATTTTACTTTTGATGTGATATCTTTGACTATATTATCTATGACGATGGTGGTGCATTTTTAAAGCATTGGTTAGAATAATCAAATATTTCATAAATGGGTCTCGGTTTCATATTTGACGCTGTAAAATCATGAAGATATCGCAGGATCGATTTGGCCCCAGAAGTTTTCCGTGCCGGCTTGAGCATGACAATGGCAAGGAGTCCAGGATTGAAAGTGGGCCTGTTCGATCTCAGAAGGTTGATTCCGACGGACTTGGTTCTATGTTAACGACACAAAACGGGACTGGTCATCTGATTGAGTTCTCAGATGCTTTGCACAGTACGTCTTCATTTGTGCATTCTTCAAATCTGCGTTTTCCACAACTTTTTTTGCAAAATGTTTCAGAATAATTGTTTGCCTAGTTCACGACTGTTACGGACGTTAAGGTTTCTCTTGTGACTTGCACGAATGCGTCTTCACCCTGAAGCAATTTTCTTGATAACTTGCGATAGGTGTGTTATGAGGTTGCACTTTTCACGTTTCATGCTCATAAATCCATTACATATTTCTCTGGTCTTTTACCAAGAAAACTCCTCTCTTGTAACTCATCGTCGAACTCAATTCGAGGTTTCTCGAATTATTAGTTACTGAATAAACTAATAATTCGAGAAACCTCTACTGTTTTAATGTAATTACATGTAATGCTGTCCAACTCTGGTCGTGAAGTCACGGCAGCCGTTTCATGTTGCTAGTTGAGCCCGATCAACTGATTATTAAATATGTGTTAATAGCTGTTGCCAAGGCCCTCGAGGAAGTGGCTGTGAAAAGAGCTCATGCTCAAGCGGAAGCTGCACAATGGAAGCATAAGTACGAAATGGAGCTCCTTCGAAGTGCCCATCTCGAGCGCCTTCTTGCTGACAATGCAGCTCTTGGTAATTGTCTTTTTTCTCAAAAGTCCCTCACTGTTTGGGGGAGTTATTAAAAGATGCATCTGTTTTTGTTTGTTCAGATTCAGTTGGTGTTAAATCATCTCTTTCGGTCGACCCTGCATCCTTTCCGGCGTTGAGTATTCTGAAGTAGCTGGCCAATTTTCCATATGTGTACATCAGACAACTCTGTTTTATTCAACTTACAAGTATTCTTCAATGTTGCAGACTCTTCACGACAGGGCTATCCGTTAGCCATGTCCGATGTCGAGACTGATGCCGACGAGTTAAGAGCATCAAATTTGTCAACACAGAAGCCACCAAACGGTTGTTTGAACGGTTCTTCTCAATCCAAGGAAAACTCTTCCAACCAGCGAGTGCTGGGCTATAATACTGATCCTTTCAACAACCTGTACTTGGATACACAGTTGGAAGAAGAAGTATCTGATAAGGTGAAATGAGGAATTTTCTCCCTTCTCTACAGTATGTTTGTCTTGTGGTGCACGAGTACATTCCCTGTCCTTGTGAGCTTCTTTTTGTCGGTTCATTACTCTGGGGGTTAAGGCACAAGTTCTTCGTTATTTCTTGTTTTCTTAATATAGTCGCTGTATTACATGTTCAGTGCTCACCTGATTTTCCTTTCAAGCAGTATCTGAGCGTCTGATCGCTCCTATTTACGCGAAGTTGTATTTTTCTATTGCAGGCATCCTTTACGCTTACTTGGGATCCTGTTGATGAGAGGAGACAAAGGCAGAATCACGATCTTGTCTCATTTGAATCCGGTAACATCAATACAGAAGTCCGAAGCAACAAACAGGTGCTTTCCTTCGCGGTGTTGGTGTATCTGAATTGTCTTGAGGTGTTGTAAAGAGATATTGACTGTGCCATGCATTTGATTGGATCTTCCCAAACTTGGGTCTCTTTTTGTACGCTATTTTTACTTGACAGCATGCTCTGGTCTCTCACAGTCCTTATTTTACTATGTTTGATAGATTACTTTGGTTTGGAAGTCTCCACCTCGATCAATATTCATTCTCTTGAAGCCAAATGCAGTAACCGTGCAGCAGCTTTGTAAAGAGATGGTTTGGTGAGTAAGTTTTCAATTGGTTTGGTGCATTGCTTTTGTACATTTTAGAATGATCATCTGAGCCATATTCCAAAATTAAAAAAAATAATCAAGGATGTTCACTAACTCTCCATCGTTCCAGTTTTCTCAACTCATAATTACTTGTGAATTATGCAAAGAATTTACACATACTGAGATTTCTTGCAGCAAATCCAGTAATTTATGAAGTGATCTATGCTTTTGAATCCTGTACTGAGTTGGTCAACCATGATCCGCAGGTGGCTCAGAGAACAGAATGTTGCAAATATTTTTGTGGAGCCGAGGGTGAAGGCAGGATTGTTGAAGGAGAGTACTGATTTTGACTTCATTCAGACATGTGAGACAGGTAGGTACATTTAGGGACTTCATATTTCATTTGATGTATTGGCTAGAACTATCGATGCCTGGTGATGACGTGGAAGCAACCCATGGTTATTCGGCTTATCCAGAAGCTATCAGTTAAGTAAATGAAATTTGCGTCGTTATTTTGTGTTGGCAGATAAGCAACTGATGGACATCAACAAGCGAGTGGACCTAGTTATCACTTTAGGTGGTGATGGGACGATGCTCTGGGTGAGTTTCCTCTCTGGTCCTTTAGAATTCTATGTTTGGTCTTTGCATTGATCAGTGTTTAGAGTGAACACGGGTATAGTTGCATTTTCGATTACGTGAAGTATTTTGATTTTATTTTTTTGCTAGCCATTTTTTTTCTGCTTGATTTGTTCAGGTCTTAGCGATTGTTCAAAAGATTACTGAATCTCGAATCATTTAAATGCATGTTCTAGTTTTGTGTTCACCGGGCCAAAAAATAACCACGTACAGCAGAGATTAGATTACATTATAGGTCATGTGAAAAGCTTCTGCGAAAAGCTCAGACATTCTGGAGTAAACTCTATTTGTACCAATCTAGTAATCTTGGATTATGGTGCCGCAGGCGGCGTCGCTATTCAAAGGTCCTATGCCTCCGCTGGTGGCCTTCTCTATGGGCTCCCTGGGCTTTATGACTAAATTTCGTATCCACACTACATACTTACTGTGTTGTAAAACTTGTACATATAGAGCTTGTGTAGTTTTTTGTTGCTGGCAAGAGTTAACACTTTTCATATCAGCTGACGTCCTGACACTAGAATACAAAGAAAATACGCGTTTCTATTATATACTCCTATTATATTACTAGTTAAATCCTTAACTAGGCACTTCACAGAAAGCAGCCTGTATAGAGAAAGCTTACAAGCAATAATGAGAGGTCCGGCATACATCACACTGCGACATCGACTTCATTGCCAGATTATCCGTAACAGTTCTACAGCAGATGGTGATACAAGCTCAGAACCCAGTGAATACCTCGTGCTAAATGAAGTTTCTATTGATAGGGGCATGTCGTCAGCCCTTTCAAACTTGGAGTGCTTTTGTGATGGGCACTTCGTCACAATTGTACAAGGTGATGGCTTGATAATCTCAAGTCCATCAGGAAGTACGGCATATTCTTTGGCAGCTGGAGGCTCAGTGGTTCACCCTCAGGTATTGTTCTGTAAGCTTGGAGTATGAACTCGACTTTATTCAAAACAGGAGTGTGGAAAGAAAGCACGATCTGGATATTTACTTCTGTGAAACGGGTGTCCGTGCAGGTTCCAGGCATTCTTTTCACACCGATTTGCCCACATTCTTTATCATTCAGACCACTGATATTGCCAGATTATGTTACTCTGCGAGTACAGGTGCATGTCTATCTCTTCGTGAAACCGAGAGAAGCTCATCATTTGATTATTTTCGTTCTTCGATTACAATTACAAGATACAACTGCGGTACACCTCATCAATATTCTTGAATGATATATTGATGAAGACATGATTTCTTACTGTGTGTTGTTTGGTTTGCAGCTGCCCTTAAACTGTAGGGGTCAAGCATGGGCGAGTTTTGATGGAAAGGGGCGGCAGCAACTATGGGGCGGTGACGCCTTGATCGTCCGGATGTCAGAGTGGCCTGTCCCTGCCGTTTGTGAGAAGGAGTCAAGTGGCGATTTTCTTCGTAGTGTCCGAGAAAGCTTGCACTGGAACCGCAGGAACATCCAATTGGCAGACGAGCGCCCTTTCTATCCCAATTGACAAAGAACAAAACGTACTCTCCCCCCAACGCTTTTTGAAGGAAATCCGACACACCTTCTCTTAGGGTAGCTTTGTATCATAATTTAGAACTCAAGGTGTTCGTAATTGATAAGGTCTGCCTTCTACTAATATTTCAGCCAAGGTCTTCAGGTAACATCTTCAGCATGATTAGAGTGAAGCCTTGATTTTACATTTTGAAAGAAACATGGATTAAGGAAAGGATCCCAAGTTATCAACCCTTGAAGTGGCCTTCCATCACCTTGCTCCATTCACTTGTCTGTACAAAAATGTGCAAATTGTCTTGACCTTCTTTTGGACAGTCCTAATTTGTCAGTAACATCCTTTCTGTACACCACTTCCCTTGCATTTCAGTTTGTGATTATGCTATGCTAGATTGGTCTAGATGCATTTAATGCACTCATCTCAATACTCTATGATTTGTCGAATGACTTTTTGGTTTACTGTAGACTTCAGACACAAAGTCTCCAAATCAGAATCTTCAAAATCAGTGAGTATGGATAGAACCAGGATAAATCATGTCACGACGCACCAGTGATTGAAACGTCAACAGTAACTTGTGAATTATTTTGCCCTGAAACAAGGACGAACTTCGAAGCTCCATTGACACACCCTCGTCCACTGATGTCGATTAGTGCTTCAAGTCTTCTCTCAACATGTGAAACCTGCCTGTGCTCTCGATCAAGGACATGTGTAAGAATAATGCCGATCGATGCTTTTGTTGAAGTCATGCCAAGGGCACTTGGGGGCAGCTGCCATCCTATCCTCATTTACGAGACTCAAGCACACAAAAATATGATGAATTACACACACAACGAAACAGCAGGAACGTCTGACCTTCAACAGGTTTTTAGGGGATTTTGAAGACACAGAATCAGTTTAAATTCAACAATCAAATTCATGGATGAAGGCATTAATCCTGGATTAAAGGCTATTTTTAGTAAATAGATCATGTAATCATGATAAATATGTACATGTACATATATAAAAGAAAATAAGATTTGTATTTATTTTCTACAATTCATCCTCTAGAGAAGAAGATCAAAGTTTTATAAAGAACTTGAACCCAATGTAGAAGTCTAACCCCAAACAAAGTATGCCATAAATTATTTCGCATGCTCCTTTAAACATTAAAACACGATCTACATTCTTTTTCATTTTCATGATCATTTTAACACCGTCCGCAATGAACCAAACACCGGTAATTAAGTTGGTAATGAAACATGCGATAGTGAGAAGAGTTGTTGTAAGACCTCTCGCTTCCATGTTGCAAGTTGAAGTGGACGTTGATTATTATATAATTCCAATATAAGAATATAATCTTGATTATATATTTATTGATTACTATCAAAACCTTATACAAAAAATATGATTCATAGAATAATATAAATGATAATATAAAAAGTGCTTTCAAGCTAATAAAATGATGATAGTAGCATTGAGTGATTAAATATTTGATTGACTTTCTACATATTTATGAATTAAATTCAAGATAAAGTCAAGTTTAAATCTATTTTTGATTATGTTTGCTTTATTGTACATTTTACGTTTCATCTTTTATTGTATCTATTTTACTTTATCATTAAATTTAGTATTATCTGAACATTAATTTGTTGTGATTGGTTCCATCTTACTTTATTGTTGAGTTTAGAATTAATTAATACATGATAATAAATAAATTGAAGTTCTTGGAATAGTTACAAATCTGTAAAAATTATAAATTTCAATCAACGCCCACTCCATTCTCTTCAAATTGAACTTCAATAGTATAAAAGCAAATGTAATGGACCACTTTACTCTGATCACTATGTGTATGTAAGTATGAGGAATTTTTGAAATCAAGAGGTGTTAGGTTAAACAAAATGTTGAAACAAATAAAAGCTTTTTGTGTAGGAATTATAAGGCTTCAAAATAAATATTGATGAATAGCTAGATTAGATTGTATTAAAAGCAAATCATAAAGAAAAAAAGTTGTAGAAGGGTTTTAGACATTTTCCATTGTAGAATATTTTTTTTGAAAGGTATTAAAGTGTTTATTTTCAAACGTTCCTTTGTAGATATCACGTAAAGGTACAAAATGAATGATGCAAGTTAACTTCCAAATACTAGTACATGCATCTGTAACAAGTAAAAGATGGGTATATTTTGATTGAGTATGGAATGAATTTACACCTTTTATGGCTTCAAATCAAAAGTAAAGGCAAAATTTGAATCAATGTGATTTTGGTAACCTTTAGATTTCAAATTCAAAGCTTTTAGTTGGTAGTAAGCACCATCTATTTGTTCTAAAGTAGAAGCATCATAAACCATGTTGGACCAACTCATGAGACCAGTTACACCAATAACGAGGAATAATAAAGTGGCAGAATGAAAGTAGTTCAAACCAATGAGACTCCTACTCGGTTTTTGGGTGCACCTATAATTGGTTTTGATAACCTCCAAGTACCAACTACCAAAACTCTAGTTTTTTACCTCTCAAAAATTAGAGAAAATTCAATACAATTCTAGAAAATATGTTGTCTTGTTTTGTTTTGTTTTTGTTTTGGTGTGTCCACATTCTATCATTGCTCAATTTCTTCATACTTTTTTCCATTCAAACTGCGTCGTTTAAACAGCAGAAAGGCTCAGAAAGTGGCAATTTCCGTTCCTGCTACCGTATGAGATGGCGCTGCTATATTCTGAAATCACAAAAGAAAGGAGACAAGCTGGCCGAAAGCCAGGAAACTAAAAGAACGACTCAAGGCAGTGTTCCATGCACACCTTCAGAGAGAAGAGTGTGGAGACACACACCGCCTAACCTAGCCCATTTTCATCGGAAACCCGGTTCCGGAGGAGAATAAAATTACGAAACCATAGCGGAGGAGATTCACAAAACTTGGAGCAATAACAACAGTCGCCAGGCGTCGCGCGTGGATGGATAAGTGGGTCACTGGGTGGGCGTGGCATCCAGCAAGGCATGTCAGCAACTTGCAAGGGATAGTTCTCCCTCCCAACTCAACTCCCCAAAGCAGGGCAGAGGCTGCTTTCTCCACTCTAACATAAATTCTCTCTCCATTCCCTTCTATCCATTCAATTATGGTAGAATCTTCTACGGAATGGTTCTTGCAAGTTACATATTGAAGCTGCATCAAAAGGCCTAAGGTCGAGACACCCATAGCCGACCGGGTCCCCAAAACCGATCATTAGACTTCTCCAATTCCGACAAGTTTTCAGATTTAAAATCTTGGGAGATCTAGAAGAATCTTGGGAGAAAGTATGAAGCATGATTGGTAGAAAAGGAATCATATGGGAATATTTTGGTGGTAGTAGAGTGATCAAGTTTTGGTGTCATGGTGATCGGTTTCATGTGAGCCTACTGGTTGGTTTCTAGTTTTTGAACACTTTTTGGTTCAAAAATTCACAGTTATTTGCACACTCGATAAAAAAAAATTGAAAAAATTTCCAAACCTCAAGAACCCTATTTCTCTGCGGAGGAAAAATTACTTTGCAACAATCCAGCTCCATATTGCATGCATAATCTCTTAAATGATTGGTTTTAGGTGTCTTGACCATAAACCTCGGCCAGGAATTTGATGAGTCGATGGTCCCCCTCCAGATCTGCTTCTCTAGACATCTGTGGAGGTCTCACATTTTCCGGTAAAACAAGCTGTTAAATGGCACTGTCTAAGTTAGCTGAAGTAGTTGGTAAAGATTTCATTTTCTAAGGACTTGCAATATCTTGGCTGTCACATGGCAGCTGGTGCAGTTGCTGTGACATCTGAGTAATTTCTTTTGAGTTTTTTTTTTTTTTTTTGGAACATGGATGTTAAGCTTCATTAAGGTAGAGATGGGTATTCCCGTCAGTTTAAGCCACTCAGCATATTTGGGATTAACCTCTAAAGTTCTGAGGGTATTTTTCATCAAAACTGCCTCAAAACATCCCCTCTTCAAAGCAAGGTGGATTTTGCAAAGTTGGGGTGTTTTTTAGTACATCTAACCGTAAGATCTTGTAGCTAACTTCTATGTCTACATGTCCACCAAATCTCACACACTCATACTTCACCAATTGCAAGATCATAACGTTCACAGTAGAAAAACAAGTTTTTTTTCCTAACGAAAAAAGGGGACAGCAGAGTTTTGAAGGCCCAAATAACCATTTTTTTGCATTATGGATTTTGTGGGTTTTGATGCACGTCAAAGAAGACAGAGTTAGCTAATTGTATTGAGAAAATTGTATTCACAAAAGTTGTGGAAAGTTGCCAAAAAAATCATTTTCCGCTAGGTGGTATACTGAAATGCACAAACAAAGGCCGTTTTTTGACAATAACAATAGCATATGAAAAAAAATTGGATTAAGAATCCGAACGGTGGGAACATGCTCTACTGCCTTCTCTATACATAGAAATTTTTATTTTTGAAAAAAATCAAAATCTCAATTTTTGGTGGAATTTCAAAGTTTCGTCTCTGGGCAGATTTTGGCAGTTTTGGGCAGTTTTGGGCAGAATTTGCTGCACTCACAGTGGCTTAGAAAAATTCAGCAGCTGCCCAACGAGCAGCGTTTGACACTTAAACCTTCATAACTTTTGATCCCGATGTCGGAATTGAAAAATAAAAATACCCACACGAAGATCTCCGAACGGCCCACCTTCAATAAAAATTTCAAAAAATCCTGATATAAATTGCATTCATAGGTACATGCCCAAATTCCAAAAAAGCCCAAATGTGGTAGATTGTCCTTTAGGGGTTAAGAAAACTATGGGTATAAAATTTATACAAATAGAAGTTAGGTCAAAAATCACAAATCTGATTTTTTTATATTTTTTTTGAAATTTATCAAATTTTGCATGGAGAACATGATAGGTTGTTATACAATCTGTTCAGTGTGGTAGTCAGGTGCTGTCTGCTCAGATATTGGTGCACTGATAGGCCACGGAATTAGAACCCTCACGGGAATACCCATCTCTACCTTAATGATGAAAAGAAACAGCCCGCAAACCAAGCAGTAAACAACCTGCTGGCGAGGATGATTTTTACATTTTGAGTACCTGATAAGCTACCTGCAAACCTGAGAGCACCTGAACTTACCCGCCCAGGCGGAGTAACCAAAACCTAAAAACAGAAATCGAGCTCAGAAGAGAGCCCGGAGGAAAGGAGTCGACGGCTTTCTTTTGAGTTTTCATGGAACCCACATCTGTGACAAGTTTGTGAATTGAGGAGGAAGTCATGCTGCAACAGCACAAGAAACTTGCCAACCGAGTTGAACTTCGACACTTTAGTTGAGGGTATGGACAGTGTACTCACTGTACTGTATTTAGCGTCCTAAAATATATATTTATTTATGGGCCAAAGAAAGACCTGATGATTATTACTTCAAAAATTTTGGTCACATTTTTTTCCATGCAGCTAACTAGGTTAGGTATGCACATGCAAAATTTTAGGGACTCAAAACGCTTTTTAGACCTTCATGCAAATTATTTTCTATAAGAAGGTATAAAATTGACAAAATAGTAAAACATGCATTACAAAAACAATCTGTGAGCTTAAGAAAAAGTGAACGGTGAATAGGTACCTTTATAAATCTGTGATTTTAAGAGAGAAAAAAGTAAATCAAAATTCAAAAATCTCGAATTTTGACAAATTTTTAAAGGAGAAATTCAAAAATTACTAAAAACTTTGAAGCTTGTCTTTGTAAGTTTTGGAGGCTACCTTTGTAAAATTGGTAAAGTTTTTTACTTGGGTCACTATGGAATTTGAGTAGTGATTTGGTTATGAATATATTTTGACTTTTTTTGTTTTTTTAAAAGACCTAATTTTTTACTGCCCATTTTGGATTTGAAACCTAAAATTTCTAGATGAAGGTTCTAAAATTGAAATTTGGCTTCAAAATTTTGAGTACATAGACCTTACCATAAAGGGAGCATCCAATCAAAATCTTGAAAAAAATATTACTTTTAACCTCCCCATCTAGGCTGCCTAAAATTGCAAAAATCCATTTTGTGTTTTAAGGTCAGTTAGGGGTTAAGCAGACAATATAATATGACAAAATTCATTCATATGAAAGAATGAATAAAATCATGTGTACAATAAGATGAGGTGAGGAGCCAAGTCATCAAAACACCTCAAAACGACTTCTATAAAGTTTATCAATTAATGAATTATCTAATATTTTTTATGGTTCTTTTTAACATTGATTTGGTGATATATTGTTTTGTTTGTGAGGCATCTTATTTTTTATTGTTAGTACTTATAATTATAGAAATTTCAACATTATTCATAATATTTGAGACACTTTTAGTCTTTTACTATTATGTAGTGTGTTTTGGCAATTTTGACTTGTTATTCAAGATTTTTAGTGCCGTCATCTAAGTCATCTTTTTTTATATAAGCTAAAGTAAAAGAATGAAGTTTGTTGAGTTTATTTTCTACTTCTTGTTGAAATGTTTCAAAATTTTCTAAGATTGAGTATTTGATTGCAATTACAAGTTTAATACATTATACTATAGAATAGTTCATTTTGAATATACTTTTAAAGCAAATAATTATATTTTTTATAATAGTTTTATAATGAATAATTCATAACTATTGAATAAGTTTTGCAATTAATATCTAACCTTCCTCATTTTATTTTGTTTTTGCCATATTACAAATATTTCAAAACCTCACATATGTTTACTTGGAAAAGTGCGGCTTTGTAGTTACCTCTATTCATTCACCTAAGAAGAATAATTTATAAATATTATCAAAATTCATCCATAGTGAAAAAATGAAGCATTCAAATGAACACACAATATACAATGTAATTTGATTCCACTGCCATCGCCCATGAATTTTGGAGTCTATCAGTGTTCCATTTGAGGAAATAAAATCATTTTTGAATATAAGCTTACATACATTGTTTATTTTTTAACCCCTAAAGTTCTAAGGGTATTTTTTATCAAAACTGCCTAAAAACAGCCCCTCTTCAAAGCAAGGTGGATTTTGCAAAGTTGGGGTCTTAATTAGTCCATATAACCGTAAAATCTTGTAGCTAACTTCTATGTCTACATGTCCACCATATCCTACACACTCATTCCTCACCAATTGCAAGATCATAACGTTCAAAGTTGAAAATCAAGTTTTTTTTCCCTTCGCAAAAAGGGAACAACAGAGTTTTGAAGGCCCAAAAAACCATTTTTTTGCATTATGGATTTTGGGGGTTTTGATGCACGTCAAAGAAGACTGAGTTAGCTAATTGCCCTAAGAAAATTATATTCAAAAAAGTTGTGGAAAGTTGCCAAAATAATCATTTTCCGCTAGGGGGTATACTGAAATTCACAGACAAAGGCCGTTTCTTGACAATAAAAATAGCATATGAAAAAACTTTGGATTAAAAATTTGAATAGTAGGAACATGTTCTACTGCCGTTTCTAAACATAGAAATTTTTATTTTTGAAAAATATCAAAATCTCAATTTTTGGTGGAATTTCAAAGTTTCGTCTTTGGGCAGATTTTGGTAATTTTGGGCAGTTTTGGGCAGTTCTGGGCAGAATTTGCTGCATTCACTGTCATTCTCATTGACTAACTTACTGCCCTTGGAGGAGCTTTTGCGGTTCAGAGGTGAATAACTTTTCACTCCGACATCGGAATTGAGAATAAAAAATACTAACACAAAGCTCTCACCAAGGTCTACTTTCATTAAAATTTTCATAAAACTTGAGTTCAAATTGCATTCGCATGTACATGCCCAAACTCCATAAAAGCCCCACTTTGCCAAATTGTTCTGTAGGGGTTAATATAAGCTTACACACATTAATTGTTTATAACATTTAAAATGAATATATATATCATGTTCACTGATTCCATGTTGAAAGTTGTAGAATATAAGTAATCTGCTTGAATACATTCCAAACACGCAAGGAATCATTTCCACCAAGAGTTGCATGTGTAACAGTAGGACGAACTCAATGAAAATCTACAACAAGAGGTAATTGTGACTTTGTAGTATTGCGTAGTATTGTCTTGTACGATGTTTGTGTTGTTCTGATGGCTAAACTCACTGCATTGACCCGGTACTACCTTTACACAGCTGTGAACATTGGTCACATCGTACTCAGTTTTTGTAAGAAATCTTATCCACCCATGCCCTCGCCCTCATGAGAATTTGACTATACAGCTAGAACTCTGCTTCCTTCATTTAGATTGCCAGAGTGGTTCCTGGTTTGTATCAGTCCTTGCGTCTAATTTATTACCATAAATTCAAACTTCAGAATGGAACATCATTTCACCCACATCACCATGGTCCCATCTTGACCTTTTTGTAGTCACACATTGCTCATGTGATGTCCAAAACAGGATCTCCACTGTGCACTTCTATCTGATCTCCTCTGAGCAGGCTCTGAAAAAGGCCTAATATCCAGCATGGCTATTGTAGATGAATCCTGAATCTCATGATACCATTGGACCTAATTATATACGGAGTATTTGATATTATGCAATTAGACTAAGCTCTCACCACTTAGTGTGGCAGATCATATCATGGGTATTTAACCCCTAAATGGCCAAGGGTGTTTTTGCTCAAAACTGCCTCCAAATAGTCCCTTTTGAAATCAAGCCGGATAGTGCAAAATTGGAACCAATTTTGGTATTTCCAACCGTAAGATCTTGTATCTGACTACTATGTCTATATGCCTACCAAATCTCACACTCTCATTCCTTACCATTTGAGAGATCGTAACATTCAAAGTCGAAAAAAAAGTTTTTTTTACCCTTCAAAAAGAGGACAGCAGTATTTTGGGGTCCAAAAAAACCATTTTTTTAGTAGATTTGGATGGCGGCTCTTCAGATTCTTGTTCCTAGGTGAGTTAGGTACATGTCCACAAAATCTCATACCCATGCAAGATGTAGAACCTTGAGAAAATCATCAATTTCCACAAGGGGGTATGCTGAAATTCATATACAAAGGCCGTTTTTTTACAATACAAATAGCATACGAAACATTCTTGGATTGAAAATCCAAACGGTGGAAACATGCTCTAGTGGTTCTACTACATACAGAAATTTTTATTTTTGAAAAAAACTAAAATCTCGACTTTTGGTGGAATTTCAAAGTTTTGTTTTTAGGCTGATTTGGGCAGTTTCAGGCAGAAATTGATGCATTCACAGTGGCTGAGAGCCTGCCCGTGGAAGGGCGTTTTATGCTCAGAGGAGCATAACTTTTCCTCACTACATCCAAAAAAGATAAAAAAAAAATATCGCCATAAACCTCTTGAAAAAACCTTTTTCCACAAAAAAATTCAAAAAATTTCAAGTAAATTTGAATTTCTAGGAACTTGCCCAAAGTCCAAAAACGCCCATTCTGGGACTTTGGCCATTTAGGGGTTAACTTTACTACTATGAAGAAAGTGATGAACTCCCATTTTTTTTATAAAAGAAGCCGACATAAATTAATTATCTATTGGTCAAGTTTCTTACATCCATGTAGAAAAGGACTTTAGACCAAGAACACATGACTATTCTCATCCCATGAGAAGTTAGATACTATAAATACAAGACTTGACATTATGTAAATTACGTTGAATATTTGGTATATGTGATAAAAAGGTTTTAAGCGTAATATCACTAGGCAAGCGATGAGCTCAAAACTATTGGTTGAATCACTATGATGAACTTCTTGTTTTGTTGGTTATTGCATTAGCATTCTTTCAACAATTTTTTTACCAAACTCAAACACTGAAACACTAAAGCACTGAAACTTAGCTTGTTAGAGTTATTTGTAATTTCACCCACTTCTTCACTCAAATAGATTTATCTGAAAAGTCTTCCATCATTTTTGAGGTATACTTAGTTTTTTCATGCATCTCATAGCAAGCACAAACGTCATTTAGGTATGCATAATGTTCATTTCACAATGACTTCTACTATTAATTGATGTAGTTGTTTTAATAATTGGAAAATACCTTTTCTTCCAAAAAATGTTTTCTCTTTTTAAAAGCTCATGCCAAATGATTATATTATATAGACTTCTAAACAACTCTAATATGTCATAATAATCTCATTTTATTCTAAACTTCAATGATACTTATGATTGGTACACATACTTCAATGCAATGATGTTTGATCCACTTGATTGGAGTACACATTCGATACAAGCATGTTGGATCACTCACAAGTTTTTTAACAAATTAAAGTAAATGACCATTAGATCATTCAATCTAACATTCACTAACACAAATAGATTTAGGTTTTATCTCAACTATTTTAGATTGAATAGCAGCAAACCATTTCATGCAACCCACCATGTTAGTTACATCTACCTCAACTCTAATGGTACATGAATGATACAATGCAAGCAGCTCGCAACTTACAAATCAAGTGGTGAAGAAGGGTATTCCACTTAGCACAGAGTTCCATGTGATGTCTGGATAGGCTGGCTACCTTCTCGAGCCTCCACGTACAATTTGCTCTCCTTCCTCCGCAGACGAGGCCATTCTCCAGTCTCAGGAAAACTGCATTCTAAACTGCAAGCAGCAGCTCTACCCATGCCATTACCAATCTGGCTACTGTAAAGTGAGCATGCTGAAATCATCTACAATATACGAATCATATCACCCAGGCCCACACACCCTGATTGTCATGCAAGGCACCGATCATTTTCAGCAAGTGGTTGCATTTCTTTTACATTCATCAAAACAAATACGACTGGCGGTTGCATTTCGGAAGAGGAAGTGGTGTACGATGGGGTTGGCAGCTGGGTAGCCAAGAACGTTGAAGAAAAGTTCTGAGAAAATGAATGCTTGCAACACGTTTTCAAACAAGCAGAGCAGTAGATGTGCAATTCAGACTTAGGGCTGAAACATCCAAAAGCTGTTGACTTTGAAGTCCATCGTCTAGATTGAAGCAATAAACAATCTTAACATTTGAGTTTATGGAAAGTCTTTTGGAATTTCCTCGATGGAATTAGGAAGGTAAAATCACCTTTTTTTTGACAAAAACAATGACTTGTTTGCGTTTACTATTGATTCAATTACTTGATTATAAAGTTTGGTTTAATATTTCTACTATAATTACTTATATAAAAAATTTAAGAGTATTTAAGAATAACATATGGGAGTTTATCAATCCCTTGCCATGCCAAATTTCCAAGCTTTTCTTAACAACATCAGTTATTTCTAAATAACTGTATTACGTATTAATGTCATGGGTCTATTCCAAGACTATCAATTCTCTTTAAATTATAATTACATGACAAAAACCAAAAAATTAAAAAAAAATTAAAAAAATTAAAAAATTTGACAAGAACAAAATATTTGAAGTTGATTATGTTTTAAAGTGGCTTTGGACTACCAATCCTTTTTTACAAGCTTCATTTAACAAACACAATGTTAATCTTACTAATTTTAATATTGTCTCAAAGTGTTGATTGGTGTAATTTGACCTAAATAAAAGTAGTGTTTGAGTAATTCAGCTAGACATCTTTGCAAATCTAAGCTAAAGGTTCCAAGATTTTGAATACTCATACATATTAATATTTTTTAATTTAAAAAAGAAACAATGGCATATTAAAGCAGGATTCTATAAGAATAAGAAAACCAAGGCCAAATCATCTGACAATATCAAAATTATCATAACATTGTCTATATCCAAGGGTTGATTTATACCAAAACATTTGTGTAGGAGTCCTAAAAATGGAAAATTTTGACAAATGGATAGCCTTCTTACTTAGCTTTTGGATTTGAACCAAAAAAGCTAAAAGATAGGTTGCAAACTATGTTTAGGGAATTTAGTTTAATAAATTTTTCAAAAATACAATAAATTTGCCCAATGGAAGCAATCCAACTATGATATTATGGAGTGTCTTTCTTATGCTTCAACTTTATAGAAATAGGAAACATCATAAAGCTTTCCATTACTAAAGTCCAAAAGAATTCCAAATTTGTCAAAATTAATTTTTTTTTTTTTTAAGCAAAAATTATGGATATCAAAAAACATATGTAATTCGATTTTTTAATAATTTTAATATGAAATCTAGTTTTATTACTTTTAAAAATATTAGTTTTAAAAATGATTACACCATTGCTTTACTATGATTGTGACCATTATTCTTGAATTTACACATTGGATAAAATTCATTTACGACTCCCTTGTTTCAAAAATAATACTTGCTAACAATGTTCTAATCTAAGATCAAAGTACCACTTATGTCTTTAGGGGGAAACCCAACTTCTTTGGACGACAAACAAGCCCCAAAAACCACTAAATTTTTCATTAACCTAAACTTCTATAAATTTTGCACAAATAGGTAACTTGGATGGAGCCATCATTCCTCCAACAAGTTGGCCTTGTCGCCCACTTTTGAGACGTCCAGTTACATAATACTTCAAATTGTCTGAAACTGGTGGAAAAAAAAAAAAAAAAAAAAACATGGATTGGCAAAGAACTTCTCCACAAAAAAAATTAATGAAGCCAAAAATTTGCACCCAATGTATTCTTTGTGGCCACCCTAGCACCAAACCTCAAAATCCTAGGATTTACACTGCTTCCCATATGTAAAACTCATGCTATAAATAGCTTTCCTGAAATCTTAAAATCTTCTAAGCACCAAAAAGACAGTGCTGGTGACGGATTTGGAGCCAGGCCGTAGCTGGAACGCATTTGAGACCATGTGGGAGGAGCAGTGGAGTAGTACAGTACTGGAGTAGCGGAGCAAAGGCTGATGGCATTGACCGGATGACGCTCCCCAACTGCCAGATCCCAAACCGAATGTCCCGGATGCCACCCGAATATGCCCCAGAGAAGATCCCCCGCAAGCAGTTATACACTGCAACCAGATGCCAATATGATTCCTCCGAAAGTTCTCGCCCACGGGCCTCATCACTCGCTCCTGCCCCACGGGATGGATCGATGCAACACAACGCACGGCGACGATGGGGATGGGGATGGGCTGCATCCCACACGCGCTTCCGGAATCATTCCCTCTCCTCGTCCCAGCTACAAAATGCCTCCCCGCAATCCTCACTTCCCATCCGTGGCTCCAACACGCTTCAACCTCATCGTATTATTTTTACAGCTAGACTCGAGTCTGTTCAGTGTCATAGTTGTACTGTGTTGATGTGTCTAGACGTTTATGTTCGGCATTGAATTGATCAGTGTACCCATTGATCGAGTCTCTGGGCGAGTAGTAGTTTGAGCTAAGAGCTGGTTTTGGTTTTTTTACTTTTTAGAGGATTGGCTCGTTGCTGTTGGATTGGGTATTGTGCTGGTTCATGAATTGGGATTAAGCGGGCGTTGTTGTGAGAGGAGGTCGTTCACGCGGTTTTTTGAGTCTAGCGGATCACTCTGGCACTTCGGCGTTGTCTTCCTGGTTCTACTTTTTGTTTCTCCGGAGGAAAGGTTTTTCTTGCGAAGTCGGAGTTTGGAGGATTAGCGACTGGTTTGAGTATCGGTGCGGCTTACAGGCCCACGCGCCCAATGGCGTTGACCATCGGAAGTGAAGCAGTTGGTGAGTAGTTCACCGCAATCAATCAGTAGTGGTTTTGTTGTCCACGATAAGCTTATTAACTTTGTTTAATCATTGTTTTGTATGTGAGCATGATCGGAAACTGCTAACCTTTGCTAGAACTCAAGTTTTTGACGAGCTGTTTTCTTTCCTTTGTGCAGCCTCGGTGGAGGCCACATTGGCTGCTCTGAAAAGCCATAGCCAAGACTTTGTACTGGACATGAGTCCCGTCGAGTCAACCTCCAACGCTCCGGAGGCTAGCGGTGAGTGTTCAGTTTGGTTAAGTCGAAACGATCAACAATATTATTTCATCACAGAAGGGTAGAGTGTGTGTTTGATTTACGCTTTGTTTCTAGAATACTAAACGTAGTTGTGGTTTCTTGTCACAGAGGATACCATAGATACAGCAGCTTCTTCAATGCTACTGGTGGTCGGCCACCGCGGCTGTGGAAAGAACAAGGTGCTTCCCTCGGGCGTGGCTCCCGAGGCTAGGGCCTCTATCCGAGAGAACACCATCACATCCTTCAACTTGGCCGCCAGGAACGGCGCCCAGTTCGTCGAGTTTGATGTTCAGGTAACAAAAGACGGCGTTCCGATTATATTTCACGATGACGTCATCATCTCCGAAGGTCGAACTCCCACTCACATCGGTGAACTCACTCTCGAAGAGTTTCGTGCCATGGGACCTCAAAGTGATCCTAACAAGGTGGGTGAACATCCAGACTTTTTATTTTCTTTACGTACTTTTTGCAACCTTTTGCGCAACTTTTGAGGTGGAGATGTTGATATCTTTGAATGAACTTCTGACATGTAGGTTTATGTTGTTTTCAGGCTGGGCTGGCTCTGTTCCGAAAAGCCGTGGACGGTTCAATTGCGCTGTGGACAGCAGATGTTGAGGACTACATGTGCACTCTTGAGGAAGCCTTTACCCAAGTGGAGGCTACGGCAGGGTTCAATATAGAACTGAAGTTTGATGACGATGGTTCAACGACTATGGAGGAGCTGCACCGAGTGATTGATGCGGTGCTGGAGGATGTCAGGAAGTTTTCGAATGGGAGAATGATCTATTTCTCTAGTTTCCATCCGGACGCGGTGTTGATTCTTAGGACGAAGATGTCCAAATACCCTGTGTTCTTCCTCACCAACGGAGGAGGCCAGACCTACAACGACGCTAGAAGAAACTCCATTGAAGCAGCTATTCAAGTGTGCCACCAAGGGAATTTGCAAGGCATCGTGAGTGAAGTGAAACCAGTTCTGCAAAACCCAGCGGTGGTTCAGCTTGTCAAAGAGCAGGGATTGTTCTTTTTCACTTACGGCGAGTTGAAGTAAGTTTCTTTGATCACGTGTTTGTAGTTTCTCCAAATCATCTGGATCATGCTTCCTCTATTTACATGAAAATATTGATTTCTTCTTTCCAGTTACGTTATCATTTTGACCAGCAACTAATAAAGATGGCACTATTATTACTTCTTTTGCAGCAATATTGGCGAAGCAGTTGTCAAGCAACAAAGCTGGGGTGTTGATGGTGTAATAGTAGACCATGTGCTGGAGATGGTTCGTGTGGCAAGGCAGATGGATGAGCCTGCTTCTCCTTCAAGTGCTGCAATGTTCAGGAGGAGAGTTTCAGTGGCACTATGCTGAACAAGATTCATTTGACACAATTGACGCTATTGTCGACGAAGAGCTGTACATTACTTAATTATTTTGAGGATAGATAAATGGCATATCTCACTGTTAGAAAAGCACTGTGGCAACCATTACTGCAGTTCAAGTCCACCAAATTCTCTACATAGAATAAGTATATTTAGGCTAGCATCATTTATTTGGGTATTTCCTATTCCCACACCAAAATTCTATCCATTTCTCCTACCAATTGGTTACTGTAGTACTCAACATGTACCATTTTATAAAAAGTGAATGCCAATGTACACTATATTTTGAACATTTTACACGTGTCGTATTACATGGTCCTTGAGTTTAACCCCCCATGTCTACAGGAGAGTATTTTCACATAACTTTGCACATAACCTTTTCGTATTTCCACTCATATTCAATAATGGTGCTAGTAAACTCATGCACTACCTCACTTGTGATATCACATTCTATGAGTTTAGTTTGCAATGGTCTTTTTGGGCTGCCACTTCTGTTTCTTAAAGCAGAAGTCTGGGGGGGGCAAGACTGTGCGTAGCCGAGGGAACTTGGGTGTTATTGTATTTGGAGGTTAAAAGAAGCTTGACTATTCCTATAATTGGAAGAGAGGTGAAGAGCGCTCACAAGACTAGAGTTACAAATGAGCATGGCCCCATTCTCGTTTTGTGTACTTGTACCCCATCTTAAGCACTTATGAAATCACCGTAAGTGCTACATGAAGTCGTAGAGCATGCATGTAATGGAGCATGTAGGCAAATCTCATGCTCATTTTTGACCCTTGAACCCAGCTAAAGATGTAAACACTTCTGCCTTCTGTATAAACTAAAGCTGATTCAACCAATGCTTTGTGTTTTCTGTATAAACTAAAGCTCATTCAACCAACACTCTGATCATACAACTTCGTCCTAGAAAAGCTTATTGACTATTGAAGCAATACTGGAGCCAATTCTTTAAGAAATCACAGCCATGACTCACTAATGATGGTAATAGAAGAGATGGTCGGCAATTGCAATTAATCAGTATATATAACAATTGAGAACCAATGACATGGAAAGTTGATCTTACTGAGCAGATTCCATTACAATCATGATTGTCCACATACTTTACGTTTGAAATGAGTGTTGTATTGAAGAAGCAATATGAGATTTGTATTGTTTGTTTCTATATAAAGAGTGATCACGTACACATTGTTTGCATTGTACACTCAGCTACACATTGTAAACGAATTCCAATCCAATGCACTGTTCAGTGGGAAAGATAGTTAAATATGGGAATGCAAGAACTTACTCAAACACTGATGGAGTATATACATTCAAATAGCGTAGGAATGCTACAAAAGTGTACTTTGATGTCACCAAAAAAAAATGCACATAAACTTGAAAACTAAATTAGCAATTGTGATTTCCTTACACATTATCTACAACCAAGTAATTCCATCCCTACGTCAAATTACTGCAATACTCCAATTGGGCCTAGTTAAAATGAGGTGTTCAAATTGCTCCAAAAAAACTTCGATCCATATGTAATTATTGCATTCTATCAATTCAAAGATATTTATTGGCATGCTATTATAACATAACAATCTATTAAAATATTTTTCACATGTTTTCAACAAAATTAAAACCATGTAAGACTATCTTCCACAAATTTCCAATGAGAGGTAAAAATTCCATCTTTCATCTCCTACTTACGTGATTTCACAAAAAAAAATCCCAAGATTTCACTTTGAAACTTGGACTTGCACTTGGAAACTAGACTCATCCAATAAAACCAACCAAAACATGTAAAAAAATCACCATCATTGAAGTCCCACATTTTAACCCATCAATTACAAATCTCACTCAAAGATTGTCAATATCTTTTTGACATTCAATTTCAAAAATTTTGGAACTATTGCTTCTAAACATTAAAAAATAAATAAATTGGTGATGGCAATCATTGATCTTACCACACCAATGTTATCTACAATCCATAATTTACACCTATAATATTGCCATCACCAATTATAATATGAATATGAGTTGGTAAATCCAAATTTCATAAATACAAAAGTTGTGGTATACAATGTCTATTATAGAATATCAAAATGTTGTCACATTCAAACCAATCATAGTTTAAGAGGAGATTCATTTTAGAATGTAGAGTTCATTTCAAACAATTGTGGACCTTTTAGGTTAATGATTGTTGGAATTTTGTCTTCTTTTATTTTAATTCATTCAAGAAGTTCTTCCCAAAGAAATTGTTCCACAATTGATCTTGATATATTTAGAGAAATGTTTCATGCAAAACCTAATACAGAAGGATTTGTATGGTCTACGGTATAATGATTAAATATCATTTTACTATAGCCATACTTACATGCTTGATTGTCCATGTCTTCAGCCAACCCTTTCATGTAAGAAGGATTTTTCAATGATTCTTTATAATTCAATTATTTCCTACTTCTCCATTTGAGATCCATTCATACCCTCATATTAGGGTCCTCGTTAAAACTCTTTTGTGGCAATCTACAAGTTATACCAAAGGCAAATCCAAGGTATATCCATCAATCTAAAGCATTTCATCACTAACAGAAACTAAACATACCAAGAATGTGGTTGTATGAAAAATTCTAGGCTTCATGGAAGGTCAAAGGTCTGTTTGAATACTTCAAGATGGAAGGGGGTTGCAGTTCACAACTTCTGGTTCACAAAGATACCAGGTTACATTTTTAGGTCCTGTCCTTGGTGATCCAATTCATGATGACTCGACGAGGTTGGGAGAAGTGGAAATAAAACAGCAGAAGTTCAGTCCGAAGAAAATGTCTTTTGTGGGTCACTCCCGGTGGGACTCGAACCCACAATCCCCTGATTAGAAGTCAGATGCCTTATCCATTAGGCCACGGGAGCAAGCTGCCAAATGTCTGATCCCAGGTTCGAACTGGGGACCTCTAGTGTGTGAGACTAGCGTGATGACCGACTACACCAACCAGACACGTCAGCGCCATGTGCCACGTCACCAGACGGCGACGGCGATTGACGGTGACTCTGCGGGTCAACGCCATGGTTGACCAAAAGCGCCTCGTTCCAATATTTCCCTTGCCTCCAAGCACCAACCACTCAATGCTACTATCATCAATTTGAAAGCACTTTTCATATCAACATTTATATTAACGTTTATATCATTTCATCAATCATGTTTTTCTATAAGGTTTTGATGCTAATCATTTTGTTAATCACTTTCAATTATTGAAATATCAACATTACATTTGAATTGTGTGTTGTAGAATTAATATACAATCAATATTGCATTCCAGTGTATAAGAATTATATAATAATCAACGTCTTAGATTTTGGATCTCTTTTCTTTTGAAATTCACTCTTCTTCGCTCCTTCTTTGTTGCTCCGCGCAATCCGCTCTCGCTTTGCTCCCCGTCTTTCCTCTGTTGCTACGCTCTTCTTGCGTTGTCCTGCTTGCGTTTCTATGATATGATCATGCTTCTGGTCATTGTCCTTCCTTTGCTCCGCGAGTTCGCCCCTGCTCCTAGTCAACGCACATCTCTTGATGATGGCTTGCTTGATCTTAGTCGCCATTCCTCCTTGTTGTGGCTTTGTTCCGCTTCTACGATCTGCTTCGGCCTTCTTAAAGAATTGCTCCAATTCGCAGCTACTGTTGCCATCTACAATTGCTCATGCTATCCGGTCCAGCATGTTGCCCATGATCTCTCTTGGAATATTGGTAGCGCTAGCAATGTCGATTGATTGGACCCCTCCTTGGACCCAAGGAACTGCACTGCTGTCAGCCAGATGGCACCATTGGTGTGAGCATCAAAAGTTGCTGAGTTTGGATAAAAACTTTTAGCACATGGGAAACTCAAAGGCCCCTTTGAAACTACAAATCTTTCTTAATGATTGAATCCAAGTAAGTTGCCTTTGAAATAAGTTGGCATGAAAAGTTGAGATGTTTTAGATTTAGAGAAGATTTTTGACCATTTTGGAAAGGAAAAGATGATTAGAGAGTAAAAATATGTTGCTATAATTAATCCTTATGTTGTCAGAAAAAAATTTCATGCCTATAGGATCCAAACATCTATAGAATGGCGTGAGAAAACCTTCCTTAATCAATGGTCCATAGTAAGTTGAAATCGTACACTACAATTGAAGTATGTCAATCTCCGTGTTCTTGCAAATTTAGCTAAGCTACAGTGTGTAAGTACGGTTTAATGTGAGCGAGTCTTTTTTATCGAGAACCTGCATTGAAACAAAAATTAGTAAAAACTTGCCAACTAAATACCTTCATGGACATGTAGGCCTTGAAGGTAAAAATGTTGATTTTGACTCCAAGTTGCAACATGGAAGGATGATCCTTAAAACCTCTCACACTATTTTCACCAAAAGATTATATGAGAGACTTGTAAATCCCCACCGGGGTTAAAAAGAGAAAAGAACATAAAAGCCCGAAGGCCTGGGGGCAGGAAACTGGCAGCAACCAGGACCTCACCAAGGACCTAGAAGGATGAAAAACATCCGGGAACAGAACCAAATCCGGCTGAGTCCAAGAAAAGCACCAAGAACCAAAATCTACAACAAAACAGACTGAAACTAGAACCAAAACAGAAATCCAAGAATCCAGAGCAGGGGCCGAGAAAGAAATCTGAGCCCCAAACTCTAAAAAAGGAACAGTGCAAGGAAGCTAGCTACCTGAGAAATAAAAATCAAGCAAAATTCTGAGAGAAAGAGTCCAAGGCCATCAACTTGTGATGGCTTATTCAAGTTTAATTCCCGCCATGGATATTGACCAATTCAATCGCAAATGAGAGGGCTTTCTACCACTTGAAATGTTATCTAGGAAGCATTATTACACTCACCACGAATAATAGCTTCAAGTTTTATGCTTGTTAAAATCTAGAGTTTCCTACATCTAGCTCAAGACGATGGAGTGAAGAGTGGTCAGACTTCTCATGGAGACTAAGGGCAGGTTTGGCCCAAAATCTTCCTAAAGACTACTTCAAAGTGAATCATGGTGAACGGGTAGATTACATCAGAAGTAGCATATAAAGGAGAGGGGCCGCCTTTATCATTTCCAATGCAATTCAAATGCCTTCATTGTTTCGGATTGAAATGGAATGGGATTTGGTTGATTGAATGGTTTTGAATTAGTTAATGGACATTGATGGTGTGATTTTAGGGGTTATAGACTCGCAGAAAGGTGCGTCTAAGGTAGCAGTACCAATTTTCGTATACTTGTAGAGGTGGAATGAGTGGCTTAGTATTTTTCAGTGAGAAACAAATAGAAAAGACGAAGTTTCATCATTTTTAGGATAGTTATAAGCACTTACAATAATAACTACAAATTTTAGAAGTGACCAATATAGGTTATCCTATAGCCGGACACCCTGCTGCATGTACGCATGGGATACATTACAGGTAATTATAGGGTGACCAAATCTCCACTGGAACAAGAATCTGAGGTCTCCGCCTTACGGGGGTCCGGGGATAGGTGCTTACACCATAGCTGGTGCTGTGGGACAGTTTGCACTACATAAGAATCCAGTGCTAGATCAACAAATTGCTGGAGTTACTATTAGAACTGGACTGAACATTGTTTGAGTGGTTGGTGCTTGGAGGCAAGGGAAATATTGGAACGAGGCGCTTTTGGTCAACCATGGCGTTGACCCGCAGAGTCACCGTCAATCGCCGTCGCCGTCTGGTGACGTGGCACATGGCGCTGACGTGTCTGGTTGGTGTAGTCGGTCATCACGCTAGTCTCACACACTAGAGGTCCCCAGTTCGAACCTGGGATCAGACATTTGGCAGCTTGCTCCCGTGGCCTAATGGATAAGGCATCTGACTTCTAATCAGGGGATTGTGGGTTCGAGTCCCACCGGGAGTGACCCACAAAATACATTTTCTTCGGACTGAACTTCTGCTGTTTTATTTCCACTTCTCCCAACCTCGTCGAGTCATCATGAATTGGATCACCAAGGACAGGACCTAAAAATGTAACCTGGTATCTTTGTGAACCAGAAGTTGTGAACTGCAACCCCCTTCCATCTTGAAGTATTCAAACAGACCTTTGACCTTCCATGAAGCCTAGAATTTTTCATACAACCACATTCTTGGTATGTTTAGTTTCTGTTAGGGTGTGATCGAGGGAGGCTATGACACGAGCGGTGAGCGATGAGCCATGAGCCATGAGCGCTCATGGCTCATGTAATTTTTCTTATTTTAGTAATTTCCATGTTTTTTTACCGGATGGAAACTGTCGATGACAACGAATGAAATATTTATCATTCGTGACTTTCGTCTGAAAATGGATGATAAATGTAGGGAAACAGTAAGTGAAACTAAGTAAAATGAGTAAGGAACAAAATGTAAACGGATCAATTAATATGAAATTAGGAAACAAGTAGAGGGTGCTTATTTAATTGGCACAAATCCAATCAAAACCAAGCAATGCAAATTGCCGATATATACTGGAATGCTAAAAGAAAGTAATCAAAGTACTCTACTTCAACATCCAGAGCTATAGTATTCTATAGCTTAATAGTGCAACCTTCTTAAAATATCTAACGGAAACCGCCAAAGCTGAGAATCCTAAGTGTAAGCATACCAATCAGCTTTATCTGTCAACATACGGACTTCATTGAACGTCCAAGCAGGGCGATGGATGAACTTATCCTCCACGGTACAATCCATGAACTTCTGAAGGCAGAAATAAAGGTGCTTGCACAGAATCCATTTCTTCTGGCCACGGCCGAGGGCACTAGTCTTCATTGTGATGAAGTCAAGACAAGTGCATGATGGGAAATCACCGATAGTGACTTCGTATAGCTGGTTCTTGGCGATAGATCCAGGAGTGTGGACAGTGAAAACGTATCCATAACCTGGATGAGGGACCTTTTTCGCCTTCAGTAAAGAACACTCGATTGTCTTGGACCTATTAAATTTCGCAGTATGCTCAGCTGATGGCTCCGCAACATTCTTGAATTTCTTACCCTCTCGCATAGTGGGCCTATAATCCCCAGATGACTTAGGGGGCCTTGGAACATGGTTGACATCGGTCTCAGAATAAACTGGATCACTCCATTTGAAGCGATCAACTGTGGGTCCTCCACGCATTGTCGATGGATGACCTTCAACTGTAAAAGTGTGGGTCTCATCGACGTGGCTTACAAATCCCTCATCTAGCTTAAAACCAGCAGATTCAAAACTGTCTATCTCAATCTGAGTCAAATTAGTACCTGACATGACTGGCCAGATCTCTGGAACATCGGCATAATGCATGATGTATTTAGAACGCCCACCCATCACACATGCCTGAAGGTTAGTGGGACAAAACCAGAACTGCTTCTGTTCCGTGTCACTGGATTTGAACTTCCTCTGAATTCCGGTGAAAGTTGGAGCAGCAGTGGGTCGCCTGTACTTGGCAATGCGAGCGTTGCACCTCTTGCCATCACCATTGTAACCCCTACACTGATCCTTGCATTCAGGCGAAATACGCTCAATGCGCCATTCCAGAGGATTAGTACAAGGGGACTCCCGGATTGGCAAGTTGTTTCGAGTTACCACTGGTACAACCGGTGGCACAATATCCGATTCCAGTTCGGATGACTTCGGAGATCGCTTCAAGCTACGCGTCGCCCCTGGTGTTGACTTCTTTCCCAATTTTGGAATTGAGAAATTGACCCGATCATGGCGATGGGAGTCATCGTCATCGCCAGGAGGAAGGTCTAACTTACGCTTGGCTGATCCAAAAATACTCTCGCCTTCCAGGTGCGGAACTCGTGAATTTAAACCAGCATCAACAGAGATCTGTCCAACGATCTGAGCGATTTTCACTGGGTTACCATTCCGCGTCGCTGCACGCAACTTCAGCACATTCCTACAAGGCCCTGATCCTCCAAGGTGCCCCTTCAAGAAGTTGTGGAATTGAGTGGATTGCAAAGCCGCTCTGCAATAATCGTCGAGCGTGGCGTCATAGAGGTCAACCATATTGTTGCCTGATGCTTGCAGCCACTTGTTGTGCACAGTCTCCGACAAATTACACGTAGGCATGGATGCTTCTTCTTCCAGAGAGAGAAACTGCGTGAAAACAAATATCGGAACAAAAACGTTGTTAGAATTAAGCAAGTAAACAAACCTCTAGTACATGATACCAAATGCATATTTTAGAATCCCAGAAATGTACAAATCCACATTCTAAGAAACTAACGACAATCAGCTTCGACAATGTAGTTCTGTAAAGAACAGCCTAAAGCCAGTCAATTGATTTCAAACGAAACTACTTAGATGATACTTTTTAGATGAAGCAAAACTCAAATCAGCATCAAGTTAGTAGTTCTGTACAGATCAGCCTAGACCATGCTAAATGTCAAAATATATAAAAATGGTGAATAATATTCGGAAATTACTATTCCTTCTTTAAATCAAGGGCAAATGAGGCATTCTGTAAAGAACTGCTTACATCAAGCTAATTTACCAAAAAGTTAAATTTCAACAAATACTCATTTCAAGTCTTAAACGAAGGCTGTTCTGTGCCGAACGACGAAAATTAGGGCAAGGACAAAGGGCGTTCGGTACCGAACCATGAAAATTAGGGCATGGACAAAGGTCGTTCGGTACCGAACGGGTCAAATTAGGGCAAGAGAAATGGGCGTTCTGTAACAAACGTCACATTTTAGGTCATACAAAACAGAAACAATAAGTTAAATAATAAAGGTATTATGGTTATTTACCTCAGAGACGTGAGATCCCCACTGGTGGAATCTGAAATGCCAAAAGTGAATCCAGTCACATAGCTCCTTCAACGATCCTTCGGCAACTGCTCCTGACGAAAACCACCACGCCTTGATGGAGGCCAAAGCTGCATCTGCGTCTGTCTTCGATCTTGACTTCCGGTACTCATGACAAAGCTTCAGATGAACTTGTTGGAGTTCAGGTTTGATAAGCTGTTTTGTGTGACGGTCGAGAGCCATCGACCAATGAAACTGGCACGTTCGTTCCTTCCCCTCCATCTTGTCTTTCGGGTTCCCGGTTCCGAATATGGTTCGAACAGCATTGAAGTTTGCTTGGGCAGAATCTGCCATAAACCCTTTGAAATTGACGTTTGTAACGCCATGCTGCTCGAGCGTATTCAACATGGATAACCACATCCTTTCCTGGGCTTCAGCAGATTCGGACTGCATATCGCAAACAACGATGGTCATAACCTTGCGGTAGTCTGGATCATAAACGTGGATGCCAAGTGTCGACCACTCCTTCACTCGTTTGACGTGGTCGAACATCACCCATTCGTTCTCCAAGTCCCCTCCTGGTTGCATCCTCTTTACGAGGTCAACTCCGCTTCCAACTCCACAAGTTGACATCTTAAAAAGGTAAACCAGGTCTTTGCCTTGTCCAGGGAAAACGCTGTCGTGGATGTAGTCATAAGTGGATGACTTCTTCAACTTCAAGATGTTGTCAATGTATCCCCCTTGACCACAGAAACTCCTAGCCTCGGCAATCATATTCCGAATACTAGGAGTGCTAAGCTTTGCCCACTTATCAAAAACCTGCTTCAGCTCATCCTCCGTTAACTTTTTTCCTTCACGACTCTCATCCACAAGGCCCTTCAAAAGCAACTCTCGACCAACTGCCATTCCTATGGCACTAACTTTGGCATTCGGTGTACGGGACACCTGATTCAAGATTTCATCTCGAATCAAATCTAATGCCTCCCTACACTCCCCAGTCGCAACCGGATGATTATGGTTGCCAAAATGAACGGCGGCTCGCGACATGGCAGGGTTCTTTGAAACAATATAATACATCTTACATGAGCACAATTTCAAACAAGAGGGAGCAGTCTTGCAGAAACGACAAACAAGAGACCACTTTTTAGGCATTTTTGGATTAGGGCCAGACGTAAGAACCTCAGGAGTCGACCCTTCCCAGTAAAGGTCGTTGTAATCTCCAGTCCGTTCAATGTGTGGGCAGGTGTCATTCAAACACCGCAAATGTCCAAGACATTTCACATACTTGAATGATAACTGAGACTTAGGATCAGATATGTTCGTCGTCGCTGTCTCAGTCCAAGCATGACCGTCACTTCTACGATCCATGCCATCCAACAGACCAGCTCCTCCTTCTTTGACCGCAGGTAAATTGGGTAATTCAAAAATTACATTCCCATCAAACTTGACAGGAAGATACTTCACCTTATGATGTGAAAACGAAGAGAGATCCGCTGACTTCAATTCACTCTTTGACATCCGTTGATTCCCAAGTGCTACAATGGAGTCGTAGATGCTGACGAAAGCCGAAAGTGAGGTCTCTGACAGCACAGCAGTAGTGGAACCCTTTCCATGAGAATCAGTGACAGGTGTCGCAGCCACTGAGTTGGATCTCTCCGAATCTGGAGAAAGACTGTTAGTGTAATCCGTAGAGGCAGTTTCCGGGGTAGCAGGAAATCCACTCCCATCGACACCACCATCGCCTGGAACTGTAGGACTTCGACCAATAGACGGTGTGTTCGGAATAGCGCCCTCCATAGAAACAGAGTGAGTCATGTTAGTTGAAGGAGTCTCACTTCCGGCGCAGTCCTTGGAATCTGATCCCCTTGTGTCCGATGATGGAGTTTCAGAAACAAGTGACTTAGACACTGTATCTGCACTCACAAAGGAGTCATCATTGATACTATCCGAAGAGAAAGATGTCCAAATCTTCTCACTGTCTGCAATCTCTTTCTTCACTGGGGAAAGTTCGTACGTGAGCGGAGAGCGTAGAGCGGAGAGCGGTGAGCGCAGAATGGAGAGCACAGAATTGAGAATTAGGAAAATTTTCAAAAGCAAAGTAGACCCTATAACCGTGGAAAATTACTAAAATAAGGCTTAATTTTGACACTTTTTTTAGAAAAAGAGTATATTACCGTGGAAATTAGGGTTATCTCTGGTAAGAATTTATTACGTTTGTTCTCTAAGATACAAATTAGGGCTGATGTCATGATGACGTCATGCATACATTCCTTTAGATTTGTCAACGGTTTAGGCAAGATACAATGATCAGGCGTTCAGTTTTAGATCAAACATATAATTCTTTCATAGGATTATGTAAATGCACAAGGAAAAAAACAAATATCACAGAACATAAAGGAGGCAAGGTTTGAAAACTTCCTAGAATATTTCAAAATTCGTGTATAATATCTTGACTGCTGAAACCAAGATATACCTTGTCAGAGTCCTTGTCTTCATCGAAGATTACTCTCTCTTCCTAGGCAGCGAAGCATCTGAATTTGAGTGATAGAAGTAGGAGATTTTCATCATGAAACAACACTTGGTAAGCTGGGTTCCAGAGAAGGAGGTCACTCTTGGTTTCATGAGCTTGTCTCTAGGTGGCGTATTTGGATAGTGACACAGTCCTTGGCATGCTGTGCTGTATGCGAAGGTAGCGTATGAGTTCGGGGATGTCAATATGCAAGCTTGAGTGTAACGTTTGAAGACTACAAGAATTCAGTGTGTTGCGCGATGCCGAAGGTGTGTAATGCGAGATCCAGGAGGACGAGAGCGGCTGTAGGTTTGCCCCCAAAGGCACCGGCGAGTTATGAGGAGCTGCGGCCGTGGCTGTTGGAGGTGGAGCGCGCTAGAGAACGAGGCATGGACCTGCCACCGTTTAGGCACATCGGAAGCCTCCATGTTGGTGAAGGTGAATGGCGTTGGACAGTGCTTTGTACCAATGAGCTTCTCCGTATTATGGAGTTGTCTCTAATCCCGTATCCCTTGCTATCGAACGTCGATGAGAATCCAGTTGTTCAGCTGCCCGAAGTGATCATATCGGATGGCGAAACTTGCTGGTTTGATATCGACAAGAGTTGGACTGTATATCCTCCGAAGGATTAGTACTGTGAAGTCTAGTGGGGTGTTCGAATACATTACTTTAGATGTGGTCCCTCATTGGATCTAGATACGAGTATTCCACCATGATGGTTTTAGATAATATAGATGATTCTAGGAATAAGAGAACTCGAAACCAACTAAAAGAGATGGTCTTCAAAGTTCGTGGAATATTTCAGAGTTCCTGTAGAATAATGGAGTAGAAGAAACCAAGATGTACACCAAGTCAAGAATAGGTAACATGGTTAGGAAATGTGGGATTTTGAATGGTTAAAATATAAGTTACAGCGCAATTTAAATTTTGAGCATTTCTTTTGTAACATTTCATTCTTCATATTATATTTTGAGCATTACAGTTGTGACATTTCATCCTCTACATAGGAGGAGACGATTTGGAAATGAGAATCGTAACAAGTATAGATTCAGGGTAGTAGAGTAGACGAAGGATTACGCAATGAACTCCAATTAAATCAAAGCAAATCCGATAAAAACAATGAAAGACGGAAGCCTCCTTCAAACTCAAAACATGCTACCATCGCTACTTCCACTCTCAGAACTAGATGACTCTGAATCTCCTTCTACCGCCTCGTCATCGACGAATAGAAGGGCTCTGTGATCAAAAGTAGTTGGCCGACTAGGAACATATGTAAGGGCTCCAGATTGAAACGCCTGTGCTAAGTCCTCTGCGTAGTCCGGAAGTATGAAAGGCTGAATTGGGCTGGAATGAAGACGCCAGGATGGAGTGGACACTGATGTTGGCCCACGTGGCGGTGTTGCTGAAACTACTCTGCAATAGAGAACGGACTGTGGTTACATCGAGTACGTAGAGCTGCAAAGACAAGTAAAGCATGGATAATTTGAACAAAGAATAGAAGACTTACACCACTTATCAGGTCTTGGTCTCTTTGGAGGCGCTTCGTCTGTTGCTGCCGGCCTTGGATGTTTAGGAGGGCCCATGGCGGATGGTTTGAGAAGGGCGTTGAATATGGCTTCGTCTTCCTCAAAAGCGAGAATGTGGCGACCAGTAGCCTGGGCAGCCTTGATGGAGGCTCCTGAAACTCGGAGAGATACAAAGAAATGAGAAACTGTGGTAAAAACGAGAAGAATAATTCAGCAAAGATATGCATGAAGAGTTACCTGTCCCAGCATTCCAATCAACAACTATGTCGCCGGGCTTCGACAGCTCCTCAAGTATGCCCTGCATCATCTCGATGGATTTCTCCCTTGGGCCTCTCCACGGCACCTCCCCATTCATGAGCTGCGAATCCACATCGGTCAAGTTGAAAATGGCATCACTCTCGGTAATGTTGAGGAGCCCATGTATCAGGTCTTCCTTCTTCGTCTGAAAGGAGAAAGTACTGCCACTACGAACGTAGACGCGAATCCAGAATCGCATAGTCTGCAGTCAAGCAAAACAAGTGAGTAAAATGAAGCGGAAGGGTTATCAGTAAGCGAAGAGAAGGGCATGTTCAGGAAAAGTACCAAGTTCTCGGGGTTCGTAGGAGAAGTCAGGCCGAGTACATTGACACCCCACCAGTCCTTGAACAGCACGTATCCACCATTAGCAGCTTCTTCCTCGATATCCTTAGCCAGCTTCTGATCAGTGTTGTAGATGAGGCAGATGGCACCATCTTTCTGCAGGAAATCATCTGCAAAATGGAAGATGTCGTACAAATAATCCTTGTAGCAAGAGTTCCAAGGCGGAATACTCGTGGGGGGAACGGAAACGGATGGGACGGGAAGATTCTCAGGGATGTCGGCAATGATCAAGTCGACTCCCAGATGGTCCTCTTGTTTGCACCGGTCCCCAACTATGTTTTCGCGGCCTGCTCCAAACTTGAGGAAACAAGAAAGCAGAGTTAGTAACTACATAGCGAGTAGAGGTGGCAGAATCCATTAAATGTCAAAATATAGGAACAAACCTTGCGAATGAAGTCTTGAGTCTTGATCCAATCCGGGTCGCCACCTTTTCTCTCCTGTCTCCTATTTCGCCGTAACATGGAATCCACAGATGAGTTGAAGACGGAAACATGTGTGGAAATCGAAGCTCCAGCGGAAGAAGGTGGTTGAGGATATAGTTTGGCCTTCCTCTGCTGAAGGAGACCTCTGGTGATCTCCGAAGCACTAATCGATGAAGGAGCCGGCGAAGAAGCTGGAGAAGGGTTGGTAACGACAACACCCGGAGACGGCTCTGGTGCCTTCTCAGCTGGCGCGGAAGACTCCGCACCAGTTTGCTGTGATGCCTCCGACCGAGAACGCAGAGATTTCAGTCGCCTTCCTCTCCCTCTCTTCGGTGGTGGAGCAGAAGACTGATCCTGCTCTCCTTCACGACCTTCTGCATCATCCACGGAGTCCTCCACCACAACCTCACCCCCATCGTGTAGAGTCTTGACGTCTACCTCTGAGTCAATCGTGAAACCACGAGAGCAGTCAAGATACCAGCATCCTTCAAGCAAGTGAGGATTTTTGTACCTTTTCAGCTGTTTCGGAGAGTACATACACTGGTCCGAGGTTCTCGACGTCCAAGCAGTAAAGAATGCAGGCAGTTGATGAACTTTAAGTGCCCCCTTCAGAACAAGCTCTCGCTTAAAGTACCTAAGGAAACCAATATGAAGAAGGGTTGTATGAGAAAGATATGTAGAGCTCATTATGGAAATTGAATTTGACAAAGGAATGTATCGTACCGGTAAATAACCCGCTTGACGACCTCCGCGGTTCCAGGGAATTTAGCAAAGTTGGATTTCTTGTCGAACACCTTCTCAGCATTCTTTCCAACGAATGTAGGAAAGGCCTTGTCCCATAACAGAATACGTGAACTCTCGACATAATCGCCCGGCTGTTGTACATCAGGAAATGCCTTCCAATTGATAACGAGGTTCTCCCCTTTGCACATGCCCTCGACTTCGTGGATGACGGCTTCCTCCAACTAATATACAGAATACGTATCAGTAGTAGTGACAAAGAATACGCATCAATAGTAGTGACAAAGAAATGAGTGACAGAGGAATGGATCAAGTCTTTGAAACGGTTCATGAATGAAACTCACCCCGGCCCAGAACGAAGCTTTGTTCAACCATGGGTCGAAATCCGTGTCCTTGAATTCAGCTGGCGGAAATCTTAAGACTTTCGAGAATTCGGAGATGAGTTCCACCACCTCAACCAACGAGCCTTGTACTTGGCGTCAACGGCCGCTGGAACAACCTTCTGAAGCTTATCGAGTGACATCTCAGGTTTAGAGTTGTCACTGTAATGGCGATTAATCTGAAAGAGGTAGAGAAAATTTAGAGAATATGAATACGAAGACAAACAAGAGATAAACATTCTGCAGTCTACCACGGTAAGAGTATAACCTCATTGAGGAAGTCGTCACCGTTCTTGGGATTTGCAATTGTCAAGTACTTGGTGAAGTCCTTCTTCTTAATGGATTCGACCATGTTGTTTCTAGCTGGAGTCATGGCATCCCAAACACCTGCTGCTGTTTGGTCTTCAATGGCTGTTTTCTCCTTGTACATTCTTGCAGCTTCGTCTGAGGCCGCGACAATTTCTCTCTGGAAAACATAGTTATCCCCCTTTTTAGTTCGCAGACCAAAAAAATCAACTGTAGAATGAAAGTGTGAGATAGGATGGATCAAGTGCTTACACGATAAAGAAACGCGATGAAGACTTTGGTTGGCAAGGTAAACCAGGATGGAATAGCTGGTTTGTGATTCAAAGATAATTGGTACTCCGCTGCTGTGAGGAGATCCTTGAATTCCTCCAATTTCATCACACCGAAGGAGCGAATTCGGTAAAGTTTAGCCGGAAGATTGCTCTTAACATGATCATTTTCTGTAGACCTGCACGAATAGACGGTATTAAGTAGAATGGAAGAACATGAAGACGCCTGATTAAATTAGAGGGGGTTCATATTCTCACCAATTGATGTCGTGCATGGCATGAAGAAGGTTTCCCACATGTCCGCGTGGGTCAAGAACAATGCAGTGCACAGAGATGTGCCACGCAGGATCTTCGCAGTGATGGTTGTTGATATGTCTGTACCAGGCAGCAAGTCGATGGTTACCTTCCCAGACATAGAACATCTTCCCAGAAAACTCCTTCAAATCCGAGTCGGCCAAGAGCTCATCCTCGAAAGCATCATTCGCTTTTTGCCAACAAGGGCTCCACTCAGCCTTGGTCTCCTCAGTGACGTCGGCTGTCTTCTCTTCGTGGTTGTACAAGGAAATGTACATGACTCTGTCTCCATCCCTGTAGCCTTTCACAAACTCTCGCTCCAAATGTTGAACTCCCATTTCTCCCACAGGTCTTACTTTTGCCATAGAGAGCATTCTGCAAAGGGGAACTAGGATACGTGACTTTGATGTTGGATGAATTCGGAGCTTGTTGATGACGCCATTGGAGTCTTGCTTGTGTTGTACCCGATGTCCCAATTCACTGTCAACTACATTTGTCAATTCACTAGGACAAGAGGGCGCTGGTAACGCATCCTGTGTCTGGGTTACCTGCCATAAGTCATACATTCAGAGGATCAAAGGAAATATAACAAAAATGAAGAGTAGTAGAGCAATAGCTTCGTGTACTGATACATCTCCTTTGAATAATAAATCATAAGCCACGGGGGCCACTATGTACGAGGATCACGGCTATAGTACTCCCTAGCCTGTCTACAGTTCCAATGACGGCGCCTCCTCCAAAAACGCCTGGTCTGCTGGACAGGGCAAGGCAGTATCGCCGGTAGGGCGAAGACAACATGGGCTGGCCTCCTCACTCTAATAGGCGAGGAAGGAGAAGGTGGAGACATCGGCGGGGTACCAAGTCTTGGAGAAGTAGGCATGTAGCCCGGGGATGTTGGCTCATAGACTGGAGACGTAGGCATATACTGAGGAGAGTGGACCTCGAGAGGTCCACTACCTAAGTCTCTAGGTGTTCCTAAATCACACCTACACAAATGGGGCTGATCAAAGGAATCCGAGAGGTCGGAAACATTGATAACTGAGATCGGGGAACTGATGGACAAGGGTGCATCTGAGAATACCTACAAGCAGTGGAACAAAGACATTGTCAAGTTATCATTTTAGTTTACAAAACTTCTAAAGGAAGTTTAATTGACAATGCCAAATTCAATACAAAAAGGAAAATGGATTAAATTACCTCAGTTTCTGCAGGAGTTGGACCATCACCTTCAGTCGCAGTGAGTTGATCCGTGAACTCCTACAAAACAGATAGAAAACAAATTATAAGAAATCATATAACAAGAACAAAGCAAAAGATTAACACCCCCCCTTCTTCCCCCACAATCCCCAGCTCCTCTCCAAGGCTTTCGGTGCCGAATGCCTGCTGAGCGCGGTCCATCTCTTCGCGGCCAATGCCTGCTGCGCCTCCCTCCCCCAACACCCCCCCTTCTTCCCCCATCCTCCTCATCACCTCGCCAAGGCTTTCGGTGCCGAATGCCTGCTGAGCGGGCTCCATCTCTTCGCGGCCAATGCCTGCTGCGCCTCCCTCCCCCAACACCCCCCCTTCTTCCCCCATCCTCCTCATCACCTCGCCAAGGCTTTCGGTGCCGAATGCCTGCTGAGCGTGCTCCATCGCTTCGCGGCCAATGCCTGCTGCGCCTCCCTCCCCCAACACCCCCCCTTCTTCCCCCATCCTCCTCATCACCTCGCCAAGGCTTTCGGTGCCGAATGCCTGCTGAGCGTGCTCCATCTCTTCGCGGCCAATGCCTGCTGCGCCTCCCTCCCCCAACACCCCCCCTTCTTCCCCCATCCTCCTCATCACCTCGCCAAGGCTTTCGGTGCCGAATGCCTGCTGAGCGTGCTCCATCTCTTCGCGGCCAATGCCTGCTGCGCCTCCCTCCCTCAACACCCCCCCTTCTTCCCCCATCCTCCTCATCACCTCGCCAAGGCTTTCGGTGCCGAATGCCTGCTGAGCGTGCTCCATCTTTTCGCGGCCAATGCCTGCTGCGCCTCCCTCCCGCAACACCCCCCCTTCTTCCCCCATCCTCCTCATCACCTCGCCAAGGCTTTCGGTGCCGAATGCCTGCTGAGCGTGCTCCATCTCTTCGCGGCCAATGCCTGCTGCGCCTCCCTCCCCCAACACCCCCCCTTCTTCCCCCATCCTCCTCATCACCTCGCCAAGGCTTTCGGTGCCGAATGCCTGCTGAGCGTGCTCCATCGCTTCGCGGCCAATGCCTGCTGCGCCTCCCTCCCTCAACACCCCCCCTTCTTCCCCCATCCTCCTCATCACCTCGCCAAGGCTTTCGGTGCCGAATGCCTGCTGAGCGTGCTCCATCTCTTCGCGGCCAATGCCTGCTGCGCCTCCCTCCCTCAACACCCCCCCTTCTTCCCCCATCCTCCTCATCACCTCGCCAAGGCTTTCGGTGCCGAATGCCTGCTGAGCGTGCTCCATCTTTTCGCGGCCAATGCCTGCTGCGCCTCCCTCCCGCAACACCCCCCCTTCTTCCCCCATCCTCCTCATCACCTCGCCAAGGCTTTCGGTGCCGAATGCCTGCTGAGCGTGCTCCATCTCTTCGCGGCCAATGCCTGCTGCGCCTCCCTCCCCCAACACCCCCCCTTCTTCCCCCATCCTCCTCATCACCTCGCCAAGGCTTTCGGTGCCGAATGCCTGCTGAGCGTGCTCCATCTCTTCGCGGCCAATGCCTGCTGCGCCTCCCTCCCTCAACACCCCCCCTTCTTCCCCCATCCTCCTCATCACCTCGCCAAGGCTTTCGGTGCCGAATGCCTGCTGAGCGTGCTCCATCTCTTCGCGGCCAATGCCTGCTGCGCCTCCCTCCCGCAACACCCCCCCTTCTTCCCCCATCCTCCTCATCACCTCGCCAAGGCTTTCGGTGCCGAATGCCTGCTGAGCGTGCTCCATCTCTTCGCGGCCAATGCCTGCTGCGCCTCCCTCCCGCAACACCCCCCCTTCTTCCCCCATCCTCCTCATCACCTCGCCAAGGCTTTCGGTGCCGAATGCCTGCTGAGCGTGCTCCATCGCTTCGCGGCCAATGCCTGCTGCGCCTCCCTCCCTCAACACCCCCCCTTCTTCCCCCATCCTCCTCATCACCTCGCCAAGGCTTTCGGTGCCGAATGCCTGCTGAGCGTGCTCCATCTCTTCGCGGCCAATGCCTGCTGCGCCTCCCTCCCGCAACACCCCCCCTTCTTCCCCCATCCTCCTCATCACCTCGCCAAGGCTTTCGGTGCCGAATGCCTGCTGAGCGTGGCCTATCTCTTCGCACCCAATGCCTGCTGCTTCTCCCTACTTCTCCAATCCCCACCACCCGCTACTCAACACCCGCTACCCCACCACCCGCTACCAGCACCCGCAACCCAGAACCCGCAAACCCACAAATCCCCGCAAGCCACACACATTCTACACATGCAAACCGCAACTCATTCAAATACAAAACCCCCCCATTCCTCAATTTCCCATCACATCAACAATGATGGCCCCAATCAATGATTTGTACACTCTCTACTCAATAACCCACCAAATTCCGTACCTGGTCAACGTCTTCGCGGTCTTCCACGCCATTGTCGCCATCCGTGGTCCCCTCCTCCTCGGTCGCATCCCCAGGCAGCATGAGCTGCTCCTCCCCGCCTCTGAGATCCTCCGCGGCCATGTCGACATGAGCTTGCTCGAAGTCCTCTGCTCCGATCTCCGCCCCAAGGCCAGCCCTGTCGATCTCCTCTCTCGCAGCCATTGCTCCTCCTTCACCTGCTGCCAGTATCCCCGACCGTGCTCTCCTCGCAATAGCAATAAAATGATCCACTTCGCAACCCTCCTCAGGATGAGTGTCTCTACTCGAATTTCCATCTAACCTTATCCTTGGGTTACACTACGCATATATTTTAAAAAATATCACCCATTTCAGTTCCGCGACATTAACATTTTGCATATCATTTGGTACTTTTTAAAATAAATATATATTTTGTAAATAGTAATGCTTCTACTCTATAAATCATTTAAAGAATGCACAACACTCAAGACGGTGTAGAAAAGCTTACCTGCTCAGTGTTGAAATATAGATCAGATTGAGAATCCGGCTCCCCTGTCGAAAATTCATTGAAACTAATAGAAGGTTGCGGTGACTCTACTCTTTGACTACAATTAAAGAGTAATTCTTCCGTCATGGCCTCACGTGCATCACTACTTAGAAGTACCGCCTGTTCCTGCTCGCGATTACCGATTGAGGTGTTCTGTAATAACTCTTCCTTATCCTCCACTATTGAGTCTAGAATAACTTTGCGTAAGCTAGAAAACTTCAAAGCTACTGGCAGACCTCCTCCCCTACTTTTCACGGGTGCATTCAAATGGTCACCTTTCAAACATAACTTCTTACGAGACTCTCTTCTCTTTCTCGCTCTTCTATCCGTAAAATCTGTACGACCTGGTTTTCTTCTACGTTTAGGAGTGACATAAGTAGAGGGAGATGGACCTCCACTCTGCTTCATGTGTCTAACCAAAGGAAGGACTCTCTCACAAAAAGACTTTCATGAAAACCTCTCCCTCCTTAAATACCTCTTACGTACAACTATTCTCCTAGAACCCTAAGTTGATATACAATCTCAACAACTGACACATTGTCTGCCCACTTTATATTAAGAATATCAAAAACAATTTTTAATTAAAGCTAGATTTAAAATATCAACCTTTATTAATAAGGAATAAATTTAAGTGCACTCTAAATTGAAAGATTTGATATCAAGTACTTTAATCATGCTCCTTTTTATAATCATTGTTTTAAATGTAGAATTAAAATGACGGCTCATTCTAATCTTATAATACATCATGTTAAATAGAATCCGCATCACGATTCAAATTGTCAAAGTATAGTTCTAAAATTCTTGACCTCACATACTTAGACCTGCAAAAATTGAGGAACCCTAACACTGTATAAAATATAGAATTTGAATAAATCATATGCGTGCATTAGTCCTATAAATATATAACTAATGCATGAATTTGATTAATTCAAATTCTATATATTCATTGTTTTAAATGCAGAAGGAATAGACGGCTCTTTTTAATCCAATCACACCCCATAAAAAAAAGAATCTGCTCCACCGTTAAAATACGCGAAGCGATATTCTAAAAATCTTACTACATATTTATGGGCCTGCAAAAAGCAACATCATAATTAGTTAGCGCCGTCTCTCTTTAATCATACATTCGTTACGTAGCAGAATGAATCATTACCTAGTCGTCCACATGGACATTCCAATTTGAATAAAATGATCAACAGCGACGCATCATTCCTCTCACTTTGCTCTCGCGATACAGCTTGGCTAGTACACTCACTCTTCTCAGTTCTTCCTCTAGTATCTCTGAGTTGCCTGCGAATATGGGGATGGTCTGTCTGTACGCCCAAGGCATGGGCATCCCTCTTAGGTTTCGCGTAGATGACGATGGTCTAGCTACGGTGTCCTCTCTTCGCCTCAGTCTCAGATTCCATTTTCGTGAGGATTCCATCAGTATAGAGGAGGAGATCTTTGATGACGTTACTGCCGAGGTTACCCACACCCTCGGGCAACCTTCAGTGAGAGATGAGAACAACATGTTGCAGTGGAGACTCCTCCCTGGATCCTATAGAGTCTATGGTCTTACTGATTCTCTGATGGCTGCATCCACTGAGATCCTCACCCCCCGTCGCTCTTCTACTTGCACAATTCAGACTCCCTTACCTCGTGATGTCAAAGTCAAAGTCGAGCCTGGTACCGAGACTTCAGATGTGGAGAAACCTCCTCCGACCGTCATATCTCTCTCCTCTGATGACGAAGTCAGTCCCGTCAAGTTGGTGCCTAAGGTCCACGCAGATGCTCCTCCTTCCAATGTCTCTCCTCCATTGTCCCAGGTCACAGTTAGCATTGTTCCGCTCCTTAAAGAGATTGCTAAGACGCGTGGGTCCAAAAACATTTTGAAGAAGATAGACTATTCCACTATTAGACACGAGAGAGTAGAGTACTTGCCTGCGAAGTTTGATGGTCCGGTTCTTTTTGAGTTGCCCCCAGCTGCTGCAGGTTCCTCTAAGCTCGCCGCCAAGTCAATGCAAGGAATGGACAAACGATACGACGGACACTTGTGGACCAAGACCATCACAACAAACATCAAAAACGACTTCGGACTCTCTTTTCGAAGTTCCACCTGCGTCGGATGGCTCCGGTGCAGCAACCAGGAGTGTGACTTTCTGAAGCGTGTTCCCAAGATCTTCGAGGTCAACGAGACTGAGTTCGAAGGCTGTACCCTGCAAGCTTTTGTCATGGACCAGCCTCCTCCATCTGACTCCACGCTAGTGTGCAAGGTATGTAAAGAACCTCCATCATGTGTAGCTACATGCGAGGCTAAGATTTATTACGTTGTGGGCAAACCGAATCAGACTAGAGCTTGTATTCACATAGGAACACATGATCATCCAGTGAAAGTAGGAGACTACAGAGACTCTAAAGCAGAGATTAGTAGCTTAATAGAAGAGCAGGTAGAGATGAACAACAAAGCAACGAAGAGTGCCGTTGTCTTGGAGGCGAGCAAAGTCCTCATCGGGAGCTACCTTCTACAGCCCGAGGATGCACCACCGAGGAAACTGACGATGGAGGAGCTGGTTCCTGTTCTCGATCGATGCAAAGACATGGCGTCACCAAACATCCGCAACAAAGTCGCCACCTTCAAAAAATTCGTAAGGTACGGAATCATGGACGGTATCACCAAGCTCCGTGGTAACAGTCTCTGGGCGTATGTCCAGGAGAATAGGTTTCCTGGTCAGGGATCCATGCGTGACAAAGTCTTTGTCTTCAAGATGTCGGAGGTCGGGCCGGGCAGTGGTGTCGACCTGGTCAGCCGTATGCAAGCTGGTGGCGATTTGGAGAACGCATGGATCATGTTCGACCATGTCAAACGCGTCAAAGATTGGTCGACCATGGCGTGCCATGTGTACGACGCCACCTACTGCCGCGTGATGACAATCGCCACTTGCGACATGCAGTCCGAGGACACGGACGCCCAGCTCGTCTTCTGGAAAAACCTGAACCTGGTCATGGAGATCAATGGCGTTGCAGCGCCGAACTTCAAGGGGTTCATGGCGGACAACGCACAGGCGAATTGGAATGCAGTGCGAATCCTTTACGGCAATGGCAACAAAGAGGACCCAATGGAGGACCGGGAGAGGTCGTGCTTGTTCCACTGGACTCAGAACATGGTGGCGTATACGCAGAAGCACTTCCCCGAAGAACTCTGGGAACAGCACAAGAAGATGTGCACTCAGTACAAGAATGCGACCAGCATGGCAGAGGCGGAAACTCTGTACCACGCGTTGCGAGCATGGTGGGCTTCCACCGGGGTCGTTGGCGAGAGCGGGCTCATCAAACTCGATCAGTGGCTGTCATTCTGGCACCACCGCTTCCGCCAGTGGGGGGGATTCATGACCGAGGTATTGTCTCTGCACTCTGTTTTCATGTTTATGATACTGGTTTCCTAGCCCTAACCTACAAACCTGTAATCCGTGAATCTAACGGCACCTACTGTCAAATGTGCAGAAATTCACGAAAGAAGAACTCACGGAGATGCCTACCTGTAACCTCGCCGAAACAGTTCACAACAAGTGGCTCCAAGCTTCAGGAAACAACGGGAACGACCTCTACGTTGCTACCGTGGACGATTTCGTTCGGGCATTTCTACAGGTTGTCAACTACTACCAGTTCCTCAAAGGTGACGTCGGCGGAACAGGACCATCGAAGAAGGAACTCAGGCTCCGGATGGCTGAACGCAACGCGAAGAAATGGGGAAATCCTACGCTGCTCGACAAGCCCATGCTCGATATGCCAGGCGCGGATGAGTTCTGCACCCGTCAGCCTATCATGCCAGGAGCGGAAGTCTTCGGTTCACAGAAGCGAAAAGCCGACGTCCTTATCGGAGCTGACGAAGAGTCTCATCGCCCGGATAAGACCAACTTCTCACGCCCAAGAGGCCCAAGACGTGCCGTCAGGGCTCGCCCTATGCAGATGCCCGTCATTGTGGAAGACGACTCCGAACACGACACCGAGGTACAATGTACGCAACCTCCTGCCCAGGAAGTTGATTCCCCTTTACCTTCACCTCTGAACAAGGGCGGCATTCGCCATGTCAACGCGGTTGAAGAAACCAAGGTCGACGTCAAGGAATGGCACATTTCCAGACTTCACAAACTTTCTGCGAAGTGCTGCTGGGCCCAAAGAGCTGAAACGAAGAAGAAGTGCACTGAGAGAATCGTCAGGAGGCCCCATTGCACAGCTGCACCGACCTACACTGGGCTCTGGACTAACTATCGCAGGAACCTAGTGGAGAAGACTGAGTTCTTCTTCTGCTCCGACGATATTGAGCGTTGCGTGAAAGGCTCTAAGCGCAAGTAGGTAGCACACTACTCAAAGGACCAGGAATTCCCCTCCATTCCAGAGGTGTGGCCAGTGAAACTAGGTACTAACCTAAAACTTACTGAGATTCTTGCCCTCGAAGCAGCGGGCTTTCAACTTCCGCAGAAGAAACCGGTCTCCCCAAGACGCCTCTTCTCCTCTGCCCCGCCTCCTGCAAATCTCAGCTCAGTGCCAGTACCTGCAGACGCTGACCGCTACCCAGGCAAGAGAGACGGCAAGATGGTGAAGCGCACTGCCACTCGTCCCAATCAAGCGCAGCGACTCTCCATGGGCTCCTCCGAATCTCTTAAAGCGCGCCTCCGTTCCGTCACCATGATACCTGAGCCGGGCCACGGTTGCATCATTGGGCTGGATTCGGGCGTCGCTCCACACATCACACGTTACCAGATTACCATCAGCTCTTACCCTGGTTGCACTTGCCCAGCATTCAAGAAGACAATGACTACGTTCCGTGGGAAGACTCAGTTCACGTATTGTAAGCACCTATACTACATATTCTTGAAGGTCTGCAACCGTGATCCCGAAGCGGAGCTTTTCATCCATGCGCCTACCTTCAGCTTCAACGAGGTCAAGCTACTCTTAGAGAGTGGAATCTTGCGTCACCCCTTGGCGAAGAAGTAGGTAGCCCTCCTACTTTAGAACTTCCATTTCCACAATGGCCATTTGTCACGTAGTGAATGATTTTAGTAATATACCATATACTAAGTAAGCTATTGAGAAGTTGTATTGACTTTTTCATTATATTAAAGGCTTTGGCGTTCACATTGATTGCATTCTATTTCAATACATTCTATCTTGAACAAGTGCACTATATACCTCGTATCCCCTGACATGTACCCTTTATTAAGGCAAACATATACTTGTTATTAGATGTCCTAATCTTCGAACCTAACACGTTTAGGGTTGCCCACTACACTATTAGCAGGACTGCCAGCCGCTGACTGTTCTACAGGACAAACTACATTCGCGTTCACTTTCGGTCCCACACTTGGCAAGTGTCCTTGGTATGAACGTTTCAGCAATGCCCCACCTCCCCGCCTCCGATTCACTGATTCCCTGGAATAGGTTCCCCTTGGGATCTTTCCAACCTTCGAGTATGCATGTGGTTGCAAAGGCACATCTGCGTCCTTCTCTAGCACTCTGATATCATCCGAATTTTCTGAACGTCGAGGGTCAGCTCTTACATCCGGTTGTACCGCAACATCTGATGTCGACGGACGCCCTTGGCTGTTGGCCATCACCTCTTCTTCGTCCTCCACCTCAACATATGGTTGAAATGGACAAACATCGTCAGCGAGTGAAACAACAATATCTCTGACGTCTTCCATAGCTGCTGTCACGTACTACGGAAAAGAGCTTCACATAACACCAATACAAAAGAGGAAGAGACATTCCCTACTCTTATCTTAAATATCCCTGAAGAAGATGCTTGGCGCCCTTGAAAATCGGCTATTCATTCATTTAGAAGTTGTCATCCTCCTAAACCGAATGGAAAAAGATGAAGGTTTAGCAGAGGTCATTTAGCATTTAAATTTTTCTTTAAAAATTAAAGAATGAAAAAAAAAAAAAAAAAAAAAAAAAAAAAAAAAAAAAAACATTTATATAAATCGAAATTAAAAAGATTAAAGAAAAGAATAGCAATATTTAAAATTAAGGTTGAAAATAATATGAAGGAGATCAACAAATTGAATGTGAAAATAAAATGATTGTGAAAATAAAATGAAGGAGAGAATCAAATGCAAGGAGGCTTTTGACCCCTCTAACAAGATAGATAGAATAAAGAAAATTTTATAAAAAATACAAAACAAATTTCAAAAAAATTTTTAAAAAAAATAAAAAAAATGAGAAAGGCATGTAGACTATAGTGGATGAATTCTAGCAATGTTAAGAAAATGTTACGAAATTAAATGTTACTTGATCCCTGTTCAGAGGTTCAATACCAATACATTCCAAGCGGTAATTTGCATATAAATTTGAGGAGATAAGGGGAATTAATGTATGCTTGAACTAGTTAGAACGAGCTGGAGCATAGTAATTGGTGCACGTTAAAAAATTAATCACCAAGAAAAGAGAAAACGAACTACAAATTCAATGAAAATACTGTAACTAGTCCACGGTTATAGGGTCAATTAAATTACTAAAATAAGTAAATTTCCAAAAATACATTAAGAATATTCGAATCTTCTAATTTTATAATTTATTTTTAGTAAAAAAAGTGCTATTTTAAGGTTCTGTCCCCCATTCTGTGCTCTCCGCTCTCCAAATCTGCGCTCACCGCTCTCCGCTCTGCGCTCTCCGCTCACGTACAAGCTTCCCTCTTTCTTCACTCTCCCCTCTTTAAAAGAAGATGGGGCTCCAAATGCATCTTCTTCATCGTCAGAACTGACAATATGAATTGAATTCTCAGGAGTCTCACTCACTGAAGGCAATTTATAATAATGTGGAGTGCGCCTAGTACGACCTAGATTGGAGCGAGGAGTCACAGTGGAAGACTGTGAGTTATCATAGGCCTGATAACCACCAATGATGGTATAAGAACCTGCACAGACTCTATAGATGGTCCTGCCATTGACAAGTTCAGGCTTCTGATACACAGTTCGAACCACAGATCCGGCACTATCAAAATCTTCTTTCTCAACAATCAATGATCGCTCCTGCAATTGAAATCTAAGACACAACATTCTCTCATCAACAACAACAAATCCATCATCGTCAACATGGAGTACAAAGGGAACACACGAAGGTACAAGACGGAAAGAAACAACAGAAGAAGCCATTGAGATACTAAGAATGATGAACTATGGAGATGGTCCTCTTCAATATGTAGTCCTTGGATCTCAATCTTATTTAGTTGCAAGACGGGAATGCCAGATGGAAAGAACTGTCAAGATCCCAAATTGGTGGAGGTTGGTAGAAGGCGGCTAGACGTCCACATATAGAAGAAACTACTGACTCTCACAAATCATGTGCTGCTGGGGCGTTCTGTACAGAATGCCAATTTCTGATTTGAGAAGGCATGAGACAAAGTGGCCACTAGGTGCTCGTTCTGCACAGAATGGTACAGAAGACCTTAATTCTCTGGCTCGGACGATTTCGCCCAAGGAATGAAAAATAGCAAATACAAGTATAGTATAAAAATTACGGCTTTTAATTATTCACAAATAGTAACATGGAAGCACAGAAATTCGAATAAACCGGGTTCCTATTCATGGAGTTTGTTGAATTAAGAAAATAGATATAATATTCCGGGAAAGGTTTTAACGCATGATGCATGAACTTCTGTTTCAGAAAGTGTCGTACAAATATAGACAACTCGGCATCTCTTAAAATTCAAGTAAGTCAAATGGCCTTACGTGTTAAAGGCGGCTTGAGCCTTTAACAAATTATGTTTAGCCATACAACCAAGAGTCATTCATTACGTGTTTATTTTTGTACTAATTAGGAGATCGTGCGTCTGGAATAAACTTTAATTTGAAATTCTAATGTTATTATCAGCTTAAGCCGCTGGAGAAGAAATGTCATGCTAAATATGAAGCGTGTTAAGTCATAGAAGGCACCATGTATAAGGAGCACACAGGTTCTGGATTCATCATATCAAGATGAGCGTTTTAGTGGTTTCTAAGACATGGTCGAGACGAGAGCGGTTAGAAGAGCGAAGGCATTGTTAGAAGGTATTGTTAGGAGAGCTCCAGGACAACCGTAGAACCTGTCTCAAGACTTGAGGGCGACTTAGAGTGCTACCCACGTACTTATAGACGTCGCGGGGTGCAGTCATTTCCGGGTACTCCAAAACAAGTGAGTACTGAATTATATATCAGACTGTGAGAATGTTTTGTCATATGTTGATTTTATTATTTGTGTATGTCCTTGATCTATGATTCCATTCAAACATGGTATTCACCCATTCTATGTCTTCAATTCAGATTCATCACAGAAGCTATGGCTATATTTTATTTTGCTGTCTTCGTGGAGATGTCTCACGAGGCTATAATTCTAGTAGTTATAGCAATTATTTCAGTTGGAGTTTTTAGTCTAAGTTACAGAAACTCCATCCACTCTACTAGAGAAATTATTCAGAATGTGCGTGGCAGTCATGAAACTGAGTCACCAACTGAAAGTGGCAGTACTGATTCAAGGATTGACGGTATCGTTGGGGATTCAAATGAAGAGGCATACCATTTGTGGTCTGAGTTTTATGATGCCATGGGAGACGAAGAATACGACAATCTCGAAAATCACATTGACAGATGATTGAGCCATTCATCACTGACATTTTTCGTAGTCTAAAGATAAGGTATTAGTAGCTTGAAGTAGTCGTTGAAATTGATGGACAGGTTTCGTTAGGTAGGGCGTATCCTAAAGGATTTGGCGACTCTCTGCTTCACTGTAGTATTTCTCATTTATATGAACCTTCTGAATTCCCAAAAGCTGCGGACCACTCAGGTGTCAGGCAAAATGTGCAATTGTTTGCTGAGATGTAAGATGATTTGGAATTACTTTTTGAACGATTAGTAGTTACATTTACACACTCCTACTCTTCCAATGGTCTGTACTTGATAAGACTAATGCCATAAAGAATTGTCCTATAGTAGGTAATAATGTGAATATTCAGTTTCAATCATATAAAAATTTAGAACTTAATCATGTCGTTAAGATTGGAGTCAGGTTTAATCCGGGTAGAGAAGTGGTCGTCTGTCCCCATTATTAGCAGATCACTTTCTGGCACTGAATTTTTCTGTGTCAATTCATTCCCTCAGATCTGATTTTTAGGATCACCGATTTGGATGAACAGCTATCATTCACTACGGGGTTCATTCTTAGGAGTAGTACACACTCGTATATATTTCCTATGGCAGACATGACACTCCTCTTTTGGATTCAGCTCGATGCGTGTTTGAGCTTTCGGGTCAAGGGTATGTACTTCAACTCTAGATGATTTCGAGTGTGGATCTGAAATTTTGTTTTCTGTGATTGAGTCTGAGGGGAAGAGGAGGCCTTAGATAGTCCTTAGAAAGCTTAAGTAGGATATTGACTTGTTCTCTGAGTCACATTTCAGTTCTTTGATATTGACATGTGCGATGTGTCGGATCATTGGACTTGTTCGATAGTTATGGGTTTTACAGTTTCTTCTGGTTCTGTTTTGAATTCACAGGTTCGTCTCTAATTCTGGTGGGTTACACAAATTCAGTAAGAGATTGGTATTGAAACGTGGGTCTGGTGGATGTTCAAATTGAAAGTGACTAGTTTTCCTATGTGATAGATTTTGTGTAATGCCGTGGTTAGGTTAATGGATTTTGGATTAGGTTGGGTCCTGCCGTTCTGTGACGAACGACCTTTGTACCCACAAAATGAAGTTTAATATGAACTACAGATTGCATTCAAGTTTGTAATAGATCGACCTTCAGTTGTAGACTTGTACGGAACAACGATGCCTAGACCCAATCTTTAACTCTGGATTAGAGAAGTCAATTAGGTTAGAATTCGGATTTAGTCGACCAAATGAGTATAGAGTCTAGAGTTCTAATGTTTGCGAGTTCTATTGTAAATTACAACAGGGTTTGATGTTGTAGCATTCACTTATATTTGTTGTTCAGTTGGTAAAGAATGATTATTTGAGGTCTGTGATTGCGTAGTCAGTAATTGCTTTCGAATTTCAGGAACGTCTTCAAATTCGATAGGGGTGATCCGTTCTGTGCCGAACATGCCAAGTTAGCACATTTCCATGTCACTTTCAGTAGCAGTATGATGTTTTAGTTTCTGAATGCTAATGAATTTAGTTTGGTTCAATTACAATTTTGATTGTTGTCATGGGGTATCTATTCTGAATTCTCGTATGAGTATATACTGCGAACCACCTGAGGTTTTATTGTTGAAGTAACTAATGTCGGAGATCGAATCAGAATCCTTAATTGATTTGATGGGATAAGTTATTGTTAAGTTAAGTTGATGTTCATTTCTCTTAGCTAAGTCCAAATTCAGTTCTGAATGAGTACATGTGAATTGCTTAATGATTTAGCTAAGGTTTTCATTTTTGCCGCGAATGCTTGTTCGCTGCCGAATGATATCAGCACCTTTGATTTAAAATTCAACAGGGTTTGATGTTGTAGCATTCTCCTTTGTGTGCTGTTCAGTTGGTAAAGAATGATAATATATGGTATTTGACCGAGTGTCAGTCAATGATTTCGAATTCCAGGAACGTCTTGATATTTGATAGGAATGATCCGTTCTGTGCCGAACATGCCAAGTTAGCACATTTCCATGTCACTTTCAGTAGCACTATGATGTTCTTCTATTGACATAATTGGATTATTCTGTGGAGATTAACAGAATCATTCATGAATTGCGTTCTTATATTTACCGTCTATGTTACTTGATTTGCGTATGTAGCGACCAGTCGTTCTGTGACGAATTAGGTAGGGGCCGGTCGTTCTGTGACGAACAGGTCCGTAACACTGGCATGTCATATACATTATGATGGTCCAGGATTTGTGTATTCTGCACAGATCAACCATAGGTCGGTAAATTAAAGTTAAGTTTCTGAAATGTTTAGGCACGCTCGTTTGGTGACGGACACTCTTCAGCTTCGTATACATTCAATAGAATTAAATATAAAGGATCACTAATTGCCTTTCAAGCAGTGTTCGGTACAGATCAGGCACTTGAGGGCCAATTTGAACTTCATAGGTTTTACAAGGATTATATGATTCACTTTTAAATTATTGGACACACGGATTATGAGATCATAGATTCTCACGGCTCTTTAGGTTCAATTTCTCTGGAATTGCTTTGAATGGTATTCAAATTGTAAAGTATTTGCTGTTCGGTACAGATCAGGCACTTGAGGGCCAATTTGAACTTCATAGGTTTTCAAGTTTTAATATGATTCAGTTTTAAATTAAATAAAAAATGCCGTTCGTTGACGAACACCCAGAGATCATAGATTCTCACGGCTCTTTAGGTTCGATTGTATTTCTCTGGAATTGCTTTGAATGGTATTCAAATTGTAAAGTATTTGCTGTTCGGTACAGATCAAGCACATAAGGGCCAATTTGAACTTTATAGATTTTACAAGGTTTATATGATTCAGTTTTAAATTAAATAAAAAATGCCGTTCGTTAACGAACACCCAGAGATCATAGATTCTCACGGCTCTTTAGGTTCGATTGTATTTCTCTGGAATTGCTTTGAATGGTATTCAAATTGTAAAGTATTTGCTGTTCTGTACAGATCAGTCATTTTGTACTCAATTTCTTTGTCACATTGGTATTTTGAGTAAGAATTTGGATTATATTTAGCACCTTCTGCATAATAAGACATATGATGTGCCGTATTGATCAATAAATGTGTGCCGTATTGTATCGTTCTGTACCGAACAACCTCTCCACTAATGATTTATTTCAGTTCTGGAGGACTATTCGTAAATCGAAAGCAAACTGCTTTTCTGATTCTTTATTCCCTGGTTGCAGATACAGCTTCCGATGGCAGCCGAAGGAGGTAACGACCTGGAGTGGGTGCCCTCTCCCTCACAAGGTTGGATGAATGCATATGCCGTAAGCCTTATGTTTTCTTGCAATCGTTGCTTTTTAATATTTCTGAATTTTGCATGTTCTGTAACGAACGGTAAAAAACTCATCAATTTAATAATGTGGTGTACAGCAAATCCCGATGATAATCATGCAATGTTTGACTACTTGGGCATCGAGGATCTACCAGAACCCCAGAGGGAAGGTACGGTTTTGAATCATAATGTTCTTATCACATTACTCTTATCTTTTGTGGCCTGTAATTTAAAGAGCTGAGAAAACAACACCTAACAATGCCGCACTCTAATCATGTTCAGGTGCGCCTACCGGAAATTTGCAATCCGAGGATGGTAATGACGACGGCACGCAAACATTGGAGCATCCCCTACGTAACCCAGGTTCGAGCTTCCTTGGTTAATTATACTATTACCATGGATGTACCGTTCTGTGCCGAATGGACTAGCTCAGTGCGATTTTGTAACATAATCTGCTATGATGAGAAATAAAACTGGTACTGATTAGAAGGAGTTGATGATTTTGTTCAGAGGATGATGACCAGAGTGATGGCTCAGGCATGGAGGATCATTCGGACAATGAGCAAGAAGAGGGTGGTCAAAGTGATCCGGAAGAGCCAGATTTTCCCGAACAGCAGGAAGATCAAGAGGACGAAGAAGATGATATCCATTCGGGGGCAGGAGAAGGTGAAAGGGAACCGGCCCTCGATCCTAGAGAAGAATACGACATGATTGTAGCACATCGCAAGACACGTGTCAACTCCATCCAGATACTGAAGAGGCTTGAGATGATTCCATCCGGCAAGTCGATGATGCATATTCCTTTATGCAGAATGCGTAAGCTTCAAGTAGTGCGACCTGCATTGGAGCACGACGTTGCTAAGATGCAAGCAGAGTTCTCACATGGATACCGCGATGGTGCGGCGGTATTCTATGTCTCAACAACGAACTTCGAGGGCCAGGAGAAGTTGGTTACCGATGTCGAAAGAGCAAAGTGGAGTCCGAACTGGCGCATAAGAGACCAAGAATTTGAGGATTTCCTAAAGACAGATCCTGATTTAGCCGTGCTTTCTAACAAGTTCTTTTATGTGTGGAATGGTAACCACCAATTGGTGGCATGGTACGACTTCATTCGGAAGTCGCATAAGCAGGACTTGGAGTGGCACTATAGAGTTCGTTCAATTGTGCTCCGCACTGCAGAGAGCGTAACCGACGTACTCACCGCTATGCATGATATAAACAAATCCAATGAGAACAGCCACGTCAAACAGAACCTTGTGCATACGCTGCATCGCATGCAAAAGGTTGGCATGCTATCTCTGGACAAATTCAAGGATGTACTCACGGCCGAAGAATTGCAAGCTGCGAAGAAGCAACAGGAGATTCCTCTTGAGAAGAGACCGTGGTATCCTCTCTCACGTGCCAAGTTTCTTGACTACATACACAGTGTAAGTTATCTTTGACCATTTGGTAACATTCGTTTCGATCAATTGAGTTTCTGAGGTCATTCTAATTAGGTTTTTTGTGTATGTACAGCAAGATATTATGGAAGCTGGAGATGAGGGGCAAAGGAGATATGAAGATGAGACTCCTCGAAAAAGACGGACCGCAGATGGGCTGAACGCTGCCATAAACGGTGCCATGGAAGCCAAGAGAAAAGCTCTTACGGCTCCGTTCAACAAATTCCTTGCAATCGCCAATCCAGCAAATGGAAAGAACTTCCTACCCGAGGTAAACATTATGAATCTCTTATGATTGCAGAAAGTCATCAGATGCCCATGACTACCCAATTCGTTGCGGAACGAGTACTTCATGTGTGCTTTTAATTTTATATCGCATTCGCCATTAAAATCAAAGTTAGTTTCTGAATGCTAATGAATTTACTTTGGTTTAATTACAATTTGGCATGGGGTACTTATTTTGAATTCGCTTATGAGTATATACTGCGAACAAACTGAGGTCTTCTCTCTGATGCTGAATTGATTTGATGGGATAAGTTTTCTTTTTTTTTAGTTGATGTTCATTTCTCTTAGCTATAACCAAATTCAGTTTTAAATGAGTACATGTAAATTGCTTTTATGCTTTAGTTAAGGTTTATATTTCTGGGCGATTGCTTGTTCGGTGCCGAATGATGTCAGCACCTTTGATTCAAAACTTCACCGCCTTAGCTTTACTCCTGTGCCTTAAGTTCAGTTTCTATTTCCTACTTCTCTTTTACGTGTTGTTCTAGTTTTGTAGTACGCATTGATGTCTTTCCTGTTTGAATTATGTGTTGGCAGTGTAACAGGTTTAGTAATGTTGAATTTTGAATAGTATCTTGTGTCGCAAAGTTTCTAAATTCTGAAGTAGACTCGATGTTGATGTTTTATATGAGGCCATGGTTTAATCCAGGACTGGGTACTGAATATGTTCATTTTGATTGATTTTAAAATGTAGCTGAGTTTTCTTATTTACCATTCAAGTCATTGTTCGGTGCCGAATTGGGAATGTAAAGATAATTAATTTCGTAATAGGTCATTGGTCTTTTATCTAGCATAGTAATGTTTACTGTACTCGAAACACGTTCAGTACCCCTAAACTCTATTCATGAATTACGGCAGTGGCGACTAGGATCTTTTCTCTAGAAAATCCATGTTCGTTGCCGAACAGGTGGTCGTACTATGATTTGGATACATATAGTTACAGTTTACTTTTCGGTATTTGTCTTGTCTTGTTTGAATGAATTTCATATGTTCAAATCTCTTAATTAATGAAGTTGTTTTGATGTTGATTTCTTTTATGAGAGGGGGGCTTAATCCACATTCGGATATTAATGATTTCTGCTTGAATGATTTTCGAAATTCACCTCATTTTTTGGTTTCGCAAAGTTTCTAAATTGTGAAGTAGACTCGATGTTGATGTTTTATATGAGGCCATGGTTTAATCCAAGAGTATTGAATATGTTCATTCTGATTGCTTTTAAAATGTAGCTCAGTTTTCTAATTTACCATTCAAGTCATTGTTCGGTGCCGAATTGGGTATGTAAGGATAATTATTTTCGTAATAGGTCATTGGTTTTTTATCTAGCATAGTAATGTTTACTGTACTCGAAACACGTTCAGTACCCCTAAACTCTATTCATGAATTACTGCAGTGGCGACTAGGATCTTTTCCCTAGAAAATCCATGTTCGTTGCCGAACAGGTGGTCGTAGTATGATTTGGATACATTTAGGTACAGTGTACTTTTCGGTATTTGTCTTGTCTTGTTTGAATGAATTTCATATGTTCAAATCTCTTAATTAATTGAGTTGTTTTGATGTTGATTTCTTTTATAAGAAGGGGGCTTAATCCACATTCGGATCTTAATGATTTCTGCTTGAATGATTTTCGAAATTCAGCTCATTTTATTGCTTTACGTGCGAGTGCTTGATTGGTGCCGAATGGGTTTAGTAGGTTAGAACTTGATCTCAGCCAAATAGATTACTGTGTCTCTTGATTGTAACTTGTAATCATGTTCGAGTTTATATTTTGGCTACTGAACTAATGAGTTGGCAGTATATTTTTATGGCAGATTGCGAAACATTGGTCTACAAACATTACGCCAGAGATGACGACAGAGAAGCTTCAGAATTTAGCAGCTGCCTGCCTTCCATCTTCCGAGAAGGAGTACCTGCTGAAGCTTTGGAACTCTACAAAATCCGATCGAAAGATGAACAAGTTTCCAATTTCTCCATTCAACGATCCTGTCTTCAACAACTATCTGCACAAGTATGTGTTCTGGTTTCAGCTAAAGACTGCGTCATTGTCTTTGTACAATTCAATCATGCAGCACTACCCTACTTCAGAGAAGGACTGCTCGCAGACCTTTGATCATTACATCGACTATCATCGAATTTACCAGTGGGATTATGCGTTCAACATCCCCATTATGAAGAAGGAGATAAGTAAATCAGCGGAGTGGGATTCGCCAAAGCAGCCCCACGGAGAGCCTGCAATGCACCGGCTAATATACAGGTGATGATTCTATCTTATTCAATATTTTGTATATGACTCTCCTATGGTTAGCATTCGGTTTGATTCTCATTTATTGAAAAATTTGGTGGTTTTAAAGGTATTGGACACACCTCTTGCTGAAGGAAGGAGTTGTCAAAGCCCCACATCCATGTTTCGCATCCTGGCTGGATGTTCAGAATTCGGATACAATGTTCATGGCCGACCAGGCAAGAGACTGGTCCGAAATCCACCTTAAGGCGTGCCACTGGTATATTGAAATGGATCCAGACGAAACACCACCTCATCTTGTTGAGCTACGAAAAGAAGTTGAACCTGCCTTTCTCAAACCGGCACCAGTTCAAGCTCAAGGAGTAGGAAAAACATCTGGTCACGATGTCGCACAAGGTCGGGCTCAAAAAGGCAAGGGAAAATCTGGACACGAAAAAGCTTCCACTGCAAAGGGAGTTGAGAAGGCTTCCACGGGGGCTGCACGGCAAAACAACAAGCGCAATGCTCCTAGTCCACCAGAAGAAGAGGAGGTCAACATTCCAAAACGAGGTAAACAAGGTTACAAAGAACATGACCCAGTCGACACTAATGAGGGTTCTCAATCGGAGGCTAAATCATCTAGGTCCCAGTCGCAGACTGGTCGGAGTATTGGTGGAGGCCAGGCGTCGCTTTTGAGGACATCGCTAATCAGTCGAGCTCCTCATGGAGTTGAGTACTATGAGCTACTTGTGAACAAATCAGTAGCGGATTTCCTTCAATCTGATACGGAGACATTTCAAGACTTCGCCCGAAAGGTGTGTGTGCCCAAGTTCTCATGATTCATTTATAACAAAGATCTAAGGTTGTTATGTTAGTTTGTAGATTTTTGTGTTCACAACATTCGTTGTTAGTTAAATAAGTCGACAGGCATGTTAACTAGGGTCATTTTGTTTTAGACGCCTCGGTTTAGGAGATTGCATGTTCTGGTCAATTTCGAGCTTAGTCAAACAGAAGGACCTGGTTTAGAGTTATCAGTTTATACATTTTCTTTGATTAATATATAAGTATTGTCATGTCCATTATATCTGATGGTTGATGTCGAATAATATCGGAGGTCATTCGGTCTGGACTAGGTGGATTCGGACTGTAATAGTGGGATAGGACTTTCTGGTTTTTAGGCATTTATTGATTCGCTAGGGGTGGTTGAGACTTGCCATCCGCCGTTCGGTGCCGAACGAGGTCACTGAGTTCAATTTAAAGATGGCCTGAAATACAACCGTGGCGACTAACATTCAATCATACTTTGTAGATTAGTTTCTTCGTTATTGTAATTAGTTCGGTTAAGCTGGTTCGCTGTGATTATATTTTGTACTAGACTGTCGATTTTATGGAGTTCGTGGATTTATGCATGTGAGCCGCTATAAGTAATCACTATTATGTTATTTCATTCACTTTGTGATAAATTACTCGATTTGAGGGCTTCCCGATTTTTAATCTCTATCGTGCATCATCAAAGGGAGGATTGGTTGAGATTATTGAGTCATGCAGGTTAGTTGAGGTGGTCTGATCGGTGCCGAACAGGGTCAGTAGGGGTGCTTTTACTTTCTTAGAGTCGGCTTTTTGACTACAAGTTCTTCAAATTGTCTTGTCTGTGAATTAGCCGTTTAGTTTATTGTATTTTTTTTTGCATGGTCGAGGGGCAGAGGGGGCTGGTTGAGAATTTAAAGAGGGGGCTGGTTGAGAATTTTTAGAGTTCACATTACTCGTTATCGATTATGGCTTCCATGATAATTAGACTGCTGCTGCATGACAAATGGCTTATAATTCAAGTGGTGGCGGTCTGAGGTCTAGGCCAGCTTGAAGTCGAATTTTGTTATGAGGTTTGTGTTCTATGGAGAACGATTTGTTGCCCCGGTGGGATTTTTAAGACACTGAACCTTGCGTTCGGTGCCGAACGTGGACAGTTGTTTTAATTTTGTGGTCGGTTGCTATGATTGTTGCGACTATAAGAGTTTCATACTGAGTACATTAGTTTCATTTCTATTTGAGATAGTTAGCTAGAGTTTGCTGAAGTTCTTTTGCTGTGATTTAATTTTATATTACAGATGATGGTTAATTATTACCTCGCATGGTACAGTTGAATCATCCTAAGTTTGGCTTATAATATATACAGATGCTGGTTGAGCCGCGCCTTGCTTCATTTTCAATGATGTGATTTCTTGCTATGTGTTTAGCAATACTTAATCAAATTTCCTCTAACATATGGCATATATATTGTAGGCACGCGGCAATGAGGAAACTTACATTGGAGGCAAGAAGGGAATGTTTCCGTGTGCTGACTTGATCATTATGGACACCCCGTTTGACTCCATTGTCTCGGGATTTGGCAATCAGGTCCCTAAGTGGAACTCCATGGGAGGGAAACCGAAGGAATGGTACATCACCCGCTTTGAATTCGCATCTCGATATCTCCATGACGATGGTGGAATATTGATTTTCATGCCGTCTGGTATGAATTACGAGATTATGAGGTTGTCCATTGAGCATAGACTGAAGACTAAATGCGAATGGTCCTGCCATCAATCAGAACCGCTCACACATCCTCTCTACGATGACATGATGGTATATAACTTAACTCTCATTCCTTTCAGCATGTGGTTTTGCCTTTATTTGTTTCAAAGGTGAAATTGCTCAAGTTCGTTTAATTGCTCATCAAATGGTCTTTGCAGACATACATGTTTTCGGCTCTATTGCTGTTGAAGACTGGACGCGCTCATGGGAAACCAGATTGGGACAGACTTCCGAAGCCTCTGAAATTGAATTCAGACCCGTTGCTGGCCAATACACCTGAGGATCCACTGCGTTTCTTGAGCCTGCGAAATGATGTCCAAACACCCACTCTGGGAGTTGACCAAAAACCGATGCGAGGTCCACACGAGAAGTCAGATGTCTTCTTTCAAACACTCATAGATATGTGTTCCAAAGAAGGGGACATTGTGGTTGATCTTTCTGCATCCACGGGAGCTTCGCTGCGTGCATGTCGCGCTTCTGGACGTCACTTTTTCGGCATCGAGGAGGATCACAATATGTTTCAAACAGTGTTGATGCCCATGGCTAAACAACCTGAATCGCCGAAGCCCCGTAATGGAAGGGGTATGGATGCTGAGCTCTTGAGCCCTGAATTCTACTAACTACAACGGCGCACTAACAAAGTCGCCGGCTTCTGTAATCTGGTTCATTAGAGCCTCCACGTATTTATTGGATTTTCGACTTTCAGTTCATATCATGGTCGCCCCTGTCAGTTCTACATTGTGATGTATTAACCATTTCCATTGATGCAGTAACCATTTCCATTCACTTGCAATGGCATGCATTCGATATCCATCTCATGTTTTATTTTTTTGAATTCTGTCACATGGTCAATACTCGGTACTTCGCAGGTCAATGTGGCTCGTTCATACCTTTCTGGGCAGATCCAGACTTTTTCAAGAGTCCGTCACCAACTTACAATCTCCCCCCGCCGGCTGCGGCGTTAGCTACTTTACTTGCGAATCAAGTATCACCCGAAGGTAATCTCCGCAAAGAAGGAAGGTTCTGGAGAGGCAGTATCTTCGTGGACGATGAAGCATCCGAATCCGAGACTGGAAGTAGATCCGGTGACGATGTGACTCCTGAATCATCAGGGGAAAGCGCGATATCTTATTAGTAAGTAACTTAATGTGCAATATTCCACGGCTGCATCACTAAGCTAAAATCATGTTACAAATAAACATTTCAGTCGAAATTCAGTATTAGTTCATTTTGGATAGTAGTTCGAGGTAATGTATTCCGAAAGCATGAACGTTTCAATCACTTGTGAACGGACTCGGTACTTGTGCCACTAGTAGCAGAAGTGACAGCACCCGTTGCTCTCTGCACGGTATTGATTGTTTCGGCGACAGCACCAGAAACCAAGTTGCGAGCAAGCTCTTTGAGTCCTGGTCCTAGTCTAATAATGACATCGGGATCTTTAGAAGTCAATCGGGATAGGAATTAAAAGCACTAGGATAGCCTCACTCTGGGACATGAGATCATTCTCAATCTAAAAACTAGCTCCGAATCAGAGGCTTTACATCGGTAACTTCTGAAACCTCACTCCTGGGACCTTGCATGGGCTTTCCTTACAGACCCTACTTGACATGGGAGAAGCTTCATTAGAGGTAGAAGAGGACATACATGAACTTAAAGTGAGGATCGAAGAATCTGTGGCTAGTGAACGAACGGCCCTCCATGCATTGGCATCGAAAGATCGGGAGCTCGAAGACCTGAAAATTCAGATCACTGAGCTGAAGGTATAGACCATCAGTAATTTAACCGTCACCACTAACCGAACATTCGAGGAAGAATTTTGCAGAGCTGTATCGAATGCTTCTTTCAGACGTTCTCTCCCTCTCGCATACGTCTTGTATAACTTATTTTCCACAACCATTACAACCTTCGTATTCTTTAGGATGAAGTAGCGGCAGAATAGGACAAAGCTAAAGAAGAGGCAGAGGATTTCACTCAGAAGATGGCAGACCTACGGTATCAGTTGATGGAGATGATTGAGCAAGAGCGTGAATTACGTGATCAAACCGAGCAAGCCTCAATGTAAATAAGCCTCAGAGTTAGGTCAATCTAAATAATCAGATTTTTTTTCTGTACTTGAAGCTTTTATAATCACCATTACGAGTAGATTTCTTGCATGCTTAGATTAAAAATTGCAAATTCCTTAAAAGCAGAAAAAAACAAGTACTGCCCACAAGGTAACTATTGCCTTAACAATGTAGACAATATCAAACTGGATCGCCACATGGTAACATGGCAGTAGGGAGATTTTTTGGTTAAGTATCCTTACTGGATTTTTTAGTTTGATGCACTGTGCCGAATACTTCGTGGTTCAAGTGAGCTCCTTCCTTGGGATCAGTTTACTCGTTCGTTCCTTTCTTCATTTATTCAGTTGGGTCCTCATGACCCAGTACATGTTGTGGTTTGTAGATCTTTTGATGGTCCTGAAACTACAGAGTAATGACCATGAGCTCAAGCTTCCATTCACATTTCATTTTACAAAAGTTCTTGCGAAAATATAGCCGTACAAACCGTCAGGGTATCATTAGGGTATCATCAGGGTATCAATAGGGTACCATCACGGTACAAAACCGGGTACCAACAGGGTATTATCCCGGTACCATACCGGGTAGGCATGGATAATGAAAATATTGAACATTTATACATTATTTATTAATTCATATGAATATATTAAATAACATAATCATCTAATAGCAAATTCATTGATATATTTAGATATATATATATAGTAACATTAGCGATTTACATTTCTGTCTTATTAGTTTCTCTTGTTAAACTAAATGACCAAAACTATAAATACATTGTTCTTATTATATTAAAACCATAGATTCAAATTTATAAATATACAAATATCTATAAATATAAATAAATGTATTAAATAAAAATATATGTAAATTTAAAGGCAAACAATATATAAATTAACAATGTGTAGAAAAATAAGAACATAAAAATATATATGTTTACATTAGTCTTCATATATAAATATATATTTACATATATTTAATTATTTATAAAAATATATGAAGATATATACATATATATATATATATATATATATATATATATATATATATATATATATATATATATATATATATATATATATATATATATATATATATATATATATATATATATATATATAAATATACATATATGTAAATAGATAACAGTATTTTACACTCATCAGCTTATATATAAACAAATAAATATATATAAATCCTATATGTATACATATATATGTGTATATAGATATTGATTGATTCATTTACTTAGAAATATATCCATATGGGTAGCAGAATTTATATATCTAAAAATATATATATATATATATATAAATAATTGTACTCATATTTATTCATAATCTATTTTATATATCTTTATTAATATATAAATAAATCTTTGTGTATATATGTAAATATTCATAATTTATAATATATAGAATTAAGTATACCTTATGTAATATATGTGTACACATGTAAGAATAAGTAATTGTTTTATAAAGAACTATTTCATATTTATTACTATGAATATATATAAGTAATACAATAGTATATAATATAATAATATATATGAATTAAAATTAAAAATTATTATTTTGACATAAAAAGTAATTATCTTAAATACTCCTTATATATATATGAATATATTCATGTATTATCACAATTTAAAAAAAAAAAACTAGATATATATTCAAGGTAATATATTTATTTTTTGACATAAATGTTAACATTTACGTATGTTTATATATAATAATATTTAACATAAATACATGTATATATATATATGTATATATATATATTTATATATTTATTCATAATAATTTAAAAATAATTTTAGATTTTTAATAATACTATTACTAATATATATAAAAGAGTTGGAGACATCTATTTAATTCATGTGAATCAAATGTACGTTAATAATTATTTATAAATATGTATAAATAAATATATAAACATATATTTATTTATTTAAATATTCAAATATTATTTATACTCTATTAAAAATATAATGAATTCGAAAATAAAAAAAATATAGAAATTAGTTTCATTCCTAATTTACCAAATTAGATATTTATATTGAAATATAAATTAATATGCAAACATCAATATATATTTAGATTATTAAACAATCTTATATATATATATATATATATATATATATATATATATATATATATATTATATTTATATATTGTTTTTGAACATCAAAACACAAGTATATAACTTTAATATATTTTGTTAATAAAGCATGTAATATTATTATTGTATTTAATTCTATTAGTTATATAATACATATATTTTAAAAAACATGTCTCATGTTATTTATCAATGTTTATATACATAATTATAATTTTGAGTTAAAAAATATATAAAAACCCACAATAACTGTAATATAATTTTTCATCCAAAATTATAGATATACATATAAATGTTTAATTTATATTATTATAGGTATACATATATATGTTTTTTTAATATTAAATTTGAAATATAAATGTTTGCCTTTTCTATTCATAAATCTTAGAAGTCTTTAATGTATAGGTTTAATATTTCATTTTAAATTCATATACCAAATCTTGTAGTTGCACAAAGAGAAGTCTTGTGGTTCAATCTTTATTACTATTCATATTCAAGAGTATTATAAATTTTTAATTTTTGTATTCAAATAGTAATGCAACGAATTAGAAATAAGCAAAACACTATTTTGAAAAATTGTTAATCAAAAAGGCAAATGTTATATACTACTTCAAAGTTATTTTGCAAACAGTTTTTTGTTGAATTTTTATAAAATAGATTTAACATATAGTAGTTTTATTAATAATACTAAATATTTGATTTATTTTAAGAATTTTATACTTTTGTATATATTTATATATTGTTTTTATGAATTAAAGGTAATTATGATGTACTTAGCTTATAATTCATCGCATTTCTTAAAAGTGTATATTTAACTCTTTAAGTTCACCATGTGGCCTTGGCTTTTCGAACATTGTCAATGAGTTCTGCAACAGCTTCAAATGCCCATGCTCTATGTATTTGCTCCTGAATGCACATGAGTTCCATAATGAGATGTATTATCTATGGAAAGAAGATATTTCTCTTATCCATTGTGCAGATGCTTTCTTCCTACACATCTCAGCCACTGCTAAAAGCCACATCCTACACCACTCTAGTTCTACTGAGATGTAATTTTCATTTTGAAATTTTTTTTCAATTAGTTAATGGCGTTCATTACATTTCTATATTAAAAAAAGTTTAAAAAAACAACAGTGAAGGTCAGAGAATCTAAATATTTGACTTGCAATGTATTGTATTAAGTCATGCATTCCATTGTCAGCGTGCATTCTTCATAGCTAAGGACCTTATGCTTCGACGTTATGCTTATGACAATTCCCACAAAGCGTTTTCCAAGTCTTCAACTCCACGCTTTGTGAAAACTCTGTTTTCATGAAATCAAGCGCCTTTATGCGAGTGAAACAATCATGGTAGTACACTACATTTGCCTGACATTCAAGATGAAACTTCATCTCTAAAAACAATGATTTTATACACTTTTAAATGAAGAATTATAAATGTTTTTTCACTAATTACATACTATTAAAAAATATAGTATAGTAATAATGATTTCTTAAATATATGTATAAGTAATTAATTTGATTTAATGTTTTTTATTTAACACAATGCTATTTTTTAAGTAAAATGTATGTTATTTTTAATAAAATAAATGAATTATGAAATAAAACTGAATTATTTTTCATTCTTATTGATCTAAGAATTAATAATCATTTATATATCATAATTCATAAATGTATAAATGAAACATAGAATTCAAATACACATTAATAAAAACGCTCATATGTGTATATGCAGTATTATATACTTACGTTAACTGATTCAATTATGTTTTGGACCTCCTGAACGAACGCCTATCATTTAACGTATGTGTTCATGAAAAATATGAAACAGGTGTTCTGTACCGAACACAAATTACTCTTCACATATGTTCTGTACAGAACACCCATTTCCAACCGGAGGATTCGGATGTTCAGATTGTAGTCCTGGCTGTGGATGGTGATTGGGATTACGTTATATATAAGGTCTTATTACAGAAATATCTAATGAGATTTACAAAAACATAAAAATCTTATTAATATTGTTAAGATTATGCAAAGTAACGAATAAAATTAACCATAAATACTCTATTCTAAATTAATATATTAAATCTTGTGATTGCACAAAAAGAAGTTTTGTGATGTTTTAATTTTCAATCATAATATAATAAATTCCTATCAAACGCAATGTCAATATATTTTATACCAATTATTATGCAAAACAATATATATGCATCTGGTTTTTAATATAAATACAAATTAAACCTTATGTATATTATTAATTTGATAATGTTAGTTGACTCTAAAATATATTATTTCAATAAATGCAACAATTTATATCAGTATATTCGTATTCTTTATATTTATTTTGAATCATTTTATAATTATCATCCATAATTATGATAAAATTCTTTATTTATACTATAGTTATTAAAATGATTTAATTTAAATGTATAAAAGTACTTAAAAACACACATATAAACGTATATTTTTTAAAAACATATTTAAAATAATAAAAAATTAATTATTTTATAATATATATATATATATATATAATAAATAGCTAATTCTATCTAATTTTAAATTGTATATTTAAAATATTATATATAATATTAATATTTCAAAATATTATGCATATATATATATTATATTATTGTATAAATATATATATTTCAAATGTGTTTATTAATTTATATATAATGTAATATATATTTAATTTTTTATATCTTCTAATATTTATAAGAAGCATATATAAAAGCAAATGTTTATGAAATTCTATAATTACAAATAATTATATACATCTTTAAACATTCATGTATAAAGAAATATATGTATATAATTCTATATATATATATTTGTATATATGTATATATATGTATAAATGTATATATACACGACAACCATATTATATAAATATATATATATTTAAACAAAATTCAGTCACAAATAACTAATGAGCAATTATTATTTTAAATTACATTGCAGTTGTCTCTTTAGTTTACAGCATCCTTTCCAATCTCTAAAGAAATATATAAATCCATAAAGATGTTTTTTTAAATATTTTTTTATATAATTTTGAATTCCACTATAATAAGAAAACATTTGTTTTTTTATGATGTAGATGCTATTAATATTTTTAAATAAAAAAGATAATAAGTATGTTTTCAAATTATTTAAGTTGCTAAGTTTATATGTGTCTTTTACTAATTCATGTTTTCTATCTATATATAGTATTTTTATATGATTATCAGAGAATAATTATCAAACATACATCGCTATATGATATGCTTTTTGCTTAAGTAGTCCATACCAACTCTAGCCTTTAGATATATATGTATGACTTTGTCACAATTATTTAAGTATATGATTTTGAAGATAATATTTTGATATGATATTATGATATTATATTTAATAGTATATCTTTATTCATGTGTTATAAACATGAACATGTGTTCATGTAATAATTTAAGATTCTTCTCTAATATTATATGAAACATACCTTATACCATTTACTAACTTAAATATGGAGAATACTGATATTGAAATTATTGGATTTTTTTTTCTTCTGAAAATAAACTTTATATGGGACTATAAATTAGGGACTTGTCAAGCCGTTCGGCACGAACACCATCCCTCAGACTTAATTAAATCTACGATGTCAATGAAAATCTGTATAATTTATTTTCTTTAGAAATTGTTGCCTTCGTAGGCATTCTGTACAGAACAGGGTGTATAGCCCAATTTTATTTCTCTCACTTATATGGCAGTCAAATTGGGGACGATGGTGTCGTTCGGTACAGAACGACAAGTGGCCACCTGATAGAACCCCTTCAATGTTGTAAATTGAAGTGGTTCCTAATTCCAAGAAGAAAACTGTCTGTATTCTAGATTAGTAAGTAGCTGTCAGAACTAGATCCCCAACAGAATTCAGAAGTTCAACTCAGATCTGTAGTGCAATATCTCTTGTGCCCATTCTCCACTTGAAATTATACAAATACCGCAACACAGCCATTCAGCAAAATCAACCCTACATAGCTCGTTCGGCAACGAACTTGCAAAATCAGCTCTCTGCCTTGAGTAAAATCTCACTTTTAATGTAAACGGATCCAGTAGGTTATAACTTCCCCTCGTGGTGTACCTTCACGGAGAATCACTTGCCGCCCCACTTGCAGCAGCTTCAATATGGGCAATTTGACGACACTTTGTTTTCCCACTTTCCAGCAGCAGCCATGCATATGTTGGCATGGCACTGGCCATCAAACCTTGGTTATGCTGCTGAACCGTGTACAATGCCGAAAGAAATGAACGAGGGTGCTCCTGGCCAGTGTAGCAACCAGGGATCAAATGTGAATTCGATTTTTGAATATGTCAATCAGCTGGGTGCCTTTTACAAACAGCTGGGTGCCTTTTACAAACAGCTTTTGTGTATATCTTTTTGAGTTATGCTAGTGGTTCGGTGCCGAACGGGTCATCCGCTTCTATTTGAAATGTTTCTGGTTAGTCAATTACAGTGGACATGTTTCTACTAGTGTTACATATTAATGTTACTATTAGTGTTAACTAAAGTTCTGATCTGTTAACTTCAATTGTGATATATACTTAATGTCAATGTGAACTTATGGCACAATATATCTCGGTAATTGAAAACATGCATTTTTATACGAATTCAAATGTTCAGCATTGCCCATGCATTTTTATACGAGTTCAAATGTTCGGCATTGCCCGAGTAAGGCAACAGTTATTCTAGCGTCTACACCTACATTCGGTGCCGAACGACTATGAAGCTCTCAATTGAAAATCAGTTTTCAAAATAGATTTTCTATTCCACAATGAGTTTCTAAAAAGCAGACTTGAACTATCGTGATCGTCAAGACCATTTATCTGCGTTTTAAAATACTTTTGGAATTCACCTTCAAGGTACACTCGAAGTCGTTGATTCAAGTATCTGATCTTGCTACAAACCTGCACATGATAGAATTACATGTTATACTATAATATGGTAAACAGTTCATAAAGTAGTAAACAATATATTTTCAATCAGTTCGGATTTTATACTTACCAGTTTGTACCTTGCTCATCCAGTAAATGTTTATTTCTTCTTTTTCTTCGAGAAGTTCACCCCACCAATGTCTGAGTTTGTATGCTTACGCTTTCGACTTGGCTGATTAACTTGTCTTGGTGGCTTGTCAAGATCATAATCTATTAATTCAGAGCATCAGGTTGAGTTAGAATCAAATAAAGAAAGTCAAACAGAACTTAACATCTCTACCAATACGATTTGAGTTCAATCAAAAAGATATGGTTTATTGTTATCTTACCTGGTAATTTGTCGAGGCCGAGACTTTTTTTCCAACTCTCGGTGAATGTCTCCTTACATTCACTGTTGGCACATTCATCTGCCAGCATGCTTTGCATCACAATACACCAGAGGTGGTATGTGCAGTGGCATGGTGCTACAAGTATATCCATTTGTGTGAAGCTGGATTCACACAGAGCACAGTGATTCACTTTTATCTGGAAACTACTTCGACCAGTTGGATCTCCTTGAATATGATGACTTGTATGCAAAGTCAAAGGGATAGGAAGTAACTTAGCTATCTTCTCCAGTTTTTCTTTTAGTCGATCTGATTTCAGCTGAAGGTCCTCCATGACTGATTGAAGTCTCTTTAGCTCCTCCATAGCTTCAGTTATCTGACCTTTTGTGTCAACCAAGGCAATCTCTTTCTTCTTTATCCTGTATTTCAGAACAACCATGCGGTCTTCCTCTCTCTTCCTTTCTTCCACATTCTGTTCAGTGTCCCCAAGGTCTTTGAGAACGTCCTCACAAGCTTCCAATCTCCCACGAAGCCTTGAGATACTTGTCTTGATTTTCTCTGCTTCGGCTCCACATGCTCGATTTTTTGGCTTAGACATCAGGGTACTAATGAATATATGACGGTCGCTATAATCAGCCTCCACCTCACTGTGCTGAAGTTCTGTTTTTGTCAACTCTGTCTCAAATCTTCTCTTCACCAATCCATAGTACGAATCCTTGGTTTCTTGAGCTTCGTACTTTATGACTGGATTGACCTTCTTCTTCCCACTTTTTTTTGCCCTCCACCTCTCCTCAGCATACTGTGCCCAATTCATAGGGTGGCCGTGACACACCTCTGAAACAATTGCCCTAGCCAACGACTCTGAGATACTCTGATTCTTTGGCATCTTAGAACATTGGTAAATGGCAGGAACTAATTCCTCTATCCGCTTTTGAACTCTAGTAGACTTTGCATTTGGATAGAAATATCCTATCTTCTTCCTTCGCTCACCAAACATCCTCTCCAACTCTGAATTCTCTACATGGTTGCAGTCTCTTGAGGGATCCAGCCCCCAATTAGGCAAACAAACCTCTGATGCAAACCATTCCTCCTTTCCTCTCTCTAGTTTATTTCTCTCCATCACGCTCAATCACTCTTGTTGCCCTCCTGCATAGAACAACATCATTCGGTCTTCAGTTCCTGCCATTCTCTTGTCAATCTGTTTCATTCATGTCATGCCTAGAAATAAACTGAATCGCCTGTCTAATTCGAGTTGTGGAACTTACAGGTCACTTGAAACCAGATGTTCTTGAACTCTGTAATATTTTCAGTGAGCGAAGTGTTCTCAAGATTCCTGCAACAGAAGGCCATCTTTATGTGAGTTTTTGTCATAGCTTTGCTTTTATCACCTTTCTAGACTTATTGATGTTTAATGTATGAATTGCGAGCTTCCACTCAGTCAATTTAGCAAATTTAAGAGGATTTGATGAGGTACATGTGATATTTTCAACATAATCAATGATGCGTGTTATATTATACACTAGAGCTTTCAGATTAATCTCTCATATACTTGACTAGCATATTCTGATAATCAGTCAGCATGTATTGCGTTTTAGAAGTAGAAAATATGTTTTCGAGGGCAGTAAAAGAGGCTTACAGATATGCAGATGTGTTGTGTCAAGTTCCAAGGGAGGGCCACTCAGTTATGGATTTCCGGTTTAATTTCTGCACAAAGAGTCCACACGGAGGAATCAGTGGTCATCAATGAATGAAGGTTTTACAACTTGAGCCCTTGCCGCCAGTAATGACTCTGATCGATTCTAATTACAGGACTGGTACTACTTTCTCTTTTCCAGCTGAATTTCTATCTATCTGTGCATTAGAGAGTATGGTTTCAGGACATATGTTTCAGAAAGTTTCTGGCAGCTAATGCTGACGTCCATTGCTGATATAAGACATGCGAATGGTAGTCAAATAAGTACAGAGATAGATTCATGAAATTACCCACCTCCATCTGCACTGCTGTGGAATTCTGATTATTGTCGAACATGCCGCAGCACGTCCTTTAAACATATTCATTCTTAAAGCTTAGAGTAATTTTGCCAGACCATAAGGTACTACTTTCCCCAAATTGCAATACCATACCCAAAAATCTTGAATCAATAAGTGAACATGAAAATGTACATCAAAACATAGTACCGAACATACTGAACTTTGAAGCATGCTACAAACTGGATGCATACTTGACAGGAACACTTACGGTGCGCGCTTCTTGTCCCCCTTTCTCAGAAATCTTCCGCTCTGCTTTGAGTTCAATCACGCTCCGACCAAAGTACACCGAGAACTCATACTCCGGTGCATCGTTCTTGCTCCAATTCTTCAGCAGGTCAACCAGAAAGCCTCCTTCATGTCTATCGGTGTCAGATGTTACGGTATACCGTCGCTCCTGCTCCGTATAGCTGTACAGATCAAATATACACATGCAATGTGCTACATTGTCTACCCATAAAGTTAACATAAGTACCGCACTTAGAATTCACAATATCAGCTCACTTCACTACAAATAATTTCCGGAAACCCTTACCCACTGTGTTGCACTTCGATGTGTCTGACTGAGTACATAACAATGAGCGATCTAAGAAACACTGACCTCTGTCGAGATAGGCCACATGAATGTGCAAAAATGTGACATGCATACCGCGTGGTTTTTTGCCATGGCTTGCAAAAGCCATATGCGTGTTTAAACCTAATTTACCTGGCCATGGCTTGCAAATTTCTTCGTCTGTTTTATGAGCCGTTTTTCTGAACCTAAGCTTTCCATTCCTAATGATTTAATTTGACACCTGGGAGTACTAATCATCATTTTATTTGATGTTTGCTCTGTGGATTTCCAAATTGTTCATTCATTTTGGATGAGTTCATTGTCATTGATGAATGAAATACATTTACTAAAAAAAGTAAATCATCCGCTCACGGCTCATGGAAACTCGCTCACGGCACATGGCTCACGGCTCATCGCTCATGTCCTAGCATTCCCCGGGTGTGATCGGAGCCTTTTAGAAGAGCTTATGTCCACTTTGGTGGCACGGTAATTGGTGGGAGTGTCCAATAACCATTGTCTGTAAGGACCATGATTAGTGTGGAAAATTGTGTCCTTGTGCTTTGGTTTTGTATCACAACTATCGAGTTTTGGTGCATGGCGTTTGTCAAATCATGAATTCATCTGTTGGTTGGAATGACTGGTTTGAGTTCAAAACCTCAAATACATAGTCATAGGCAATAAACGGACTATGCCAATCAACAAGCCCAGAGCTTGACTTGAGACAAGTGCTTCAATTGGATAGTCTTAACTACTAAAAAAAACCCGACTATTCTGGGTAATGTAGTTGTAGAAAGGGTTGGAAAATTTATGGGGTACTCTCATCTTTGAAGAGCTGTAACTTTTGCATATAGTGTCCAATTTGAATGAAATTTTGGAAAACTTCCCTCATGATGTCTAGTTTTAGTGGTAAAATTTTCAAATTAATTCAAAATGTATTGCATTTTTGGAAATCATTTGAAGACACAAGTCTTAATTTTGGACAGTCTCTGTGCATTTTGATGGCTGCAACTTTGGAGGCTTGTTCCTCCTTCATCTTATGTCTATTTCCAATAAATATTGTTGAAATAGATTCCTATTGAAGCCTAGTTATTAATGTAGAATTTTTATGTCAATCTAAGTTGTAATGAATGTTTGGGAGTCATTTTTGTGCACATGTCCTTTTTTGAACACTTTTTGCTTTCTGGGTCCCATGGTCACTTTTTGGACTACTTTTTGAATGATTTCAAACAACTTCATAGTTTAAATTTATTTTTCATTTGGGTAGTTTTGGAAACAAATTTCTCCTTTTACCCCTAAAGCATCAACTCAAAAACAATGGTATGATTTAGGGTTGGGTCAAGCTTTCTATAAGTCGATTTTTATAGGACAATTATCATATCTTTCTAACAAGACCATTCATGCTTCAAAATTTCTCATACTTTAGGAGATATCGGTAGTCAAAGTTTGAAAACACTATTTGGGCATACTGAAATCTCCCCAAAACTACAATATATGCTCAAAATCTGCCCAAAATTAATTAGATCTCAAAAACCTTAAAAATTCACCAAAATTTGAGATTTTACTTTTTTCAAGCTTTATTTTTGGTACATGTAAATAAAATTTGAAGGCATAATCTCACCGCTCGGATTTTCAATCCAATATTTCTCTGCATGCGTTTTTTATTATCATAGACCAGCCTTTGTGTTTGAATTTCAGCATACCTCCATGTAAAAATCAAGCATTTCTTTAGGTTTTATAGGTCGTATGAGGGAAAAAGTGCATGGACATATTCCTAACCCATCTAGGATCGAGAATTCGTTGGAGCTATGTTTGATTAATTAGAATTTAATTGTTGGAATTAAGAATAACGTTATTGGAATTGAGTTGTTGATTTTTTGAGTGTTCAATGCTTTTCTATTTTCAAGAATTATAAAGCACATGGCCTATGTCTCTTTGTTGAAACATGTAATGTATGAGTACTTGAAATACACATAATATGTCAATGATGTAAGAATTTCAATTATATTGCAGATAGTGTGTTAATCTACATGTACAATGTATTAGATGATCTAGTTGATTGTGGCATATAGAGATTGCAAGTTAATGAGTCATAGATTGTTATGTATGTATCTTATAAGCAAAATTTTGAAGACTAGAAATAATATTGTTATCATTGTCCATGAGGTATTCTCAGGAATGCTATCTTGTGAGCGGTGAGCGGTGAGCAGTGAGCGGTGAGCACTAAATTTTCAATTTTTCGACTATTTATTTGATATTTTGAGATGATTTTGAATGACATGGCATATATAGGACCTATGACCGTGGAAAGTGTTTTAGGGTATATTCCAAAAAGAGTGGCTTCTAAATTGATAAATGTAGAAATTCACACCCGATTCATATGAGTATAAATTGTGATTATTTTTCCATATATCATATGAATTCCACGCCAAGAAGACCAAGAGGAAAAAAAAAAAGAAAAAAAAAGAAAAACAAAAAATAAACAAAAGAAAGAAAAAAGATTAAAAATAAATAATTAAAAGGATTATAGGGAAAACAAATTTAAAAAATGAAGGAAAATAAGAAGAAAAGAAAGAAAAATAAATAAAACAACAAAAGAAGAAAAACATCAAATAAATGAAATAAATATAAACAAATTAAAAGACAAATCATAAAAAGGAATTAACAAAAAAAGATAAAAAAAAAAAATGAATGAATACATATAGGAGAGAAAGAAGAAAGATAAAAAAAAATTAAACGAAAAAAGGTGAAGAACGGATATACACAACGGCTATTGCAGATGAATGTGGCTTCTAGTTTTTTGGGATGAATATGTTTTCATCTAAGTGTTGGATGACTGATTTAAAGGTGCAAAATTAATTAACTGAGAGTTAGTTACTCTTAAAACCGACTTGGGATTTCTGTTCGTAGGGGACCCCAAGTAATTACTAGGGGTGCCCAAGTACCCCAAATAATTACTAGGGGTGCCCACGTACCCCAAGTAAATACTAGGGGTGCCCATGTACCCCAAGTAATTACTAGGGGTGCCCAAGTACCCCAAGTAATTACTAGGGGTGCCAAAGTACCCCAAGTAATTACTAGGGGTGTTTGCATAATAGGGAAGGGAAAAATACATGAAAAAGGTTTTAAGGAAACCACATTTTATTGTGATGCCTTCAAGTTGTAACCAAGGAATGTTCAACTTCTGAAAAAATTAGTACCATCTTTATGATTCAATCATGTATGAAGTCAATTTAAAACATATGGCCTGTAGAGAAATTCACACAGAAGTAGAGTAAAGTGAGGTTAAGGCAATATATAAAATCCAAAGCCAAAGCTATCATATAATATATAAGTAGGGAAAACATAACAATATAGAGTAAATATGCAATGATCAAGTAGACATCTCGTCATTGCTACAAGTACCAATCCAACCATGATAAGAATCGCTATCACTATCACTAGATAATACCACTCTGGCAACTTCTGCAGCTATGTCAAGATAAATCTCAGCATCATGACAAATGCTATCTCTGTCAGATGAAATAGATGGAGAAGGAGCAGCTAAATAAGCTTGAGCCTGCATCTCTGCATAATGTGGAAGCTCTAAAGGTCTAACTGGACTCCTTATCTTGCTAAGATGGCGCGAGATAATAGAGCCACCAATGTCATTCTTCAACGCTTTCTTCCGACTGCACATGACAATTTCACAGTTTAATAAATACTGAACTAAATTTTTTTTTTAAAAATAAACAAATGACAAATGAATGTAAAGACTTACTTACAAGAACGCTTGGGGGCAGTCTTCCTCTCAGGCTCATCGTCTGACTCAAGCGAGCGATTCTTCCTCGGTGAAGGCACAGGAATTGGAGTAGACTCAACCTCCTCCGTGCTTGGAAGAAGAGGAAACAACACTTGATTGTACAAGGTGGTGTCAGACTCAAAGCCTATGACATGACGCCGGAGACTCTTGGATGCTCGAATGGAGGCACCTGCAGAGAAATTAGAGCTCCAAAACATAAGTAAAAATTATAAAATGAAATACAGAATACTTTTAAACAAAAAAAAAAAATAAATTAATACCTGTAGAAGCTGTGAGATCCATGACAATGTCATTCTCAACCGTGCACAAATCAATTAGAGCCTGCAAGAGGTTAGAAGCCTTCTCCCGTGCTCCTCTGAATGGCTCATCAGTCTCTGAATTAAATAAGAGAATCTGCAGTAATCAAATTAGTGCAATGTCCATCAGAGGAGAGCTTGATGTCTAGGGCACCAAGCTCAACCCTATCATGAAACTGGAACTTAGACCTTGGAACTTCCTCCTCCACATTCTCCATCTTGATGAAGCACTTGACCATGAAAGTCTTGTGCTGGCGTGGATAACGGTCTGGAATAGTCAATGGCACGCCATTGATTACAAACCACTTGGCCTCCTCTTGAAAGTTGGCCCACTCTGCTTAGGAAATAAGCTCATTCGAAATGAACTTTGAATCAGGGTAAAAAACAATCAAAGCTCCATCATCCTGCAGAAACTGCATAGCAAACTCAAAATGGGCCTTAATCCATGAAGACTCCATTTTTTTTCCTGCTAGAATCTTGGGGTGCTTGTTCCAGGAGGGAATCTCACCATCTTGCCCTAAACCTGGAACTGGTAAATCCTCTGGAACATAAAAAATGATGAGGTCCACAGCAGCCTCAGCCTCCTCACCTCCAAAATTCCTAGCCTTGCTACCGAGATTCCCCTTGATCCAATGCTTGATCTTGCTCCAAATCTCAGGCTCATCCCCCTCCGATAAAGAAGTAAACAAATCCAAAATGCCCATAGGGCAATCATTGATGATCTCAACACTAGTGTCTACCTCATCCAACTGCGAGCATGGAATCGTGTAGATAGTCTGAGAAGGCATGGGGGTAGAAAAAAGAGGCACCTGAGGAGCTAAAGGAACTATGGCAGCCTGCATGCTACTGCCTGAAGGAGAAATGCCAACATGAGACATCAACTTCTCTGGCCCTTCCTTCAAAACTAACTTGGTCAATTCTTTGTTCCTTGCTGCCACTTCCTTCTTGAGCTTTAGCTTCCTGCTCCTTCTCCTTCTTCTTGTCTTCCTTCTCCTTCATCTTAGCCTCTGTCTTTGCCTTCCTCTCGGCCACCTTCTTCTTCTGTTTCTCAGAAAGAGCAGCATCATCACCAACCTGCGAGGTATCCTCCTCCAAACCCACCATGTTCTCATCCACAAGCTGCTTCATCAAATTCTCACAACTTGCCTTAAGACCTCTCTCTTCCCCCGGGCATTGATCATTCTCCTTGAGCTCGAGGTACCAAGGACACTAAAGGAGATGAGGAGCTCCAAAATGCCTCCTCTGATAATCTGTAAAAATGCACTCACTGCTAGAAACATCCACCCACTTCTTAAACCGTTGAGGAATATCCTTCCTGTCAATGGCACCCTTTACAACCAATTCCCTCCAGAAATACCTCAAAATTGCCCGCTTCATAGCATTCTCAGCACCAGCCTGATGGAGAAATGGCTCTTTCTTGGTATAAGTTCCAGCCTTGGAAAAAAATGACTTAAAAGCCTTGCCCCACAAAGTAATGGAATGAGCCTCCATCCATGAGCCAATATCATCTACAGGATTAGGTAAATCCTTTGTCCTCAGAACTATGATATCCTCCTCTACAATCTTGGCATAACGAATGACTGCCTCTTCCTCTAACTGCAAAAATGATCAAATACAAGACACATATGAATACAAGATATTTTTTTGGTTGAAACAATATGTGACATTGAGGAAAGCAACAACTCTAAAAAAAATTCATAAAGCTTAACTTATTGAAACTTACCCCGGCCCAGAAAGTAGCTTGATCCACCTAAGGCCTGAGAGCTAAATCAGAAGCTGGATGTGGAGGGAAGTTGTACTCCTGCCGACTCTCCTTGCTTATATTCCATCAAGTTCGAACCGCATTAACAATAACCGGGACTCAATGGCATGATGATCCAGCACAAAGCTTGAAAAAAGCAAAACACATTGGGATGATGGGGGCACCTCTCGGATCCGAAAGATGGATCCGGGGTGCCTCTCCCACACACTTTTTCTGACACCCCCATCAAATAACTTCAAGCCTCAAAACGAAAAACGAAATTCAAAACAAAACAAATTGCGATCCACTACCTGGTTGAGGCCGTGCAGCACATCTGCAACAAGCCTCGGTGCTAGCACATAAGCCTCGGGCTGGCCATTAAGGTCGATGCAAGCTGCAAATACCAGCTACCAAGTTCGATCCGCATTAACAGAAATGAATCACAGGGACTCAAATGGGTAATGATTCAGCACAAAGTTTAAAAAAAACAAAAATATTCGGGATGATGGGGGCACCTCTCGGATCTGAGAGATGGATCCGGGGTGCCTCCCCCACACACTTTTTCTCACACTTGCAGCAAATAACTCCAAGCCTCAGTTTTGGAATTTCCAAAAAAGAATCAAAAAAAGAATCCTCACAAGATCCTCCTCTGGGATCCGAGACCGGAATATTCCTTAATTCTATGAGTCCCCTCGAGAACAAGATTCCATGGAAATTAAAACAAAATTCAATACAAAAAAAATGCGAAACTCTACCTGGGTGAGGCCCTGCAGCACATCTGCAAGGAGCCTCGGTGCTCGCACATATGCCATGGGCAGGCCATTGAGCTCGATGCAAGCTGCAAAGACGAGCTACGAGGTTTGAACCGCATTAACAATCATAAAATCCCCGGGACTCAATGGGTTGATGATCCAGCACAGAGTTCAAAAAAAGTGAAACCATTTGGGATGATGGGGGCACCTCTCGGATCCGAGACATGGATCCGGGGTGCCTCCCCCACACACTTTTTCTCACACCCGCAGCAAAAGACTCCAAGCCTCAAAACGAAAACGAAATTGAAAACAAAAAAAGAATGAGACCCTCTGCTTGGGTGAGGCCCTGCAGCTTAACTGCAACGTGCCTCGGTGCTCGCACATATGCCTTGGGCGGGCCATTAAGGTCGATGCAAGATGCAAATAACAGCTACCAGCTTCGAACCGCATTAACAATTAGCAATCACCGGGACTCAATGACATGATGATCCAGAACAAAGTTTAGAAAAAGCAAAACATGACAGGTGCATGGGGGCACCTCTCGGATCCGAGAGATGGACCTGGGGTGTCCCCTGCAAACGCTTCTTTGCAAACCTTGATTAACAATCTCAACCTCATTGAGAGGCATGTACCTTGAAAATAAAAAGCGTCAAATACCAACGTACCTCTTTTAAAAAACCTTCTCCATTGCTCGGGTTGGCAATAGCAATAAACCGATCCAAATGTGTTGAAAGCTGGGTCTTCTTCTAATCCACTGCCTTAGCAGCCATGGCCTTTAGTTCAGATGCACTTCCTCGCCTGTCTTCTCCAGTGCCTGTTATGAGCTTGTCTTTATAGCCTCGAATAGCCTCCTCCTGGGCCGCTGAAATCTCCCTCTTCAATAACAAAAAAGAAATGTCAACTTTTTGTAACTCGAGAGCTCTTAAAAAATATTGAGTATTTTATACAAGGGGTAGCTTACCTCGTATAAGAAGTTGATAAATGCATCATTTGTGAGGTGAAACCATTTTCTATTTTTTGTCCGTGCCCTCTCGAGTATGCTCGCTTGTAAATCGTCCTCATTCACGAGGCCCTTGAGTTGGTCAAAATTAAGCAAACCAAGTTGTTGGACACGCTTCACCTCGTGTGTCCAATGCTGTTCAACGTGGTCCACTTGATTTTTTCTGAATCAATAGTGCATTGGAAAACATGAAATCACAGCAATTTATGTTAAATAACGAAGTATACACAGATCCTAATGAACGCAGTTATGACTTGTTAGAGGTCATATAAGAGAAATAAACATGAAAATTCATAAGATATCAAAACATGCCGTGACATGCCTAACAGTGAACATTGCACAAACTAAGGAAAATAGTAATGCCATCGACTACAAGCAGCTCGAAGCAACCAGCCAGAGCTGGTCACAGACAAGAGCTACGGAGCCTCACTCACATATCAAATTTAATAAAAAATAAAATACCTTCGATCCGGCTTGTAGCTGGAGCTCTTGTTTTAATCAAAGTACAGGCAATACCAGACGCTAATTACTGAGATCCAGAATATGACAAAGACTAAAACGCCTCCAAGGGAGGTCACTAAATACAAGCAGCATCACCAGGATACAGTAGGCAACCAGAAATCCATTCCCGTAAATTGAAATGCGACATCAGAAAAATTATGATAACATGTACTTACTTATTCCAGTCGGTCATGGCGTGCAAGAGCATATTGCAGTTTGCAGGAGTGACATTGATAACAACCGATCGAACAGCAACAGGAAATGACGAATCATGCTTCCGAATGGTGTTGATAATCTCTGACCAAGCAATGTGGCGATGATTTCCATCCCACACGTAAAAGTACTTGTTGGAGTACTTCTGGAAAGCTGAATTTTGTTACAATCTCCTCTCAAATTCGTCATCCTCCTTCTGCCATAGCTCAGACCATGACGCTCTGTCTGCTTCAGAAACACTACACTCTTCCATCCTAAAACTCCTGAGAGAAAGGTAGAAGCATGATGATGCCCTCCTGTATCCACGTGAGAACTCAGCCTTCAGCTTATGAATGTCATTCTTCAAAGGCTCTCTGACGTCCTTCATTGGAATCATCCGGCATAGAGGAACATCAATCTCCACACCGGGCATGTCCAACGCGCTTTGTAAAGCAATATGTGAATTGCCTATCACTACTGTGCGCAGTTGGTCCTCAACTTCAGCCAAGCCACCATCATCGTGATCCATGGCAGTAGACGGACTGATCACCTCTTCTACAGGTGCTCCAGAGTTCAGGACCTGTCAAAGTACATCTCATAAATTTTAGTTTCCATTGGGACTGAATGCTTCCCATCAAAGTATCGATTACTATGAGGCTCATCAGATATTATGCATTGGGTATTAGCCTCAGCTATTATGCATCAAACCAAAATAAATTCCCAAATTGTGCACAGAAAGAGGAAGCTATGTTACATTTTAAAAACAAGGTTTAGAAAGCGTACCTCCAAGAGCTGTCGCTCAGACGATTCTGCCCCTTGACCGTGATCCATAACTTCGGAAATCTGCAATTAATTTTAATCTTGTGAGACCCGTAATACTAGACTAATATGGGCTGACTTAATTGATTTTCACCCGTAATCCTCCAATGCATGATGTTGGAATTGAATTAAGAAACCAAATTCAAAACAAAAAAAACCAAATCACTGCCTAGGTGAGGCATGCAGCACATCTGCACCAAGCCTCGGTGCTCGAACATATGCATTGAGCTCGATGCAAGCTGCAAATACCAGCTACCAAGTTCGAACCACATGAACAATAACCGGGACTCAATGGCATGATGATCCAACACAAAGTTTGAAAAAAGCAAAACAAATTGGGATGATGGGGGCACCTCTCGGATCCGAAAGATGGATCCGGGGTGCCTCCTCCACACACTTTTTCTCATACACCCACCAAATAACTCCAAGCCTCAAAACGAAAAACAAAATTCAAAACGAAATTAATTGCGCTCCACTGCCTGGTTGAGGCCATGCAGCACATCTGCAACGAGCCTCGGTGCTAGCACATAAGCCTTGGGCTGGCCATTAAGGTCGATGCAAGCTGCAAATACCAGCTGACCAAATTAACAAACGGTGCTAGTCCATTGACCGTGCTTTGCAAGTTCCCTGGGCGGGGCCTTACCTCGTCGGCTTGTTTGGAATCAGTCGAAATATTCTCCAAGGCTACAAGTTCTAGAATCCCCCCTCTCGCACCCAGTACTTCTAGATCGGCACCCACTTGGAGCTCGACTTCTGAAATCCCCTCTCTCGCACCCAATACTTCAAAATCGTCACCCACTTCGACTCTCTGAGACCCTAGTTTCTGCACCAGGTTCTAGGTTTAAGATTCCACAACCTTCTGATAACACAAAACTGAATTCAAAGGTGCCGTCTTCAGAGAACAGTCTGCATCAAAAAAAAATTGCAAAACAACTTAGAAGAGATGGAAGGTACTGGTCAGAGAACTTACAGTTACGCTCTGTGGGCTTGTGCAGATGACAATTTTTGCGACGGCCCCAGCTTCAAATGCGTCGCTTCCTCCCTCTCCCGACGGCAACCTGACCTGCAAACCCTCCTTTGCAATTAACAGAAAAGTCAATCCATCGTACTTGGGAGAATCTCGATATTCATGAAGTCCGTCCACTCAATAATTAAAATTCTCCTAGATTTTAAAAACGCATAATTAATTTTTTGTGGATATTATGTGCCCCGGCTCTCCATGACCCCGACCAGTAGACTAAATTAACAAAATTGAACCCGAAGCCATTCAACAAATACATATTAATTATCATCATACTTTGAATTACTCAATTACACAAAGCAAACGGCATGGTCTGGTATACCTGGCATATAATGGCCAATGCTTTGATTTTGAGATGCTTGGAATCATCTGAACTATAATCCACCTCTGCAATACGGCCAAGTGCAATTTTCTCCTTGCGTCTCTTCTGGGCCGCCACCTGCTTCGGATTACTAAAACCTGAACCTCGCCTTCTCCCTCTACCTCTAGTCGTACATGATCTAGGAGCCCTTGGCACTCTTGGGCTTGGCTCTTCCTCTTCCCTCATAGGTCTCAGTAACGCTCTCCCGTAAACATAATTCTAACTAAGACATATGCTTTGAAATCGACAAGTGCTTAGTACCAGTTTTATAGTGGACTCTTAGTACCCTAAACCTTTCAGACCTATAATACATGCATGAGCATTCTGTGATTGCTAATGTTCGTGTCAGTATCTTCGTTATGTATAATAGTAGTATATATTTTAATTGTTAGGTGCAGACCATTTTAGAATGGCCACCAAATCTATGTAAAGGGACTGACATGATCTTATGTTGAAATGGATGAACACCTCTCACTAATCTGGTATGATATCTCTCCTTAATATAAAGTAAGTTATGGAACTCTTCCTCCAAACAAAATAACCATTTAAATTAAAGTTGCCCTTGTTACGTTAACATTGACGGCTAATTGTTAAAAATGTATTGGTGCACATCTGTGACGGTTCAATTTCTCTCCGGAATCATATAATAGTATTAGCTAAACATGATGTGGTTGGCGGTCTCAGCCGCCTAAGCATTTCAATTTGTCAGATACATTCGAACTTAAATTAAGCTATACAGGTCATGGTGAATTCGTCAGTACACTCTATTTCATTTTAGAGTATGTTAGCTGTCCCACCACACTAACCACTAACAACTATATAATCTCTACAACCTGGAACACACCAAGCACATCTTCTTACATTCTACTTGCACAAGCTCTCCTCCAATGCATGATTGTACTTCTTCTATCTTCTATAGTACACTTAGAATGGCCTCTCTACGGTCTCATGATGGAGGTATTCTTTTTGTGATGTCTGTAGGTCCAGATAATAAGGTAGTTGTGGAGGAGCGATTACTTAGCCTCAGGTTTGGGTTTAGAGCTGGGACTATTTACGTGGAAGAAGAGGTCTTTGATGATAATGGTGAGATTCTTGAGTGTGTATTTCAAGTGAAGGATAGTACACCCGACGGTTACGTCTGGACTCTTAGCACTGGAACTTTCAAGGTTTACGGGTTATCAGATGCACTGATGTCTGAGTCTACTGTACTTTTGACCCCTCCTCCTTCCACGTCAACAGTTATAGTTCCAGGTCTAGCAAGTGTCAAAAATGAAACTAGTGACAACTCAGTACATTTGTTGAGTGACTCGGATGATGACACTCACAGTGAGATCAAGCTAGGAGATACTAGATCAAATCCATTTCAGAGTCGTGGATCCCAAGACTCAGGACGTCCATCTCGACAGGGTAGTCGTTCTAGTCTGTCTGCGTCGCTGTCTACAGGGCATCCACCTATTCACCCTGCTTCCAAAAAAAACATGAGCATTATGTTTTCCATCAAAATGACAGCATCAAGAAGGGGCTCCAGATCAGAATTATCGAAGATTGATTTCGACGCTATTGAACATGAACAAGTGAAGTATTTACCGCCAGTCTATGATGGAGACAAGATTTTCGAGCTGCCCCCTGTACCAGAAGGAGTTCCAAATCCATTCGGAGGTGGAATGGACGGGATGAGCAAGCAGTATGATGGCCACACCTGGTGCAAGACCATGACCACAAACATCAAGAACGAATATGGCCTCACATATCGTAAGTCAACCTGTACCGGACACTTACAATGTCCTAACATGAGTTGTGATTACATCTGCAGGAATGATGGGATGGTAAATAGCACTGAATGGTCAGGCGTAGCTTTAGTACCATTCTCTGTGGGAGGCTCCCCCACAGAGAAATCTACTTTAGCATGCAAAGTATGTCAGACACCTCCTAGTTGTCTAGCATTGTGCGACGCTAGGATTTATCATGTGTCGTCTTCAGACAATGGTATGACCCGTGCGGCCATTCATTTAGGACGTCATAGACATCCTGTATCTCAAGGCAGATGTCAAGATTCTATGGATATCATGTTTGACTGCATAGCTAAAGAGGTTCAGAGGACACCTAACGCCAAAAACTCTGCTATCCTTTTAGCGGCCAGCAAGCAGTACCTTGCCGATGCTCTGATCCGTCCTACTGCAGGAGGCAGTCATCTTCGGAGAGCATCTATGGATGCTGTAATGGACCAATTTGAGACTCTTTCTTCACCGAATATACGCAATTTTGTTTCTGGATCGAAGAGGTTTTTCCGTCAAGGGAGAGGAGTCACAGATAGCATCCTGGAGCTGAAGGATTACTCCAACTTTGATTTCATCCGCCGTAATCAATTACCTGGACAGAATGAAGGCAAGGTGTTTATGTTCAAGATGTCCACTGATCGTCCAGGAAGCGGTGTGGATCTAGTGAAGCGCATGCAGCCTGGAGGTGATCTTCAAGACAGCTGGATCATGTTCGACCATGTTAGGCGTGTAGCTGACTGGACCACTATGGCATGCCACGTTTATGACAGTAAGTATTGTAAAGCTATGAGGATTGCCCTTTGTGACATGCAATCCGAAGATGCTGCTGCTCAGGAGTTATTTTGGCTCCAGCTCAATGAAGTTATGCGCAAGAATGGCCTTGAAAATACAAATTTCAAAGGATTCATGGCTGACAATGCTGGAGCGAACTGGCACGCTGTTCGGAAGGTGTATGGGAACGGAGACCCCAATGATCCTATGGAAGAACGGGAGCGCACTTGTCTTTTCTACTGGACAAAGTGCCTTCAGAGGGCTACTTCTCGGAATATCTTGCCAAGCTTTCAAGACCAACACAAAGCTTTGTGCAAAGTATGGAAGGACGCAAAGACCCAGGAGGAAGCAGAAGCGCAGTACAACGTCATCCGCGGTTGGTGGCTTTCGTCAGGCGCTACAACTGAAGAAGTAAGGCGTCATCTAAATGATTGGATGGTTTTCTGGCACTATCGATATAGACAATGGGGAGGGTCGATGCAGCTTGTAAGTTCATTCATATCTGAACCTTCCATCAAGTATTAGTATACCTTGCTTTTATCTATAAACCTGAAAATGACATGATTAATTCTATTGTATTTCCCAGGATCTTACCCTTGACGAGAGAGCCAACATGCCTTCCTGCAACCTTGCGGAAACCGTGCATAACAGATGGCTTCAACAATCAGGAAATACAATGACATGTTTGTACGAGGCAACAGTGGATGATATGATCCGAGCATTCATGCAGATCACTAGTTACAGGTCTTGGCTGAAGGGAGGAAAGGGCGGTAAAGGTCCGGACAGAGCAGAACTTTGTTTACGCCACGCTCAACGGTCTGGTGACCCTAAGTTGATTGCTGAAGCAGTTAATTCCTACCCGGGAGCCGAGGATTTACTGACGAAGAAAGGAGGCTTGGAAGGTGCAGAGATCTTTGGATCTACGAAACGGAAGTTAGATTTGCCGCCTGGTTCGAGTCATGACTCACATCGGTATGATACACTGAATTATTCCATTCCTCGTGATGGCACGAGATCCACCAGAGCACGCATTGAGGAGGCTCTTTCTCAACCTGACTCTGGTGTTAAACACACTACTTCAATGCAGGAGACAGATTGCGACCCGTCTAAGTGGCACATTGCCAGACTGTCCGGCAAGTCTAACCGAAAATGCCAAGCAATGCAGGCTCATACAAATGAGAAGTGCGATACTCGAGTGCACCGAGGTACACATGGTACGTCTGCTCCTACCTATGTAGGGCTGAAGAAGGAGTTCAGAACCGATCGCCATATTTCTACTGACTTCTGGTTTTGCGCCGATGACATTAATAGATGTGTGAAGGGCACAAAGAAGTCGTTTGTGATCGATTGGCCATCTATCCCGCAGACTTGGCCTGTGAAAAGGGCCACGAACTTGACCATCAAAGAGATTTTGGCTCTTGAAGAGGCCGGCTTCCAACTCCAACAACGTGGAGTACTATCACCTCGTCGTCAGTTCCAGGTCTCTGCTAATATGCCACTTCCAAGGAGTCATTTCCCGGTTCCTGTCGATCCTGATACACATCCGACGACTCGAAACGGATATGCCAACAGGAGAAGTTCTGACGCTCCTACCTCCGACCACCGCAACAAGTGTAGCAGCGCGGGTCTCATGAACAACTATTGGATTACAAGTGTCACATCGATCCCATATCCAGGATTTGGCTGTGTCATCTTCTTGAAGAGTCCCAGTGAAACGATATATTGTATCACCATCACGGACTTCCCTCGATGTACTTGCCCCGACTTCATGAAAATGACTTCGGAAACCCTTGGCAAAAGAGGACAGTGGAAGTACTGCAAGCATGTTTATTATATCTTCCGCTATTTTTGTGAGATGGATTACAAGGTTGATACTTTTATGCACGCCCCTAGCTTCAGCTTCAACGAAGTTATGCGTGTTCTGGAGATGGCCAAAGTTGCTGAACCGCTTCAGTAGTTTCTTATGGGTAGATTGTGAAATCAAGTGACCAACACAGTTCAAGAGTACATTATATGAATAGCGGAATTGATTTGTTTTGGCTTTGTGATGGATTTGGAATCCGCAGAACATAAATAAAGGTCACTATTTATTTATATATTGTCCACCTTTCGAATGTGTTTGCCGTAAAATGAAAACGAGAGAAGAATATTTCCAAGGCATGAAGGAATATTCTCCTCTCGGATCCGAGAGGGGAATATTCCTTCATGCCTTGGAAATATTCTTCTCTAATATCTGCGACCACAAAAATGCAATAAAAAAAATTAAAAAAAAATAAATTGGATATACATTCTGTATATGACTTGAACAGTAAGCTTTCCCATCCAACCATTCACATTTGATTGATTCCACGGTTATAGGGTCTACTTTATTTGCATTCATATATTCCAACGAAGAGTCCTAAATTGCTCACCATTGTTTGATTGCTCTCAAAAAAATTCAAAAAAAAAAAAAAAAATGAAAATTTTTACCTAAAAAAATGAAAATTTAGTGCTCACCGTTCACTGCTCACCGCTCACCGCTCACAAGATAGCGTCGCTGGAGGTATTCTAAGGGTAAAATTCATTATTCTCAATAATTTTCTAATTCATTTTTTGATGGCTTTCCACATATATGTGTCAACATAAGAAGATATGTTTTTTACACTTTCTTTGATGTATTTTGTTCTAATCTATGAGCTTTTTTGTTTATTATGTATGAAATATATGCTATTTCTTCAATCCAATAATCTAACATCTAGTGAGGTGTCCAAAGTAGATGGATTTGGCATTTGGACATGCTGGTGGTTACATATTTCAATAATGATAAGCAAAAGTTCCAAATTGAGATAATCTATATGGACCATATGGTTTATTATATAAGGTGATAAGTAGCTAGATGTTTCTTCCAAGGTTTTCATAATTTTTAGAGTAATATGTTCATACGATAGATTTGTAGATAAAGTTAATAAGGTAAATTTACAACTGCTATTGATAATATTAACCAAAATTTCTAAAATGATATTTGGACCACATGTGACCAACAATAAAGTAATTAAAATCCAAGAATGTTTTAACTTATTATACTTAGAAAGAATAGAATGTTAAGTTTCATTGTTGAAGTTAAAATTACAAATACATACTTCACAAAAAGATATTTGTACTCGTGAAATAATAAGTATGCTTTTAAATTGTATACCAAATATAGTCATTCAATTGCCTCTTGACTTTTTTGATATAGAAGCCTTTTCATTCAATAACGTTTACCTTAAATGTATACGCTCATAACAGGCACTGGAGAAGGCACTGGAGAAGACAGGCGAGGAAGTGCATCTGAACTAAAGGCCATGGCTGCTAAGGCAGTGGATTAGAAGAAGACCCAGCTTTCAACACATTTGGATCGGTTTATTGCTATTGCCAACCCGAGCAATGGAGAAGGTTTTTTAAAAGAGGTACGTTGGTATTTGACGCTTTTTATTTTCAAGGTACATGCCTCTCAATGAGGTTGAGATTGTTAATCAAGGTTTGCAAAGAAGCGTTTGCAGGGGACACCCCAGGTCCATCTCTCGGATCCGAGAGGTGCCCCCATGCACCTGTCATGTTTTGCTTTTTCTAAACTTTGTTCTGGATCATCATGTCATTGAGTCCCGGTGATTGCTAATTGTTAATGCGGTTCGAAGCTGGTAGCTGTTATTTGCATCTTGCATCGACCTTAATGGCCCGCCCAAGGCATATGTGCGAGCACCGAGGCACGTTGCAGTTAAGCTGCAGGGCCTCACCCAAGCAGAGGGTCTCATTCTTTTTTTGTTTTCAATTTCGTTTTCGTTTTGAGGCTTGGAGTCTTTTGCTGCGGGTGTGAGAAAAAGTGTGTGGGGGAGGCACCCCGGATCCATGTCTCGGATCCGAGAGGTGCCCCCATCATCCCAAATGGTTTCACTTTTTTTGAACTCTGTGCTGGATCATCAACCCATTGAGTCCCGGGGATTTTATGATTGTTAATGCGGTTCAAACCTCGTAGCTCGTCTTTGCAGCTTGCATCGAGCTCAATGGCCTGCCCATGGCATATGTGCGAGCACCGAGGCTCCTTGCAGATGTGCTGCAGGGCCTCACCCAGGTAGAGTTTCGCATTTTTTTTGTATTGAATTTTGTTTTAATTTCCATGGAATCTTGTTCTCGAGGGGACTCATAGAATTAAGGAATATTCCGGTCTCGGATCCCAGAGGAGGATCTTGTGAGGATTCTTTTTTTGATTCTTTTTTGGAAATTCCAAAACTGAGGCTTGGAGTTATTTGCTGCAAGTGTGAGAAAAAGTGTGTGGGGGAGGCACCCCGGATCCATCTCTCAGATCCGAGAGGTGCCCCCATCATCCCGAATATTTTTGTTTTTTTTAAACTTTGTGCTGAATCATTACCCATTTGAGTCCCTGTGATTCATTTCTGTTAATGCGGATCGAACTTGGTAGCTGGTATTTGCAGCTTGCATCGACCTTAATGGCCAGCCCGAGGCTTATGTGCTAGCACCGAGGCTTGTTGCAGATGTGCTGCACGGCCTCAACCAGGTAGTGGATCGCAATTTGTTTTGTTTTGAATTTCGTTTTTCGTTTTGAGGCTTGAAGTTATTTGATGGGGGTGTCAGAAAAAGTGTGTGGGAGAGGCACCCCGGATCCATCTTTCGGATCCGAGAGGTGCCCCCATCATCCCAATGTGTTTTGCTTTTTTCAAGCTTTGTGCTGGATCATCATGCCATTGAGTCCCGGTTATTGTTAATGCGGTTCGAACTTGATGGAATATAAGCAAGGAGAGTCGGCAGGAGTACAACTTCCCTCCACATCCAGCTTCTGATTTAGCTCTCAGGCCTTAGGTGGATCAAGCTACTTTCTGGGCCGGGGTAAGTTTCAATAAGTTAAGCTTTATGAATTTTTTTTAGAGTTGTTGCTTTCCTCAATGTCACATATTGTTTCAACCAAAAAAATATCTTGTATTCATATGTGTCTTGTATTTGATCATTTTTGCAGTTAGAGGAAGAGGCAGTCATTCGTTATGCCAAGATTGTAGAGGAGGATATCATAGTTCTGAGGACAAAGGATTTACCTAATCCTGTAGATGATATTGGCTCATGGATGGAGGCTCATTCCATTACTTTGTGGGGCAAGGCTTTTAAGTCATTTTTTTCCAAGGCTGGAACTTATACCAAGAAAGAGCCATTTCTCCATCAGGCTGGTGCTGAGAATGCTATGAAGCGGGCAATTTTGAGGTATTTCTGGAGGGAATTGGTTGTAAAGGGTGCCATTGACAGGAAGGATATTCCTCAACGGTTTAAGAAGTGGGTGGATGTTTCTAGCAGTGAGTGCATTTTTACAGATTATCAGAGGAGGCATTTTGGAGCTCCTCATCTCCTTTAGTGTCCTTGGTACCTCGAGCTCAAGGAGAATGATCAATGCCCGGGGGAAGAGAGAGGTCTTAAGGCAAGTTGTGAGAATTTGATGAAGCAGCTTGTCGATGAGAACATGGTGGGTTTGGAGGAGGATACCTCGCAGGTTGGTGATGATGCTGCTCTTTCTGAGAAACAGAAGAAGAAGGTGGCCGAGAGGAAGGCAAAGACAGAGGCTAAGATGAAGGAGAAGGAAGACAAGAAGAAGGAGAAGGAGCAGGAAGCTAAAGCTCAAGAAGGAAGTGGCAGCAAGGAACAAAGAATTGACCAAGTTAGTTTTGAAGGAAGGGCCAGAGAAGTTGATGTCTCATGTTGGCATTTCTCCTTCAGGCAGTAGCATGCAGGCTGCCATAGTTCCTTTAGCTCCTCAGGTGCCTCTTTTTTCTACCCCCATGCCTTCTCAGACTATCTACACGATTCCATGCTCGCAGTTGGATGAGGTAGACACTAGTGTTGAGATCATCAATGATTGCCCTATGGGCATTTTGGATTTGTTTACTTCTTTATCGGAGGGGGATGAGCCTGAGATTTGGAGCAAGATCAAGCATTGGATCAAGGGGAATCTCGGTAGCAAGGCTAGGAATTTTGGAGGTGAGGAGGCTGAGGCTGCTGTGGACCTCATCATTTTTTATGTTCCAGAGGATTTACCAGTTCCAGGTTTAGGGCAAGATGGTGAGATTCCCTCCTGGAACAAGCACCCCAAGATTCTAGCAGGAAAAAAAATGGAGTCTTCATGGATTAAGGCCCATTTTGAGTTTGCTATGCAGTTTCTGCAGGATGATGGAGCTTTGATTGTTTTTTACCCTGATTCAAAGTTCATTTCGAATGAGCTTATTTCCTAAGCAGAGTGGGCCAACTTTCAAGAGGAGGCCAAGTGGTTTGTAATCAATGGCGTGCCATTGACTATTCCAGACCGTTATCCACGCCAGCACAAGACTTTCATGGTCAAGTGCTTCATCAAGATGGAGAATGTGGAGGAGGAAGTTCCAAGGTCTAAGTTCCAGTTTCATGATAGGGTTGAGCTTGGTGCCCTAGACATCAAGCTCTCCTCTGATGGACATTGCACTAATTTGATTACTGCAGATTCTCTTATTTAATTCAGAGACTGATGAGCCATTCAGAGGAGCACGGGAGAAGGCTTCTAACCTCTTGCAGGCTCTAATTGATTTGTGCACGGTTGAGAATGACATTGTCATGGATCTCACAGCTTCTACAGGTATTAATTTATTTATTTTTTTTGTTTAAAAGTATTCTGTATTTCATTTTATAATTTTTACTTATGTTTTGGAGCTCTAATTTCTCTGCAGGTGCCTCCATTCGAGCATCCAAGAGTCTCCGGCGTCATGTCATAGGCTTTGAGTCTGACACCACCTTGTACAATCAAGTGTTGTTTCCTCTTCTTCCAAGCACGGAGGAGGTTGAGTCTACTCCAATTCCTGTGCCTTCACCGAGGAAGAATCGCTCGCTTGAGTCAGACGATGAGCCTGAGAGGAAGACTGCCCCCAAGCGTTCTTGTAAGTAAGTCTTTACATTCATTTGTCATTTGTTTATTTTTAAAAAAAAAATTTAGTTCAGTATTTATTAAACTGTGAAATTGTCATGTGCAGTCGGAAGAAAGCGTTGAAGAATGACATTGGTGGCTCTATTATCTCGCGCCATCTTAGCAAGATAAGGAGTCCAGTTAGACCTTTAGAGCTTCCACATTATGCAGAGATGCAGGCTCAAGCTTATTTAGCTGCTCCTTCTCCATCTATTTCATCTGACAGAGATAGCATTTGTCATGATGCTGAGATTTATCTTGACATAGCTGCAGAAGTTGCCAGAGTGGTATTATCTAGTGATAGTGATAGCGATTCTTATCATGGTTGGATTGGTACTTGTAGCAATGACGAGATGTCTACTTGATCATTGCATATTTACTCTATATTGTTATGTTTTCCCTACTTATATATTATATGATAGCTTTGGCTTTGGATTTTATATATTGCCTTAACCTCACTTTACTCTACTTCTGTGTGAATTTCTCTACAGGCCATATGTTTTAAATTGACTTCATACATGATTGAATCATAAAGATGGTACTAATTTTTTCAGAAGTTGAACATTCCTTGGTTACAACTTGAAGGCATCACAATAAAATGTGGTTTCCTTAAAACCTTTCTCATGTATTTTTCCCTTCCCTATTATGCAAACACCCCTAGTAATTACTTGGGGTACTTTGGCACCCCTAGTAATTACTTGGGGTACTTGGGCACCCCTAGTAATTACTTGGGGTACATGGGCACCCCTAGTATTTACTTGGGGTACGTGGGCACCCCTAGTAATTATTTGGGGTACTTGGGCACCCCTAGTAATTACTTGGGGTCCCCTACGAACAGAAATCCCAAGTCGGTTTTAAGAGTAACTAACTCTCAGTTAATTAATTTTGCACCTTTAAATCAGTCATCCAACACTTAGATGAAAACATATTCATCCCAAAAAACTAGAAGCCACATTCATCTGCAATAGCCGTTGTGTATATCCGTTCTTCACCTTTTTTCGTTTAATTTTTTTTTATCTTTCTTCTTTCTCTCCTATATGTATTCATTCATTTTTTTTTTTAATCTTTTTTTGTTAATTCCTTTTTATGATTTGTCTTTTAATTTGTTTATATTTATTTCATTTATTTGATGTTTTTCTTCTTTTGTTGTTTTATTTATTTTTCTTTCTTTTCTTCTTATTTTCCTTCATTTTTTAAATTTGTTTTCCCTATAATCCTTTTAATTATTTATTTTTAATCTTTTTTCTTTCTTTTGTTTATTTTTTGTTTTTCTTTTTTTTTCTTTTTTTTTTTCCTCTTGGTCTTCTTGGCGTGGAATTCATATGATATATGGAAAAATAATCACAATTTATACTCATATGAATCGGATGTGAATTTCTACATTTATCAATTTAGAAGCCACTCTTTTTGGAATATACCCTAAAACACTTTCCACGGTCATAGGTCCTATATATGCCATGTCATTCAAAATCATCTCAAAATATCAAATAAATAGTCGAAAAATTGAAAATTTAGTGCTCACCGCTCACTGCTCACCGCTCACCGCTCACAAGATAGCATTCCTGAGAATACCTCATGGACAATGATAACAATATTATTTCTAGTCTTCAAAATTTTGCTTATAAGATACATACATAACAATCTATGACTCATTAACTTGCAATCTCTATATGCCACAATCAACTAGATCATCTAATACATTGTACATGTAGATTAACACACTATCTGCAATATAATTGAAATTCTTACATCATTGACATATTATGTGTATTTCAAGTACTCATACATTACATGTTTCAACAAAGAGACATAGGCCATGTGCTTTATAATTCTTGAAAATAGAAAAGCATTGAACACTCAAAAAATCAACAACTCAATTCCAATAACGTTATTCTTAATTCCAACAATTAAATTCTAATTAATCAAACATAGCTCCAACGAATTCTCGATCCTAGATGGGTTAGGAATATGTCCATGCACTTTTTCCCTCATACGACCTATAAAACCTAAAGAAATGCTTGATTTTTACATGGAGGTATGCTGAAATTCAAACACAAAGGCTGGTCTATGATAATAAAAAACGCATGCAGAGAAATATTGGATTGAAAATCCGAGCGGTGAGATTATGCCTTCAAATTTTATTTACATGTACCAAAAATAAAGCTTGAAAAAAGTAAAATCTCAAATTTTGGTGAATTTTTAAGGTTTTTGAGATCTAATTAATTTTGGGCAGATTTTGAGCATATATTGTAGTTTTGGGGAGATTTCAGTATGCCCAAATAGTGTTTTCAAACTTTGACTACCGATATCTCCTAAAGTATGAGAAATTTTGAAGCATGAATGGTCTTGTTAGAAAGATATGATAATTGTCCTATAAAAATCGACTTATAGAAAGCTTGACCCAACCCTAAATCATACCATTGTTTTTGAGTTGATGCTTTAGGGGTAAAAGGAGAAATTTGTTTCCAAAACTACCCAAATGAAAAATAAATTTAAACTATGAAGTTGTTTGAAATCATTCAAAAAGTAGTCCAAAAAGTGACCATGGGACCCAGAAAGCAAAAAGTGTTCAAAAAAGGACATGTGCACAAAAATGACTCCCAAACATTCATTACCACTTAGATTGACATAAAAATTCTACATTAATAACTAGGCTTCAATAGGAATCTATTTCAACAATATTTATTGGAAATAGACATAAGATGAAGGAGGAACAAGCCTCCAAAGTTGCAGCCATCAAAATGCACAGAGACTGTCCAAAATTAAGACTTGTGTCTTCAAATGATTTCCAAAAATGCAATACATTTTGAATTAATTTGAAAATTTTACCACTAAAACTAGACATCATGAGGGAAGTTTTCCAAAATTTCATTCAAATTGGACACTATATGCAAAAGTTACAGCTCTTCAAAGATGAGAGTACCCCATAAATTTTCCAACCCTTTCTACAACTACATTACCCAGAATAGTCGGGTTTTTTTTAGTAGTTAAGACTATCCAATTGAAGCACTTGTCTCAAGTCAAGCTCTGGGCTTGTTGATTGGCATAGTCCGTTTATTGCCTATGACTATGTATTTGAGGTTTTGAACTCAAACCAGTCATTCCAACCAACAGATGAATTCATGATTTGACAAACGCCATGCACCAAAACTCGATAGTTGTGATACAAAACCAAAGCACAAGGACACAATTTTCCACACTAATCATGGTCCTTACAGACAATGGTTATTGGACACTCCCACCAATTACCGTGCCACCAAAGTGGACATAAGCTCTTCTAAAAGGCTCCGATCACACCCTAACAGAAACTAAACATACCAAGAATGTGGTTGTATGAAAAATTCTAGGCTTCATGGAAGGTCAAAGGTCTGTTTGAATACTTCAAGATGGAAGGGGGTTGCAGTTCACAACTTCTGGTTCACAAAGATACCAGGTTACATTTTTAGGTCCTGTCCTTGGTGATCCAATTCATGATGACTCGACGAGGTTGGGAGAAGTGGAAATAAAACAGCAGAAGTTCAGTCCGAAGAAAATGTCTTTTGTGGGTCACTCCCGGTGGGACTCGAACCCACAATCCCCTGATTAGAAGTCAGATGCCTTATCCATTAGGCCACGGGAGCAAGCTGCCAAATGTCTGATCCCAGGTTCGAACTGGGGACCTCTAGTGTGTGAGACTAGCGTGATGACCGACTACACCAACCAGACACGTCAGCGCCATGTGCCACGTCATCAGACGGCGACGGCGATTGACGGTGACTCTGCGGGTCAACGCCATGGTTGACCAAAAGCGCCTCGTTCCAATATTTCCCTTGCCTCCAAGCACCAACCACTCAAACAATGTTCAGTCCAGTTCTAATAGTAACTCCAGCAATTTGTTGATCTAGCACTGGATTCTTATGTAGTGCAAACTGTCCCACAGCACCAGCTATGGTGTAAGCACCTGTCCCCGGACCCCCGTAAGGCGGAGACCTCAGATTCTTGTTCCAGTGGAGATTTGGTCACCCTATAATTACCTGTAATGTATCCCATGCGTACATGCAGCAGGGTGTCCGGCTATAGGATAACCTATATTGGTCACTTCTAAAAATTGTAGTTATTATTGTAAGTGCTTATAACTATCCTAAAAATGATGAAACTTCGTCTTTTCTATTTGTTTCTCACTGAAAAATACTAAGCCACTCATTCCACCTCTACAAGTATACGAAAATTGGTACTGCTACCTTAGACGCACCTTTCTGCGAGTCTATAACCCCTAAAATCACACCATCAATGTCCATTAACTAATTCAAAACCATTCAATCAACCAAATCCCATTCCATTTCAATCCGAAACAATGAAGGCATTTGAATTGCATTGGAAATGATAAAGGCGGCCCCTCTCCTTTATACGCTACTTCTGATGTAATCTACCCGTTCACCATGATTCACTTTGAAGTAGTCTTTAGGAAGATTTTGGGCCAAACTTGCCCTTAGTCTCCATGAAAAGTCTGACCACTCTTCACTCCATCGTCTTGAGCTAGATGTAGGAAACTCTAGATTTTAACAAGCATAAAACTTGAAGCTATTATTCGTGGTGAGTGTAATAATGCTTCCTAGATAACATTTCAAGTGGTAGAAAGCCCTCTCATTTGCGATTGAATTGGTCAATATCCATGGCGGGAATTAAACTTGAATAAGCCATCACAAGTTGATGGCCTTGGACTCTTTCTCTCAGAGTTTTGCTTGATTTTTATTTCTCAGGTAGCTAGCTTCCTTGCACTGTTCCTTTTTTAGAGTTTGGGGCTCAGATTTCTTTCTCGGCCCCTGCTCTGGATTCTTGGATTTCTGTTTTGGTTCTAGTTTCAGTCTGTTTTGTTGTAGATTTTGACTCAGCCGGATTTGGTTCTGTTCCCGGATGTTTTTCATCCTTCTAGGTCCTTGGTGAGATCCTGGTTGCTGCCAGTTTCCTGCCCCCAGGCCTTCGGGCTTTTATGTTCTTTTCTCTTTTTAACCCCGGTGGGGATTTACAAGTCTCTCATATAATCTTTTGGTGAAAATAGTGTGAGAGGTTTTAAGGATCATCCTTCCATGTTGCAACTTGGAGTCAAAATCAACATTTTTACCTTCAAGGCCTACATGTCCATGAAGGTATTTAGTTGGCAAGTTTTTACTAATTTTTGTTTCAATGCAGGTTCTCGATAAAAAAGACTCGCTCACATTAAACCGTACTTACACACTGTAGCTTAGCTAAATTTGCAAGAACACGGAGATTGACATACTTCAATTGTAGTGTACGATTTCAACTTACTATGGACCATTGATTAAGGAAGGTTTTCTCACGCCATTCTATAGATGTTTGGATCCTATAGGCATGAAATTTTTTTCTGACAACATAAGGATTAATTATAGCAACATATTTTTACTCTCTAATCATCTTTTCCTTTCCAAAATGGTCAAAAATCTTCTCTAAATCTAAAACATCTCAACTTTTCATGCCAACTTATTTCAAAGGCAACTTACTTGGATTCAATCATTAAGAAAGATTTGTAGTTTCAAAGGGGCCTTTGAGTTTCCCATGTGCTAAAAGTTTTTATCCAAACTCAGCAACTTTTGATGCTCACACCAATGGTGCCATCTGGCTGACAGCAGTGCAGTTCCTTGGGTCCAAGGAGGGGTCCAATCAATCGACATTGCTAGCGCTACCAATATTCCAAGAGAGATCATGGGCAACATGCTGGACCGGATAGCATGAGCAATTGTAGATGGCAACAGTAGCTGCGAATTGGAGCAATTCTTTAAGAAGGCCGAAGCAGATCGTAGAAGCGGAACAAAGCCACAACAAGGAGGAATGGCGACTAAGATCAAGCAAGCCATCATCAAGAGATGTGCGTTGACTAGGAGCAGGGGCGAACTCGCGGAGCAAAGGAAGGACAATGACCAGAAGCATGATCATATCATAGAAACGCAAGCAGGACAACGCAAGAAGAGCGTAGCAACAGAGGAAAGACGGGGAGCAAAGCGAGAGCGGATTGCGCGGAGCAACAAAGAAGGAGCGAAGAAGAGTGAATTTCAAAAGAAAAGAGATCCAAAATCTAAGACGTTGATTATTATATAATTCTTATACACTGGAATGCAATATTGATTGTATATTAATTCTACAACACACAATTCAAATGTAATGTTGATATTTCAATAATTGAAAGTGATTAACAAAATGATTAGCATCAAAACCTTATAGAAAAACATGATTGATGAAATGATATAAACGTTAATATAAATGTTGATATGAAAAGTGCTTTCAAATTGATGATAGTAGCATTGAGTGGTTGGTGCTTGGAGGCAAGGGAAATATTGGAACGAGGCGCTTTTGGTCAACCATGGCGTTGACCCGCAGAGTCACCGTCAATCGCCGTCGCCGTCTGGTGACGTGGCACATGGCGCTGACGTGTCTGGTTGGTGTAGTCGGTCATCACGCTAGTCTCACACACTAGAGGTCCCCAGTTCGAACCTGGGATCAGACATTTGGCAGCTTGCTCCCGTGGCCTAATGGATAAGGCGCGCCGTACCTTTATCTCTTCGTTGCCGACGTGTTAACATATATGATCAACGATGAGAAGCATGGGATTCGTGGTTTTATCCTACCTGATGGATCGCTGATCAGGGTACAATGCTTTGCGGACGACACGGCTTTATTTCTGCATGGAGACCCCGAGAACCTTCAGAAAGCCTATGAAGTCTTAGAGGCTTTTTGCAAAGCGTCTGGAGCAAAAATCAATTGGGATAAATCATTCGCGGTGTGGGCTTCGAATACACCGCGTGATTGGTCGTGGGGCGAGAACCTGGGATTGAAGTGGCTCAACGAAGGTCAGGTGGCGAGATACCTGGGCTTCCCATTCGGGAAGAATATCTCTCAGCAGGATAAAGACGCTAAGGTTCTTTTTCAGATTCGTTCAAAGTTGAACCTCTGGACGGGGAAAAAGTTGTCTCTCGCGGCCAGGGTCTTGGTGTCTAACCAAGTGATCCTGGCCAGCATATGGTACTTAGCGTCTTGTTGCGACATCAGTAAGAGTGTCCTCCTGAAGGTTCGTTCGCTGGTGAGAAACTTCGTTTGGGGAGGTACTCCGGACAAAAGGGTCAGGGCGAAGGTAGCGTTGGATACGGCAGTGATCCCAACTATAAAGGGAGGTTTAAAGATTTTCGACCCTTATGCACAGGCAAGGGCTCTTATGGCGAAAATGCTAGTCAGGGCGTTAGCACCAGGGAATGAGCCTTGGAAGACGTTGTTGCGCCACAGACTGAAACAGTTACAGTACCGCCATAATGGCGATTGGGGTCCTAGTGAACATTGGTTATTCACAGCGACTCGGGTCAAGCCTGACGGCTCCCCTTTGTGGAAGGCGATTTGGGCAGCGTGGGTCTCAGTGAGGGGAGGTGCGAAGAAGGGACCAGCGCTTACTAGAGACGAGAAGCTTCGACAACATTTGTACCTAAACCCAGAGATCCTTCGGCAAGCGGGTCATCCATTTGGTGTGGAAAAGAACTCGCGGTACCGCAATTGGTCCGTAAAGGGCATACAGACAGTCGGAGATTTCTGGGACCTGGACAGGAACCGTTTCATCGATGTTCAGCTCCTTAGCAGAAGGACTCGGTCACCGAACATTGTCATGCTTCGCTCCGAGGTTATTAGAGCCCTTAGCTCATGGGATCTTAGGACCCCTAAGGAGCTTGAGAAGGGGGATTGGGTTGTACTCGATTCTTACTACTGGGTAGAGAAGGAGGTTTATTACCTTAGAGCCTTTGTGGACGACCACTGGATGGCGGATGCCTATGGTTTCCTCCCGGGCTCGGAACAGCTCCAGAGGACTTCGGAGGATCCAGTACCCCTGCCACCGTACAGGTTCTGCGAAGCACGTGTGCTTATGCGTTCGGCCACTGGAGAGGTGATAGCCTTCAACCCGAAGGGAGGCCAAGTCTCCGGTTATGCGATGTGGGCTTTTAGAAGTGGCAAGGTAAAGGATTTAACCTTCGACCCGAAGGAATGGTCTTGGCCGAGAGAGGGGGCCCTTAAAAAGACTCATTTCTTTGGGTACGCCTGTAAGAGGGGATATCGGATAATCCTGAAGAGTCAGTACAGACAATTAGGATTTGATCGCTGGCTGGAAGCCAGTGGTTACAGCTTTGGACAGAGACGAGAATTTTTCTCTAAATTGTGGCATAATTGGATCCCCCGCAAGATTTCAAGTATGGTTTGGTTAACCATAGCGGAGGGACTCCCGATTGGTGCTTGGAGGAGAAAGTGCATAGGGCACTCAGGAATCTGCACCTTATGCAATTTAGGCGTGCTGCAGACGAGCGAGCATGCGCTATTTGGTTGCGAATCAGTCAAAGCGGCGTGGACTAACCTTAGGCGCCTACATACGTTAGCGAGGAGAGAGCCTGGGATTCGGAACTGGGATGAGGCTCTTTACGGGGACATTGGGAGACCCCTCCCCCCAGGTCGCAGGAACACCTTGGAGGAAGACCACCTGTGGGATGCGGGACAGAAGTGTAAAATCAATGACGAGACACCATTCTACATTCTGCGATGCTGTTTGTTGTGGTACATCTGGTGCCAGCATACGGAACACGATCTCCATTCGGGGATTTTCCACCTCGGAGTAGCGATATTCAGAGCGTGGCAAACTACTGTGCAAGTAGGAATGGCTGCTTGGAAGGAACTGCAAAAGTTCAGAAAGAAGCGGTCACCAGCGAAACACTCTGCAATGCAGGAAGTGTTCCTTCACATATGGTCACAAGGAAATTTATTCTGTGCCAACGATGCGGGCAATCCTCGATGGAAGCCCACGCCCAATCCTGAATTTCTCTCTCAAGAACTCTCTAACAGGTTTTCTTCTATGAGGATTTTCAGGAATGGTGCCCCACTCGGGGACGACCAAGGATATAGATCAGTGTCGGAGTCGGAGGTTCCCTCGGCACCTAGGGAGTCTCCCCCTCCCGCCCAAGCGTCAGCTTTACCCGCGACTCAGGCCCTCTCCCATGCGGAAAGGGTGGCGGAAGACATAATCATTCAGATTATGACAGACATCCAAGGCGAAATCAATTCTGAAGTTGCGTTGGATACACCGGGACTTGATCTCCCGGATGATCTTCAGGATCCCACGGAGCTCCAAGCTCAGGCGGATTTCTGGACAACCGGTTAGTGTTCTCTCATAGGCAGTGCCTTTGCCTTGAGCTTTCACTCTGGTCAGTTCTGATCATGTGAAGGTTTCCGTTCTCAGTTTTACTCTGATTCGGTTCTCCTTTACGGCTCACCTGGAGTTTCTCCTAGGTCATTTAGCTAGTTGGACTAGTTGATATTTTAGTTAGACAGTTCTCTGTTTAGCCTCCACTTTGTGTGCCCTGTCACGCGAGTGATGTTTGGTAGTTAGCTGGTTGGACTAGTTAATTTCGTTAGACAGTTTTCTGTTTGACCTCCACCTGGCGTGGCCTGTCACGCGAGTGATGGTTGGTTAGACCCGTTTGGGTCCGGCTTGGCGTTCCCTCTGCCTTTCCTCGGGGTGTTTCCCCTGAGGCTTGTTTCTTGGTTTACTTTTAATTACCCCGAAAAGGGAGCTTGAGGCCTAATGGATAAGGCATCTGACTTCTAATCAGGGGATTGTGGGTTCGAGTCCCACCGGGAGTGACCCACAAAAGACATTTTCTTCGGACTGAACTTCTGCTGTTTTATTTCCACTTCTCCCAACCTCGTCGAGTCATCATGAATTGGATCACCAAGGACAGGACCTAAAAATGTAACCTGGTATCTTTGTGAACCAGAAGTTGTGAACTGCAACCCCCTTCCATCTTGAAGTATTCAAACAGACCTTTGACCTTCCATGAAGCCTAGAATTTTTCATACAACCACATTCTTGGTATGTTTAGTTTCTGTTAGTGATGAAATGCTTTAGATTGATGGATATACCTTGGATTTGCCTTTGGTATAACTTGTAGATTGCCACAAAAGAGTTTTAACGAGGACCCTAATATGAGGGTATGAATGGATCTCAAATGGAGAAGTAGGAAATAATTGAATTATAAAGAATCATTGAAAAATCCTTCTTACATGAAAGGGTTGGCTGAAGACATGGACAATCAAGCATGTAAGTATGGCTATAGTAAAATGATATTTAATCATTATACCGTAGACCATACAAATCCTTCTGTATTAGGTTTTGCATGAAACATTTCTCTAAATATATCAAGATCAATTGTGGAACAATTTCTTTGGGAAGAACTTCTTGAATGAATTAAAATAAAAGAAGACAAAATTCCAACAATCATTAACCTAAAAGGTCCACAATTGTTTGAAATGAACTCTACATTCTAAAATGAATCTCCTCTTAAACTATGATTGGTTTGAATGTGACAACATTTTGATATTCTATAATAGACATTGTATACCACAACTTTTGTATTTATGAAATTTGGATTTACCAACTCATATTCATATTATAATTGGTGATGGCAATATTATAGGTGTAAATTATGGATTGTAGATAACATTGGTGTGGTAAGATCAATGATTGCCATCACCAATTTATTTATTTTTTAATGTTTAGAAGCAATAGTTCCAAAATTTTTGAAATTGAATGTCAAAAAGATATTGACAATCTTTGAGTGAGATTTGTAATTGATGGGTTAAAATGTGGGACTTCAATGATGGTGATTTTTTTACATGTTTTGGTTGGTTTTATTGGATGAGTCTAGTTTCCAAGTGCAAGTCCAATTTTCAAAGTGAAATCTTGGGATTTTTTTTTGTGAAATCACGTAAGTAGGAGATGAAAGATGGAATTTTTACCTCTCATTGGAAATTTGTGGAAGATAGTCTTACATGGTTTTATTTTTGTTGAAAACATGTGAAAAATATTTTAATAGATTGTTATGTTATAATAGCATGCCAATAAATATCTTTGAATTGATAGAATGCAATAATTACATATGGATCGAAGTTTTTTTGGAGCAATTTGAACACCTCATTTTAACTAGGCCCAATTGGAGTATTGCAGTAATTTGACGTAGGGATGGAATTACTTGGTTGTAGATAATGTGTAAGGAAATCACAATTGCTAATTTAGTTTTCAAGTTTATGTGCATTTTTTTTTGGTGACATCAAAGTACACTTTTGTAGCATTCCTACGCTATTTGAATGTATATACTCCATCAGTGTTTGAGTAAGTTCTTGCATTCCCATATTTAACTATCTTTCCCACTGAACAGTGCATTGGATTGGAATTCGTTTACAATGTGTAGCTGAGTGTACAATGCAAACAATGTGTACGTGATCACTCTTTATATAGAAACAAACAATACAAATCTCATATTGCTTCTTCAATACAACACTCATTTCAAACGTAAGGTATGTGGACAATCATGATTGTAATGGAATCTGCTCAGTAAGATCAACTTTCCATGTCATTGGTTCTCAATTGTTATATATACTGATTAATTGCAATTACCGACCATCTCTTCTATTACCATCATTAGTGAGTCATGGCTGTGATTTCTTAAAGAATTGGCTCCAGTATTGCTTCAATAGTCAATAAGCTTTTCTAGGACGAAGTTGTATGATCAGAGTGTTGGTTGAATGAGCTTTAGTTTATACAGAAAGCACAAAGCATTGGTTGAATCAGCTTTAGTTTATACAGAAGGCAGAAGTGTTTACATCTTTAGCTGGGTTCAAGGGTCAAAAATGAGCATGAGATTTGCCTACATGCTCCATTACATGCATGCTCTACGACTTCATGTAGCACTTACGGTGATTTCATAAGTGCTTAAGATGGGGTACAAGTACACAAAACGAGAATGGGGCCATGCTCATTTGTAACTCTAGTCTTGTGAGCGCTCTTCACCTCTCTTCCAATTATAGGAATAGTCAAGCTTCTTTTAACCTCCAAATACAATAACACCCAAGTTCCCTCGGCTACGCACAGTCTTGCCCCCCCCAAACTTCTGCTTTAAGAAACAGAAGTGGCAGCCCAAAAAGACCATTGCAAACTAAACTCATAAAGTCTTTTAGTTTCTGGGCAGCTGGATGGTGTTTAAGAAGCAACGCTCCCAGCTTCATGCCACACATGTCCCCAATCTCGATTTCATCTCGCGACGTCATGTAAGCTCTGAATCTGATATGCTGTAACAGACATTCGAGTGTGCCGGAGCTCAAGGCAACGGAGAAAACTAGACTGTGACCCTCATCGTTCCACTTCTCTCTGCCTGCTCCTGATAAGTACTGTACAAGTTAGAGGTTCACGGATCTTGTGATTAGCCCCAGAGGGCAGCTGTGAGATCAGAAACTTTACTCCATATTCATCAATTTTGTTGGCTCGCTCATTCGTGTCTGCGATCCAGGGAAGCATGTCGAAGCCAGCGATGCTCGTGACGTGCTCAAATTTTCTCGTGATGTTTAGTAACGTAAGCGCGTTAATGAAAGGCACTGTTCTTATCAGAAGACTTCGACGTTGCAAGTAGAGCAATCTTTCTTCATGCCATACTTAGCGTTCAGAACAGAGAAAAGATCTAAATGAGAAGGCTGAGGAACGAGTAACACATTATGCACTTATTGATACTGTCAGGAGTGTATTAGGTGAAGATCAAATGATCAATCATTAGTTTTCCGTTGTTGAGCAAGATTGTATAAAAAATCAAACAATGCATCGTGTGCCTTAGTGGCTTCTACAGATCTATCAATAGGCTTAAGGTCTTGGGTTCCCTTTGCCATTCGCAATAGCTTCTTTAGTTCCTGCAAATTCAAGAGAAAGGAAAAGGATTCAAGGATTGATGAGTAGTTCTTCCACAACTGCTCTGTCCAGCACACACTGTACAAAATCTACAAATTCTACGAAAGTCTTTTTTACTCCCGAATCTTAATATTCCAAAATTCTGTTACATTCATCTGCAAGATACTACCATACTCAGGAATGTCTGAAGAATCTACAAATTGAGCATGAACTTAGGTACGTATGGATCCCAAGTTGGTATGTTTCGTTGGTTAATAGAACTGGAACAAAGCATTCGTAATTATTATAGCGTAACCAAGTTCTTCATAGAAGAAGAAAAACTGCATCAAGGACTGAAATGGATTCCAAACAATATACCTGTCGGTCAAAATAAACATCACTCGTACTTGAAAAGACATCGTAGTTTGCAGCCTCATCACCATCCAGAAGGCCCTGCAGCCATTGTCTGGCTACCTTTTCCTCCTGCACGTAGGAGAAGCCCAACATGAAACTCTTCCTCACTATTTTTGTCGTTTTGAAGTGCAGAGGATTTCACTCTGGTTAACGAATTAAATTATATTCCTTCATTACTGTCGATAATAGGTAATGACTAGAGAGTTAATTCCTTGTTGACAAACTAAATCCTGATCCTGAAAATACAAGTGTGAATCTTTTAGATCGGAAAATTTTAACCCGTGATTCTAGCGCATCTTCACATTATGATCAGCTTCAAGTAGTCAATTATATCAACAACTATGACCATTTCGGCCATCGGTTAGCACCCCAAATCGTACCTCTGGATGGTATTCTGTCTTCTCACTGGCATCGTTCTCATCAATTTCGTCTTCACTTGATTCAGATTTCGTGTGCATTCTTGCCATCAAGCCTGAAAGGTCGCCATCCTGACACGCCGTCAGGACCTGTTCCATTAATACAGGATCAGCGTCTCTAAGTAGTCCCCCTGAGGATCATACGCGATCATTAGTGGCTGCCTGAAATGATAAGAAAATCGCCAAAGAAACTGATTAAACTTGTAGGTGGTCGAAATAAATTCCATGTGTGCTTCTATTCATCAAAGACAAGCATCCACACTCAATTTGCCAAAATAAACAGACCACAGTCCTGTTTCTCTCAAGGACCCTCCCAACCAGACCCCTTACTGCGGTAGAAAGCTCACCTATATAATTAAATTGCCGCCGCTTCCCATTTTTTACATTGACACCCATTGACTGCCAACCGAAATTCAAACAGTCAAATGCATGAACAAATAGGCACACAACACACACGATCATAACAAACGTAGACAGAAAATTGAATAAACCTCTGAACACTGGAAGAACTAACTAGAGGTTATTGATTAGGACTAGCGAGGATTCCACTTCACCTTGACCAGCATGACAGCCTCGTAGACTTCCTCATCGAGAGACGCCCACCTGCAGGTTCACAGTGTAAAAACCACGAGGTATTTCCCTGCGCTTTACACATATTTCTAAATAAAACAAGTCCAAATAGTTTCCTACCCTACACCGCGGACAAAACTCGCATTGTACACAAACTCTCAAGAGCGGTGCTATTTCCACCCCATATATAAACAGGAGCAGAATGCTGCTGGTACTTTCCCATAATCATAGTACACCTCCAAGAAAAGCGTTGCAAACAGTGAAGCTCTACCTAATAGCTTGCCGAAGCTGGGAAGGAGAGAGTGTAGCAAGTTGAGTTCCCCACTTCAGAGCTCTCAAAGATTTCCTCTTACTCTGACCCTTGCTATCCCTCTCCTCATAGTCCTCTGGCACATCTCCCTCAGTCGTCTCTTGCAGAATACCTCCACGTTTAGTGTATTGCAAGGAGGTCGAATTGATACTCTTCTTCCTTCTTCCATGGCTCTTGCCCGCAGTTCCTGTATGTGCTTCCCTGTTCCACCACACACGACAACGCATTTCAAAGACCATCTCTCACGAGACCATCACCAAAAACTGTATCCTCTAACCAGAGAAATTACACAACCAATCACAAACTCCCGACTCCTGTAACATAACCATTTACAGCGATTAAAACCACATAAACGCTCAGAAGCTAAACCCCACAGAATCACCAGGAGCTTCAAAAAGTTGATTCGATCATTATATCCTTCAAATTTGCACGTCATCAAACACTGTCCCAACGTAGGCATCACCTTTCATTCCAAAGCTTCACCAGTAACCCAAAGGAAGACCCTCTCTCATAATCAGTACTAAACCCGGCATCAATCAGAAAAAAATCCATTTTCAAAAAATAAAAATAAAAAATAAAAAATCTTCATGGCATCAACTAAGCTCATAATGTAGCTACCCAGACCACCCAGAACGCTAAAATCCCACAATAAGCTCAAACACCCTTCTCTACAGACCCTTAAACCTCTACCATCACAAGATAATCTAGACCACGAGCAACTCCTCAAAGAGACGAACAATCAAGGCCATTTCCCGCATTCAACATCCGTCCCTTCATAAAATTCCACAAATCGCCCACTGAATTCAAATACTGAGCAACATCCAAGCCACATTCCCAACTCTGAAGAAACGAATCTAAGCCACGGTAAGGCCACTCAAGCACGAATTCGACAGGAACATTGCGTTATCAGGATTACCTGATGGTCCATGAAAGGGCACTCGACCGGAACAAACTCCCCCAGTCGGGAGACGAGTAAGTAACAGAGTCTGGGCAGGGGGTTGAGCAGGAGATGGAGACGAGCGATCTGTGGGCGACCCCAGGGCGCAGGCGTGGCGACACCAGCAGGTGCTTGAAGCTGACAGGCCTCCACAGGCACCTGCTTAGCAAAAGCATCACGAGGCGCTGCGCGGGTGCGGGGATTGCAGGTGGAGAGTGGGGAGCATGTCAGAGCGTCGAAGAAATGGATAAAGCCACGACCTTGCTGTGAGAATTCAAAGGCTTTCCGTGGAAGTGGAGGAGCTTTGAACCCTAACTTCATCCACATATTCACCTATCTATTCATCCCATCATCTAGATGGAGGATAAGACACATCTACGACAAAATATGAAACTGAACTTGAACGCAAATGCAACAGCGCTCCAATTCCGTCTACTTCGACGACACAAACGTCGAAACCGCTTCGTCACCGACACCACCAACAACACCGACACCGCTTCAGTTCACCGACACTCCAACCCGGTGAAACAATCTCAAAGAAATGCCAGCTTAATTCAGGAAAAATCGCGCAGAGATCACCCACTTCCATCGAACCAGCATGACGGATCCAGGATTTCATGCAACACGGTGGATGCTGAATCTACAGTACTACTGACGTACTCATCAGTTTCCAGACTTCGGCGTAACATGATATGCTTCGAGATGTGTGCAGTTGATGATCAGATCCGGTGATCATCTAGAGCACTAGCGGAGTAAGTTGGTGTCTAGAGTGGTAAAGTTTTGTTGGTGTCTAGACTGATGGAGTAGTTTTGGTGTCTAGATTAGTGGAGTAAGTTGGTGTCTAGACTAGCGGAGTAGTTTTGGTGTGTGAAGCGATCAGGATGGCGGGTGGTCATGAGGACGATGCGCAGCTAGCAGGAGGGTATACGATGCGGAGCTTGCGGGGGGAGGATGTGCATGAGGCGGGGCAGGTCTACTTCGATGCCTTCTCGGCGGACAGCGTTGCCACAGGGATTCCGGCCAACTTTAATCTTGCGTCTCCTGACGCGGGGCGAGCGGTCATCGCCTCCTTCATGTCGGGCCCCAGTTTGTACTACCACCTTGGGGCGTTCGATGGCGCCGGCAAGTTGCTCGGTGCTGCGTTTGTTCACGTCGGTGAGGGGTCTTGTGTCATGTGTTGTTCGTTGTTGGACCTATTTTGGGGTTTGCTCTTTTTGGAATTTAGTTCTTTTGTGTCAGGCGGTTCTTCTCCTAATTTGTAGGTCATGGGGTGCCTTGCATGTCTTTAATGCAATCTTTCGGTAAATTGGAATTGTTTTTAGTTTACTTTTTGCCGGACTCACTGGCTGGCATTTTTTAAGTCTAAAGGTGTCGACTTATCTAGGGATCTGGTTCCGACGGAGATTGGAATTAGGGGAGATATGGAAGAATCTATTCGTGACCTCTAGGGGCTCCGGTTTTTGCAATGAGGTGATCAATTTAGTGATTTTGTGTTGACTAGCAGGAGAATGTAACCCTAGATGTTGTTTCATGTTTTTGTTTTTTTCCTGAAAATTTGTTGTATCTTTCTGTGTGTTATATTTCAGGGTCCGATTGCGACGCTCATGGCGTTGGGCCAGTGTATGTAAGCCCTGAGGCTTCTAACCGAGGTATAGGTAAAGCTCTAATGAGAGGAATCGTGGAGCACGCGCAGAAGATCAATTTACCCTCTGTCCGCCTCAACACGGTACAATTTCTTCCTGTTCTACCTGGTTTCAACTGACGTGGGACTTCTGTATTGTGTGTGTTGAGAGTCAACCATGATCTCCTCATTTGGTGATTCACATTCGTTTTGTACATGTCTGCAAAGAATTACGTTTATAGTGTAGAACCCTAGTAATTTAATGACCACACAGTGCCGTATTTTATGCGGATTATTAAGATGCATTTTTAATGACTACAAAGCTACCTAGACTCAGAGAAAGCGTACTGTACACAATTTGCTCTGTGCTTGTTGATTTTGGAACATGACATACTTGATTTCGTGTTGTTGGATGGGCAGGTTACCTTTGATTTGTGTGCTGTGAATCTGATCTCCTTCCAGTTTGTTGTTGATTTTCTGACTTGTGTCGTGGTCGTCATGGGGATTGGATAGTCTGGATCAAACCGTAAGAGCTTTTGTCTCTACGCAAGCCTAGGTTTCAGACCTGTGGAGTGCACAACATCCTTCTACGGAAGAATTGAACCAGACGCCGGTATACAAGCTGCTGTCTCCGTGGGTATCTCCACTGATGGTAAGTTGGGCATTAGTATCCTTCCACCAGCAGAGCTTTTCAGCAGGGTGTGAATGATTCACGAAATATACAGAACCTCCAACGATTCATCTGAAGATGTTTGTGCAACAATCTAGAGTCTCATGCCGAAGACAATAAGAGAACGAGAATAAGCCGTTTTATTTTAAACCTACCTGCAGTTTGAATGAGTGGATGTGTTTCAAGACAGATTTGCATCAACTGAAAAATTCAGCTGTAGTTGTTGAAGCTCTTGAGATATTGTAATATTTTTCACTGGCGTGACCAGGTATTAGCACCCGAAAGATGGAGGAAGGTGATGTCAAGGCATGTGGAGAAATGTATAGCAAGGGTATGGGGTATGAGCGTGAAAATGACATTAGGGAAATGCTCACGACACGGCCTGAGGGATGCTGGGTAGCAACAACAGATGACAACGCTGTTGTGTAAGCTTCTCCTGCACATATATCAAGTTCTTCACTACGTGAATGGCCTGAGTTGTACTAAATCGTTTTATTTGGCGAACCTTATTTTGCTTCATTAAGTCTGCAGGGCTATTTGTGCATGAGATAAAGCAATGAGGAGATTCTGGTGGGACCTCAGTTTGAATGAGGAGATATGTATTTCTACATCTTGGTCACTCTTCAGCACATTTTTGTGAAATGATGCAGCAGTTCAAGTTAGTCGATGTGTTGTGATCGGATGCAGGGGTTATACCACTGGTTTGTTCATGCTTGGGCATGCAATGGCAACGAGTGAAGCTGCATGGGTGGCTGCCATTAGCAGAGCTATCCAAGAAAAAGATGGAGTAGTTGGATGTGTAACCATTCCTGGTGTTTATTATCCTCGCCTTATCAACTGGGCACTTGCGGCAAAGCTTCAGCTTGCAAGGTAAACCTTGTCTCCCGTTAAATTGCTTGCTTACGAGGCAGCTATTTGTAAGCACATCGTGGAATTTTCCAACTTCCATCTTTGTGTTCTCAAAGTGGCAACAGGGAATGATTGTGGTAACCAGGATGTTGAATGGCGTTTTTATGTTTATTTGTGGATGGGGGCTGTTGTTGAAATCTGCTCAGTCACTTACATTGCCACCTGTTTGAACTGCAGGCATAATTGGTATATGGTCATTGGAGACTATCAGAAGCCAAAAGATGGGTTTTTCTGGAGTCCCAGCGTACAACACTAACCTGTAATTTTTCCACTAGAGAAGAGGACTCCAAGAATAGTGTTTTCGGTTTTAATCTTCAGACCACAAACCAAAACACTTGTACATTCTCAAAAATTGAACTTGGCATCATGAACATGAATGCACGATCTTTCTACAGGGTGAGTCAGCGTTGAAATTAGGGAACTTGGTGAAGCTCTTGTGAAGTTCAAAATTGATGGATTTGTGAGCTGCAAAGTGCATTAGAAAAATATTAGAATCTAGGTACATGGTCTAACAAGTTTACATGATATAGTTGTGAAATCATACATTAATAAAGCTTTATGTCTCACTCTCTCTACCATCTTGTCCTACCAACCCTAGTTGCAATCATTGTTGGCATTCATGAAGGCATAGTAGAAATCAATATATGAAGCCATTCTAAAGATATTGTACCCTACATCTATTGAATGTTTTGTGTTATTTTTACCGCATTTTTAGGTCTACCATTTTGCCTAGGAAAATCTTTTACAACCTTCAAAACATTCAATATTTGATTCAGGTTTGGTAAATTGACCAGCGAGTGAGCCACTTCAACTTCTCCATATGAAGAGCACACCTTCATGGCAATAGTTATGAACTATGGTGGACTAAGGCACCATTCTTCATCAACATCAATCATTCAAGGTCACTACATAAGGAATAAAAACCATTTAATATTCCCTTACAAACAATAATGGCAAAAAAAAATTGACTACCTCTTATTTGAAGGAATGATGACCAATGGAGACTTATCAAAGCCACCTTAAACCATTATTGAACTGCAATCAAATTTGAAACTAGGTACTATAAAATTCAACACATATTTTTTCTACAACTTCTTGTCAGAGTTTGATTTGTCATAGTTCTTTGCCAATTTCAAATGATGACTTGTCTTTTGAGATTATATTATACCAATCTTCATACGTCCAATTCACATAAGTATGTGTAAGCCTATTTTCACCAATCAAATAGGGCTTCTTAGTTGCTACTTGACTTCCAATATTAAATTCATCGAAATAGAGTCTATAGTAGTTTGAGAGTCGTCCACAAAGTTTGCAAGTTTTGCCAAAGATTGCCTTCTATTTGTACTAACAACACAACATAGGACCCTCAAATCTTGCTTAGATAATTTTTTTATGTTTGCCACATTGTTATTTTAAAAACTTCATACTTCTATGGACCTTCCAAATAATAAAAGCGGTTGAATAAGTGATATTTAGAGGCTTTGGCAATACACTACACGTCATCCAAGGCTCTTTCATCTCTACAATTCAATTCTTTTCTTCGAAGGACAACATTCTATAGTTAAGGGTGCTTATTACAACCCTTGAATTGCAAACAATCAGATAGATAAATAGATAGATAGAAACGCTGGACCAAAGGTTGGCATGAATAAAGTATCTGTTTGTAATGTCAGAGGCCGAGTATCCATTGGATAAAGGGTTTCTGAGGCAATACTACTCTCCATTTTTTAGGATAGACACTATAGGAACTACAAACAATCACCTTGTGGTATGAAAACTCTAGTCAACAAGGCCAAAAACTTAGAAATTACTACTTGAAAAACCTCTATTTACTAGCATAGCTCTATAAAATGCTATGCCATCTTCTCCATAGCCTTATAAAGCCTATATAAGTCATTGTAGCTAACCATCCAAAGCCATTTGACCTTCTCATGGGTTCTATGAATACTCAAGTCGCATCCCTTGTTTTAGAGCTTATAATATATATATTTTTTAAATCATGATTTTGCATCCTCTGTGTGAAGTCTCAATAGCTCGCTTCATGCAAGTGGACAAAACTCAAGCTCAAAAACAACATATTCAATTTTGTAAGGACATGCCATTCAATATAGGCATTAAAGAGAGGCAATTTTCTTTATAGCACCGACTTAAAGTTAAAAATTGAATTATTTATTATCCACTAAACAATATCCAATATCATGATTTATATTTATACATAATAGAAAACAAACATATTAAAATATTATATTGGAAGATTCACCATTTAATAAAGAAAATTTACAATTTTCATGTAACTTTTTGAACGAATGAAAATTGATTTTTTTTACATCCAGTAATCCTTTTGGGATGAAACCACTTTATATCTACAAATTATATTCAAGTCATCACTTTTAGATATGTTTTCAACAAAAGATTGTATCGCATAAAAAACCTAATTGAACAAAATTCAAATGTAAGGAAAATGAATTCTGAACATGATTTTTCTTTTTTTTAATCCATAAGAGATGATTGCTTGAAGCCATGTAAGGCCTAAAAATTGGCTACACACTAAATGGTTTTAGTTTGTTGGGCCTTGGTCTTTTATCTTGTGTAATATCAATACTTTACTATTGAATTAGTATTCAATTGTCTTTCAAAAATAAAATCAAACATATAATTTTGTATGTTGTGATAAAAAATTCCATCAACATCTTAACCCCCAAATGCCCAAGCCTGTAGCCGTGGAGAAATCTGTAGTTGGGACCTATGGTCGTGGTGAACCAGTTTGGGCTGAATTTAGGTGGCTGTTTGGAGTAGTTTAGGTGGTGTGAGGTGTAGAAAGTGTAGAGAAGACATGGTGCAACACTCTTGTGGTGATTGATTGCAAATCAAGTGAGTGAATAGTGCAAAAATGAGGATTGAATCTCGAAATGGAAAGTTGACCAAATCAGGGCAGCAATAGAAAATTGGATCTAGGTGAGTGAGATTCATGTACACGGTAGGTTTGGTGGATAAATCTCATACTCTAAGTATAGGCGAACCATTTGCAAAAAGAATCCCTCAAAGATCTATAGTAGATAGAGAGAAAAGTGTCTTGCAATCACGGCCACCTCTATAGTCTAAAAACAGTGAGAGATTGGAAAATGAGCTCTAAAACAACTCACCATATATGAAAAGCACAATCAAATGACTCACAATGAAAGTATAGTATATTAGAAAAGAGAAGAGCATCAAAGTTGCTACAAAACAAACCAAGTTTGCAAGTTTTGGAGGCCCGATTTGGAGGTACACCACATTTGCTACCCCACAAGCTCGGCGTCTTTGTGAAGACAAAGCACCGAAATTCGAGGAGGTCAGGGCAGCACATGTGGTCCTCATGACCTGCTGCCCCTAAAAATCCATGGGCCACTATGATTGGAGAGGCAGCTGCCCGCCATGGAGGAGGGCTGCCCCCATGTAGGATGGCCGTTGGTGGCAGCTGATCCCGCGTAGGCAGCTGTACAGCGAGGCTGGCTCCCTCAAGTCGCTTTTGCCCCCAAGGTTCCCATTCCCTCCCCGAGCTCCCACCATCCCGCTCGTTCCCCTCAGCCCGAGCTCTCTCAGCCAGCATGCATTCCCCACGCTCTCCGAGACGAGGGAGCAGTTCCCCTCCTACCAGTTCCCGTTATCCCCTCCCCTCTCCCTAAGCTCGCAACGGCTCTCTTCCTCGCCCAGTCACATTGGTTGCTCTCACTCCCCCTTTGACCTTGAGGTCCGGCCCCACCCCAGCAAAAACTTCTCTCTCCCTGTGATCCCTCTCTCGCCCCACACACCGCAAGTCCCCCGCCTGTGTTCGTTTTTTTTCTCACTGATACAGTTTTCATTCCCAACTGCTTCCTTGGGACCTTGTTTTTTTTGCTTTTTTTTTTTTTTCCCTTTGGGAGAAATGAAAAGTGAGGGAACAGTAAGAGCCGTGCATTCAGTCTTCTACTTGCAAAATTCAGGGCTGCGGCAAGAAGGTTTTAGGCTAGGAAAAAATCACCTTCGAAAAGTTCGATGAATGGAAAAGTAACATTCACCTTCACACATAAAAAGACGGGCACACCCCGGGCATGTTTTGTTGGTGCGCACCCTGCGAACCCAACAAACCCGACGCTTCTTTGATGTCAAAGTACCATGGGGTGATGGCTCCAATGGAGCCGTTGTGGAGATGGATAATCGAGGGCCCGGCATGCTTGCTCCCAATTGTTGCGCTAGTTGGAGATGAAAATCCAAGTGAATAATTGGCTCCACACCAAACCAATAAGAGACTTCGGAGTGGATAATCCATAAGTTGATGAAGGCCGTGTCGAGTAAAAATCCAACACTCTATGCCACCACTTGTGGCTCTTCGAAAGTAATGAATAGGCCCCTCGCAATTGGTCGGCGACGTCAACCCCCCTCATCTCCTTGGTGTACTCTAGGTGGATGGGGGTTATTGGAATCCTCTTCTTTTCCCCATCTACCAAACGCCAAACATAGAGTGGCTTCTCCGGAGGACTTGTTGGCAAAGCATGGATGGATAAGAGCAACACCGGCTTCTTATCCATCCACACCAAACAACATACTCTCCCACTTGAATGGAAACGGAAGTCACACCAACCTTGGTGGTGCTTTGCATTTTCCACCTTGTTTGTCAAACAAGGTGGAAGCCCCTTGCGATCCGCTCTCACCGTTCCTGTTGCAAAAATCCCCACATCTAAAAGGTCGGTGAACAAGGGAATGCTGCTAAAAAAATTGTCTACAACCACTAAATGGCCCCGATGATGTAGATCCTTGAGCAAGTTTTTTACCACATCACCCCCTTGTTTTCCGGCTCCCTTCCCACCACCTTTCTTTTTCTCCCCGTACTTGGTGCTTGCCCCGCAATACACATCAAAATTCAAAACATACTTTGCCCTCGAATCCGCCAATACCCACACTTTCACTCCAAACTTGGTGGGTTTTTTAGGCATGTATTGTCTTATAGGACAATACTTGCCCTTATAGCGGATCATAGTCTCATCCACTGTAAGTGCCACATTTGGATTCCATAATGTGGCACATGCATCCCGCACCTCCTCCGCTAACCACCGGACTTTCCAAATCTTGTCAGAGTTTGCATCATTCTTATCACCCTCCCTACTAGAGTCCGGGGTCAAATGTAGGCACCTTGTAATTGACTCAAAACGGTTTCGAGACATCATTGAAGAGATAATGGGGCAATGGTAAAGAACTTGGTCTCTTGACCAATAAAGTCTTAGATTGGGCAATTTCTTGAGAGACATAAACATTCGAATGGCCAAATATCCCTCCAAATCCCTCACACTAATGGGAATCCACCTAGGTCCCCCTCTAGTGCTCCCATCCTCCTTGGTCACTTCTAAAGCATATCGATTTGTTTCTGCTATTATCTTCTTCAAAGTAGAAACAGGAAGAATCTATGGAAAAGCCCTATGGGTGAAGGGACTTTCTCAAGTCTACCTTCATTCCAGGCTCTGGTCCTAAAAACTCTGAAGTTTTATGGCTGTAATTTTCTAGGCCTGCTGTCCAAGTCTCATCCCGAAACAAATCTTCTATGGACCCTGGGATAATCTTCTTGGGTTTCTTTGGTCCTCCTTGGCCCCTCCCCCTCCCTGCCCCACCACGACCTCGCACGGCCCCACCCCGCCCCCTGCCCCTCACTGCCTCACTGCTCTTACCCGCTCCAAGCTGAATGTCAATTGTCCCCTCCCCTTGGCCTCGGCCTCGGCGCCCACCATGAGACCCATGCCCTCTCCCTCTCACGAGCCCTCCATCTGCACCCCCCTCCACAGCCCTCCCTCGCCCTCTTCCTCTCCCTCGTCCCCTCCCCCTCCCCCTCCCCCTCTGTTCTCCCTCGACTCTTCCCTCCGAATCTCTCCCTGGACTGTCTCCCCCCCTCAGACTCGCCCTCACTCTCAATCCGCACCTCACCCTCACTCTCGCCATCCGCACCTTCACTCCCCTCCCCGGCCTCCCAAACAATGCCTCTCTGAATCACCTCTCTCTCTCCGTCGCCCTCAAGCCCTCCATCTGATTCACCACGAATCCCTATCCCATTCAACTCTGAATCATTCCCTCCCTCTCTGCAGATTTCTCTTCCGCGCCCTCTCCCTCTCCCATCTCCCCGAGCTCTCCCTCTCCCCTCTCCCCAAGCTCTCCCTCTCCCCTCTCCCCAAGCTCTACTTCTCCCCTCTCCCCGAGCTCTCCCTCTCCCCTCTCCCCGAGATCTCCCCCTCCCCTCTCCCCGAGCTCTCCCCCGCCCCTCTCCCCAAGCTCTCCCAGCCTGCGCTCCACGACCTCGTGTTGGCAGAGCACCCGTCGACGCCCCCTCGAGGTCCCCACCAGCAACCAGCTGCTCCCCACCAGCTCGCCTCCGGCCCCTCCCTGTCAAGGTGACAAGGAGACCTCCCCCTTCTCCATATCTCATTGCTCCCCGACCTTGCATGCTCCCACCATCTCCTCATCTCCCTCGCTGGGCTCTTCCTCACTGGACGAATTCATGTCCCATGGTCTAACCTCGTTTGTGTCTCCTACCTGATTTTCGTTGCGCAGGTGGAGAAGAGGAGCGGGGAGGAGGAATTCCCTTACATGTTGGCCGCTACGCGCCCTGCGAGGGCTGCGGCCTCCATCTCCAGCGCTTCTTCCTCCGATAGCGCGGCCTCCATCTCCATCCCGAGAGTTGCCCCTTGGCTCAGCCTCGGCCTCACCGACTGTCCTCCTTCGGACAGCTCTTCCTCGACCATCTCCAGCGCGCCCCCCCTCCGAATCTCCATCTGCCTCCACAGGCGGGGGGGACTCTCGCAGCCGCCGCCATCCTCCCAGCCCTCGCTCGCCTTCCCCACCAGCGCTCCCGCGGCCCCTACGTCTAGCCCTGCCTCGGCCCCGCCCCCTGCGTCCAGCCCCTCCTCGCCGAGAGAGGACCCGCACCTCCTCCTCATCACTCTCGGCATCTCCATTTGGGAGAAGATTTGGTTGCCCTCCATTGAGGGTCCATGGGTGCACAAGTCTTGGAGTGTGCCATCCATTTGAGCTTGGATCTGGCCAGATGTGGCCACGGAGTAGCTCGTTGAGCCACTCCGGAAATCCATCTTCTCTCCCCTCCTCACGTCTCTCCTGCCACCTCAATATGCATGCCACCCAACGTCGAAATGCGTAACGACGTCCCCGATTGGTATCTTGGATTCTTCCCCACCTCTCTTCTGCAAATCCAGTAGCCTTCTGAGATAGTTTTTGTTGAAGAGCCCCAATACCACTGTTGTCTGATATTCGTTGGCTTGTTGTTCTTCTTGCAGCCAGTGTTGAATTGCGGCCAGGTGCTCCCTCAAGTCCTCTGGTGGTGGTGGTGGGGTGGGGAACATGTATCGTGAGGGTGCGTGGCTCATGGCTGCAATTGCCCTCACTCCCCAAGGTGAATGGTCTACTGCACTACCGCGGCCTCGTTTTTTTTGGTGACCTTGCACTCAGTGTCTCACCAAGCTCTGGCCGCAAGCTCTCTTCGAAAAACCAGGCTCTCTCAGCAGTTTTCCCCCGGCACTCACTCCCCTCGCTAGGTTCTCTCTCTCCCCCCTCACCCTTCGATTTTTTTTAATTTTTTTTTTTTACTCTGTGAATGCTCAGTTGATCCCTCACCTCTCTCTCTCCACTCTCGGCCCCCGGCCCTCACCGCTCACTCTCTGCTCTCTCTCTCGAACTCTCATAGTGCACCTTTTTTTTTTTCACTCTCTGAATTCTCAGCTGATCCCTCACCTCTCTCTCTCCGCTCTCGGCCCTCTCCGCTCACTCCCTGCTCTCTCTCTCTCGAACTAATACAGTGCACCTTTTTTTTTTTCAGTCACTAAACCGATTGTCTCACCTCTCTGGTTCTTCCTGTGCAGATCTCTCAAGGTTCCTCACCGTTCACTCCCTGGTCGCCCCCTCGCCCTGTCACTGTGCCCCTCAATTTTTTTTTGTTTTTCACTCACTAAGTCCTAGTGTCCCAGCTCTCTAGTTCTCTCCCCTACTCCCGGCTGATCTCTCAAGGATTCTCCCCACACTCCCCCCGGCCTTCACCATTCACTCCAGGTTCTCTCTCTCCCTCTCGCACTTCTCAATTTTTTCTCACTGATCACTCTCGGCCCTCATTGATCCTTTCTAATCTTGTGCAGATCTCTCCTCACCCTCAGTCCGCTCTCCCAGCCCTCGCTGCCGCAGACTCTCGCCTGCTTACTGCTCGCAGTACTCTCAGCACTCCCTCGGCCAATGTCGCTCCAAGCTGAATGCCGCAGACTCTCGCCTGCTCACTGCTCGCAGCATTCTCGGCACTCCCTCGGCCCCAATCGCAGCTTCTCAGGATTTGCACTTTGCTCACCACACTTTGCCACTCCCGAATTCACAGACCCCGCTCCCTCTACTGCTGCAACTTCTCTGTAGACCACCCCTTGCAGATCACTCCCCATCTTTGTAGTTGTAAATTTGTTGATTCAATGTTCAATTTGTGTGCCCTTGATGACAAATTTGTAAGTGACGGCCTCTTTCCAATTGGTTTTTGTCAGAGAAATCCCTCTTTGGAGGTTGTATTTCATTCATCTAGCCCCCCATCTTTGATTGCAGATTGATTTGGTGGCTATGGGAATCTCCCCCTCTCTCTCTCTCTCAATTAGTGCTTCTTTGGATCCTCTAGATGAAGCAACTCACAGTTTGAAAGTCTCTTTCGACCTTCATTTGAATATGGATGTGCCATGTGGATATAGTTTGTGGATGGTTTCCTTTACCCCGCCATTGTGACTGCCTACATGGCTTCACTTTTTCCAGCTTTCCAAACTGCCCCTAAAACTACGAACTGCCCATTCTTCAAGCTTTGCACTTGCCGGGCATTAGTAAATTTTTTGGTTTTACACCGTTTTTTCTCCCCCAAACGCACTGCCCAAGCAACCCCACCAAGTTCACTTTGAAAAATCACAATGCGCGGTATTGATCATTTCCACTTTGGAGTGGTTCTAAAATTCACAAACTTTGAATTTTACCACAAAAAAAAAGTGTTTTGGAAAGATTTTACCATCTAGAATCTAAAAAAAATTACCCGGATGAAAAATTGTCAACTGAATGACGGCTGCGAACGGTCAAAGAATGAAATCGACCAGTTTTTGGTCGTTTGGGCGTTTAGAGGTTAATGACAATATAAACCCTTCTCCTCCTCTCATCTTTATTCTTATTTTAAAGAAAATAAAACTTCAATTCAAAAAAATTAAGTTCACTTTATGAACCAAAGACCCTAATTTAAAGAGGTCCAATTAATTAGTTTTAGATAACTTAAGTATTTAATTTTTTTTCTCAAAGTTCTTGAATTAAAAAAATAAAATAAAAATAGTTCCACCAGTGGGCGCCCGTTTAGGGCCCCTCGAGGTCCAATCACTGCACTGGATAAAAAATTATAGTTGAACCAAAGTTTTTATCTCCACCCAACCCTAGGTTCCAGAAGCCCTGAACCTGCCGGTGAACAGAAATGCTATGTGGATACAAGTGGAAAGAAAAAGAGAATATGCTCAAATAGAGCCGGAATCCTTTGCAAATCTTACTGTTATTTAGGAAATGGAAGATGCTATGAAACACCACTCGTAGTTTCTTGGAAAGAGGTGGCGTTATATGCATACGTCACAATATAAGCACACTAGTCCAGGATTACCAACTCAGCCTCCAGGCTTCCTGCTTCCAAAGGTTTCCAAGTCTAGTGTAGGCTACAGGTGTATCCGGTGTGAACTCAGATTCCATCATGGAAAGGCCACTTCACACAATAGCTGAGTCGAAATTTCAGTCCGAAGGTAGGTGAAATTAATGTCTTGGGTTGCCTCTTACTGGGAGTTGGTCACTACTTTTTCTCCCCCAAGTAGCTGTACTATACTTAGATACCCGGTTAATAACCAAGCACCCAGGAATCGGAATCCTCTTCCACGCATCACAGACAGAATCCAATTCACACCCTTCCAATACCGGTATATCAATCGCTAGCAGTAACTTCTAGTAACTGCTTCGATTTTTTATCCATAAATGAAGCTGTGATAGCAGAGTGAGTTACCGGTACTGGAAACCTCAACGACAGGATACAGACGCAGCAAATGATCCTATTTCACGTGCCGAACAATGCACACAGTGCCGCATCACAATTGGAACCAGGATACGCTCTGCATGCCTATTTGTGACTAGACTAAGGAGATGTTCAGCACCAAAGCAGCATTCACCACATCATAAAAAAATCCACCAATATTCTAACTGATTACTTGAAGAAGACCTTAAGCCAAAACTTGCAGACAATCCCTCTCCTCCAGAATCCACACGGCATTATTTGAATTACCGTTCTTGCCTCGAAAGGGACCTGAGTCATAATTTAAAATAAATCTTACCCAAGGTTAACGTTCCAAGTCACCGCCATCTCAGGATGTACGACCATGTACCTTGAGGGACGAGTCTCTCAGTGCATCATTTGCGAATGACAACTTGTTGACGTGAGTGACGTCCATCGCCAGTTCTTTAGGAGTTGACCCAATCGGCAACAGTACCATTTTGTCCGATGCCATGCTGGAAAAGAGCTTCTCGAAGCTCTTCTGTTTGCAACCATACACTGCCATCGACTCAGCGGTGGCCACAATGATGCCAAATTGCCCAAAACAACCTCCCCCAACTGATGGGTACATTGTACATACCCCTTCACATTGGACGGTACCTCGGGAGTGGGAAGGCAATCTGTTTCGTATCGTATTCATAGAAGTTGAATTGTCCGAAGTCTAGTTGTTATCCAATTTAACACCAACGTCGCCTTGATTCTGAGTCTCCTAGACTTTGAGGTTATTTTTGTTTCATTTCAGCTGCAAGAGTTCGACTAGGTTAGTTCTGATCTGCTAAGTTAGACGTGTTTTTTGAAGTTGAGCTGAGCGAAGTTGGAAGCTTGCTGGAAGGCGCGGCCGAGCAGGGTGGGCGAGCTTACGACGACCTTGGTGGTAACATATTCATGATGACTGAGACCCGGAAATCATTTGCTTAGTCGGGTTTTGGAGGAGAAGTGGAGTATTATAGTCTTTGTCGGGGTCCCACATCTAGATTTTGTTGCATCAGCAAAAGGAAAGAAAGTGAGCAGGCGACGACTTGGATCGACTTGATCACAACGAGGTTGCGTTATAGTGGGTCGTCGTTGTACGTGATGCTTGAGTGTTGCCAGGTTTGATATCGACGGATGGACGCAGCTAGCTAGTTGTGTTAGGAGAGGTTTCAAACTTTGAATTTTTGGCGCTAGATTCAGGTTCTGGGTTTAGCTGGCTGGCTGGCTTGCGGTGGAAATTTTGGAGCGTGGCGCGGGCGTTGTGAGGATTTCTTTCGTGGCGAGAGTTGTGGGAGGATTGGAGGATAAGGAGGAAACGAGGAAGAGAGGTATAGGAGAGTGGCAGGCACGATGAATGGCCGTTCGGAGGGCGATCCGGAGAGTGGTAGAGCAGGGGATTCGAGTGGGGTTACTGCGCGTCAAACCTCCAAAGCAACTCAAGCCAATGCTTTGTTCCGGAAAAATCTTACGTTTCAGGTAACTGCTAACCTAGAGATGATCTCGTCACCGCATTCTCATGTCGGTTGCTATTCTTCTCGAACACGACGAAAATTTTCCCCAATTCCGGGGGTGATAAGATCCCTGGCGGTTCTAACCACAGATTCAGACCGGACACACGAGAGATCAGGCACGTCGAGATTGAATTCGTTCATTCGTGGACTGTGAGTGCAGAAACGGAATTGGAGAACCAACTGCTGCCTGGTGTTCTTCCCAATCTTCCTCTGCATTCTCCTCGTCGTGATCCAAACCGCCATCAACAACCTCCTGAGCGGCAGCGACTTCCAGTGCGGTTGCCAAAATGTGCCCGACCCGAACGGCGGCCCGGCGAAGAAAGTGTGCGGACTGCAATACTCGAACTCAGACCAAGCGGTCTGGTGTGGCATTCCCAACCCAGCACCATGGCCTGCCGTATTGCAGGTTCCGGAGCCCCAGAACCGAGCCACCAAGAGCTCCGAATTCCAGGACTTGCCAGAGGACCCTTCGTGCCGCACTCTAGGCACTTGCGCAGCCACCATTCCTTACACTGGGAGCAACAAAACAGCCGCAGATGGTACGCATTTCTATCCAATTACTGATCTTACAATAAGCTGATCCCTGAGCTCGGCTTTGTGTTTTCGATTGACGGAAGCTAATGCTTGTGGCAGCCTTGGCGAGCCTCCTGTTGGGCACCAGTGGAAACTTCAGCGTCGCGGATCCATTGTACTCGCTCGCTACTTTAGTGCCGGTAAGTCTTACGCTCTTGTAAACAATTGCAGAGTGCTTCAACTGGAGCTAGAATGTGAGAACTTCTAGGGTTTTGTCGCCGCACTAGTGGGTTTCTGATGCACGTTTGGTTTTGTGAGAGTTTTGGCTTTGATGTAGTTCGTTCGTGTGTGAGAGATTTATGGGAATTTTGATGATTAGAAGAAAGTGAGCTGAGGGAACTGCGACGGGTGTTGCGGCGTGCGTCTTGTGCAGGGCTCGGATACTCTTGCTGCGAGAAGCTTGTTGATTGAGTCTGCGTTAACTTCGTCGAGGCCTACTTACATCCTTCGACCGTCGTGTGCTGGCGCCAGTCCTGTCAGTATACCCTTCAGTGCTGGAGGATTCTCTTTCAGCCATGGTCTCCCACTCCTACCTATCTTCACAAATACATCGTTGTAAAGTCTTGAGTGTTTGATCGTTCAGTGTTGAGCCAGTCCTGTAACTTCCTGAGTTTTGAATACACTATGAGTTTCTTCTTAGAATTGCACTGATACGAGAAAGTTGCATTGTCTTTGCAGATTTTTCATGCTTGGAAACGAGGTCGTTGTGGCTCAACAATGAGTCCTCGGTGAATGCTCTCCTTTATGGCGGCTACCGAGACGGCAATTCTCGAAAAGAGATCGGCGAATTCCCAGCTGGTAAACCTTTTGTCGATGGACCCATTTCATGAATCCTCATCCATCAGAAACGCAGTTGAAGAAATTTAATAAGTAATGAAGGAAGTTTTCAGAGAGCGTGTGAAGATACTTTGATGTTTAGAACTTTGACAAGGTATAAGAAGATAGATTTGTTAACTTATTTTCCACTTGACCTTAGGCTTATGATAGGATATGAACTGGATTGTGTATGTGATGGTTGCAGCTTATGACTTCAAGAATACAGGTCCAGCTAACTTCGATGTGAATGTCTGGTACAATGACACCTTTGCTAATCGCACGACGGGTCGAGGTCCCTCCGTAATGATACGTGTATCTCGTTCTTTGAATATGGTCAGTTCTCTTTACATTCTCGCTAATGAAGAGACTATAGGCTGAGTTTGGTCGAACTCTTGCTATCCAGTCCTGTAAATTACTTAAGAGCTACCAATTTTGCTATACTCTTGAGCCGAGTGGAACAGTTTTTCTTCCTTGGCTTAACTTATGCGACTCGGACATTTGGAGAGTCTTCTGGTAGCTGTATTTCATGTTTGTCGGCGCTGAACTTGTTCTATCTTGCAGGCGGCGCAAGCGTTCTTGCGCTATAAGTCAGGGCCGAGTGCATCACTACCTTTACTGTTTTTGAAAGAAATGCCAAAGCCGGAGACACGACTGCGCCTTGATTTCTCATCGCTCATTGGACCACTGTTCTACATGTGGGTTTTGGGCTTCTTGTTTCCTGTAAGCAACCCTGGATATCACCATCGAATATCACCTTCAATGGAAGTGGCATTGAGTTCAATGTTTAGATTGTTCAGAAGTGTTCGGAACTGATACCAATCCTGATCCCAATGCTGATCCAATATCAATTATGGGGACTCACAGATTCTCGGATACTTTATGTAGGTGGTGCTGACGGCATTGGTGTACGAGAAGCAGTATCATCTTCGGATGATGATGAAAATGCATGGTCTCGGCGACAGCGCTTACTGGGGAATTACTTACATATATTATCTGAGTCTCTTCTGCCTCTACATGATCTGTTTCATCGTATTTGGCACCATTATTCGTAAGTCAAGAAGATCCTATTTGCTAATTGATGCTATTTCAATGGTCCTTGTGGTATTAGGAAACTAGATTCACGCGCTTAAATGCTAGAAAATACACTTCATTAACGTTGTTTGTTCAACTAGACCACCAGCATACTTTTTTCCTTTGAAGTTAATCTGAAACTGGTCTTCTTGATTCGCAGGGCTGAATTTTTTCACAACGAACTCTTACAGCTTACAAATCGTGTTCTACTTTCTCTATGTCAATATGATTATTTCGCTTAGCTTCTTGGTATCCAATATCTTCCGGAGTGTTAAAACTGCCACAGGTTTGTCCGTTAACCTCTTCGTTTCTGCAGAAGCAGTGATGCCTAATTCCTTATTTTGTTTTTGATTTGCAGCTTCCTGACTCTTGTGGTCTGATGCTTCTTTGCACTTGGATTCGCAGTTGTCGGCTATCTGTACGTGTTTGGGAGTGGACTACTCAGTAGCTTCTTCTTCCAGAACTTTGTTGTGGATTTGAACACCAGCAGTAAGTTGCTACTTCTTGCACTCTAATTCCACGTGTGAAGTAAAGAATTGTCTTATTTGAACTTGAAGAGACTTCCGCTCCAGTTTCTTCCATCAAGGGTATGAAGAACAGTTACATTTGAAAAATTTCAATCTAGTTTGGTGCTGGTGAACGATTAAAAAAAGAACACAAGTGCAACCTCTGGTTCCCATGAATATTTTGGTACTCTTGTTAGACACTATCAAAGATAAACGATCATCGTTGACATGAGTATGATAACAGAGAATCCGGGATTTTGTTTCTGGCAGGGAAGATTATCACCGCATTGGAGATCATTCCACCATTCGCAACGTATCGTGGTCTTTGGGAGTTTGCACAGTATGCATTCAAGGGTGTTTACACGGTAACACAATGACCTCGACAATCAAGTGGCTAAGTTCATTTATAGGATCACCTCAACTGATATTGGAAATCTAATGTTTATTGCCTTAGAAATGCTTAGATATACTCATATTGGAAAATTTGATAATTTATGCTCTTGTTGGAAGAAATTGATCTGTTTGAATAATTCGGTTTTTGGGTGCACTCAGGGCACCAAGGGCATGCAGTGGAGCAACCTCAACGATGAGAAGAACGGAATGAAAACAGTTCTGATAATTTTGGCTGTTGAGGCGATTGTATTTATGCTGTTAACCCTCTATTTGGATCAAGTGGTGGCATCTGGAGGTGGAATCAGGAAGCATCCTCTGTTTTTTCTGAACTTCAAGCGTAAAGACAAGAGCATAGGATCAACTCTAGCCTCCAGTCGCTCGAACTCTCGCAAAATCTCTGGCAGTTCAAAGTCTTTGTCTCACATGGCTGTCGAAGACAAGAAGGCCGTTAAACGACAAGATGTTGAAAGAGAGGTCAGTCACATCCTCCTAAATATTTTCATCATATTTTTTTTCTTTTAGTAGACAACTGGAAGTTACAGATGCTTGTGTTATTTGCAACAAAGATCATTGAACCTCTGTATTTTTTAATTTGGAAATGTGACAGAGGGAACAAGTGGAGGAGTTGGCTGCAAACCCCACCACGGAGTACCCCATAGTGTGCGACAATCTGAAGAAGGTGTACCCTGCCAGAGATGGTAACCCTCCCAAGTACGCCGTGAACGGATTCTCTCTGGCAGTGCCCAAGGGCGAATGTTTTGGCATTCTTGGACCCAACGGCGCTGGCAAAACAAGCTCCATTAACATGGTAACCCATTCAGCCTTTGGCTTGCTTGCATTATAAATCATATACTTTTGAAGGGCAAGAAATTTTCAGGTTTGAGACAGCCTTAGACTTCGAAAACTAATCAGCCAGAGGTGGATAATAATGTGTTACATTTCATGGATTGCAGATGATTGGGTTCTTGAAGCCATCATCTGGTACTGCCTACATTCAAGGAATGAACATTCTTACAGATATGGATCGCATTTACACGTGTATGGGTGTTTGCCCCCAGCATGAGTACGTCTACTTTTCTCAAGCTTCTTCTTCACAAACTTTTTGTTGGTTTCTATAACAGTTCCAATATTACACTACTGATCAATTCTATATCATATCACTCAAAGGTAGTCTCTGATATGGAGGATGTTTCTGTTTCTGTGCAGTTTGCTTTGGGGAAAACTTACTAGTCGTGAACACCTTCTGTTCTATGGTCGCTTGAAGAACTTGAAAGGAACAGAACTTAAAAATGTAAGTCAAACAACTTTATATTCAATTCTTGCTGTACTCCTTCGTGCTTGTTTTGCTTTCTGTTATTCGTCTTTTCTCAATATACGCATTGAGAGTTATGTGAACATGCTGCTTAACGACAGGCTGTGGAAAGCTCCTTGAGAAGCGTCAACCTTTGGGACAATGGAGTGGCCGACAAGCAGTGCGGGAAGTACTCGGGTGGTATGAAGCGAAGGTTGAGCGTAGCCATTTCTCTGATTGGAAATCCACAGGTAGTATACACATTATCTTCTCTTGTTCAATTTCTCAAGCAACTTGAATTTATCCTATTTGCATTGCTTGTCTAGAAAGTATACAAGCTTCAGAGATTTGATGCTAAGAAACGTGCAGGTAGTGTACATGGACGAGCCCAGCACTGGGCTGGATCCTGCCTCTCGCTACAACCTCTGGAATGTGGTGAAGCAGTCTAAACAAGACCGTGCCATTATCCTCACAAGTAAGTTGATCACCTCTATGTAGGTCTCCTTAACTTTTCTTGACACGGATGTGAATCCAAGGATACCATGTCTTTTCGATCGTCAGGGGAGGTTGAGTTTGCATTAACGAGTTACCCGACCCATTGCAGCTCATTCTATGGAAGAGGCCGAAGCTTTGTGCGACCGACTTGGGATCTTCGTGAACGGGGAGCTGCAATGCATCGGCAACGCGAAAGAGCTCACCGCCAGATATGGCGGCCTCTACATGCTCACGATCACAACGCCGCCTGAAGAGGAGGCCGCCGTGATGGAGTTGGTGAAGTCTCTTACACCAAACTTCAAGAAAACCTACGGCTTGTCGGGGACACAGAAGTTCGAGCTTCCGAAGAAGGAAGTGAGCGTCACGACTGTGTTCACTGCCATTGAGCAGGCGAAGAAGCGTCTGCACATCCAAGCGTGGGGGCTCTCCGACACGACCTTGGAAGATGTTTTTATCAAAGTCGCACGAGGCGTCAATGGCGGAGTCGCATTGCATTGATCAGTAGAAAGTTGATGGATTTCACAGGCGAGCTGTCTGTTTAAGTTTGAAGATTTTTTAATATAAATTAGTTCTGTTTCTTGTCACAGATTAGATTCTAGAGTCTAGACCGCCAGGTTTGGCATGATTTTGCTCTGAGATGACAAAAGCGTGGAAGGCTTCATTTGAATCGAAGCGAAACGATGGCTGGCGTGAGCATTTGAGCCAGAGCTCTGGTTTGCGGTCCAGGGTAGAATCGTTGACATGTGTCGGCTTGTTCGAGTGATTCTTATCATTGCCATAGCACAAAGGACGTTGTATGTATGATGTAGAACATATTAGAAGGACACTGAAGACTTTGTACAAGATGTTTGAACATCAATGCCTTTCGACTGATTTTAGCGAGAAACCTTGCTTTGCGTGTCACTCTGCCTCTTTTGCAACCTTTAAGTACCTTTCCTTATAATCTACATATGTTTTCACTATATTTTTCTTTTAGTCCCTTCAAACGATTCTAAGACATTTCTTGAATCCTAAGACTTAAATTGTAAACAGAGATAAACAATATTACTTTCTCAAGCCTTGTTAATGATTTCTCAAGCCTTGTTAATGATTTCTCAAGTCGAAACTTTCTCAAAGCAAGTTTCGAGTCATCATTTACATCCCCCAGAAGTATCCTTTCCAACCTACAAAGATTTGCTTGAGGACTAACGTTTCCAACACCAATATCAATTGCAAAGACACATCGGATTAGACATTGTTGAGGATCAACGCTGGCCCCAATTTTGAGGCTCTTTTAACGGCCTACTGGGCTTGTAGAAGTCTACATTGCCGTCCTTGATCAGCATGGTCACGGTTGCTGGGGTTGTATGCAACTATCTGCAACGACGACAACCTCTAAGTTGAGGTTTCTTCAATACAATTTGCTGTATTCTTGGTTCTACAGAAGTTAAGTTCTGGTTTTTTTGTGCACAAACTTTTGGATTTTCTGCATTATTTCCAGTGATGGTCAGGGTTTGGGTTTGAGTATGCCGGAGCTAAAACCATATGCATGGGCAACATTGGCGTCCATGTGCTTGGCAGTCACAATGCTGTGGAGAGTGTACCAGAATCCCGCACTGATTGGACATAACCACTTCTTCGATCCATCACCTGGTCCCGACACTTCTTCAGGGTTGGACCTATGGAGGAATGTTTCCCCAGCACGATGGAAGCCATGCTCATGGTGGAGCAATTACACTGCAGATCCTACAGCAGCAACGACGGAGAAGACGAATGGGTACATCATCATCGCATGCTCCGGTGGCTTAAACCAGATGCGTCGAGATTTCTGCAAAGGCGTGGAGATTGCGCGGTTGCTCAACGCAACTCTCTTACTGCCAAGGTTTGAAGCTTCTCCATACTGGAACGACACGAGTGGCTTTCCTGACATATTTGATGTCGAGTTCTTTTTGGAGAGTGTCCACGGATGGGTGGATGTTTTGCGGGAGCTTCCAGCAGCGTTGTCAAGCCGGGAGCCTGTTGCAGTCACTTGCCACAAAGTGAGTGGCAGGTTCGACTACGTTGAGTCGCTGCTGCCGCAGCTGTTAGAGCATGAAGTTATCCTTCTTCAACCATCTGCAACCCAGAGAATGGACCGTGACCCTGATTTTGCGAGGAGAGCGCGATGTCACGCATGCTACCGGTCACTCCGACTGGTGGGGAGGTTGCAAGAGATTGCAGAAGCAATTCTTCGGCGTCTCCCCCGTCCTTTCGTGGCTCTGCACCTCCGGTTTGAGCCTGACATGGTTGCTTACAGCCGATGTCGTTACAATAACCTCTCCAATGCATCCATGGCTTCTATAGAGAGAGTTCGAGGCTCTCGGCAGGTGCTTGGTGAAGAAGTTGAGAAACTCTGGAGAAGGAAAGGCAAGTGCCCACTTACTGCGCAGGAGACTGCGTTCATTCTCACGGCACTCAACGTCCCTGCCTCCACCACCATCTATCTCGCTGCTGGGTCGGAGTTGCTGGAGGCTCCAAAGCTCACAGCAACCTACTCCCATGTGTTTCAGAAGTCTGATTTCTTTTCGTATGTGGGTCACCTTGAGGGTTTGAAAGGGAGTAGCAGAGCTGCCGTAGATTGGATGGTGTCGCTCCATGCGGATGTCTACATTGCTACTTTTGTAGGGAATATGGACAAGATGGTGGTGGCGGACAGAATGTTGGCAGGGCAGCATCGGAATCTGGTCCTGGATCGGCATGCGTTTGCTGAAGCGAAGTGGCAGGGGATGCAAGAAACAGAGCTCTCCAAACTTATGTTGACGAAGCACAGGCAGCATGTGACCAGTGGTTTTGGTTTGCCTGTACCAGATTGTTTCTGTAAGGCTTAGAGGATATCCATTTCATCTCAACTATTTAGAGCCCAAATCATAAGGTCGTAAAGATCTCTACACTGTCTTGCACAGAACAAAAGCGCTGTACGTTATTGCATGCCAATCCAAGTTATCTTCAAACAGGGTGCAGGACGTTGGAATGGAAACTGGTTTGAAACCAGTGTTTACCGGCCGTTTTTGCTCAAGCAGAAACCCAAATTAACAAGAGACCCACTTCTGTCCCTTAGCAAAATGTTTTGATGTTCTGTTTTATCTCTATGTTGTGTACGGTACATATCTATGTCTGAGATCAGTGTCAGTAGGTTGACGTTTACGCAAAGAAATTCCATGGTAACAACGGCCGAGCCATATGCCGTGTAATGTCCTGAAATCTGGCAGTTATTTGCATTACATGACTGTATTTCTGAAACAGTTAGGAATGGCACCGTATAGCCGAACCAGTATGAGCGGTGTGATTGAGAATCATGTTGACAGCATGTTATGAAGGCAGATAATTGGCAAGTTTGAGGAGAAATCAAGTAACTTATTCCATGGGTAGGAAGTTTTGGGCGATAACTCAGGAGTTGTGGCCAGTGCACTCAGGAACGCCATAATTTCCAGCTTGCAGCTTGTGATGGAATGCCATTTGAGCAGGGTGCTTCAAGTGGACAGTATCGTTGCAACAGGAGAGTCACTGGGAGGCTGACGTTGTGGTTGAGAGTGGCGAACATGGCGATTCACTCGTCGGGCTATGGCGAGAGCAGCCTGCAGGGAATGGATGCGAGGCTCTGGGGCAGGTTGCAGGACCACATTGATCTGACGATGGTGTACGCCAAGTTGCCCATTGGGGCCTTCTTTCGGCTGCGCCAAGTTTGCAAGGAGTGGAATCGGCTGGCGTCTGACCAAGGGTTTTTGCAAGAAAGCTTCCCACATCCCATCCCTCAGCCTTACTTCGTCGTGGGAGATCGGAACACAGAGATGCACCGTTTGTTTAGGTGCCCAAAAGTGGGACATCGTCTTCTGACTTACGAAGTCTCCTCACGGCGGTGGAATTGGAGTCGGTTGCCCTTTCATCTTTTCAAATGTGAAGTGGCGGGTTTGCTCTACGACTCCTACAGAAACTGTGTTTTCAATGCTCATACAAGGGTGTTCCATGAATTGCCTCCTCTTCCTGAGCCGCCACCCAATCCTCTGGTAGAAGACGAGCACTTCCTGGAGCCTCTGGTGGGTATGACAGTTGACACCTCCGTGAGCCCATACAGCTTTCAGGTGATTCTGGGTCACGAAGACGTCGGCACTCGAATTTATGACTCGAAGAGCAGCTCTTGGACGCAAAAGCCATCGACCCTTGTGATAGATGCGAGGAGCGTTGAAGAAAGTGAACTGAAGCCAACTTGCGCACAATGTAACGGCTTCTTATATTTTAGGGTATGGGGTGAGTATTCTGTTAACCTTCACATTTACAATCTGGAGAAGGACGAGTGGAACTGCGGGCCTCCCTCGATTCCCGACGCCATCTATCTCTTCTGCGACATTGGAGTGTGGCAAGAGAGGCTCTTCCTCTTTAGAATGAAGGCCGAGTCCAGCAGTACAGTTTGGGCGTTGGAGCTTGCCAACCATTCTGAGAACTCTTGGACGCTCTTTGATTGGATGCCGGACGAACTGTGCTCATGGATGCTTGCTGGGGAGGAAGACAATCTGTACAACTCTGAGAAGATCGAGATGCAGTGTATATTCTGCGGTGAGTATGTGCTTCTGTACAGTTGTGTGAAGAAGATGCGTCAGCTGGAAGATGTGAAGGACAGGGCTGCTCTGTACAACTTGGATCGAAAGATGTTTGAGAAAGTTGAGTTGCCTGGCCCTGTGTCGTCTAAGACAGACGTCCGAATTGCGCTGAGAGATGCGAGACTGAAGAAGAAACCTGGATCATATTTTGAGGAATCCTGGAGGCTATTTCGAATGTGGAACGGGAGAATTATGAGTGATTTTTCAGCTTCAACTAACTCCTTCTGAGGTAACGTGCATCGATCCTCTACCTGTAAGTTCAAGCTAAGAGAGTTTGCACATCATCAACTCGGCATTTGAGAATGACTGACGATTTATTGCAGTATAACTTTGGAATTACTTCGGATACTGCTTGATTTTTCCATTGAGTCAGCTACACCAAAGTCTGGATACACTCTGAAGCATTTTATTTATGACACTTCCATGGCAGATCTTCTCTTTGAGATATAACACATTCTACTTTACTGTACAAGAGCTCCAATTATTCTCGAGCATGCAGATGCTATCAGTTGTCAATACAAACTAGTTCCAAAATAACTATCAAGCCCTGCCAACCTTCGGATCTCATTCTAAAACACTAGTCATAGAAATTTTAACAGCCATCACCTTTCTTTTGCAATGCAACTGTATTTGCAATTACACACATTTACCGAGTAATTTGAAAATCAACACAAATTTTTCTGCATATTCGTAATCACACTGTAATCCAGCTTCATGTTGCACTCTAAAATCAATAAGAAGTTGGCCCCAGAAGTGAGAACGTTTTTGCAATTCTAAAACCATTGGGCCCACAGTTTCCTCCATACTACTTATTCGTATATTAAAAACCTAAAAGACCATAATGTATCCTGTCCATCTTTTTGGGAACATCTACGAAACACAAACTCAACTCTACATATATCCATATACAAACTTCTAGGGAAACTACTGTAGTTAGTCTGCAGTTGCAGACCTTCACAAATGGATCGTTTGAGCTTTAACTGGCTTTGGGTAAATTTCAGCAATCACCCACTTGTAACAACTTAATTCAATTCACTGAGCGTATCTTTTGTTGATTTCAGAAGCCTAAAGCTCACATTTAAAACCATGGTGTGGGTCTACCTCCATCATCATCTTGATTTTGATGTCCGCTTCACGAACCGACCCTGTTCTCAGGAAAGCACGAGGGCAAGCCTTAGAATAAAGGGAATAGATTGCATCATCATGTTCATCGAAGTGAGAAATTGGATCAGGGATTCAGAGAAGGCATTCTAACCTTCATGCGAGGCCGGCTTTCAGCATTCAGCTTGCGAACTTCATACCGAATCTTTTTGGAGAATAAACGGGAGCGCTTCTTCTCTCTGTAACGCGTCACACGAGCTCCCCGGCTTCCATTCTCATGGTCGCCGGATGTGCTGTTTGCCTGACTGCAGGTTCCAAGTTCTGGAACGATGCCGAAGTCATTCTGGGGCACCTAGAATACATCACCAAATTTAGTATCTAAATTTACTTGTAGGATAGTTTTTAGAATCACAGCGTATTATTCAAGCACCTGATATTGAGATTCATTAAAATTCCGAATATGCGAGAGAAACACCGTACCATAGTTGGCCCTGGATCTGCGAATGCAAAGTGCTCCGGCACAGTTTGGGGCCGCTTCCCGTCTGTCCAAAGACTGCGATCATCGCACCAGGACGACAAGATATCGTCATAATTTAACCTCAACAGCGATGCCACATGCTTTGAGCCTTCGTGGGGCAGCTCCTCTTTGCAGCCCTTGTATAATTTAAAGCCATCCATGACACAAAACTCTGGAATTTCAGGCTTGCAGTACGATAATCCAAGCCTTAGAATCTCATAATCATGGTGCTCTACATCGACCTCAACTTCACTCGCTCCAACAGAATCCTCCTCCCCAGTTGCGTCATCACCCACAATATCCGAGAAATCTAGGCAGTAGTCGACATCCTCTCCATTAACGCAGATGTCCATCTCGGATTGTATGATTGGGTTACACACTAAATCCTCAACAACAAGTACTCTTCCCCTATTTCCATACTGTGCCACTGAATAAGCATGCAAATTGAATGTCAGGGACTATAGGCAAAGTGTTGATTCATCTGCTCATAAGCTGGAGTAGTACCGCCTCGCAAGCTTCGTCATGCACTGTTTGCTAGTTGAATACGTCGCATTCTGGTTGGAATAATCGCCCAACTAGGCCAGCTCGTGGAAGTTGACGTTGGAACCGTGCTGGACGGTGACACTTCGTGTACATCGGCATCATCGACACTAGAGAGCTTGTGTTTCAGCAACTTCACCGCATGTGCGAGACTCTGCCCACAATGACAATCACTGTGAATGGTCCACCAGTTAAAATCCTAGGTCCTGCACAGATTACCCTTCAATTGTCTCAATTCTGGCCTGAAGTACTAGTCTTCTCAACAAACGACAACTGGTGAATCATCAGTCTATCTCAAATTCAACTTCGACAAAATCATCGCTTTCATAACTTGTGCTGCTGTAACGCAGACATGTATATCGGCTCGGTATGACAAGCTCATTGTGTTCCAATGACCACACTGTTGTACACGTTTCTCTCTCTACAAAATCTAGCGAGGACTTCGTGAGAGAGCACACACCTTTCACAAACAACCGCGTACCGAGAGACTTCAGCTTCAAGGTCGGCGCATTTATTGAACTTCTAAAATGGAAGAATGCTCTGGTGTTTCTGCAAGTGCCATGACTATATATTAACTCACAGGATTAAGCTACTACCAAAATCAACAGCAGCAGACAATTCGAACTCCACGTTGAACGAATTGCAGATCAAACATCTTAACAAACAAGGAAATTACAACTTCAACCTGCTGTCTCGTAATCAAACCAACACATTCACGCCTAACTGTGTAAACCAAATGATCTTACCAGAATTTATCTGATTTTGGCCTGAAATTTCTTTCCGGATCAACACATTCAAATTACCAAGGAAGTGGTAATAGTTCTATCTAAATTGGGATGTGGGATTGTTTCTCTGGCACAAGCAAGAGAGGAACCTAGCGTGGTCTCCTGCTCAATTTGCAACTTGTGTCGTAAAAGGCACCAATAAGCACTTAACTCCACTTTCAGGTCGATGTTAGATGCTGTACGCGCATTGATTGCAATAATCAGGACCTGTCAACCATTTACACTTGGCAGGTATGGAAATAAAGTGCACCTCAAAACTGTTGTTGAATATCTGGAATCATCGGCAAGCCTCAAAGTACATGCTCTTCATGCCTCGCCACACGAAAGCATTCTTTATAGCTTCAACCATAGCTGAAGCCTATACTAGCAGACCAATAGAAAATACTAGCTGACTCATGTACTTCATCTATTCTCCTGCAATCTGCCTCAAATTTTCAATAAAATATCTAGGATCGCACGGCATAAAATGAAGAGTCACTGAAGTAGAAATATGAAACGAAAAGACAGTCGACTAAACCGCTGTTGTACCTATCAAGCTGTGCTTTTTCAAATGCACACGGTTGGCTGACTACAGCGATGGCCCCCACAGGTTGTTGAAAATTATGATGTTCATGCACTTTTGTTATCACAAGGCTACTAAACTGTTGTGGTTCTAGGTTCGGAAATTATTTCCGTTTAGCTACTTGGATCTACAAGCTGCTTGCCACATCTTATCCAATAAGGTTTGATTTGCTTCCATCTCATGGGTTCCAAAGTTCATCAAAATGAAGCTTTAGCATGCAAGTTCCAAAGTTGCCTTCCACTTGGTTTAATCGCACCCGTCGATACAATTTGAAGAATATACCAAGAACACACAACATGCAAAAGCGATTTCAAGCATTTCTAAGTTCTCACAATTCAGCTTCCGTAGAAAGAGAAATGCCAAAAAGTAGAATGACATGCATGTATTCCAGTTCATTATGTTTATTATTTTATGTTCATGAGTAAGTTACAAAGCTTATGCAACGTAGACACCGAACATTAACGTCCCGAAGGCGAACAGGAACTAATCCTGACTGGATTAACAACACACATCGTCTGACTTCATAATGAGCAGCAGACTACATGATAATAATTAGTTGAAGAGTTTTGTTTCCGTACGTTAATTTACAGAGAACCTCAAATGCCCATACTAATGCAAGTGAAGGCTTCGTCCACGTTAATGAGGGTCCCAGCTAACAAGTATTCTCCCCATCAAAAAAGAGTCTCCAGCGTTCGCATCTTACCTGCTCGGGGATGAAGGTCAAGTATCGTCTCCATCAAAAAGCGTCTCCGGCATTTCGAAGTTCGCCTGCTCAGAGAGATAATCCTGTCCTCGCCGTTGCCCAGTGCCTACACAGTTACGAGTCTCATACATAGGCCGGTTCTCTGTGCCAATCCTCCACTTCTGAGAGATCCCCATGAGCTTTTCGAAAATGAGCATGTACAGTATAGGTAGAATGGAAAGATTTATCAAACTGAGTTCAGAACTTCGGAGAGTAGATAGGTCCGAAGTCACTGCTAAAACAATAGATAGATATAGGCTCCAGACATGTGGACACAAAGTGCCTCGTAGTTGTTGCATTGATATTGACCTCTGAAACTAATATCTCACTGAAGAAGTGATCTTATCTACTGTAATATTCTTGAGTGCTTTCGTGAAACCAAGGAAATTCAAGCTGCTATAAATGACGGCATATCAATCCAATCATACCAGAAAGCCAAAAGTAATTGTGATGCCAAAGCCTTCGGCATAAACGATTAGATTTCAGCATAAAGCTGCCTTAATCCAATTTCATACAATTTGATACAATTGTAGGCATTCAAAAGCTTACAGGTAAGATAATATATTGATCTCTTTCTCTACTCCATCATTTTACATAATTACTGCAAAAGTTGGGAAGGCTTACATTTTCAGCCTCCAGCCAGGCACTGATCTAATAACCATTATCACCGGTCCAGACGAGTACTAACACCCAGCCCATTGCAGGTTAATATCAAACTCTTAAATCGTTTCAGATAGTCCTGCAGTCATCACAGGTAAACGATCCATTCTCAGTCTTGTTGAAGTGACCTACAAGGCTTCAGTTTCCATCTAAAGACACCGTAAGTTTTCAAGTACTTTAATACTATAAAGTGAAACCCCAAGTGCTGGACGAAATCGGACCTAGTGATGTTGGAAAATAAAATTGCCCGGAGTACCAGAAATCATGGACCATAGTGAAAAAAAAGAAATGAGAAAAGAAAAAAGGAATGGTAAGGCTGTTACTCACTATGTAATTGCAATCTTGAAGAACGTAATTCCCTTGCATGTCATACTCGTGCCGCATGAATGGTTCGCTTAGAACTGTCCTTGACAAAACAAACCAGATGGACACATTGTTAGGTTTCAGTACTAGTTATTACAACTCTACACATAAAACAATCTGGAACTATACAACTATGTTCAAATTCCAGTATAGTTTGGTCACACAGAAAATCCTGGAAAACGACTTCGGTGTACAATTCAAGAAGCCATGATCAAATATTGAAAGGAATTCGGCTCTGTTTGCACAAAGGCACTCCATTTTCAGATCCAAACCAACCATCAATTTTCAAAATAGCATTACCACCAACCACTTTCGAGAATCCAGAAAAGCTAACCTCGATACGCTTCATTAATCTCTTGAAACTTGAGAGTAGCTGCAGTCGCACCATAGTGTTTATCAGGGTGCCATTTCTGTGGGGGAGAACAAAAGTTAAGGAGATAAGACCCACAATGCCGCCTCAAAATGCATAAGCTATCCATCCATCAAAATATTCGGATACCCAACTGTTCATAATAGGTCAAGAGAACAGAAGAACAACATATACAGTTCCCCATCGTGAGGGAAGTGCCAGACAGTCAAGACATGATCCAAACCCTAGTTCAATAAATCGTAATTTTACGCATGCTTTGAAAACTGACGTAATCCAGATCTGAGCTACGACGTAATTCCGTTAAATGCAATCTTATCTTCGCTAAATTCCCCACCTCTCACTCTCCACTCATCCTCTCTCTCACGATGATGCTATCAGAAACTGATCTTTTGGAGAAACTACCTCCTACAATTCAAATAGGGCCTGGTGGGAGTAATCAAATAACATTTGCTAAGCTTACCAACAGCTCATACCTCTCACAACATAATTCACAACAATACAAAGCATAAGCTACACTCTGCACCCAGTAATGCGGGAAATCGTCCACTCCTGATTAATCAACAAACAGGCCTCAAAAACTGCTGTACCCTTAACTACAATTAATTTGTTCCTATTCTTGTGGCAAAGTACAAGCCACTAATTTAACATGCTCATCGCCTAATTGCAAGCTTATTGAAAGAGTTTAGTATGGAACTTGTTTACAATAAATTTCAAAAAACTAATCCATCCTGACACAGCATTCTAATCAAGTTGAAAGAATCATGTCGTGACAATATCTACATGTATGTGCTTATGCAGTTCGCACTTAGATGATCTTAGCGCATTGACGAGTCTACTAAAGTCACTGGTTGCATGCAGTAGCCTTACACAACCTGAAATTAACTAAGTAACTTCTTCAAGAAAGACAATTGCATGGGAAGTGCTATGGTCACCGCCCCCAACCCTCCAGGTATCTTTGATAGGTCCGAGAGGCTTTCAACGATGGCCAGTAAGTTTCTTTTTTTCTCTGCATCGACAGGCATCTTAAGAAAGTTGCAAAGGGTGCGATTCTTATTTTCCATCAATTCACTTATGTAAACTCTCAATCACTTTCGCAAAACATACAAAAACAAATAGACAACCAGGGCGAATAGAATTTAACACACAACAGATTGATCAAACCTGCTCCTGGCATCGCTTCACAGGATCCAATCTACTATCGAGTATGACCCACACTCTCTCGTCTCACGGATTTTTATATACGTGACCATAAATTGAGATATAAAAAGCGTTCACAAACAACTTTCGACAACAAGGTCGCGATCATCAGACGCGTATCTCCCGAGACGGAGTCGTACGGGCGCCCACGTACGGAGGCATAGCTCAGTGGTAGAGCAATCGGCTGCAGTCCGATAGGTCAGTGGTTCAAACCCGCTTGCCTCCTTTTCACACTGTCTCCTACCAGTGGTTTTGGTTCTTCAACAAAAATCTTCAAGTATAAGAAGATCTATAACATAGAAAATATATAATACTTTTCCATGAAATAAACTTTTAAATACAAAGGCAGGCCCATTCACTAATAATTCATGAAAGCATTTGATTGAGTTTTAGCTGAGGCCATTCTTCAACTCTATAACATATTGCATTACAATCTAGCCAACTAATCTAGATAATATAATCCTTAAAAGAGACACATTGTACTACTACGATGTAGTCGACAAGGCAACTTCAATAGAAGAGGCACTCTTAGCAAGTTGAGAAACCCTGTTGCTTTAAAAAAATTCAATCTGTAATGGTTGAATTCGGAGATATTGTAATAGCCGAAAGGATCATACGAGCGTCTTGGGACTCTCGGCTCTGTTTCTGGCTTTCCTTCATAGATTTGAACACGGAGATTGGGAGTGACACTGGAAGTTTTGGTAGCATTAGCCGGGGCTACTCTATGTGGAGTTAGCCCCCATTTTAGCCTCCCTTTACAAAGGGTCCAGGAAATCTCAGATTTTCTTGTACACTTGTTTTAGCCCCCAAAATTGCACACCTTGGCCGGGCTAATCTTTCCTAGCTAGAAGAAAAAGCACGTTTAGCCCGGGCTAAAGTGCCAAGGATTAGCCCCCTTTCCAGTTTAGCTTCGGGGGCTAACAGCTCCAAAACTTCCAGTGTGAGCAGTAGGCCTTGTATATGGAAGACGCCTGTGCCATCACCTGCATGTCGCATGTTGTCTGTTCCAGAATTGATCATCAAGGTGATGCTTACGATGATGTTGGGAGATGCTAGTAAGGCTTCTTGTTTCTTGTAAATGGTTGTTGTTTCTTGAAGATTTCCTTGATTAGTACCATATTGCTTTGGTAATCATGTTCATTGTTAGGTTTCTATGTATCTTATGCAAGTAAGATAGGTTTCAGTGCTAAGGTTTCCAAACTCATTAGAATTAGTAGTTTGGTGTTGTACAGGGAGGAAGCACAATAAAGTGGACCAAAAAAGTGCATAACTATTTGACAATTTCAGCCCGTTGTGTAAACACGCAAGAAAATGGCATCTAAAACTTCTTGATGGGAAATTAACACTAGTAGAAATTCTGTCCGCGGGGGTGTCCCTGTAAATGACACGATGTCCATTTTGTGTCCTAAAGGTCATTGGAAATGACAGCAGCGATTTCCAGTATTAAGCGGGTCGCACTGCAGTGCCGTGTCAATCAGATATCGATTTCAGTGTTTCACTTCGTCAAAATCCATTTACGAAGTCGCTGTGCAGACTTTACCCCGTCTCTTGCATGTTCCGGGGCTGTTAATTTGAACCAATCTTCTATGTCCGGTGCATTTATGAACATTGTGGCGGCGTGTCATTCTAGTATCATCTACAATTTTCTGCAGACGCTGGAACATTACGATGACTGTTCGGTACAACCTGTGTATGTACATTGTCGTTGGTTTTGAATCATTGAAAATATGTAATGTTGTGTAGATAATGTACCGAAATCTTAAAGCACAGGCCTATGTCCCTCTTGTGTTCATCGTTTTGTTGGGCTCAGCTATGACCCTTAATTCTACGGATTCTGTAAGTTAATTTACACCGACACTACCGAGAAATCTAAATTATCATTGCTGACTATACATCCCCGTACAGTTGGACCTAGTTTGAATACTCAGATGAGTTAGAGCAAATTGAGATTTAGCAAATCGTACCCAGTCGCACAAATGACAATTTCAAAGCAGGAATCTTGATTGCGATATAAAGAAACATCGCAATGTTTTAAACAGCTTTGTTGGGCGTTTATGGGTATGGAAAGAATATTTAGCTTGTTTTTGTAACGGAGAGTCTCGCATAATGGAGAGCTAGACTTACTACATCTTTCACAAGGTTACAACTCCATAAACATCTCGTTAGCAGCAAACCCAATGCATTTTTACATCGAGAGTACAGTTTCATTACAAACGTTATAATGGAAATCTGAGCTTGCATTTCGTGTCCAGCAACGACCTCGTTCATATGAGATGAGTATGAATTCTTTGGACTGTTATCGTACATTTCGTGGCTCCAATTCACTTGTTACTTATTACATTTCAAGGCAACTGTAGGGTACGCATTATTATATACAGTACTGGAGCTCATGTTGTCACATATTCATCTGACCCCCAGAAAAATATTTTTGATTTCCAATTGAAACAGAGTCATGCTATACCCGACCATATTGTTCAATCCATCGTGGCGGTAATCAGCTTCATCTACAGTGCACCAACATTACGCACCTACACTCTCTCGACAGTCATTGTACCTTCCATTTAATAATCCCGCTTTATAAACTTATTGAAATATGATTCCCTCACACCTCCAAACTACTAATCATTCCACTCTCTCCTCTGCGTTTTTCTGTTTCTTTATAAAGTCAGGTACATTCTGATGAGGGTTATATTTTAAAGTCTTCGGAATGAAATTCGTTCGTTTGCGTCAAAATAAAAAAAAAAACAAAAATCATGTGCATCATGACTCATTCATTGCGATCATTGCTACAACTCAGCAGCGCCTGAAATTATTTTTCTAACTACAAACCTGGAATCAGTGTTGGGTATACTGAAATCGGACTTACCTGTATTCGCCACTGTATTCTTCCGTTCCTTCAAGTCCATCATCACAACCGATCATCCTTTCTCGCAATTCACCCCGCTATCATTGTGAAACACGACTGTCCTCCTGTATTCCTCCTCTAAAGATCTTCACAAAACACGTTCTAAATCATCTGTCATCACATGTAGTCATAAAAAACTGCGTAATGAATTACCAAATCGCTACAGAATTTCATGTTTCACTGAGCGGGAACTGAACTCCTCATCCATTGTAGGGAGTGTGCAGACTCGCTAACATGGGTTAAAGAAAACGGTTTATTGAAAAAAGAAGCAGTACGTTTACATATGACCTTCTGAAGAACGACCACTATATACGGAGCGTGAAGCATGTTTATCTAAAGAAAAATTCTAAGCAGCACTTGAAAACCCAAAAATCATGTATAACATAAACATGTCACATCTCCCATGTCATCTTATACTCCACTACAGAGTTCATAGAGTGAGGTCGGCTTCACAAGAACTACATACAACTGTAGCATCACACATTACATGCATGTTTCGTTTGTTGATGTCAATGAAGATGTTTCGGGCTAGGGCTCTCGCTCTCGGCCAGTGGAGCATCTCCCTCGACCTTGCGGGATGAAGCAATCTCCAATTTCGCTTTCTTCGCTTTCATAGCCGGCCAATCCAATGGAGTAACATTATGTCTCCGACGCTCTTTCGTGTCGGACGAGTCGGAATCGCTTGGAGTGCCTGGTTCAGTTTGACGTTTTCTCCTTTTGAAAGAAGGAGCTTTCAGTCTTCGTCCACGGAGTCCCCTGCGAGGCTGTGACTTATCCCGTGAGTTCCCCCCTACTATTCCCTCTATCTGTACATGCATGTCGGTGCAGGTCGCACCTTCCTTGCTAATTTCTGTGTCTTCGGTTCTAAGGTTGGGACTCCTCCCATCCACAGGATCTCCGGATTTGTCCTGAGCCGCAATACTCCCGGATGGAATGTCGTCCACTTCACGTTGCTCCTCTATATGTAAGAGTTCGACGCCCACATTTACCCCGTCATTGTCCATGTCGCTCGTGAACTCGTTCCCGTGCAATGTTGTACCTGACATTAACAAACAAATATACAGTGTTACGGACGACCATCATTTTTAAAGGTACATTGTACATGACTTTGTACCGTAAAAAACTATACTCTAAGTCGGAATACACGGTATGATTTCAAAACAATCCAACATCATAACCATGCCATAACAGAGCTGTTACATAATTGGCTCGCTTGTACTTACTCTGTATTTCTTGAACAAGTCGATTATATGAATAGTACTTCAACCGATCCTTCTGTGTCAACCTCCTCTTGTAATCCTACCACACTAGAGTATGTTAGCGTGTGTCAAACTCAGGAGGCATGTCAATAAACCGGCCCTCGCATGGACGTAAATTCACTTCTATGCTACTTGTAGTGAAAGAGTTGCGGAAGGTCACGCGTTACCAGATGCATCTGCAAAAACTCTGGTACGGTCCTCACGTACCATATCTCTAACAACTACCCAAACACTTCTGTCCCTGTGGTTAATAATATTGTTAGCCCGGGTATACCATGGAGATGCTAGAAAATACAGGGAGTGTAATCAGAAGGAAGATACGGTATCAGACTTGCAGCACCGTAGTGTCTAGCCTCGGACCGTGGTCATAGGCCACAGGGTGTCCCAGCCAACGGATCTTGGTCGTTAGGCGTGGGGGCTTGACCGTGGGAAGTCCAAGGAGTGAAGGGGAGTGGAGCGTGAGTTCCAAGGGAGAGAAGTTATGAAGCTCTTCCAACGGGTGTTGGCGTTCTTCTTGACTGGTACAGGGGATTTCCAGGCAAGACCAAGGACATGCACAGTATTGAAGCAAAATACGAGTACAAGCAGGAAGGCGACAGTAGACGCAGAGCTTTAGGGTTCAGAGGAACAACGCAAAGCATTCAGCAAGCACACAAGGGATGAGAGAGGGAAGCTGTAACCGAAGAGTATCACGAGTATAGCAAAGGATAGACAGTCTATTAAGATGGCAAGGCCAAGGAGTCCAAGAGTCCGAGGGCTCGGATACAAAAGTGGCGGCCAAGGTCCGAAGCTAGAAGCCGACTCATCTACAGCAAAACGAAGAGTGTAAGTTCTAACCAAGCTACCCTGTTTATACTTGCTAATTCCTATTTTCTCTGCTGCAACTGGTAGTTCGCACCGTCTTGGCTTCCCTGGCTTCCATGGGTCAGGCCAGGTAACATTTTGCCCTCCCTTGGAGAGTGCAATCCGTCCCGGGTTGCAGGTCAGCCACGCGTGCGTCTGTGAGCTGGTCTTCGATCTGGACGGGTTTCCTCACGGGGCAGCTGCGTGCGACGACGGGGAGGGGCCTGGTTTCCGTAGATGGCAGCTATGGCTGCACCAACACCTCTGTGGATTAGATTGTGTTTCGATCTTGAGGTCACTGCATGCTGAAAAACATCATATACAGTTTTTCCTAAGATTCTATTGCAAGCAGGGCATTGTACATGGTCAGCCTCGGGATTGCTATAGAGGGCAACAAGGTCAGGGTGATCTGCGAAATAGCGCTTCACTTCTTCAATCGCGGTCTCCAATTCCTCCTCAGCTTCTTCATCATCACTGGCCTGCACTTCAAGACCAAATTCTTCTTCTATCTTTTTTAATGCTTCTTTATGTTTTTTAAAGGTTTTAGGTCTCGGGGGTACCATGGGGTTGACAGGACTTGGGGCATCCGGGATTGCTGGTTGCAGGAGAGGCGAAGGCTGAGGCGTGTCCCCTGGATCCTCGAAATGCTCTGGGATGTCAACACGCTCAGCCTGCTCATGGAGTTCGGGGATGCTCAAGCTGGGAGGCCGAGGGTTCTCCTGGGGTGTCATGGCCGGACTGAGGTCGGGGATGCTCAAGCTGGGAGGCGGAGGGTTCTCCTGGGGTGTCCTGGCCGGGCTGATCGGGGCCTGCTCCTCCTCTTGTACCATGAGAGGGGATAATGCTCCCATCGCTATGTCTTCCAGGTCCACGGAGTCCCAGTCATGCTCAGATTGTTCTAGCTCCAAGGTAGAAAGAGCATTGTCGATGCAGTAATCGAAAAATTCTTGCGGGGGGTCTTCTAAATTCGACATGTGCTCTCGCAGCCATTGATGGGCGTGATTGGCGATTACCCTGGCAGCTCGGTGGATCCAGCCTACTTTGTTAGCTTCAAAGTCCTGCATGGCGTGCTCCTCCTCTGGCTGCTGTTTCTGTAGAGCTCCAGCACCTTGAGCGCTCTGGCCCTGTTCCAGGGTGTTGTTGTGATCAGCCAAGGCCTTACACCGAGCCAGGTACTCACTGCTCTGTTGCTCCAATCTCTGAATGCGCTCTCCTGCCCGGGCTTTCTCTGTAGTCAAGGTGTCTACGTGCTCCTGGGTGGCCTTGAGCTCCAGTTCTGTGTTAGTAACCTGGTGTCGTAGGTTGATTAACGTCTGTGTCGTCTCCTCCATCTGCTGCTTGTGGTCTGCGTGTGTTTTCTCCAAGATGCGTTGTGCTTGTTCACGGGCTCCCTGTACCGCCAAGGTTACCTTGCGCTTATACCGTTCCTCCAACTCCCGCTGCTCTGTTTTGATTGTTGCCTTCTCCTGTTCTGTAGCATGGATCCACTGCAGCATCTCCCCCACGCAATTGGAGAGAGCCAGTCCCTGGGCGTGGAACTTGGTAGCCTATGGCCCCCATGTTGTGACCTGATTATCTTCCTTGGCTGGTTCGGAGCTCCGGGGACGTTTGCTGGGACCAGGAAGTGCAGGGTCCCTCGTGGCGGCTTGTGCAATCTCCCGCTGGACATCCAAAAAGCTACCCATCTGGGGCCCCTTGCCATATCTTCGGTGGTAGGCAAGGTAATGGGCGATGTAAGAGCTAAGGAAAGGCCCAATGGGGCTAGAGTACTCCGGGTTCGCCCTGTAACCTCGGAGCTGGAGTCGAAAATTCTCCTCCACAATCATCCCCCAGTTTATCTTCTCCCCCTGGTCGGCCATGAGAAGCAGGGTCAGCTGCTCCGGCCAGATGCTGTTGCAGTTGTTTTGAAAATAGACCTGGCTTAACACACCGCGCATCCGTGAGAACCAAGGATCCTTCAATTGATCACCCAATGCAAAAATATCATACCTGCCCTTCTTCTTGCCGTCTGTGTGTGGCTGCAGGTCTCCTACGCGGGTGGCGAGATCGGGCCGTGGGTAGACGCACTCCGTGGTCCATGCCGTAGCTCCCAAACCGTCCCAGCCGAAAAACTTGTGGAGGTACCGACTCGAAAACTGAACCAGGACGCCTTCTACCATGCCCGATGGGTATGCCTCGGTCTCGCTGTGGGTACGCATGGACTCCACGAATTCCTTGCAATGCTTGATGTTTACCTTCTCCTCTAGCAGCGACCAGTAACGTCCTAATCCTGCACTAGTGTGCCAAATCAGGTCGGGTCGGCGTTTCCACTCCATGACCATCCTGGGAACATAAAATGGTGGCGATACTTTCCTACTCTCCATGGCTGCTAACTGTGCGGGTGGTGAACTGTGTAGAGGAGGTTGAGGGGCACACGGCTCAAGGACGCGCGAATGCCCCAGGCAGAAGTGGCACGCAGCCTTGGCCGGGAAGAGAGGAGAAGAAGGCAGTGGGTGGAGGGAGAGAGGAGGCATCCATGGTTTCCTTGGCTGCAAGGAATGCGGCCTTGGCGGCCCAGATGAGACAGCAGGGGACTTCCTGGGACTGCCAAAGGAGGGAGATGGATAGTCTAGGAGGTGAAGTGCTGGGAGCGTAGAATGTGGCGGCTGTAGCCTCATGATGCGGGGGCAAGTAGATCCCGAGTCTGTCCCATCGATGGGATGTCTTGGATGGTAGTTGAGAGTCTCTAGGCTGACCTGGATGAGGCTTACATGGAGTACCATGGGTTCCATGTCCTCTATGGATTTGACCGTTGGTGTGGTGTCCAGGGTGTCGGTGTTAGCTTGGGCTTCAGTTGCCAGGGCTTGGTAAATTTCGCCCAGACTCAGGGTAGGTGCAGGGTTCACATTATCCGCATGGTACTGTTTTAATTTTGTGGAGTTTACGATTGTTGCGTGATTATCATAGTTGTCATTGTTTACCAAAAGAACAGTATTGTTAGGTAACACTAATTGAACCCTGTAAGGCCCGTACCACATGGACTCAAATTTAGTTCTTTTTAACTTGGGATCCCTGGGGCACCAAAGAACTTGATCTCCCTTCTGAAAAAGCCGTACTGGCTTATTGGCTTGAAAATATTTGGCACTCAACTCCTGTTTGTGAACGATATTTTTAATGGCAAAGGCCCGGACTTCCTCCAAGAGATGGATATCATGGATGCGTGCTGCTAAGACTCTATGGGGAGCATAATCCTTGGGTTGCAGGGACTGAAAAGTAGGGGCAATATACTCTGTTGGTAATAGAGGCTGGGTGCCATACACCATCTCAAAAGGGCTGACCTGGGTGGCAGTTTTGATGGCTACTCTATAAGCCCACAAGGCTGCTGGGAGGCAGTCACCCCAATCCGATTGGTTAGCATGGATGAACCTGCGTAACATATTAATCAGGGTTTTGTTTGTGGACTCGGCTTGTCCATTGCCTTGGGGATAGTACACAGTACTAGTGCGATGTTTTATGATATGGTTTTCCATGAGGTCTTCGATGACAGTATTGACGAAATGGGAGCCCTGGTCAGAGACAATCTCCAAGGGGCAGCCAAAACGAGTGATTATATTTTCGTAGATGAAGGAGGCCGTGACCATGGCTGTATTTGTCCGCAACGCCTTTGCTTCAACCCATTTGGTTGTATAATCCGTGGCAACCAGGATGTATTTATACCCTTGCCTAGTGGCCGGTTTTATGGGGCCAACAAAATCCAGCCCCCACCGTTGGAAGGGTCCTAACGGGGGAATGGATTTTAAGGGTACACGACCTTGGTACTGAAAGTTGGTCGTGGAAACCTGGCAGGCATGGCAATGCTTAACATATTCATGGACATCCTTGTGGAGGCTGGGCCACCAGTATCGGGCTGCTAAGATTTTTTTAATTGTGGTCTCAGGTCCCTGGTGACCTCCTGCCGGGCCGTCATGGAGGATCGCAATGATATTCTGCTCTTCTCCTGTAGGTACGCAAAGGCGGAGTTCCTGGTCTATGCCCTGGCGGTATAGCTGCCCTTGAACCACGGTATAGGGTAGTGTAGTACGTACGAAGCTGACCCTGCGAGTGCCTGTCAGATCAAGCGGTGTAATGCCCTGTGTCAAGTACCTCATGATATCTCCTCGCCAATCCGTGGGAATGTCAGCTTGCAGACTTGCGGCTTGTATATATGGTTCATTGAACGAGTCGTCTATGCCTTCCTCGGTAGCCTTGGAGTCCCGGGACAGGTAATCTGCGACTATGTGTCTTTTCCCTGGGACATACACTACTTCAAAATCATACTCCAGGAGGATCATGATCCATCGTGCCACTCGACCAGTAACCAGTGGCTGATTTACCAGGTAAGATAAACTATGGTGATCTACCATGAAACGGAATTTATTCCCTAATAAGTAATGCCTAAATTTTTTAACGGCATAGATCATGGCCAGGGCTTCTCTTTCTGTCGTAGAGTAATTTCTTTCAGCTGGATTTAATAGCCGACTGGCATAGGCCACAGGTTGGTCATATTTCCCAGTAATATTCTGAGCCAACATGACGCCCACGGCGATATTTGAGGCATCTGTATGAACATGGAATGGCTTGGTCCAGTCAGGGGCAATCAATATTGGTGCATTAGAGTATGCGAGCTTGATCTTTTCCAAGGCAGCCTGTGCTTCAGGGGTCCAGTCTTGGGGGTATTTGTATTTAGCATGGTTTAGGGCAGTGATTGGTGCGGTGATATGGGCAAGCTTTTCTATGTATATCCTGTTAAACTGTGAGAGTCCAAGGAGCCTTTGTATCCCTTTTTGATCTGTTGGGGGTGTGATGTCCAGGATGTCATTGATTTTCTCGGGGTCAGGAAGCTTCCCATATTTGCACACGATATATCCAAGGATTACCCCAGCGAAGAACAAAAACATGCATTTGTCAGCATTTAAGCTGACCCCGTTGGCACGGCATGCCTGGAAAATTTGACGGAGTTGAGTGACATGATCCTTCATCTGTCCGTATACCGTTCCATCATCTAAATATATCCTGAAGAATCTTTTCAAGTATGGTCGGAAAATTAATTCCATAACACGTTGGAAAGTCATAGGTGCGTTTTTGGCCCCGAAAGGCATTCTTTCAAATTGGTAAGGACCCCACTCGGTAGAAAAAGCTGTTTTGTTTTTGTCTTGTTCAGCCATGGCAACCTGGTAATACCCTGAAAAACAATCCAAGAATGAATACATTTCGTGGCCGGCAACCTCATCAATTATTTCTTCCATGTAAGGCAAAGGGTAATGGTCTTTCTTGGTTGCAGCATTCAATTTCCGGAAATCTACGCAGATCCGTAATGTTCCGTTTTTCTTGGGAATAATTACCATGGGAGAAAGCCAGGGTGCGGAATCCACAGGTGAGATAAACTTGGCTTTTAGTAATTTGTCCAATTCGGTTTTAACCCTTTCTGCATAATTTGGGTTCATTCTGTATCGCCTCTGTTGTACCGGGGTTGCATTGGGAACCAGGTCAATAGTATGCTCTGCTAGTGTCCGTGGTATTCCCTTGAGGTCTTCATGTCCCCATGCAAAGATATCTTGATATTCATGAAAAAGTTCGATAGCAACCTTTTTTACCTGGTCTGGCGCGTCGGCATTGATTTTGATGTACTTGGGATTATCCAAGGTTCCCAGGTTTATTAACTCGACTTTCTCCTTGGCTCCATGAGTCCAACCTGTGATGACTTCCTTTTGTAGGGTCTCGGTAGCAGGAGTAGCTTGGATCATCACGTTTTCCTGGAGTTCCTGTGAAAAATGAGGGGGTATATCCATTTTGTCTTGGTCTGCGACCATACTGGCCAAATGGATTTCAGCTAATGGAATAAGATCCGGATTTGCCTGGAACACCATGGCTTCCTGTTTTGGAGACAGGCCTTCTACCCAATTTGTTCCTGCCTTGTGGCGAATTTGGTTTGCTCGTGCTCTCGTGATGCAACTATCCACGGGAATGACAACCGTTTTGCCCTGCCTTTGAATTCGTATTTGGTTTCTAGACCAATCGTGGACAGCATTCATATCTCTTAACCAAGGTCGCCCAAGGATAACCGGGAAGTTACTGCTATCCGGCATGTCAATGATGACAAAGGTAGCTGGTGTGGAGACCCCATGAGTAGTGATAGCTACAGTTGACAATATGCCTAGAGGAGTCACAGGTGCATCATTAGCCATGCGCAATATGAATTTGGCGAGTTTAGGTGAGGGTAAGCCTAGATGTTTTCTTAGATGATTGCTCATAACATTAACTCCAGAACCACCATCTACCAGTACATTTGTAAGTTCATGGTTCCCAAGTTGTAGATGGATAACCGCGGCATCAGGGTCGATCGTGGTTGCATTTACTTGAACGACTTCAGGATCATTTGTTCCTGCAGGCAAAGCTGCTTGCTGTAAATATTTCTGTAGTTCTGGGCTCAATTTAATCAACTTGGAGAGTGTGATTGTGACGTTTGTGTCATCCAAGATTTTTTCCATGTGTGAACCCTGGTTTGATGTTTCTAACCCTTCTTGTAAGTCCTGGCGGATCTTGTGAAGCCGTTCCCAATGATTTTCTGAAAACGGTTTTCTTGGTTCCACCACGTGCTCATCTGGGACAGCTTTGGACCGGGTTGTCACCACTGCGGTGCTAATAGTGGACACATTAGTCTCGGTTCCATGGACCTCGGTGAGTGTAACTCCCCCACGCCTTGGTGTCCCTGGAGTTTTTTGGTTATCCATGCCCCCTGGGTTTTCCGATGGTGACCGATATTGGGCCCATCTTTGTCGTAGCTGAGGACATTGGCCTCGCCTATGGTGTAGGGAACCACACTCCCAGCAGGCATCATTTCGCCCTAGTTGAAAAGCATCTACATTAACCTCCTCAGGATACATGGCCGCCGTGGTTGATCGGGGACGACGAGTATCCTCTGGCCGGGAAGAGTTTCCAGCATACCAGCAACGACCCCCATGTATTTTTCCACAACTTGAGCATGGGGCAAGGGGTGGGCGATTTTTTGTCCTCACGCTCGGTAAGGGTAGCAGTGGGACCTGTGTTCTGTTTAGAGCCCCTAGCTCTCGGCTGATATCATTGGCAGCATTTAATATATCCTGCAGAGTTTTGACACCACGAATTACTATGCCTTGTTGGATCCATGGTAATAACCCCTTTTTAAACCATTCGCAGAGGTAATCCTCCTCAGGGCGTTGGTCTAACTTGTCGGCCAACTGTTTGAATCGATCATAGAATTTGTCCATGGGTTCATTTTTCTCTTGGGTAATACTTCCCAAGGCCCTTAAGACTTCTGAGCTAGTTTTGAGTTTTCTAAACTTGTGCAAAAAACTTCGCTCCATGTCTTCCCAGGTAGCATGGGCGTGTTCTGTTTCAAAATCGATATACCAATTGATGTGATTTCCCTGGAGTGTGGCTCCAAAGATGTTTGGTAGATCCTCGGTATTGGTGATACCATTTGTCCTGGCAATCACTTTGAAACGTCTGATGTGCCAATCCGGATCTCCAGACTCATCAAACACAGGGTAGGAAATTTTAGGGAACTTGGTATGTTTGTTCAGGTCACCTTGGCTGGGTAGTGTAGCAGCCGTGTGATTTTCATGAGGAATAGTGGTGGACCGTATTGCCTCAGGGACAGCTGCCGAAGCTTGTGGTGTTGGGTTTACAGCTTCCTGGGTTCTACTGTCTTGCAAGGTTAGGTATTGGGCATTTAGTAGTTCTAGTCTAGCATTCGTAGCCTCATTCTTGGCCACCAAGTCAGTCATTTGCTGTCTCATCCAGACCAGGAATTCCTTGGTAGAATCGGGGTCATCTTGGTTAGCAGCATCTTCGGCTTCAGTTATGCGCTCCAATGGGAGCTTCCTGGGAGGCATGGTTTTCTTTCAGAGAAGGCTTTTAAGGTATTTTCAGCATTCCATCCCCAGCATGGTCGCCAAAATGTTAGCCCGGGTATACCATGGAGATGCTAGAAAATACAGGGAGTGTAATCAGAAGGAAGATACGGTATCAGACTTGCAGCACCGTAGTGTCTAGCCTCGGACCGTGGTCATAGGCCACAGGGTGTCCCAGCCAACGGATCTTGGTCGTTAGGCGTGGGGGCTTGACCGTGGGAAGTCCAAGGAGTGAAGGGGAGTGGAGCGTGAGTTCCAAGGGAGAGAAGTTATGAAGCTCTTCCAACGGGTGTTGGCGTTCTTCTTGACTGGTACAGGGGATTTCCAGGCAAGACCAAGGACATGCACAGTATTGAAGCAAAATACGAGTACAAGCAGGAAGGCGACAGTAGACGCAGAGCTTTAGGGTTCAGAGGAACAACGCAAAGCATTCAGCAAGCACACAAGGGATGAGAGAGGGAAGCTGTAACCGAAGAGTATCACGAGTATAGCAAAGGATAGACAGTCTATTAAGATGGCAAGGCCAAGGAGTCCAAGAGTCCGAGGGCTCGGATACAAAAGTGGCGGCCAAGGTCCGAAGCTAGAAGCCGACTCATCTACAGCAAAACGAAGAGTGTAAGTTCTAACCAAGCTACCCTGTTTATACTTGCTAATTCCTATTTTCTCTGCTGCAACTGGTAGTTCGCACCGTCTTGGCTTCCCTGGCTTCCATGGGTCAGGCCAGGTAACAAATATTCAATCAGCCAGGGCACTCGAAAGTAAGAATCCCACAATGAAAGCAGTACAGACACAGACTTTACACCCCACCGGTCTTTACGACTTTCATATGTTCCAAACAAGGAGAAGACATAAATACTTCGGCGTGGTCAGGTTCGAGGTAGAGGAACTCGTAAAGGCATGCATTTACAGGAGTTCAAATTAGACCTTTCTCTGTTCTCACCCCAGTAATAACAAACAATCCTGTCATAAGTTCGAGATCACTACGGTTGAACAGAATTCCACCATGGAAAGTTCAGTCCTGTCTACGGATTCACGAAAAGATACATGCAAAAGATGACAACCACAAGTACTTCGGCTTTGTTCAGTGGAGTACCTCATTCTCATTGGACTTTCCTATCCACACAAAATAAGAAGCCAAAAGACATAAAATACAACTCCGCAGATAACATTCAACAACAACTACTTTCCGTTTATTCGAATGAAAACATCTCCGCCATTAACTTCCGGTATTGCTATAACTATCTGAAATGAAATATGGGTTTCGCACATATGACTAGAAATGCAGACGTCATAATGCCGCTACAGTCTTCCCGTTCTCAAATCAATGGAGAAAAAATCAAAAATATTAAAACAGCTGAACAACAAATAGCTGTACTGCGTGGTCACACCTAATTTTCAGGAATTAAGTTCAAGTCACGAGACATATCTCTCCCAAAAACCTACAAGCCAAGTAAAAGTCCAAAAAATGACAGCGGCTGTACTCCAACGCAACCCCATTGTCATTTGGCGAAATATCCTTTTCACCAGACAGACGAAGGGAAGTCACTGTGAAATTCTTCGTCTTCTTCAATAGTTCGGAATTTAAGACTTCTACATGAACAGGATGTCACTCGATAGGAGATTCTTCTTGCAGCATCGCCCGCTTCGCAATTTGACTGAATCACATACATGCGTAAAAATTAATGCTTCTAAATCTGTACAGAGCATTTCCAATACCGTACTTTAATTACAAAGGGAGTTGGATAATGCCATCTTGGTCTCAATAACTATTGCCTATCATGATAGAGATTACACATAGAAACAGTACTGTTTTGTCGGAGTACCATACACAATAACCTCTCTTGGACTGGGAGATTTTTTTCTAGAAAATCAAAATCGCCTACTTCGTAATACATTGAATAAATATGGAAAAAATTTGAAAATCTAAGTAATTCACAATTACCTGAATTTAAGATCACTGATCCTGAAGGGGTTTCTTCCCTTTATAATCGTCTGTTGAGTCGATCTCCATATCATCGTTTACTGTTTCCTCATCGTCAGACACTGTACCTGTCATTGCCTCCTCTTCAAATTTATACATTCCGGACGATGATGCTTCACCATACTTCGGTGTGTCACTCATCATGTCCAGTTTCCTCCTCTTCGACGGTGGACCGTCCTCCGAGCATTCTCTTGTCAATCCATGTTCTTGCGCCCACTTTTCCACGTTCTCAACTCCGTCAACGGGAAGACCTTGCTCGAACTCCCATTTCTGGAGTGCCGTGTATGAGCCGATTGTCACCAATCTCAGTTTCTCTGTCGCATTCCCAACCGCCATTGGAAATGATGCAGAGTTGCACACTCCAATGTTCATCTCTCGATCATCGTTGGTCGTCGTCACAGTACCCATGTTCTCTTCGACTTGTAATCCTCTTGGGTTCTCAAACATGGCGGAGTCATCATCATCGTCGTCACTGAGGATTATAATACTGTCCACCCAACCAGAAGCATCTTCAGCCGCGGTTACCACCGGGCTTCGATTTGTTACTGTGTCATGTTCTTGTGCAGTGTTACTTGCTGTATGCGTTCTTGATTCCTGAAACACCAGGTGACCTCTCTGATCTCTTCCTCTCGGACTGTAATTGACAGGAGGATATGTATTGTTGCCATTCTCCGATACATTGAGCGCAACAATGCCTTCAGTGTTTGAACGTCCATTTCCTTCAGTACCAGCATGTTGTCCTCCTGAGAGATTGACCGCGGACATGCTGACATAGGCAGAGTCTTCTGTAATCATCATATTGTTTAAGGATGCGAGGTTCCCTCCCTCTTCCGTCCCTGTATGCCCATCAGCGACCACCTGTCTCTCTTGTACCAAAGGTGCAGATGCTCGGTTGTTCTCATTGAAACCCATGTCACCGTTGCCAACAATGGGGAAGTTGTGATACGTAGGTTGCACCACATCATACGAATCATCCGAGATCTCCCCTCCCCTGTCCCCTGGTATTACTGAAAACTCAACATGCACAAACCAATACCGTGTGTAGATTGTGCTTAGCAATCCACTAGAAATGTACCGATGCATATATAGGTTACTTTAAGCACGATGATATCATAATCATAAGTATTCCAATCGTTCAGCGGATTCTACGAAAATGGGAAATATAAGTTTGCGGTACAAAACAAAGACTAGAACACACCCGCTACTATGTACGTTGAGTCCTCCTCAGATGCTTGAGAGAAGATGCTGCCAGACGAGGACATTGTTGCTTGAACCTTTACTCCGTATTCTGCAAGCAAAGAAGTTGATCACGGACTTCAAAATTGCAAGCAGAAGCCACCTCGACGAAGAAGGAACCTATCGTACAAATTGGGCACTGATCACCAAGGGCACTGTGTCACAAAAACTAGACACGAGTACAGACGCTTCCGAAATGAACAATTGTACCTAAGCATTCCGCTCATATTCCGAAGACGATGACAACATAACCCATCGGCACACAACATGATCTGCTCGTCTCCGTTCATTCACAAACTCTACTTACCGAAATTTTCTGGTGAATGTAGTAGAAGCAGCGTGCCAGGACAATGTTTGAGTAATACTCTTTCCCTATTGCGGTGATCCTTTTTTTGATCTCAACAGAGCTCCTTCACGACAGAAATCTTAGCACCTGTACAACAACACACTCTTCCTTCATACTAAATCAGTACAAGGTTGCGCATAAATTTCAACCTAGCAATCTCTATAACCTCCTCATCTGATAGCAAGATGACACTAAGCTACCGTAAACAATGTGCAATTAATCGAACCTACACTGACATCTCCACTTCTAACACAATGTTAAATAAACTAAGAGCCAGCGAACATATCGAGAGAGAAACAAGGTAACACTAAGACTACAACTCTCGTGCCTTACATATGGAAAATCGAACCGCCACTGTCAATACTAATGCTGTGAGCTTCAGTGTCGTTGTTCTCTGAAATTGAAGACGGGCAAGGTCGAAAGCGGAGAATAGCTGAGAAGGAACAATCCAGAACACTGCTAACCATAATGAAACTCGCAGATTATACACAGATTACAGTGTGTCTCTTCACTTGTCAGGATCCCTCCACAACTCCCTCGGAATACAGCGTGCAACTCCACTGCTCAAATCAAAGTGGATATGAAGATTTCCAAGATCATTTGAGAACCGTAGATAAGCAGCCTCTACTGACTACTACTTGACGGGATTAGATAGATTTGGACGACTCCACCATGGAAGTGACATACTGGGTTGTAAAGTGCAATTATCAATTGGATTCACAAAGATGAAATGACAGAGATCAGAAAGCCAGCAATAAATTTTGACATGTTAAGAAAAATCATCGCACTCTGTCCCCACCTCTTTTCATTACAGGTTTAATCATGTGCACTGGGAAATGACGTTAGTAGGGGTCAATTCGGATACCTCATTACTATGTACATCCTACAACCAGAACTTCTGATATTTCTTGCAACAGAAAGAACTATTCGTAATTACCAAACACTTGCACACTTCTGAGTAGAAGATATATGGGAAAACAGGGACTCTATTCAACGCATACACTGCTACGAAGTACTACTTATAATTTCACCAGGTTACATCGATATATTCAGTACCATGTCAACTGGAATTTGTCGTGTTTAAACAAAGATAATTCATTCTCTGCATTAGACATAATGGTTCAACCCTTACTACTTGGATTCTGTACCGATCATTAAAAGTTGTTCGCATACTTCTTCAGTGAATTGTTGATTAGTTTGTTCTATTTCAATGGCATATTTCTTACGGATTTTGTCCTCTGTTTTTCTTAATTCAGAACCAAGTTCATTAAGTCATTTTCCTTGACCAGGAAACTCAGAACAACCTAAGGCGCCAAGGAGGTTCCCCAACTAAGTTTACATTGGAGAAAAGGCTGTGTATGCAATTACAAAACATAAGCGCTGTACACCTCAAAATCTATCTACTCTTTACCAGCTACAACCTACAAGTGATTGTTTGTTGTACTTAATGTTTTATCAATGGTATGTAGACTGTTAACATTATAGAAGGCATCCTCGGAAATGATATGCCCCCCGCCTTTAAAAGCCTGATAACATTACAGAACAGAAGTTCAGACATTGTCATCGCCAATCACGTATAGACAACATCCATTGACGGCTTCGAATTCACTGGGACTTAGCTACTGTATTGCCAGCGGAACATGGATACCTAAGTGATCACGGCAAGTCCGGAAACATTTCCATTACTATACTCTACATGAAATTCTCTTCCCAGCTGTGATTAAACAGTTCAGATAAGGAAAACACTTGATAACACGAACGCCAACATAAAATTCAAAAGAGCAGTTTCCATTCATTCCTTAGTAAACCAAGTGCAGCATTCCTCAAGATGTGCTTCTAAATAAAGTACCTTGTATTCTATTCGTTTCTTGAATTGCAATTTTTCCGAGTGACATATTCAAGTGCGGCATGCTTACAGACTACATAACAAGAACACAGAGAAAAGGCTTTGACATTGTCGCATCTCCGAAGTCGGCAGATACTACGGTGGGCTGTTCACAAGTAAGACACTTATCATTATCACTGTAAGATCGAGTTTAGCGTTTATATAAACTTGCAAAGGATGCTTGACTCATATAGAACTTGAAAAGTACCACAATATTGTACAGCAGAACGAATGTCCCTCTCTCAAAGAAATACAGAACGTTAAGGATGTTACGTGATTGACACTCACTTCAATCTCCTGCGACAGTGACCACGGAGAAGCCTTCACTTTCCTTCTACACGTCGGCGCTTCTGCTTCCTCTGTTTTCCGTTTAGAGTCGCACGTTCTCTGCCAGTGTTACCAGCATCGAGGTCATCAAAGCTCTGGAGAGCCAATGCGTTTTCCATTTCATTCAGAATGATTGCACCTGTTAAATCCGGCTCTGCAGGGCGGTTTTCAAAAGTACTGCCGGGAACGTCGCCTACGCACTGGACATTTGTCGTGATGAAAACATCGTCGTCTTCCTCCACCTTTCTCCTGGACCTTGCTTCTTTACGAATAACCACTTGCCAATTCGAACCTATCCCACGCAGATCATCCTCTGAAAAAAATACTTGAGAGCATTGACTCGGGAATACGTATGGGTCGACTGCTTTGGACGTGTTGTACCTGAAATTGACTACTAGAAATCCATCCGCATCACGGAGGTAAGTTTCCCTCCTCAAGTTGTCATATCTTCTTTTCCACTCACAAGAGAAAACTATTATAGGAGTTTTAACATCACCATAATCAATCAATAAGATGTCTTTTAAAACACCAACATAATCTTTCCCAGACCCATTAGATTGCTCGTTCGCTTCCAAGCACGCCACCCCCCAATCTACCATGTTCATACTTTTACCGAAATCATCATCAACGCGCCAGTGATTTCCATAGGCCGTCATCCTGGCATAACGCTTACAGACCATTGAGGGAGGATTGCAAAGAAGGACGGTGTCAGCTGTTAAAGGGATTTTCTGCCTTTTTACCTAGGAGCAGTTAAATAGGAGCAGGAACAGTAAACTGCTAGGAGCAGTAAAAGCAGTTAGGAGCAGTAAAACAGTTAGTTACTGCAGATTTCTTAGTTACTGCGTTTTGGATGAAGTTTTGACAGTCGGATGAAAAATCGACTTGGATGAAAAACGGACTGATTGGAGGGTGGCGGCTAGGGTTTGGGGGGGGTTAGTGAGGAGTGAGGGTGGCGGCTCTCACTCTCTCTCTCTCCCCTTGGAGTTTGTGCAGCTATGGAGGATTAGGAGAAGGTTAGGATGGTGGTAGTAGGAGCAGGATTGATAGGGCAGGACTGATTGTATGAGGCAGTGATTAATGGGAAAACAAGGACTTTTTTGAGCAGATTGAGTGTATACATTGAATGCTAGGATCTGTAGTCAGATTTGCTTTGTGGGTTCTTGCATTAATGGAGCAGTAGATCAGGGCAGTATGGTTAGAATCTGGTGCTGTTCAGGGGCAGAATGGTGTTGAGCAGAATTAGTTAGGTGGGTACTAAAATTTCGAGGGTTTCTTCTTAGATCCGGACAGTAAACTTAGCTTCCAAAGGGTGAGCTAAATCATCCTTTAACATTGGCGACCATGCAATAGTTCAAACCATGTGGCTCTTGCTGCACACGCCAGGACAGTACCTGATCCGTACAGTTCCTGGAGTGGTAGGTACAGTGGCGATCTAGAAGGGCAGGAGTAGATCTGACAGTGGCAGTGCCAGATCTGTGACAGTGACTGTCACAGTAACCAGATTTGTGACAAGTGGAAGTTACAGTGACTAGATCTGCAACAGTAGCAGTTTTGGGTAATGAGGGGGAGCAAATCAACAGTGACGGCAGGACATGTGCAGTCAAGAACCGGTGGGAGCAGTCAACAGCAAGCTGGAGGGGAGGCGCATCTCAGGAGCTGAGGACAGCTCTACAGCAAAAGGGGGATAGTCAGCCAGATTCAGGTAAGTTGCTGTTACCACTGATTTGAGGTTGCACTACGATGAATAGTAGGAGGAATTTTTGAGCAGCAGTAAAAAAATGAACAGTCAGTAAAACAGTCGTAGATCTACTGTCTAGGTAAATATGAAGACAGTAAAAATGACACAGTAAAAATGAGAGGTAAAAACGAAGCAGTAAAAAAAATTGAGGTAAAAAAATGGAGCAGTAAAAAGTCAAGGTAAAAAGGTGGCAGTAAAAAACGAGAACCAGGAGTAAATGAGGAATGGAACCTAGAGACTAGTGATAGGAGTCTGGAAAGGAAAATGGACCTAAAAATCACTAGATCTAGGTAAAAAACAGTCAAACTGGACTAGGATTGTGAAAAATTGGATCAGTTTCACTAAAAAAAATAAAGGGGCAGAATTGGAAAACCAGGACAGTCCTTTAGAAACAAACTGTAAGACTGAACTGCTTGGAAATCTGGTAGAAATCTAGACTAAGGACGAATTTTTCAACCTAAAGGCAGTTAGGACCAACCTAAGTAGGAGCAGTAGCTACTGACAGATCCAGAAAGGACCAGACTAGGGTGGCAGAGGGATGTACTGACAGGGACCAGGAGTACGAAGGACTAGCACACAGGGACCAGAGGAGGACTGGGACAGAGATCCACAGTACCTACCCAAGAGTTCACCTGGAGGGGCAGACTGGACTTACTGGAGAAGCAGACAGACCAGAAGATCACCAACAGAAGGGACCAAGAAGGAGAAGCAGTGACTGCCCTAACATGGAAGGCGACTACCAAGGGTGGGACAAGGAAGAATTGGCTAGAAGACAGGCAGCAGAGAGGCTGGCCAGATACGAGCTCAGGGAGCAGCAGAGAGCAGCAGTTGAACCAGGAAGGAACATGGGTGGGCAGCCCAGCTCGGAGGAGAGCATTGCCAAAGGAAAGACCAGGGACTTGATTGACATGGATCTGGTGGGCGAAAATTCAAGCCAGGAGACACTGCTTGGAATAAGCAGGAGGACAGGATCAGCTAAGGGCGAACCTGGTCCCAGTTTCAAGAACTGGCAGGAGGATGATGAGATCAGGAAGTATGATGGCTCAATGCCATCACCAAGGACCAGCAGAAGGGAGTTTCCAAGATCAGGAGGTGGAGACATCCATCACAGTTGGAATCCTCAACTGGAGACAGCAGTAGCATACGACCAGTTTCAAGAGGAGGAGAGGAGAAGCACCAGCCGACCTAATACACCAAGACCAGGAATACAGACACCAGGGGACTTGGTGGAGACGCTGGAGTCACTGAAGAAGAAGCTGGACCAGGTCAGGAGTAAAGACAGGATTACAGGAGAAGCAGTACCCACTTCAGATCCGACCAGGACCAAGAGACAGGGACATCAGACCACTAGGAAGCAGACAGTTCAGTTTCAGGGACCAGAGCTGGATGAAGAAGAAGAAGACAGGAAGCAGCTGGAGGAGTTCAAGGCCCAACAGCAAGCTAGGAGGCAGGCTGAGAGGGACAGAAGGAACCAGCAGACCATGGAAGAGGTGTACAGGCGCCAGATGGAGGAATTAGGACAAGCCACCAGGTTCAAGGAAACCATGCAGGCTTGGGAGCAGAAAAACAGGGAGGAAATTCAAATGAAGGAAGCCATGAGGTTATGGCAGGAGTCCAAGAGGATAGAAGAGCAGGACCAGGAGAGACAGAGGCAGGAAGCCCTTAGAACCTGGCAGGAGACTCAAAGGAGGGAGGAGATGAAGCAGGCGGCTGAGAGAAAAGAAGCAGTGCAGCAGGACTTGCTAAGACAGGAGGCTCTGCGATTATTACAAGAGGCACAGAGATTGGAGGACCAGAAGAAGAAGGAGGAAGAAATGAAAGAAGCTACCCGGCAGGCGACCCTTTACAAATGGCAGGAGATATTGAGGGAAGAGAGCCAGAAACTCCAGGCCAAACCAAGGGCGGATCCATGGGCAGCATATGACCATTCAGTGGTCCAGGGGGACAGACCAGGTCAGCTGAGGGAAGCAGAATTGATGGGAGCACCCTACACCACATCTATTATACCAGGAAGGCCAGGAACAGACCATTTCCTAACTTCGAGGACTCGGGTGAGCCCAACAGGAGGAGGAGGAGTACATTCTACTTACGTGGATCACCTTACAGGTGATGAGTACAGACCCGAAGTCAACAGAACAGCATACTGGCCAAGCGGAGGAGCAGAAGCTGGAACAGGAGTTCCGGACATAGGAACAGGATACAGAAGACCAGCGGAGATAATGAGAGGGATGCCATATGATACTAGGCCACCTGCAGGAATAGGAGTACCAGGGGATACAACGGACAGCAGTTATCCAGTGAGGCATGGTCCACCAGCCTATACACCAGCTGCTCGACCTAGAGTACCACCAGTGACAGGACCAGTCCTTGTGGCTCAGAGGAAGCCGCTGACCTACACGAAGTACAAGGAAGGGACGAATCCAGATGCCCATATACGGCAGTTTGAGAGGACCCTATGGCACAACGGAGAAACTGATGAGCAGGTGATAATCAACCTGATGGGTACCACTTTGCTGGACAAGGTTGGTGCATGGTATGAGAATTTCCTGGAGAACCATGTCTACTGCTCATGGGAGGATGTTAAAGCTGCTTTCAGGAGGAGGTACAGAGACCAGACCACGGATGAGGCAGTATACAGGGAATTGAAGTCTTTCTACCAAGGGGACAGAGAGAAGGTACAAGATTACTATGATCGGTTCATGACCCTAATCAAATGTCTACAATCTGATCCAGGAGAAGGGTTCAGAATCACTAATTTTCGAGCAGGACTACTGGAGTATATCAAGATTACTACCAGTGTAGCACCAGTCAAGAGCTTAACAGAATTAGTGGATGCAGCCTTGAGATGCGAGGAGAACTGCACTGACTCTAGTGGTAAACCCACTAAGATTGAGGTGAAGAAAGTGGAGACCAGCAGTAAGGCAGCCACAGTGCCCAGGAAGGAAACAAGCCAGGAGGCTCCAAGGAAAGCCTGTGGAATCTGTAAGAAGCTGGGCCATGACGATGCAAACTGTTGGTACAACCCAGCCAACCAGAGGGGGTCAGGTGCGAAGAAGGAAGGAGAAGAACCTGTTTGTGTCAATGAAGTATCTGCTTCTAAACCTGCAGGAACTTACAGTTACAGCCAAGGGTACCAGAGACCACCGAACCCCAGGGCAGGCAGTAGTCAACAGAGGAGTTATGGTGATCAACCACCGTGTTGCTTTTTGTGTGGAGGAGCAGACCACAGAAGCTGGAACTGCCCCAAGAAGGCACAATGGGATCAATTTTTAGCTGACCAGGAGAAGATGAACAAAAAACAGGATCACCATGTGAGCAATGTGGAAATTGAATGGCTGGATGAGCCACAGGACCTAGTGGACGTGGCCAATATGACCAGGGCTCAAAGGAAGAAGGAAGGATTACCTCCTATTGAAGACCAGTCCAAGGAACCAGAACCAAGGAAGGCCCAGACCAAGGAAGACTTGAAGGAGGATGAACGGCTCAGGGATTCTATGCTAGAAGCCCTGAAAGAGATTCAGCTCAAGGAGGAGCAGGAGGCCAGAGCAGCAGAGCAGACCAAGACTGCTCACTCACATGAAGCTCAGGAGATGGCTGAAGCAGAGATACAAGACAGTGAGTGGGCAGGATTCCCAGATTCTGACGTCCTCAATTACAGCTTAAAGACTGCTCAACAGGGACCAGGAGTACCTGCAGAAACCAGTACAAGGGGGGACCAGGAGCAGGATTATGCAAACTTGGTGGGCAGGAGGATATTGGCCAGTCCAGTTATTGTGCCTTTGGGTCAGCTACTACAGATGGCTCCAAACATGATTGAGATTGTCAAGGCCCATGTGTTTCCGGAGTTAAGGGCCAGTAAGGATTCTGGTCAAGGCGAAACGGCTGGGGTGGAGCAGATGACCAGAAAAGGAGGTCAACCAGGTCTGATACCCAGCTTGGCAGTAGATGTTGACACAGAATTGCCTATGTTAACTGTGCAGATTGGCAACGGGACCTTGGACAAGGTATTGCTGGACGGCGGATCTGGTGTCAATCTCATTACTGAAGAGGAGCAGAAGCGTTTAGGACTGAAGGACCCACAACCTGCTCCCTACAGATTGAGGATGGCAGACCAGACTGTGGTGGAACCAGTAGGGATAATCAGAAATGTGAAGGTACACATCCATAGCATTCCTTATCTGATTACACTGACTGTCATCAAGAATAAGGAAGTGAATGAGGAGTATAGCATGCTGCTAGGTCGTCCTTGGTTGATCGATGCAAAAGTCAATCATGACTGGGGTAGAAATCTCGTCACAATTCGAGGCAACGGGACAGTCAAGACAGTATCAGTGAGCCAGAAGAAGGGATCTGGACCAGATTCACCTGAGGTATTGGTCTGCTACAACCTTACTGAAGAACTCATAGATGAAGAGGAGGAACATTGGTTGGCCACCAAGCAGGATGTACTGGTCGTTGAGACAGTGGCACTGCCTCAAAAAGATGGAGACCAGAAGCCGGTGGTAGGAGCAGAAAGAGCCTATCTGGACCAGTTTTTGACAAGCATACCAGAGTACTCGACCAAGGGACTGGTCGAACAGCAAAAGGGGGATAGTGGTCACACACGCCAGGAAGGGAACAGTTTAGATTACCAGGACAGAGCTGGCACCGGAGAGAAGCATACATCAGGTTCACAGGACCATGACAAGCAAAGCAAGGCAAGAGAGGACCAAGGAGAAGACCAAGACCAGCAAAGGAAGAGAAGAGAGGACATAGAGATAGACCAAGATAGTGCTGGCCTAAAGGACCAAGACAACAATTTTTTCAAGGATCAGGAAGAAGACCAAGACCAGCTGAACAAGACAAGAGAGGACCAGGGAGAAGACCAAGACCAGCAAAGGAAGAGAAGAGAGGACATAGAGACAGACCAAGATAGTGCTGGCCTCAAGGACCAAGACAACAATTTTTTCAAGGATCAGGAAGAAGACCAAGACCAGCTGAACAAGACAAGGGAGGACTACGGAGAAGACCAAGACCACCTGAACAAGACAAGAGAGGACCAGGGAGAAGACCAAGACCAGCAGAGCAAGAGAGGAGAGGACATGGAGGCAGACCAAGACAGTGCAGGCCTCAAGGACCAAGACAACAATTTTTTCAAGGATCAGGCAGCAGACAAAGGTGAGTGGAGGAGGAACAGAGAGGACCACGAGAACAGGTGGGAAGAGGGCCAGAGTTTAGAAAAAGGAGATGAGGGCGAAATAGAGAAAAAAATAATAGAAAAAAGAGAAAAAAAAGAGGAAGTAATCAAAAAAGGGGCAGGAGAGAAAGAAAGGAAGCAGCTAGCAGTATTGTGCGGGGTAGTGGGAATCAGCCCTCTAAAACAAGAACAAGAGATGGGACAGCAGAAGGAGCGCTATCAGACAAGAAGAGGTGGCAGACAGGGTTTCACTAGGAGCGGCTGCCAAAGCAGAGAGAAGCAGGAGTATTGCGAGCCAAGAGGAGGAGGCAGGCAGGGTTTCAGTAGGAGCAGCTGCCAAAGCAGAGAGAAGCAGGAGCATTGTGAGCCAAGAGGAGGAGCCAGCCAGGGTTATAGCAGGAGCAGTGGCCAAGGAGACCAACAGCAAGAGCTTGAAGACCAGAAGAAAGTGGTTGGAGACCAAGAAGATGAGGCAACATCCAAGATAGAGGACCAGAAGAACGGGAGTCTGGAGAAGGACCAGCAAGACATCAGTCCAAATGACCAGGAAAACAGGGACCAGCCAAGGTGGACCAGAGATGGAGGAGGTAAGAAAAATAAAAAAGAGAAGAATGAAGGAACTGACCAAGAGAAATGGGACCAACAGGAGGTAGAACAAGAGCATCAAAGATCCAAAGACCAGGTTAGGATGCCACAGGGATCTAGAGGAGGACACCAAGTCAAGAGGATGGGTGGGCAGAGGAGTAGACCAGTACAGCTTTCCAGTAGCCCAGAGATGGTTTTAGTGTTGGCACCCACCAGGCAGCGGCTAGTATTAGAGGAGCAGCACCAGGAGCAGCACCAAGATCAGCATCAGGACCAGCCCCAGGAGCAGTCCAAGGAGCAGCGCCAAGACCAGGTTATAACGGACCAGCCAGAGGAGCAAGATCCTATAGACCAACAGGAGGAGCCAAGTGTGGATTTATCCACAAGCCAGGTAGACACCATGATCTCAACTAGATCAGGAGGGGCATGGCAGCAGGCACCAGAGGACCAAGTGATTATCACCAAGGAGGTGGGCATGTTGGTTCAGCAGTTGCAAGTGGCATTGGCACAAGCATCTCGTGTGCAGGATTTGCAGGAGCAGGAGGATCGGTCTGGCCCCAGCTACCAAGACCTTATCAGCTTCAGGCTCAGTCAAGAGGAGAAGATTCGGGAGTTGACTAACCAGCTCCAACTTGCTCAGCAGCGGTTAGTGGCACTTCAGCAGGACCAAGAGAGGGAGAGCCAGGCTTGGGTTCATCAGGGGGTCCAGGCAGAGGTACTCAGGACCAGGAGGATGGAGTTGGAGGTCAAGACCAATGCCCGATTGAACAACTTCGACCGATTGGCACTAGAGAATCAGCAGTTGAGTATGAAGAGTACTGGTAGGACCAGTGGTAGACTCTGTTTTAAATTTTTTGACACTTTTTAATTTTTGGCTAACTACATAAAACTAGAAAGCCGGAGCATCTGAGGGCAGATGCAGACTAAAAGGGGGATAATGTTAAAGGGATTTTCTGCCTTTTTACCTAGGAGCAGTTAAATAGGAGCAGGAACAGTAAACTGCTAGGAGCAGTAAAAGCAGTTAGGAGCAGTAAAACAGTTAGTTACTGCAGATTTCTTAGTTACTGCGTTTTGGATGAAGTTTTGACAGTCGGATGAAAAATCGACTTGGATGAAAAACGGACTGATTGGAGGGTGGCGGCTAGGGTTTGGGGGGGGTTAGTGAGGAGTGAGGGTGGCGGCTCTCACTCTCTCTCTCTCCCCTTGGAGTTTGTGCAGCTATGGAGGATTAGGAGAAGGTTAGGATGGTGGTAGTAGGAGCAGGATTGATAGGGCAGGACTGATTGTATGAGGCAGTGATTAATGGGAAAACAAGGACTTTTTTGAGCAGATTGAGTGTATACATTGAATGCTAGGATCTGTAGTCAGATTTGCTTTGTGGGTTCTTGCATTAATGGAGCAGTAGATCAGGGCAGTATGGTTAGAATCTGGTGCTGTTCAGGGGCAGAATGGTGTTGAGCAGAATTAGTTAGGTGGGTACTAAAATTTCGAGGGTTTCTTCTTAGATCCGGACAGTAAACTTAGCTTCCAAAGGGTGAGCTAAATCACCCTTTAACATCAGCATCATCAGGATCAGACATATTCAAGTCCAGTGAATGTACGTGACGCTTGATCCATGTCTCCACCGGCCCAATTGCACCTCCTGAATTGTTCCATTCAGTCTCCCAGTCGCTGCATACAGAAAATACTAAGTCACTTCACGTGGGGCATAGTTTCCAGATGATAAACTTCCGCATTGTTACACCTAATCATATACTCTAGTCCCTGATAGGTTCTTATTAGTACTGAAAGGTCCGTACTACAACTGGCTTAACACATAAAAACAGTTTAATTCTGACATAGAAGTCAGTTTCATTTAAAACTTGCAAACATCTACAATGTTGGATTGCCAATCAGGGTACTTCTCCTCATGAGGTACCTTCGTACAATTCAGGCACTAATTTTTTTTGGATCATACGAGACCAAGAAAACACCCTGGAATTCAAACTGTATACCCTACTACTAAAATAAGAAGATCACGTTTGGAATAAACTACAACGAACTGAACCATCCCTTGCATACTTAACAATACGCATATCCAGTACAACCGGTAGATAGGACAGCATTGAAGAGAGCGAATTCCACCACTAAAGCTATCTACGACAGGTGCATGCTCTATTTCAGACTCCGTAAATTTACTACTGAATGTAGCATTACAGAAAATCCAAACGTGTAGTGCGTTATCTTAACTCTGATGCTCAGAGACAAATTATAACTTAACTGTGACGAATTCCAATGAATAGTAAACAGACGTCACTCACACAAATCTGGAGGGGGTGGTAAGTGGTTCGAGAGATACAACCGAATTACACATAGAAAGACTTACACATACTGATACAGTAGTAACTGATAATTACTCTACATCCAAGCATTTAACCAATTTCATACACTGAAATTAGCAAAATCTGAAATCACTGTACTGACCTGTAGTATGAAGCAGTTAGGGTGTTGTTCCTTAATATGAACTTGTGAATCGCATCACGTTGCACCCGAGTTAGAGTAAAATCAACCGCTGCTCCTTCCAGTACTTCATACTCGGCACAGTCTTCGGGGTCAGCATCCCACACTCTCCTCCTGACAACATCGAACCCATGCATGTACGAAGTTGCGAAACCCATTGTTTCGTCTAACAAATATCCGTGGGCAATAGATCCTTCTGGGCGTGCACGATTCTTCACATGATTTTTTAATGTCATCATAGTGCGTTCAATTGGGTACATCCAACGTACCTGTGTAGGTCCCAGTATGAATAACTCCTCTACCAAATGCATTGGTAAATGAGTCATAATATCAAAGAAAGTCGGAGGAAATGTCATCTCAACCAAACACATTGTGATGGCCACGTCTTCACGCAAGTTCTCCTCCTGCAACGGGTCCCAAACCTTACAACAAAGTCTTCTAAAAATCCTGCAGACCCTCATAATCGCAACCCTGGTATTCTGATCCATCAGACCTTTTAATGCTAGTGGAAGTAGAGTCTGCATAAGAATATGGTAGTCATGAGATTTGAGCGCTCCAAATTTCCTGTTTCTGATGTGCGACCCTAACTCAGAACAGTAACCTTGAGGCACTTTCACATTTTCCAACCTAGTGCAAAATATATCAAATTCCTTCGGAGTTAACACGTAATTCGCCACAGGTTTAAGCATTCTGGAATCATTGTTAGGATCCCGAGTCATCCATAGGTGGGGGCGAATGCCCTCGCGTTGCATGTCGCGCCTAACCTTCACGCTATCTTTCTCCTTCACACCACAGATGGTCTTCAGCAAGTTCTCTGCGAGATTCTTCTCGCAGTGCATAATATCCAACGAATTCCTGATTTCAAGATGCTGCATCCACCAAAAGAAAGCGAATATATTAACCAGCGTGTCCTTAGTGGTTTAAATCCAGAATACTCGAAAGACAGGTGAATTCAAATAAACGTTTCCAGAGCCAACAGCATTTGAACCTCCAGTTACGCGGCTAGTTCTAGCATGCCTACTGAAACGACAACCACGAAATGAGTTCGCTGTACAGTCTGTTCACGATACACAACTGACTTGTTGAAATCATTGGTCACATAGAAATCATAACATAAAGAATAATAAAACCACGCAAATGTTAAATCACGGTAACTTCGAACTACAAATGGTCCAGTCCTTCATTCTCATAGAATTGGAAAAACATACTTACTTTTTCCAGAGAAGTGGAATGACGTCCTGAGTATTACCTGAGTTTCCTGTGTGTCCAACTGGTGAAATAGAAGTCGTGACCATTACTGAACATGAATTTTAAAAACTCAAATAAGGTCCCGCAGTTGTCGTTGACAATGACAATGGACCAGACGCAATAAAAACCAGGACTATATACAAGAGCTCCCAAGAATCAGTATGTGCCGTATATGCCTTATAAGAAATTGTCTCCACTGTAATAACATCATTGAACAAGCGTAAACATCCCATACGAAAAGCTAATGTGAATGTAGACAAATTGACCTTTACCAGAGTCCGCTATCGTATTTGAAAACAACTACATTCTCCTGGGATCTAGACAACGAAAAAAGACATTTAAATTTCCTTCCTTTAAAAAAACTGTTGAAAATTAAAAAAGAAACAAAATAAAGCGGTTTCAATGGAGACTCAAGCAGTTCAACATATATACATTTTACAAATGAGAAGACGTACAGACTCACGGATTGAACTGAGGAAGACTAACAATCACCCAGAGAAAAAAAAAGGACATCGTTCCGTGACTGCTGACGACTAACACTCTGTACTGCATTTGATATGGGACAGAATCTCCGCAACTGTTAGCACTATGTACACAGTAGAGATCATAAAAAACTTTCGAACAACGGACATAAAACCTGAAGGTCCATGACTGAATACCCCCGTCATATTACATGTGACTCGTGAACTTAGACATTACGTAAGCCATGTACCGACAGTCTACAGTTTCATACCGTGGAATCAAACAAGTACTGGCAGGGGACAAGAAATTTTAAATCAAAGGACCTAGGGATATATAATGAATCACATTCATAACCAATCAACACCGCAGAAATGCATCTCCCTAGAAGGAATTATTATAACACCGACCTCTGTCAAGACAAAATCGTAAGAACCAGCGAACTTAGCAAGAAATATATAAAAATTATCACAGAGAATATCATGAGGAGGAGGGTCGGTAAACCCCTTACCTCCCAATACGGCAAGTCGAAGAATATGCTTCTTCGCTTCATGCCATGAACTTTGGAAGGATCGGGTATCTTCTGTCCTTTGGTACCGCGCTTTTTACTCGTTCCTGTACGAGATCCGGTCCTGCTCCTCACAAATGCAGGTGATGTACTGTCTTCAACGTCCTGTACTTCAGGGTTGAATCTGCTACTGAGCATGTTCGTCCTTTTCCTTCCTGACACTGACGATGGCCCAGCGCAATCTGGAGGCAGCGTCGCTGCTGAACTACCAGTAGCACCATTTCTACCTGTATTGGCGCCTCCTCTTGACTCCGTATGCTCTGTTTCTTCAGCAGCTCTGGCATTTCCTCCCCTCTTTCCGGACAAAAACATTTGATACTCACGGACGGCACTGAGCTGCTCAGCTGCAGTTTTTGCGGTTGGTTTTCCCCTCGTCTCAGGTAAGCCATCGAAAAATTTATCAAATCGAGTAGAGCGAATGAAGTGATCCGGATTTACCCAGCGCCGGGCATCTCTGTAGGTCATTTTCCTAGTCTCGTATGCATACCTGCCCCTCAATTGGTTACCACAAGGAGGGCAGGCCGCATAACCTTGATGTGCAGCACCACTCACTGTCCCGTATCCGGGGAAGTCGTGAGTGGTGTAGAGGACTGCTGCACGCAATTTGAAACCACGTTCTCCTTCAGGCTTCATGATGTCATAACCACGAACCCCCTTCCATAGCTCCTGCAAGTCATTAATGAGAGGCCGCATCCACACATCGAAGTACTCGAATGGCACCTGCGCTCTTCCAGGAATAAGTAAAACTAAAATAGTGAAAAACTTTTTCGTAATAAGCCAAGGTGGCAAGTTCAGAAGTGTTGCAAGAACTGGCCAAGCCGACCATGTGGACTTGTGCAATTTAAATGGGCAAATCCCATCACATGAGATTTGCATCCGCACGTCCCTCTCGTCAGTGCCAAACCCTTCCGTGTCAAACACCTCCGGCTCCAGTGAGTCTAATTTTTTCCACGCTCTACTGTCCGCTGGATATCTCACTTTTCCGTCCCTACTGGGATTTTCCCTATACCATCGCAATAACTTCGCTAAAATTGGGATCCTGTAAAACCGCAGTAACCTCTGAATTATTGGGAAGTATCGAAGAACCTTAAGGGGTCTAATTCTATGATGCATGTCTTTGTACCTGGCTGCATGGCATATTGGACATCTGTCCAGGTGTTTGGTGTCCTCCTGATCAAATAAAATGCACCCGTTAGGGCATCCTTCAATATTACGGAAGTCCAATCCCAAACGCCTTGTCAAAGATTTCGCCTGATAAAAGGATGAAGGGAGGCAATTATCTGACGGAAGAAGGTGTTTGAAAGTAGCCAGAATGTCGTCGGCTGCTTTAGCGGTGATGCCTGGGTGTGTGGCTACAAGGTTCACCACCATTACTGTTGCGGCGAGTTTGGAATCGTTCGAACCGTCATAGAGGTATCGCATCGACTCCTCAAGGGCACGGGCATCCTTCACTCTATCGTCCTCAAGTCCCTCCGACTCTGGAGACGAACTGTCTCCTGGTCTGTTATCTTCCGCACGTGAACCGACTCTGCCAGCGTCACCTCCGCTGACGTTGAAGTCATCATGAGATAGAAAGTCCTCTTCTTCTCCATTGCTCGAGGGGTGTTGTTCACGTTGTCCCTCTTCTTGTTCATCCTGCATCGATGTGGAAGCGTTCCCTCCGTGAGAACCGACTCCTTCATGGCCCCCCGGTTCGTTGTCGGGCAAGTCCGGGTTGGAATGTTCTTCTGTATTAATTCCCAGTATTTCATCTGATACACCCAATGCCGACATAGCTATCTCATTAATGCGGTTTTCAGTTTCTGCTGCATTGTGTACTTCTTGATATATGTGTTCCAGCATTTCACGCACTTCCACCCCGCTATCTCGTAATTGGTGACGTCTTGCTGTAGCAGCTAGCTTAGCTGCGTAGTCCGCTTCCCACTCCTCGTCTGAGGAGTCTGGATTATCTGGTCCTCTCCAGGTGCGACATTCCGGGGATCTTCCGTAACGGATCAAGTGTCTCTCTACTTCTTTCAGCCGAAACGGTAGCCCTATCCCCTGGTGTTGTTCGCAAGGACAAGGAATCTTCTGAAAACCATACTTCTGTGCCCTGCGTTGATCGCGAACCCACAGCTTATTATCTCTGAGCCAAATTCGCCTTTCGTCCGTCACCGGCAGTCGATGCAGCATTCTGTAGTCAATGCATGACATGTACGAGTTCAGTCCTCTAAATGGTGGACGGGATTTGTTAGACAACCATAGTGTACGACAATTGCAACATTATATTCATATTAATTGATGTCACCGAAACCAGTAATGTCTGTAGAGAAACGAGTAAGCACTTACATAACCTGACCTTTTATATCACCATCGAGTCACATTTGTCTAGAACATGTTGTAGAGTACTTCAAAAATTTTCGTAGAACAGTAAAAACTGGAAAACCCTTTCTAAGTAGATCCTGTCCCAATCACTGTCTTACATAGTTGTCAGTTGTTAATCCTCACCGACTTACATAGTGAACTGTCGTTGGACGAAGAAGTAGAATTAACCTGAGTGAGCCTTGACAATTGTAGGTTACAGAACGTGTGATTGCACAGCAGTCATGTAGTAATTCACTGGAGCGGGAATTAATAAATCTGTATAATCTTACCTGGATTCCATAATTTCGGACAATTGTTTCTCTGTCTTGGGCCACGTACTTCCGAGTTAGCACTCTCGCGTAAAGAATAACACATATGCGGCCGTGCTTGGAAACCTAGCCTCCGTGGTCCACACTACAGAAGGTCAAGCGAAACGAGTATGCATTTGGATGAGTGTAAAATACAAATTTCGAACACAGAACAGTCGGAACAGAAAATTAGTATCTGTATAAGCAAACCATGTGTGAAGACGGTATTGATTCACGGAGGAGAGCAAACTACCATTGAAACCCTAAACCTTCTGAATATGTATCTAAGCAATTGAAAGAATGGACTGAATTAAAGAGCAGGAGTTGTTTAGTCGAAGTTACCTTACTCCAGATGCAGAAATTGGAATTGAACGAAATGTCAATTGGGAAGTATTGGAGACGATGAGAAACGACTGAGTCAACTGATTACAGCTGCAAAGTATACACAAACGTTCAGTCTGTCGTGTAAACGTCAGAAAACAAAGGTGACGTTATAATTGTAGCCCGGATTTATGAATGCATATTCAAGTGTACACAATTCAAAAGCAATCGTACATATTCACATACCAAATTTACAGACGAACAAACTCAGATTTTACCTCAACGCAGTTAAGCCGCATCCATTGCGACAACACCAGGTTTTTCAGAAGGACGCCCCCAAAATATACTCACTCGGTGTGCACGTAAAGATTGTAGCGGAGTCTGCAAATTTATAGGAAAATAGTAATTTGAAAACCACACTCAGGATATGAAGTCTCCAAACCTAGTCATGAGAAACCGAAATTGCACATCAGAGACGTTGGCGTACATCAAACTTTCTATATGAAACTAGACTTGACTTGTAGTTAAGCGTTCCGGGTAAACCTAACAGTCTTCGTCAAGGCGTGAGAGTAGAACTGAGCCGTCGTCATAATATATCAGAATTGGGACACACTCAGCTTGGATTATCCTTTAGGGTTAGCGTAGGATAGTTCATATTCTCATAAAGCATATGTTGTGTTTGTAGCTGGATCGCTTACAACTTTTCTGCTGTATGACTGTAGTTTTGTGTGTCGATTAGAACATGTCTGGCGACGACAGCCCACGAACTCCGGGTGAGAGCCCCGATGAAGAATCAGAGGAAGATTTCGAGAGTGAGAAGAATGAGTACGAACTCATGAGAGCAGCGAAGATTGCGCAGAACAAGATCAGGCTTCAACCTCTTGAGGATGCCGCGAACGCTTTGTAAGTAACTCTCATACTGTAAAACCCTATGTATGAAGTGTCTGCGCGCACAGATAAGTGACACGTGTGTTAATCAACGGTTCAGATTTCAGGCCCTAGGTTTTCACGTTTGACAAAAGAGAGATAGGGCGCTGTGCACGTCCTCTACAGTGTTGCGCATGTATTCACTGTGTTCGTTAATTTCGCAGCCTTGTTTGTTCAGAAATTCTGAGTTGGGTTTGGCCCGAAGGAAGTCCAAGAAGCAAGAGCCCAGAGGCCAAACAAGTTTACCACAACGACGTAGTGATAGACTGAAACCCCAATCGGCGAAAGCGGTAGAAGATCATGGGGGCCGAGTTGGTGGTACAGACGAACCTAGGAGGGGGCAACAGAGGTGCGTCACGGCAGACGAAGACGTGGGTCCAGGTGAACAGCTACTACATGCGTTCTTTGAAGACGTTTTTTCTTACTCGACTGAATCACTGTGTTGAATTCAAGTCTACGTCGAGTCCAGTAGATGTAGGCGTTCTCGGCAGAACAACAAACCGTGTGCCATATTTATTTAAAACGCATAGTCATTGCTGTTTTGTAATACATCCTGTATTTGCGTCCTTCAGTATCTTAGGAAATGTCCACTTATGTTTTTCACCTAAATTTTTTTTATTAATGTTATGGCATACCATCGACTACGTAGACATTGCCGAGGTTTTTATGTATCAAATTTATTTTGTCACTTGTATCTCCTTGCAGACGAGAATAGTGGCGGGTCACCTTCATCTCACTCTGCAGGAACGGGCCCGAACGTAGAATCACAGGTAGGTCGTCGTTCTTTGAAGAGGAACGTGAATTTGAACCAGTCCGGGGGGAGTCCATCTCCTGCAACTCGGGAGAGGTTCAGAAATGATGAAAACCGAAGTCCTCTACCGAACAGCAACGATTCTCCAGATAAGTACCCCACGTTTCCTTCTTCATCACGAAACCCTTTTGAAGCCCCTACTGGATATACGTGGGTGCCTGTTCCAAACTACCAGGTAGGGGCTAATGTGCATAATGTTCTCAGTGGGTATCCGCCACCAACCCTTCCTCAGGAATGGCGTTCCTCTCATGTCAATGTGGTTCCAAGTTTTATGAGCCCGCAGGGTCAGGTACAGGATAATGTTTATGACAACGTTCCCTTGAGATCTTCTTCCATTAAGGAAGAATCGCTGAAGAAAAGGATAAGGAGAGCGAAGAAGAAAGAGATAGACGAGGAAGCGAAGAGAAGAGTAACAACCGGAAAACAACCCTACGCTGTCCAAGTCCGACCAGATGGAACTGTGGATAGTGGATGTGTTGGTCATCTGAAGTGGCAGGAGTTCGTGCGTGATCTAACTCCTCGAATGTTGGACGTGAGTATTATTAGGTATGAAGATCAAGATCAGAGTTCCAGAGACAAGCTTCTAGAGACTATGAAGGTTAAATTCGAGTTTTTGGAACACCAAGTTACTCAGCTGTCCTTTGAACGAATGATCAAGACCTGGTTGCGTCGAGAGCGCGAACGAGTGAAAAGATTGCATGGACAGGATGCCAAGGCACCGGCAAAATTCAATGATACTCAATGGGACTCCTTAAAAAAGTATTGGGATTCTTCAGCCTATAAGGAGAAATCTGAGAAGATGACGGAGACTCGGAAGAAGGTGGTCAACCAGTCACGTGTAGGTAGACATGGCTATGCGGGTAAACAAGCGAGGCTGGTGAGCTTTGCTTCCATTCTGTCTGATTTAATACATTATCATGATATTGCCTTGAAGTCAAGCGTAGTGGATGTCCGGAGTATGCATTTCAGTTGAACCTTGTTGACTTTCCTTCTTCATTCATGGTGATGACCTTGACTCTTTGAAACGTGAAAGGTCGAAGGTTGTGAGACCAGTCCTGGAGTCAGAGAGATGCGGAAAGAGATTCTCGACTCACGAGATAACCCTGTTGGAGAGGTATGGTTCATGTAGAATTGTACGATTCAGCGTTAGTCATATGTCAAATTCAGAGAAGTAATCCATCATCAATGTATCGAAACTTTAATGTAAAGACATAGTAACAACTGAATAGAATTTGGTTCGTCATTCTTCCCGTATGCATTTGCACATTGCGCTGTAGGAAGTGCTTACATCTGTAAAATTCTCATATGTAAATTGTAAAGGCAGTGTAGTTCGAGTAAAGAATATGTGGATAAATTTGATATGTGAACACATGAGTTCCCGGATTTTTTTGTGAATAGAAATTGAAACAGTAGTTTGTAATATTCGTACATGTAATTTATGTGTTTGATCTGAATGGTATATTGATGTCCAATGCTGTTTTTGAGGACGTTTATTACTCGACGCATAATACAAACCTTACCAGTTGTTGCGCATGTTTTGTCGAAGCACTGATCGAAGCATTTTCTGATTTTCTATTGTATGATGTAGGAAATGGAGAAAAAAAATGCAGTTAGACTGTCGGCGATGGAACGCAACCAAGTTGAGACTAACAGGCGGCTGGAAGATGTTATGAAGAGCATAACGAACCTGGAGAGTATGATTCAGAGCAGTATGAGTAGTTCGCCGAACACCGATAATCGAAAAGGTAAACAAGTGAATCAGTCTCATACCACAACGTTCAAGGATGCATCAGGAGATGAAGAATATGCTGAAGTGCGAAGAGAAGACGACGCTAGGGCACCGGGTAGCAGCGAGAAGTACTGGGACAAAATGTTACTGTCTTCAGAAGACGATGACTCTGGAGGAGACATACCTCGGAAGAGTAGGGTGGATGAGTTCAGCGTGAAAGAGAAGGTATTTCCAAAATGTCGTAATAGGGCTTGTGGTTTTCTGCGCATTGACCTTTGGAGTGCAACGTAGTTTAAATCTCCTTTTAATTACTGTCTCAATGGTTTCTGATACGCTGGTACGTAACACCGTATGATTCGTATGGATCCTATTTCAGGAAATGTAGAATTGGCTATGCAGAAAATGTACAATTATTTGCTCAGGCCGGTAAGGGCACCACTAGGAGTGCAGTATGCGATATGTTTATAGAGGAATATGTAGTTCACCAGTGGTTGAGCGACTAAATTAAATATAAGCGAAATCTGTGGGACATATAGAGTTTTATTTGACATGTATTCGAATGGTAAGCCTTTATTTTAAATGATAATATGACCTACAGCATTTGTTTACGCATTTCTGTAGATAAATTTATTAGCAATAGTTTAGTAAGTGATTCATCAGGACATCGAAATCCACTAACTGGGTATTGTATATGTGCACAGGATCCCGACTTGAACAAGTCTCGATCAGCAGCAACCACTGATAAAGGCTTGTCCCAATCGAAGGTAAATCTATACCTGCAGAATTACATTTTCAATGTCTGGATATATTCCTTGTTGTTTTAGGTAAAACCTTTTCACTTAACTACTGACTAATATTGTGAACACATACAGTAGCGTTTGTTGAAATGTGTTGTGCCTTCGATAAATAACCAAAAAAAAATTAGATGTATAATAAAGAAAACAGTGGCGCAAGTGATCGTCCAATTGAACGAACACTAAGTTTGGTAATTGTAGACAGGGATACGTGGTCTCATGTTTGTGGAATGGAAAGTTTTGCCGTTATGTTTGAATTTCATACTTCCATGCCTTTAGTATTTCATTATCCATATCTCTGCTCCGTTTATAATTACAAAGAAGCAGTCCATAGGGATATTTAGATCCATTTATATGATTATAACCACATTCAAGTAGAAAACGAAAGGTAGACAGTTGTACACGTATTAATAACCAAGGCTTGATTATGTGATCCAGGTCACCTATAATCCGGATCCGACGATGCGTAAATCACTTGAAGTAGAGGTACGTTGTGTTTCTTTCCTGTAATGATTTCCAGGATTCCAATAACGGAACTCAATGAGAATTTCCAATGCTGCTATGTTTTGTACGAAGTTCACAATAATATGAGAAGAAAGAAGGGTCTCATTATGAGCAACCTAGGATGTTATCTGTTTTCAATGATGGTTGTATGTGGGAGGATTTTATTGCATGAAGTTATACATGAATTGCAGAAAGATTGTATGTCAGACATTGTAATGAGTGTTCTTGTACCTGTCAATTATGTGTACCGTATTATATAATCCGAAGCAGTACCGTCAAAACAAAATTTCTCGGGGTGAAGTCAACTTAATAGAAAACGGTGGCCTTTCTGAGTCCGCTCACCGTCACTGCTATGATGTTATCACAGGGCATTGTCGACTGAATTATATTTGTGTTTGATATCCTATGATGCAGGCATCGAATCAAAATCCTTCAAAGGCGAATGACATAGCACTTGAACAGGTAATGACGACCATTTTTCTGCATAGAATGATTGATTAAGACATGTTATTTACCGAAAAGAACATCACATAACAGTCGGAACAGAAAAATAATATTTTTTTAATCAAACCATGTGAAGGCTGGGTGAAGACGGTATTCATTCACGGAGTAGAGCGAACTACTATTGAAACCTTAAACCTTCAGAATATGTTTGAATCTTAAAAAAAATGGACTAAATTGAAGTGGCGTTTACCGTAAACAATCCAGTGGCAGCCAGGGTAACACGTTTTCTAAATGTCCGATGGGTTCATAGTATGAATTATCGCTCCTCTTTTCAGCCTATACTGTTTTTTGCACTACATAATTTCTGTATGAACTTACGTTAGCTGAGTTCGGGGTTCATTGCAGATTCTACCAGGAAACAGAGTGTGGCTTGGGGACACACTGGATCCGAGTGTGCGCGTTGGGTCGGGTACAGTGTTGAACATCGGTGGAGGGGGGATGTTCCACAACCGCCTAATTCCGCCAAACTACGTGCGGGTGAATTTGGAGGAGGTGATCGTGGACTTGCCTCTCATGATCCCCGTTGAACAAGCTGACCAAGCGACACTGAAGGACGCGCTAGGGTCGAGTGTCCTTTGGTTCAAAGGATTGGTTTTCTTAAGGAAGTAAGTTTAATATCATGCAACGACTGTCTTCGTATCTAAAATGGTGCGGTTTTCTTTCTGTAGTATGTGCTATGCATAGCTTATTCAAGCTTCTGCAAGCCAATTCACATGTTCGAATTTATACAACTGTTCAGGAGAGTAGATTCAGTAGACAGTAAGCGATGAGAAAATGTCGTTGATTTACAGAATAGCGAGTTCCAGTGCAGTAGTGTCAGTACTTCAGATTTTATCACGGTAGACCGCGATAATCAGCGTCGATTTCCAATTCGTCGCTGAGTTGATGTACCCTAGTGTTATTTAACACTAATCAATAAAAAGCGGAGGTGATTCCTGATATCTACAGTATAGGTTGAATGGTGGGAAGCGCGTGCTATGTGCCACTTGGTAAAATCACAGACTATCATTCTGAATCAGATCTACGGAGCAGTGTCGTTGCATACAATGGTGCGGACGAATGAAAGAGTCACACATGTCAAAGTCGGAGAGGATAAAAGTGGCTTAATAACGTAAATCTCAAAAACATGAGGTCATACAGAACGAAGACGCGTGTGCAGAGATTACCAGCTGAGCCCGACCTTTCAGGTACCGCCCAGAACTTCGAAGCCCGTTATGCAAAGATTGCAGAACACTTTCAGACATTCAGCACATGTGTCTCCCGTCAACATCTTGGAAATTGAAACGATGATGCTACCGCGATAATAATCGGAAGGCAGAACGAAGATACAACGATGTCCAAAATCCGAACATCCACGACTGCCAGTGTCTCCGACGAAAACGATTTACCTCGAGAGTAAATATTGTACCAAACGACAGAGACAGAAGAAGGACTAGTCCGTTTCGACAGGATTTGTATGCGTCTTTTATTTTCCTCATTGTACAGAAGGACTCACAGACAAGTCATTTAACACGTCACTAATTTCACGATTTCTACTAGTGTAAGTTTGGGATACGGAAAGTAGACTTGATGTACTACAACTTCCAAAATTTGCGTTCGTAGTTATTGAGTTGAGACACCTCTGAACACCACAAAGTTGAACAAAGTGAATGCAGCCATTTGGAAAAGTGACCGTATCACATTGTAGTTTTGACATAAATCACTTTTGACTTCGCGGGGCACTTCTTTGTACATTACGCTTGTAGAAATGATCCGGGTGGTCAGGTTTGCAATCCTAGATTGGCGAGAAGTACCGCATGGACGTTTTTAAAACACCGTTTTCCGCAAAAACTTTTTGTGAGGTTTTTTTCACCGAACATTGTTTTTTAAGTTGGAAAAAATATCCTCTAAAGACAATAGAGGGCCCCATATGAAGAAATTAAGACTTTGGAAAAGTTCATTTTCATGATTTAGAACTAGCGGTCAAATTAAGTTTCAATTGAAGATGTTTTTTTTATGTAAATGCCTGTAAGATACCTTTTGACACCTTAAACAGTGACTAAAATGCTCAAAAACTACACCAAAATGCTCAAAATCAGCTTTGAGCAATAAAAAACAGCACACTTCATATTCACTTCCTAGTGATCACATGTTGCACTTTGTGGTACACTTTATTTTGCTCTCCCCCTACATTCAACATTTATGATGTGCTCTTGTTGTTATTTACAATTTTAAATTAGATTTTACATCCAAAAACATTGAAGTCTAGTCTTTGTTATTTTCTTTCACATTGTAGTTCTATTTTTTATTTTTATTTATTTATTTGATAATATCACATTATGCACAAATCTTCAAAATGTGACATTATCAAATATGTCACACCTTGTTTATATCACTTTTTTTGTTTTCTCACTATAGTCAGTGGCTCAGAAATTGCTCAAATTTCATACTAGCAAGATCGGTGGGGAGTTATTAAAAGATTCAAATTTTGAAAGATGTGCAAAGTATTTAGAAAATTGGACCAAATGGAATAATTAATTTTGGATTAAAATTAAATTAGTTATATATGAAATTTGGAAGGGGAACTTGTAGGTGTACCCCAAATTGCTCAGTCTAAAATGTACACCAGAATTACATAGAAATTTGAAGTTGAAAGCTATAATGTACCTCCTCTTTAGATAGGTCTAAAGTGCAATTTCTGCTGTTGTGCAGGTTTTGAGCCACCTACATAATTTTTTTCACTGACTGTTCACTTCTCAACATGTGGAGGCAAACAAAATGAATGAACAATGCCTTCATTTTTCTCTTCTTTTACAATTTTTCTGTGTGTGTTGCAAAACCTCAGGGAAAAGAGACTGTTCGCTCATAGACGCAACACCACAGAGAGAAGCACAAGTGCGCTCGGAGGAAATTTTTATTTGAAAATCAAACCCAATAAATTTTGCTTTTCAGGTCAGCAATCGTTACACTCTACTAACTCAATAATTAACCATGACAGAGCTGTGTAATTTTAACGCACTCATCTGCTTATCAATAAATCATTCAAAAATCTAGATGATACATTGATACACCACTATGGTCCATGTCCTCACCTCAGAACAAGCTAGAGGTTCTTGTAGTTACAAAGTTGTGAAGGAGTAAGCACAAACATTTTGACTCCATGAGAAGGCACGTCTTCAGAGATTGGATCTGTTTGCCCACATCTAGCTTCATGCGTCCAGAGATCCCTTATCGAGAAAGCAGCAGGATCAGATTGGATGCCGAGGTCAGACCATGCTGCAGTAACGGTGGCAGTTGCATTGCTTCGATTGAACAACAGCACCACCGTCCGCCCCAAAGACAACGGTCCCGACCACACGTCAAGGCTTCCATTCTCTCCTTGTACGTTCACTCGCCTGCCTTGTACTCCAAGCGGATCCTGATTCACAGCAATCACCTCCTCATTCGAAAGTATCTCTAGAATCTCAGCTCCAACGTTGCGCACATCGCAGCCGATCAGAAGCGGTGCTTTCATGAGGGCCCATAAACTGAAGTGAGATCGATACTCCTCCGTCGTCATGCCTCCGTTACCAACTTCCAGCATGTCAGGATCATTCCAACCACCCGGTCCGGCGTACTCCGCCCACTGGTTATTCAAATCCACTTTATCGATCATGCTGCTCCAAGTGTCTTCAATATCTCCAGTCGTGCGCCAACTGTTGGCAACATCAGTCGCCCATGTTGCCGGATTATCAATACCCCACTCGCACATGGAGTAGAAGATAGGCCGGCCCGTCTTATTCAAAGCGTCCCGCATGACTGGATACCGCTCCTCCGGCTTGCTCCCATCGTTGTTGCAGTTATCATACTTGAGATAGTCCACTTCCCACGAAGCAAACGTCCGGGCATCCTGATCTTCGTACCCAAGTGAACCAGGCTGGGTTGCACAAGTCAAGTATCCAGCATCTGAGTATATCCCTAACTTCAATCCTTTCCCATGCACATAATCAGCCAATGCTTTGATCCCCGAAGGAAAAGTCTGAGGTCTCGACTGCAGATAACCTTGGTCGTCACGCTCCATCGCAGCCCAGCAGTCATCTAAGTTAACATACTCATATCCCTTGGCAGCTAGCCCTGTAGACACAAGTGCATCGGCGGTTTCCATGACAAGAGTTTCATTTATCTCACAAGCAAAGTGGTTCCAGGTATTCCATCCCATGGGCGGAGTAGCGCCAAGTCCATTGTTCAGCTTCTGTTGCGGCTGATGATTCAGAGGAGACGGTGCCGGGCTTGAAACTCCCTGAAGCGGGGATCCTACCGGCACTGAAACTGCCATCGGCGCCATGTAGCGACCTTCTGCAGAAGTGAAGAGAAGGAGTCCCAGCATAAGAGCAGTGCAGAATCTCATGGTCGCCATCGCCACAGTTTACCTGCAAAATCTCACACAATTCACAGTTTGATTTTAATCAGCTTATCTTATTGTGAGAAATTGCAATCTTATTGTGAGAAAGGTAAAGTGAGTGATGTTAGAGTTATTAGTTTTCTCTATACATAGTATTTTTAATTGTGAACTAAGTGGAAGAATACTTGGAGTGAAGTAATAGTGTTTTGTCTCGGATAATTTTACTAATTATACACAATCGGAAACAATAAATAGTAACTATAATTTTAAAATAACTTTGCTCACTTTCCAACCTTAAATTAATATGTAATAAGAATAAGATATTATTCAAAATTCAACCCCAAACCTTTATAAAACTCATTTTACTTCTATTTTTGTGTACTTTTAATTAAATATTCTTGATTTAACCCAAAACTTTTATGTATATGTTAGATTAGTTTACTTTGGTAAGCTTTACAAAAAAGTATACTCTTTTAAAATTTTGGATATTTTTAAACTGAATGTCGTCTTGAAATATCTTTAAGTTATTTAACTGTTTATAATTTTCAAAAACATGATTGAATCTTTGATCCAAATTTCTATTTGATAATGATTGAATCTAGTTTGAATGAATTAATAACTGTTTATAATTTTCAAAAACATGATTGAATCTTTGAGGATGACTTTCTAAATTTCTATTTGATTATGATTGAATCTAGTTTGAATGAATTAATAAATTTTTAATTGGAGTTCCCATTTAGACATGTTCTTACTATTATTTGTTCATTACTTTTTACAGTCCAAACCTCATATTTCAAATGATAGAAAATAGCAAATTAATGAAAAAAAAATTACAAAAAGAATCTTAAACCTATTAGAATATATTTCAAATAGCCTTTAAATTGGTAACATCTCCTAACCCCAAAAGTTCCTTGGTGTTTTTGGTGCTTAATAATTCTAAATTAAATTATTATTTTTATTAAATATAGCTGTAAAATCCTGAAATTAACTTGATATACTACTCATATACAAAAATTGAACCGTTATTCTTTCTTGATTAGTAAAATTATAAAGATCAAAGAGAACAAGATTTTGTTTTCAACAACTATTAAACTAAATTTTTTAACAAAGGTTTCCTTGCTTGTTACCAAATATATTGTCAATGGTTGGATTTTATCACTCCTCTTTTAAACAAGAGTGTCATTTATATAAAGGGAGTGAACCAAGTTTCTTATTTCAAGCCCTAAATATGTAATTGCTCTCCACCTCTATCTAACTTTCTCCAATCTCATACCCAATCAAGCTACTTATGACCTACAAAATGGAGTAACTCCAGTTTGCACCCCAAACTTCCCCTTTAACATTGATCATAATTTAGGGTCTCAAATGAAAGGCATGATAAATTCATCGGCACTTCTCAGTACTGGGAGTTATATTACTCTCTAGAGATGAACTTGAATTCCCCAGAAAGGCATGCCATAGCAAATACAAGGTGGTCTTTTCAACACACTGCAGCATGTTTTTCCAGGGAGTGATGTGACACTGCCATGTGAAGGAGTTGTTCACCGGCCCAAGCACATGGATCTGGGCATATGAAGCTCAAGTAGGACATTGACATTCACACCAATTGGGTTAGTATTCTCCTCCACCTCGCCTTCTAGTTGACTCATTCATCACACTTATTGTGACTCGGATTTGCAGTGGGTCCAGTCCAATGACAGTGATTGCTCACTGACATTGTGTGTGTGCTAGTGCGCTTCGGATGCCAGCTCTTTGGCTGCATTACTTATAATATTACTCCCGATTTCCATGTCACAACCTTCCTGCACTTAGCACAGAGCCTGCACCAAGATAGCTGCTAATTGATCACAACGCAATTCACCTGCTCTGCTTAATATGCATCAGAATCAACAAAGTTTTCTGTAGTCGGTGATGTCTGATAGCCTGCAGAGAGGGAAATAGTAGGAAAAGTTTCTTTTGTCATTAAGTGCTGCTACATGATTCTGAGCATGCGTGGCAACATGCCCATAGCCACTCCTAACTTGAATTGCTTGACCCAAATTCTGACATCGTGCTCGACAAGGCATTCATATCCATCCACATGCATAGTGCCACCAGCTAGGTGTATATACTGTACATATCCTTATCCCATTGTTGAACTGCACAACATACTGAATCATGTCCCAAGCAACAAGGTGGATGGTCCACCAAAGAGTCCATTTTCACAATTTCTGGATCACCAACTTCATTCTTGAAGTACTAGAGTGGAGTACTTGAAGAGTTGAATGTACAAGACAAGTGCCATCGGTGTACATATTCAGATAAAAACTTTGAAAACAGAAAACTCACGAATTTTGCCAAAGATGGGCTCCTTTTCATGTACTGGAGTTGATGGGGCCATATTTTCACTTTGGCATGTACGTAGAGTACTTCAAAGTAGTACTCGTTGGTGCAGGTCCAGGCATTCTATTGTGTGCTCTGAACAGACAGTCTACTCCTTGGTATTCTACCACCACATGCATGATGATTATGCAAGAATGTACATCAGCCTTGTACAAATGAGCACCCCAATGAGCACTTACTGAAAACAGGGTAAGGTGACATAACCCATTTGCTTCAAGATGCTTGCGCTCAGAACCATGATCATTGATAGATGCAAATCACTCAAAGGCAACCTCTTAATCTATGTAATTAGTACTCCTTGAACGTGTAACTCGTTCATAAGCTCATAGCAGCGGCTTGGAGCTACCATTTCATTAAAATCTTTGACAGATCGGTGAAAATTCCTTTCCAGGAAAATGTAATTCAGTTTTGAAGACTCAAAATTCAAGTGATTCAAATGGGTAAGTTAGAGCGGCCCCACAATCATTGTCGCTCACAGCTAAACCTTGTCTAGCGAGCAATCATTTACACTAGTATATAACACTGCCACAGACGGCCACCGAAAGACAGATCAGCTTCGTACCAGCAAGCTAGCTCACCCTGCTTGCATCTGCTTTCCTTTGAATCGATCATGAAGATGCTTGGATTTGCAATATTCGGTGTTGCTGCAACATGGATGCTCATGCTCCTGGCATGGCCTCAACCAGCTTTGGCTCAGAGTGGCATGTTTACAGACCCCTTCAGGACGGCTAACTGGCGGGCAGTGCAGGGAGATTTCATGGCATGGGTTGAGCGAGTGGAGCAAGAGCACCTGCAGAGCGTCAAAGCAGGCGAGGCAGCTCTGGTGCATAAGGAGCATGACATACTTGCTGCTGGTAACACCATTGTTGTCGGTGCTAGAGGTTACGGTAAAGTTCAAGACGCTGTGGATGCTGCTCCGGAAGGAACTCGAACCATCATTCAAATCAACGCTGGTACTTATAAGTATGTCATTCTATCAGCCTTGTGAGGTTAATTTCCTTTTCAATGATTGTGGTTTCGCATGTAACTTAGCTATTGAGCAGGTAGATGATCATGATCCAAGACAACCTCTGAATACACAGGACGCTGAAGGTTGTGCTTATTTTTCATTTTTTTAAATTAAACTTTCTGTGCATGTAGAGAGAAGATCGTTGTGCCGAAGGGGAAGGTTCTTACATTTCAAGGGATTGGGAACCCAGTGCTTGCATATGGTGATACTGCAAATTCTGCAGGAAGCACTCAGAACAGTGCGTCAACTGCCATTTTGGCGGATGACTTCATTGCAACTGGAATAGTTTTCCAGGTATGTATAACATAGTTTCTGATGATCTCTGACCCACTGCCAGTTCAGAATACTTTTTTTCATTTCAAACGATTTGGATTTCTCTACATATCGTCCGGTGACAGTGCAAAAGTAGTTGTCTTATTACTTCGAATGAGTGGGATTTTTGCACAGAACACAGCCCCTGCTCCTCCAGGTGGTGCGGTTGGAAAACAAGCAGTGGCACTTCGAATCATTGGAGATAAAGGCGCCTTCTACGACTGCAAATTCCTTGGAGCTCAAGATACGTTGTATGATCAAAAAGGCCGCCATTACTTCAAAAATTGTTATATTGAGGGGTCAATCGATTTCATTTGTGGTGATGGCCAATCTCTGTATAAGGTCTGTCCCATCTCAACTCCAGTGATTAATCTTTGCTTTATCATGGATTCGCAAGCTTAGGCCAGGCTTAAAATGACATGGAAAGTGAGCCAACTTTGCACTGTTTATTAGTGAATCTCAAAAGCATTAACTGGTTTTAATTTAATGTTGCCAGGATTGTCAACTGCATTCCATTGCAAATCCTGGAAGTGGATCGCTGACTGCTCAAAAGAGAACCGGAGATGAAAACACAGGATTCTCTTTCGTAGGGTGCTCCATCACTGGCACAGGTCCTATCTATCTGGGACGAGCTTGGGGCCCCAGTTCTCGTGTTGTCTTCATCCAATGCAACTTCGAAAATCTTATTCTTCCAGCAGGGTGGTACAACTGGGGTGATAGCAGCAGAGAAAAGTAAATTTCTGCAGCTATGTCTGTCCATAGCTCTTTAATGTATGAAGTTGAGATTACAGAACATGTATTGCCTGATGTAGATTGCTGTTTGGGATTGTTTCTAATAGTTTAATTTGTGGCTTCTATTTTCAGGACGGTGTTTTATGGGCAATACCAATGCTCTGGTCCTGGTGCAGAGGAGAGTGGACGTGTGGGTTGGTCTCATGAGCTTACTGCTGATCAAGCCGCTGCGTTCTCGAGTTTAAGCTTTATCAATGGTAATCAATGGCTTCAAACATGATTCGACAACCTTACAGATAGCCATCGACAGCATCTAATCAATGGCTTCAATCAATGTATATTTGTTGAAACAGTGTATATGAGTTGGATATTGGTTCTAAGGACTCACGCTATCTAATCTGTGGTACTACTTGTTTAATTTGGTGATTCAAAGACTACCTTTCCTTTGTAAAACAGTCAATGTAGTGACCAGCTCTGCAGCTTGCAAGCATTCATGTATAATAAATGATTTCGTACATTGCTGTCAACCTCGCAAGATCCAAGCTGATCTTTGGATGTCATTTTAAAAAATGACCACAAATAAAGAACGTCTACATAATATGCCTACTAGTCATTCTCTTCCCTACTGAGTACATTATGTATTGGAATTCCTATCTCTATCCAAGTCAGCTTTAGTTTCTTTCCATCTACGAAGAGAAATTTGATCCGACTCCTGAGCCGGAACTTACAGTTACCATAAACACTTCTGTTTTGAACTAAGATAACTGAAGAATAGATGACTTTAGGATCATACATGAGCAGCCACAGCTAATTTCGCACAACTAATCTGACTGCAAGGCAAACTCATTGGCCCCGAAATATGCAGCGTCTACGCCATGTAGTGTACGGCTTTGGCGTCATGCCAAAAAAAAAAAAACAAAAAAAAAAAAAAAAAAAAAAAAAAAAAAAAAAAAAAAAAAAAAAAAACCTCGCTCTGCACACAATCCACCACCAAATTCACATGAACAGTTGCCGTTTGGTCGGGCTCTGGGCCCTTGTTGAGCCCTATTCAATCATGATGGGAAGGGGTCAGAGAGTTCGAAGTTTCTACGAGATCCATGAATCCTAATGTTTTGAGCAATCAAACCTGCAATCATGAGCTACATCATTGACTTGCTTGCTCCTGGCCTCGTGTAGTACTTGCTGAAAACAAAAACTTCAGTTGTGGATTGGGCAAATATGTTACTTAGATCGAACTATATTGATGACACGGAATCACTTATCAGGTCGCATTGTCGTCCCTCTGGATCAGATTTCGAGGAAGATTCGGTTCCTGTAGAATTTCACTTGAATCATTGTGAACTTTAGAACGGGGCCAAGACAAACCTGTTGTCGTGTGGTGGGCAAACAATGGTCAGAGACGTGTCCCGGAAAATTTTAAGTGCCCAATGTTGGCCACAATGTCAACATCCTCATAACGCAGATTGACGTTCCCTCTGCGGCGTAGGCATTGAAATAATTCCACTATGGCCATTATTTCCTGCAGCAAGTACATTTCCTAAGAATTTTTTGTAAAGGGTCATCACAGGTAGATAATATGAAAATTTAGCAATTATTCCGAGTCGTTTCAAATGTCCATCTCCTTCGGAGCTGCAGAAGAAGAATGTCTCTTTCATTCCATTAGCCTTACGCTACCCTGTAAGGAGTTGAGCGCACAGGGCGATCTCAAGATGAGAAACTACTACATATCGACGTAATATACTGTCAAGGGCAGTGGGCACAATTGCAGTTTGTAAAATCCTAAAATTTACAATCAATTCTGGTTGGCCTCAATGCTGAATTGCTTTGAAGACAGGCAGCTATTGCAGCCAAATGATCTTACATTATTTGCTGCTTCTCATTCATGTTGAGAGCGACAAGTAATCATGTCTCCGTTAAATCAAAGCAATCCAAGTTGCTTGAGTACTGCTACTGGGCTATAAGTGATAGAGTTGCCATTTATTAGGACAACAGATGCATCGTGTGCAGTGTGCACTGCACTTAAACGATGCCATATATACACTGCATACTACGGCTATCAGCAATTAGAACTGAGCTTGCGTCCAAGTCCATGCCATCCTTGCCCTCAGTGTATGCATTGCTGAACCAAACAACGTAAGTCCTTAAAACACATACATACTCAACCGAGCACAACTATAGAACTCTAATGTGTTCAACAACAGTTAACATCCAAACCAAACCAGCCCAAAACCAGAATACTGATCAAACCCAACAAGGCAGTTGAAAAGTTTAAGATACAATAAAAAGAACTACTTTACTGAGATTTTGAAACATGCCATAGTCTCGTTCTTACACGGTGCAGAGAAACTAACATAAACGACGTCATTGTATATGCATCGGTAAAAACATTACTCTACAATGATCCATTACATCAGCACAAGCTTTAGGCAAAACCCCACCGTGCCTTACTCTGAATTAGATTTCAATTGTGCAGTGACAAAAAAGAGCGCTCCTTGCCTTGACAAAATCTTCTCCTCGCTTTGGACTCGAAAACCTGATCCTCATTAAAAGCATCCACGGTGTTACAGCTCGTGCTGAAAAATGTGAAGATGAAAGCCGTACATCAGAAACCAAATGTATCAAGACCTTTACTGCGGTGGCTGTTGTTGAGGAGGGGGCATTCCGGGCCTAGGTCCGCCATACATGCCGGGAGGTGCACCAGGAGGAGGAGGCATGCCAGGTCTCGGAGGGCCTTGCATCTGAGGGGGCATGCCAGGTCGTGGAGGACCGCCAGGGCCGCCCATACCGGGAGGAGGCCCGCGCATCATCTGAGGAGGACCCATCGGTCTCTGTCCATAAGGCCCCGGCATGCCTGGTCCAGACATCTGCGGAGGAGGACCGGGTGGAGGCGGCATCGGCCGTCCAGGTGGGCCTTGTCCATATCCCTGAGGAGGTCCTTGCCCAGGGGGTCCTTGCATCATCTGAGGAGGACGCATGCCGGGAGGAGGTGCACCAGGAGGTCCTGGCATCGGGCGGGGTGCGTATTGCCCTGGAGGTGGTGGCCCTGGAGGTCGCACTCCCGGAATCGGACCAGGAGGAGGCGTATACGTAATAGGACCTGCTGATACTTGCGGCCGCGGCTGCATCATCCCAGGAGCAGGACCACCCACTCCTCTCGCAGGCCCAGCGAGCCCCGGTTGAGCCTGGTTCGCTGGTGCAGTCGGTATTCCACGCCCAGCAGCACGACCAATCCCGGGCCCTCCAGCAGCAGCTGCAGCTGCTTTCGCCCTCGACTCGTCAGGCGGCGGAGGTCCTTCCACCGTCATCGAAATCACCTCCTCCCCACGCAGCAGCAGTAACCCTAAAGTCCTCCTCTCCTCCCTCTCTTCCTGAGTCTTCCCCTTCTTCGGTGGCACGCGACGGAGCTCCTCACAGTCCCCGAGCACCAAGTTCATATGCCGATCAAATGCCATAAACTTCCCAACCAACTGCCTCCCATCTTGTATCGTCACCCGCATCCGCCAATTTATATACAGTAACAACTTCGACGTCTTCGACATCGACATTTTGCCCAAATTTTTTCTTCACCAGCTCCTAGCTATCTTTTCCCTTCCCACAGTCCCGAAAGTATTCCTTCCACTGCAAACCCCGCAAAACACATAAATTCCTTAAAACCTATAAAACCCCCGAAACCCTAATCAACAGTTCCTTCACCAAAACCCCGAAACTCACAAACCACAACAATGCGCAATCTCCACGCTAATCATAATCCTCAGAAACGCATCACTAGACCACAATGCAAGGCGCAAAGTCATACAAACACCACTCCCGAGCCCGCAGTGTTGGAGGTGCAAAGAAGGGCGAAACTGGGTCAAATCGCGACCAAAAAAGGAGAGATAAATTGCCAAGGGGAGAGGAAGGCGAGGAGTACCTGATGATGATGACGCAGCGGCGTTCGTTGCGGCAGGCGAGGATCGAATGGGCCGAGTTGAGATTGTTGCAGGGCGAGGCTGGTCGGGTGCAACCACCCTGGCGACGAAACTGAGTTTGCGGGCCGCGGGAACTGGCTCCTTTGCTGGCCTTCGTGGATGAATGCCTTCCGTCGTCGTATACTATGGTTGGTTGATTGTCATCCCTAATGTATGAACACTTGGAGGCAGTGATCCCATGACCATTTTATGACATTTTATTCCCGTATAGAGGTTAAAGTATGTTTGCACCTGGCCTTAGAGGTGGTTTTACAAGGGAGTCTTACATCCTTAAAAAAGTGTATGTTTGTACATGCATTCTTTAGTAATTACCAATCCTACATAGATGTATACATGGCACACTTCTAAGAATGGATATTAACTAACATTTACGAGGACAAAAAAAATTTGAGCAATAATAGGTAATTGTTAACCTCTAAAGTTCTGAGGGTATTTTCCATCAAAACTGCCTCAAAACAGCCCCTTTTCAAAGCAAGGTGGATATTGCAAACTTGGGGTCTTTTTTAGAACATCTAACCATAAGATCTTGTAGCTAACTTCTATATCTACATGTCTACCAAATATCACACATTCATTCTTCAACAATTGCAAGATCATAACATTCAAAGTAGAAAAACAAGTTTTTTTTCCTTGCAAAAAAAGGGGACAGCAGAGTTTTGAAGGCCCAAAAAACCATTTTTTTGCATTATGGATTTTGGTGGTTTTGATGCACGTCAAAGAAGACTGAGTTAGCTAATTGTACTAAGAAAATTTTATTCAAAAAAGTTATGGAATGTTGCCAAAAAAATCATTTTCCGCTATGGGGTATACTGAAATTCACAAACAAAGGCCGTTTTTGGACAATAGAAATAGCATAGGAAAAAAATTGAATTGAAAATCCGAACGGTGGGAACATGCTCTACTGCCTTGTCTATACACCAAAAAAAATATTTTTGAAAAATATCAAAATCTCAATTTTTGGTGGAATTTCAAGGTTTCGTCTTTGGGCTGATTTGGGCAGTTTTGGGCAGTTTTGGCAGTTTTGGGCAGAATTTGCTGCATTCACAGTGGCTTAGAAAAATTCAGTAGCTACCCAACGAGCAGCGTTTGACACTTAAACCTTCATAACTTTTGATCCTGATGTCGGAATTGAAAAATAAAAATATCCACACGAAGATCTCCGAACGGCCCACTTTCAATAAAAATTTCAAAAAATCCTGATATAAATTACATTCATAGGTACATGCCCAAATTCCAAAAAAGCCCAAATGTGGCAGATTGTCCATTAGGGGTTAAGGGAACACCAAAATAAGAAATATTCACTAGTTTTGAATACTAAAGAATGGTCTTAGCTAATGTGGCACTTGAGTAGAATTCCCATACTATTGTTAACATCTTTCCAAACGTCATTGATGACAATTTTTTTACAAAAAAAGTGTTACCCAATACGTAAGTTGGATGGAGCCATCATTCTTCCAACAAATTGCCCCTTTTAAGGTGTTTAGTTACATAATACTACATAATACTTGAAATTAGTGGGAAAAAAACAAGGACTGCCAAAGAACTTCTCCAAAAAAAAATTTGATGAAGCCAAAAACTCGCTCCTAATATATTCTTTGTGGCCACCCTAGCGCCAAATCAAAAATCCTAAGATTTACACTGATGCATACAGTACATATGTTAATTCTATGATATGGTACTTTTACTATTTGGTGCATACAGTATATATACTAACTCTATGATATCCTGCAATACCCTTAAATATTAAGGAGATATCATAAGAATGTCAGTAGAAATTGTATCAGAACGATGCCACATATGTATAGAATGATGTAAGTTTTGGCTGAAAGAATGCCTTGTCTCTCATTTTTTTTTCTTTTGTAGATTTTTGAACTCCATTATTTTTGTAACAATGGAGCAATATTGAACCACTTTTGATATCGCTCTTTAAACCCCAAAGGACAATTGTCCTAAAATAGGCATTTGAAACTTTGGGCATTTTTTTTTTAAAATTATGGTATCCAAAGTGGAATTTTGTGTCCGTGGGCAATTCAGGTAGCCATACCAGATACATCTTCTACCTTTGAGAATTTTTCTATAAATAAGTAGTATCGTCATCTTTGAGATTTATAAAAAAAAACTTCTTTTAGTACAAAATGTTCATTCCACAAAAGTTCAAAGTAATCTCACCGTATTGGGCACTGTACCCAAAAAACTTCTTCTTTCATTCACAAAAGTTAGCAAATTTGATTTTTTAGGTTTTTTTCTTTTTTCACTTGAAGTATGGACATTAGTATTAACTTTGACCATTTTGATTGGGACTTTACAAAACAATAAAAATTCTAGGAAAGAAATATGAATAAGCATTCTTGAATATTCAATTTAATAAAAACATTATGCTGCACTTGTCTTTTGTGTATAAATATATTTTCACAATTAATTAACTTAGTGGCCTTTGTCATGCACCAAAGCCCCCAAAATCCACAATGCAAAATACGTAAGAAAAATAAAATTAGAGCATGTCAGCCTAATTTAAAATCGTGTCAAAAAGTTTGTTTTCAAATATTGATTGCCATAATCTTCTAATCTTTACAGTTGATTGTGTTCAATTTTTTTATTTTTAAAATCTAGTTGAAGATCTTATGGTTAGAATTGGAAATAATGACGTTTTATTCTTTTTACATTAGAAATGAGCGTTTTTTGGTGAAACACATTCAAGGAACTTTAGAGGTTAAGGAATCACGTAGAAGCACATGTAACCACCAACTTAAAATAATGCAAATATTCTTGGAACAAAAGTGAATAGAATCAGTGTTATTATTTATATTTTTTCATGTTTGCTCTATATAGTATTAGTTTCCCTAGGCAAAGGCAAGAAAAAATTAAAATAAAAAAATGAGTTTATTAGTCTTTGTCGAAATACATTACCATGAATTACATGAAATGGAAGTATGGTAATCTACATTGAAATAAGCTGTTCTCTAAACGAAAGTATTCTCTAATTATTTTCGCAATCAATAGTGACTACTTGTGTTCACAAATTTTCTATTGGAAAAAAAGAAAGAAGTTCCTATTTTATCAAAATTGGTAAGATGAAACACAATCGCAATACAACATATTTCAACATCTTTTTCATTTTTTGGATTGATGATGTTTTTCTATCATATTCATTGACAATTTTGATCTAAATTTGATAACAGTAAACATCTAATATTTTGTAAAAAGTAGAAGTGTAATATTTTGGAAGTTTCGAGCTTTTAATAAGATTGTTAATTTTTAATGTGACAACTTCAGCTCTAAAATGGAAGAAAAATACAAATCGTACATATATGTTAAAAAGAAAATCCTAAATTTGTTAGAAACAAATTATTAATCATGATATGCAAATTCTTATAATGTGTCAAAAGACATCTCTTGCAAAATAAATCCATCATTTCAACATGTATGGTGAAAGCACCTATGAGTAGGCACCACCTCAAAAGCGTGCACCAAAGATTCTTGCCTTTATAAAGATTTCACCTCCTTTGCATGTGCCTCATGCGTACATAATTAGGGTGCCCACTTTTAGATTCCCACTTTTAAAATTTGTACTGAGTTATGTATGTACTTTAAAATACCAAAAAAATAGGAAAAATTCGTCTTTTCCTATTCTTTATCTCTGAAAAATAGTAACCCACTCATTTCATCACTCCAAGAACATAAATTCCTTACATAATCCTTAACCCTTTAGCGCACCGGCGTCCAGAATTTGGACGGTGGATGAATTTCAGCAGCTCTTTTTCTGTCCTGCAGGATGTTTCTCATCCATTTCTTTTTTTTTCCAATTCTTGTATAGTTTTATACTATTTGTACGGTTTGGATTTTCAGGATAAGATAATGTGAGTTTTTGAAAAATTACAAAAGTGATTTATATCAAGTTTCAATCTTAGTTCAAAAAGAGAGACCTTAAACATGATTTTTCATAATAAGTAGAATCAAATAATGGAAACTATACCATCTTGTAACGCATGTTATTCCAATCTCATTACAATATTTATAAAAAAATTAGTGTTAATTTTGGATTTTTAATTGAATTACAAAAGAAAACCTTGCAAAATTACTTTAAAAATATTATTAATAAATATGATGAATCTAACCGTACGGATGTTATCTTCACATTGACATCTACAACTTTGTTTTGTACATCAAATCCATTTTCCATTTTCATCAACAATTTTATAACAAATCTTTGAAAACAGTGATGAATCAGGACGTTAAAGGGTTAAATGCCCACACTTACAGGTGGTTTCACCTCAAGATTCTCTTAATATGAAAGTAAGTAAACCAAAACATAAAGGTTTTGAAACTTAATAATGATTAATAACAATATACCATAGGCATACAGCAGATTGTGTAGCAGTCCATTTTAAAATTACTCTAAACCTGGATGATGAGATTATTTGAAAATTGATTTTGCAGAAATAAGAAAAATTACCAAAAGAAAGCGAAATATTATGAATACTTCTAGAGGAAGTCCAACAAATCACACCAAAAATTTGAAGTGATTGAATTCAAGTTGTTTTTGATGATGTAGAATTTTGGCTTTAATAGAACATGATTTGTAATCATCTTTAATACCAACATGATTTGTGCAAACTACACACTTTAGAGCTATGGTATGAGGGCTGAAGTCAATTGAAGTGAATGCTAGGTTTTGGAAAAGTGGCACACCGTTCCCTAACATTTGTATGAAATTCACTTTCAATAGGGCTGTATCTTCTAAAAAATGTTTTTTCCATTAAGACAATCTCTACAAATATGGAAGGCTACCAAATGAAAAAATGAAGAGTTCGGGACAGTTCATTTTTATAATTCAGAACTAATGATAAAAACAGTTATGTAAGGGTTATACACATTGCATGTGACCTAGAAAGTGACTTGCATGCCAAACAATTACACTGAATTGCTGAAACCAGTTCCGTATTATTCAAAATAACTTAGGTCACTTTTCATTTCCAAATACAGTGGGATGTTATAACTTTAAACCCTAATTTTCATTTATAGTGCAACACCTAAACCAGCAATATTGAGAATGGAATGAAAATCCTTATTCTAGAGACGATGATGTAGTAGGAGTCCTATCAGAATGAGCAAGTACCTGAAATACCTTAGCAGAACTGTACTTCCACATAGACCCGTCGGCTTAACCAAAATATCGAATCTTTACTGCCGAATTTGGAAATCCGTCCAAGAAGCTAAGGCGAACTATTGAAGGAACATAATTAGTAACATCACTCTACAGAAAAGTAAGCTGAACGCCCTCCGTGCACAAGGTTGGAAGGTGTCTTCTGTCCGGTAGTGCAACAGCCAGTAATGTACAGCTTCGGATCATTCAATCTTCAGCTTCCTCACCTAAATGCTACAGCCCTCAATTGAGACCGAAAATCAGCTGTTCACGTATATAACTCCCAGCTAAGCAGGATACTACAACTGAGAGCATGGCATACCAGATACTTTACCTTGCGATCGCCTGTAGCTGTCATTCCCATCGCACGCTACCTTGCCATTTAGGTCAAACAAAGTTTACAATCTCAAATTACAATCAACAAATTTGTTGCAAATGAATCAACAACCTCTTCGAGCGCCAGTAAGATACAAAAGCTGTCAGCACTGAGATTGCCAACACATTTTACTCACAAAATCAATCTCATGCATCCATGAGCCACAGAAACTCCTGACAAACAGGTTAGTGAAATATTAGGGAGACTTCAAGATGCTTGCATGTCTCTGGGAGCATTAGGACTATAGAATCACAAAACATCAAGCAACAGCAGAGATATCAAAAACCTCCCTCAATAGGATCATTGGATAAGGAAAATTAGAAATAAAAGCAAAAAACAAATGAGAAAACCGTCAGAAAATGGGCAAACTTGTATGAACCAGACTAAACGTCTCAAGCAATCAAAAGTAATTCAAAGCCCCCCACCCATCCTTCACACTTCACCAACCATAAGTAAAAAGAAATCATTATCCAGATCGTGTGCCTGAGGTCTGTTGAAATACCTGCTGCAGCTGTCAAATGCAGCTTAAACTGATCGCTAGCCCGCACTTACCACCAGCTAGATGAAAAGTAGGCACACGTCGCACTGTTCCCCGTAAGCACACGGGGTACTTCTTCCTGGGACGAGGGGCTGCTTCAGTATTGTGCACATGCATGCACATCCGCAGTTAGTAAAATGAGTGCCCCGTCCCCATACAGAAATGGAATTTCGAAACATTAATATCCAGAAAGCCCCAAGACCAGCGGGTTTGTATCAAAGCCACAACAGTACCCTAATGCATTCAGGTCGGATCAATAGACAACAAAAAACTTATGAGGCGTCAAAATCAAACCTCCTGCCCATCACTGTCAGGAACTACATAGCACAGAACAGGCTCATGTGTGAAGCACGCTACAAGGTTTGGAGGAAGGAAAACAAAACACGTCTATCCTTACACCTACATGCTTTATAAATGTCATGTTCATTTAAACCGACCACAATGCATAGTCAAGTAGTTCTGATTTCGCTACATATCTACAAGCCCACAAGACCCTACTCAGCACCCAAACTAGCGCTCCACTAACACTGAACATGAGTCCAGGAACCGACCGTAATATTGTTGATTGAGCCCATCCAATTCTGCTTGCAGCCAAGACGCCTCTCCCAATGTTCCTTGTTCTGTGTCAGGCTGATTCTGCCAATTAAAGCTAATAAAATCAGTTCATCCTAAACAGCAACAATTATGGAGATGAGACAAGAGCACAGCTGGAAATTTACTTCCGCTGGCAGCCATTGCAGAAACCTGTGCTGCGATAGGAAAATAGCATGCATGCATGCTGCCTTAAACTAATAGGCCATCGAGCCCCTAAACATGCATCATCAACACGCTAGTACCCATGAGGATCTCCTCAGACATTCGGTCGACGAGGATGCTGATATCGATCTTGCTCTCGGACCAACCGAAACTCACGCTCTGCAAAGAAAAAATAAAATAAAAATCAGACTAATTAACTGATTAATAGAATAAGAACACGACTGCCGCATCAATGATCAATGCCGAAACCGAATCCTAAGAGAAGAAAAACACCACGATGAAATCAACAATGCACACAAAGCTAAGAATCGAGCCATCAGTAAATCAAAAACTTCATCGTTAAAGCAAACACCTCAACTACAAATAAGCATGAAATGGTTCGACTACAGATGAGCAAGAAATGGTTCAACTCCATACCTCGAGAAATGGCACTCTGCCGAATCTTCTCGGTGTCACCTGAACACGGAAACAAAATCAGGTTAGAGATGGGTGAAAACACGCAACCGAGAGTAGTTTCAACGAGCAAATCAAGCATCACATTGATTTAGCATTGCCCACTCGCAGACACGCTCCAGGCAGAATACTCCGTCCGATATTAACACAACCTTTAGCGGCAATATCCACGTTAACTACAGCAAGAACATAACAGCTGTTACACGGCCTCACATTATCCGTGCTGACAGACAGGCTCTTAAGAGCAGCACCCGACACATGAGCATTCACACAACGCCTGCACATGCATTCGTGCGAAGCCCTCGCACGGACAGCAAAGGCATTCAACATCTGCAGGACGACCAAAAGAACTGACTGTACATGTCACAATCCTACCATCAACTTCTTCACGACAAGAAACCACCTAATATTAGGACAACACCCCTCAAGCAGACAGAAACCACTACTAGTACTACTCCCGCTGCTGAGTTCTGCTGAAGGAAGGTAAAAGACGTTCGAAGGGAAAGGAGAAAGAATTCCCACAAATAGATCCTGACTATTGCACACCAACAAAAACCGCTTCTTGGAAGCGTTTAAGGCCATATGGCTCTTCTAAGAAAGTCTGATACAATCGGCTATTTGTAGAAGAATCCCGGACTCACCTACGTCCCTGCCTCTTTCCTTCCGCCGGTAGTCCCGCTCCTTCGTGTTCTCCCGCTCTTCGCGCTCACGATCCCTGTCCCTCCTTTCCCTATCGCGATCCCTTCCACGTGCCCTTTCTCGTTCTGCGTCATAACCACGCCCACTGTCCCGAGACTCGCGGGGCCTTTGCCTGTCCCTGTCCTTATCCCTAATCTTATCCCCCGCTTCATCTTCCCTGTGATTAACAGGTTTTTCCTTTCCTACACCAGGGTCATCCCTCAACTCACCATTAGCATTTGAGTTTCGGACTTCCTCAAAATCATGACTCCTATTCTTCACTGCAGTGGGTTCCGACTTATCTACTGGAGCTTTCAAAGCTGGATCCTTCTGTATGCCAGCATCAGAGCTTGTTGTGGTCGGTACCTGCTCAACGGACGCAGCTCCGTTCACCATGGTCTTTATAAGTCGTTCCTGCAATAGACAAATCCACCTTAACGAACAAATCAACCCTGACTGCCACGCGAACCGCAAAGACAACCTAGGCCAGGCTGCAAGTAGATGGGAATCTAGGACACCTAGAGTAGACATGAATGAACGCACCTGTTCTTCAGTAGAAGCATCCCACGCTTTGCTCATCAACACAAATGACTTGCTGTCCCTTCCGACTTCAATATAATGCCCTTTCGGTTGTTTGTATAGCTCTGCAAGAACCTTACAGACTACCTCAACTTCATTCCATTTGGCATCAAACACTTCCCACCACCTGTCTGGCAACGGCACTTGAAACTTCCGAGCCGCAGCATAAACAACTCCACAGGCGACAACCTCGCTTCTGAAGCGCACGCAGAGTGTGGTACGTAAGCTGCATCAAACAGAACAATTTGCATCAGCTCTTTCTCGAACAGCGCAAGTGATAAAGGTTCTTGACCCCGTCTCAAAGCATTAATCGTAAGCTGCAACACACAGAACAAATGACTTGTCAGCCCTGGCAGCCACGACCGAAAGCATCATACTAAGCCCAGAATTGTTGGTCAAATCGGGATATAATAGGGAAACGTCACATAGCGTTACAACACACCACTTGTACATCTCAAGGCGGCATCCACGGGACTATGAACAATACTGTAACTAAATGGAACATATACCTGTCATTCGCCAGGTTCCACGCCACTTGCATCAGCTCCGCAGGAGCACCGAGCACCTTCAAATAGCTTATGATAAACTTGTGGGGGTGTTCTACGTGACAAATGAACCCCATCTCCTTCAGAAGATGCCGCTCCGTCCTAATCAAGTCGGTCTTCAACTCCTCGTACTTCTGCACATCGAAGAACTCAGTTACCACCGATGAAGTAAACTCCCTCCCGCGTGCACTACTCACTGACGAAACTCGAAAACAAAGCCACTACAGAAGCAAATAAGAGCAATTAGAAGGCAGCCAAAACGAGGAAAAGAGCAGAGTGGAGCACTACCTGTGAGGATAACTCCAAGAACTCAAGGGGGGCATTTCCTCGCCTCTGCTCCATGCGATTGAAAACTTGCAACACTTGGTGAATTTTCCGAGGGCTTTCCTCAAGTTTCGCCGCTAGCCATACACAACTGGCTGCCACCCTCTGCAATTAGACACTGCAGTCCATTAGGACCGATTGCAACAAAAGTGAAACAGGCAGTCAGACTACACACTCAAGAGCTCAAAAAACAAGCCCAAACAGCTGGCACCGAGCGGCTGCAAGCATGGAACGAATAGAAGTAGCGGCGGTCGCCAACGTCGAGGCTTCCAAATCGACATTACATATCAGTCGCAGTCACACAAGCACGGCTATTGGAATCAGCCACCAGGCATGAGCTCAACGAAAACTTCAAAACAAAGACCTAACGCGAGTGGCTACGCGTTTCGCACCACATTACAAACTACTGTCGCTTTCACTCAAAGCCCGCATCATGCGATTCCGTCCCCAGCTTGTTCGGAAAAGATCCGCTTACCTTCACATTGAATCGCGCAAACGACTTTTTGCAGTAAAATCGATGAAACAGCACCTGCCCCGTCGCCATCACCGCTTGAGGCCTGCGAACATGAACACGTGGATTAGGTCCTAAACATGCTGCTAATTACAATCAGACGCTTGCACAAACCCTAGCATAGAACACAATGTCAATTACACCATCAACGAGCAACAAATGCAGCAGCAACACCAACACCCCCGACGAAACCCTAGCCAGTGAACACTGCATCGGAGGAATCAAAAAACCGCCGGAATTCAATTTCAACCGCCACAATGATTAGCAGCAGAACACGAGACGCGCACGATGAACAAAATCCAAAAGAAAACGAAAGCGCTCAGGGCGCGAGAGAGAAAAAAACGTACAAGCGCATGAGGATGCCGCTCTCCTGCACGAGGTCGCAACCAAAGCGACGCAGGGCGGCTTCCGTCCTGTCAGGGATGCCATCGTTCCGGGACGGCGAGTTGAGAAGCTGCTCCTCCGAGACATAGAAGGTGTCGAGCGCAGTATAGATCATTTAGGCAACGCGCGGCGTGCGCAGTGCAGAAGCGTCGTTTTTTTGCAGAGCAGAAAAAAACGAAAAGGGAGAAGCCAATGCGGAGAGCGGCAGGCGAGGGCGAGTGCGGGCGCTTAAAAGCTGGTGAAACCTGGAGAAACCTAAAAATGAAGCAAGCGAGGCGTAGGCATGGAGGAATGCACAGCGAAGACAAGGGCCATAGAGAGTGCGCTTGACAATGCACATGTGGAGCGCTGCAGAAGCAGAGCCAAGTAACTTACTGCTCCCAACTTAGAGTGTCCCTTACACCAGCCTCGGGTCTTGGACTCTTTGGGGGCTTGGGATTGTGGGGTCTCGGGGGGTCTTGGGAATGGAGTTGGGGGTCTCGGGGGGTCTCGGGGGGTCTCGGGGGGTCTTGGGAATGGAGTTGGGGGTCTCGGGGGGTCTTGGGAATGGAGTTGGGGGTCTTGGGGAGGTCTTGGGGTTGGGACTGGTGAAGTGCTGTGAGTCTGTGGGAGAGCCTCCATGTAAAGAGATGGTTTTTTCTTGGTAGATAGAGAAGATTTTCATTTTAGATTGTGAGATTATTATGATTTTTTAGATAAAATTATTCTGTCTCACTATTCAAAATTGGAATATGAAATTTTAAAAATATTAAAAATTAGATGAAGTTGCTTCTAAAATTTGAAAAGTATCTATAGTAGTGCACAAAGTTGATTAGTTGACATTAGATTCTACAAATTTCATTTGAGTTATATCTTTATTCATTGTGCATGTATTCGATAAAAATCTCATATTATATAACTATGTTCTTTGGTTGGAACAAAATGAGACCTAGATCTGTAACAACCTTCTTTACTCATTTTTTCCTTTTTCATCAATAGATATAGTAGATTTGGTGGCAACGTCCTTTTCACCTAAGATCATGTCATTAGAAGTGACATTAAGTATCATGATATAGATACTTTGCCACATCATACTGAAAAGACAGGGGCCTGTTAACACTACCACAGATTGGGAACTTTATGACTGAGGATGACAGGCGACTACCGGCAGTCACATGATGCAAGTCACATATTTGTCCGGGGCGGTCAAAATTTAGAATGTGACTGGCAGTCAAATTTGCAGTTATATTTGCTAGGTATACCGTATAAAGTTGGTGGGAGGGTCGTATTTCTTCGTAGGGGAACAACTAGGAACGTTCTTGGAGAACGTGTAGTCATATTCGCAGTCATATTATTCTCATAATTATATTTTGAGTCACATTTTCCCTTCAGTTGTATATATTTTTTTGAGGAGCTGCCCAACATTATAAACACTGCCCGAGACAATATACATGTATATTGGCCCTCTCTATGTCTGCATAGTATAAATATTTAGAATATTCTTTTTATAGAAAGAGTTTGTAAGGAAAACTGAGTAGTTTTTCATTTATGATGGATAATTAAGAATTGGGCATGTGAGTTATTTTATGAATTAATGAAAAAGTTATTGATTTTGTTGATTAAGTGAGGGAGCAAGGGGGTGGGTTTTACACTAAGAAGGAATATGGGGTAGGTTTAGTGCCGGTTTTGTAATTGTATCATTGATCTCATGAATTGGTAGTTGGTGGTAATGTAGGAAGTGAACAAGTTATGGGTATGTGAGTTTTAAATGAATGTGAGTTGCGTGGCCAACACATGAGAGTGTTCATTACGCATGCAAGTATGTGTGAATATATGTATATATAGATATGTCCACTAAGTTGAGTGATATGGCACTAGAATAGAGACTCGTTCGATCCTACTTTGAGTTGCAATAGTCCAAATCATCTATCAATGTATCGTCTTGTCTAAGGCGTGCTAATGCGTCAACTACCACCTCCCGGGCTACTTCCACTGCATCGCTCAGGTTAGGTATTTTAGTTATCAGATCCACATACTCCAACTCTGCAGCTCAAAGATTTGTATCCTTTGTACCCGCGCGACAAATTTGAGGAAAGATTGCGGCTTGCCTCGAGTCCGCGGTGGTCAGATGCATCTTTGCACTCCGGACAAGGATGTGGTTTCCATATGCATACATGGAATGATACATCTTGGCTACGTCCGAAGGAGGTAGCATCAAGGCTATCACACCTTCAGAAACCTCCTCCTCTCTATCTTCTAGAGCCCACATCACAACCTTTGGAAACCATATGTGGAAGTCTTTGTCGCACATTCGTGAAGGGTACACTACTGTCATTTCTATTACTAAAACGATGCCTGTCATGTGTATTATTAAAACGATGTATGTCACATATATTACTAAGACGATGTCTTTCATGTTTATTGCTAAAGGGTGTTGTACGACTTTGGATTGCCATGCACATGACTTGACAAAGTCATAAATCCCTCAAAGACTTATTCAACCATTGACACGTGGCCAAGGTGGACATTGCCGCCATTTTTTTTAAAGTTAGAGATAGGGTTAAGGTTGGAGGTATTAAGGGTAGCCAGCCACCAGCCCCTCATTTTTTAGGCTCTCTCTCTCTCTTTGTGTGTGTGTGTCTCTCTCTCTTTGGCCACATTGTTGGAAGTAAAAGATGTAGGTTAGGGTTAGGAGTTGGCTGCATTATTAGAGTTTAGAAGAATGATTGGAGGGTCAGAGGTGTAGAGGAAGAGAGGTTTTATATGTTTTTTTGCTTTGGCACTAAGTATTGTATTGAGTGGCAGTTTTTATTGTTGATAGTCTCTTGCTGTGGGTTGAGTACTCGGCCACTCTTGAATGTGCGAGGCAAGGATTCAATTATCCACTTCAGTTTTCATTTTTTTTTCAAAGTTGATGCTTGTGAGAAGAAGTCCCACTAATTGGGTAACCTAATGTGACAGGTGGTGCACACAGGATAAAGAAGAGAACCAAGAGCCTGCATCAAAAAGTGAGGAGAGAGAACAAACTAATGGACGTTGGATGTATATTTTGGTGAGTAATAAGATTGATTTAGGTAGATAGCAAGTTTGTCTAAAATAGATAGTAAGATAGTTAGTTTTGTACTGACTTTTTTGGTACTAAATACAACTTCACATTGTTACATTTCCCTCAATCTCAAATGTGACTCCCATTGAATCCCAAGTATATGTCTTCAAATGCATGATTTTGGTACGAGCGTAGACTGTGATGCTTAGTTTGCAAAAACATCACTTTACATAGTCATATTATCATAGGGCTATATATACAATCAGAAAATTGTTACTACCATGAGTCATGTAATGTTGTTACTCCTTCCAATATTGTGACTGAAACCAGTCTTCTATCCTTCATACTCTTCTAAAACATTACTAGAGGACTAGCCTCACATTATTGCCAGCAGTCACAACGTTAGCTCAAATACGACGATGCATAGTCATAATCCACGGCAACCATTAATATTAACTACCATTAATATTCCAATTTCCATGTCAACGACATTATGACATTGCATATGACTTAGCAAAGTCACATTTCACATCAGCCAAAAATATGACAGTAGTTACATTCCACGTGACAGTGCCATGTCAACAGAAACATGACTCTACAGAGTCACATTCCACGTTAGCGGAAAATTTGACCCAACAAATTCATGAGCCACATTGGATGCCACGTCATTAAAAGGATATGATTGCACAAAGTCATATGCGACATTGGATTCCTGCCTTAGCTGCCCGGAGAGGTCAATGAAAGTCTTTGTCAACAAGGCTGGTCAAGTTGTACTTCCAAATGCTGACGTGGCACGCCTTTGGAGTTCAAGTATATGGTTTGATGCGTAGTTATTCATGTGACTGAGTGTCCAAAGCGACTCGTTGGTAACGAGTCCATCATGTCACCCTCCGCGTCATATTCCACGTTAGCCAAAAATATGACTCGCACTAAAAAACCCGATTTTATGACTCTATGCAGTCATAATTGCACTCATTTGCAGAGTCATAAAGTTCCCAATCTGTAGTAGTGTAAATTAACTTTTTTGAATGGTAACATCACCCCCCACATCTAGGTGACATGTAATAGCAGGGTGGCTGAACGTGACCATGTGATACTGTTGTTGTAGTAAGTGTACAGTGTTAAGAATGCTTTTAAAAAAATTCAGATCTTATTATAAATAATGTAGGATGCCATAAAACACCTAAACCCAAAACTTATACTTATCCATAGCCCCGACTTTAAGAAGGCATATTAGAAATTTATGTAAGAATAGCCCCTTGAAAAAATAATGAAGACGAGGTAATAGCCCTCCATAAAATATCCCATGTTTGCACCTATCCTTTAATTCTTATTAAGAGTGACCCCCCTAGGAAGCTACACCACCTCAAATCAATTTGTTAAACGTACGATTATAAAACTCTATCTTGTATTTGAATGAATCTCATTCATATCTTAGAGCTCATCATTTAGAGGTTTGGTGGTAAATAGAAAAAAAACTTCTTCACTTGACATTCTTTGGACAAAACTATTTGATTTTCTTTGCTCATCACTGTTCGAGAAGTTTTAGAGGTCATCCAGCGATTATCATCTCTTTAGCAAGTTAATTCGGTAATTTATATATGACACTTATGTGATACTGGATGATATTAATGTGATATTTAAGTAAGATTTAGATTTTGAACCAGAAAGAATCATAAACCTCCAAAATCAAATCGATAAATTGGGATTTTCATTCGGCTGACTTGTAAGTAATTGCCGGATGTCCACAATCATTGTTGCTTATGGTGTCCTTGAATTTACGTTCTTTCCATACATAAATAAAATATCAAACTAAAGATCTTTTTACATATTACATTGTAGAGGATTTTCTTAACGAATCACTAAAGATATCATAAGCAATAACAAAATGCTAGCTTAAATCAATATCCTTTTGTAGTCTAAGTTTTCATTTGTAAACAGTAAGGATATTTATGGAGTTCAACCTCTAAGGTTTCTTGGTGCTTTTGGAGCCAAAGCTAAAAAAAACATACCTTTACTGCTAGTAAACTACTAATTTTTGAAATTTGACATTGTATAAAATTTATAACCGTATGATTTTGAATCTTCTAACTTTCTGCTCTTGTGAATGACAAACAACTTGGGCAAAAAAAGGGAGACTATGGCCTTCTTTACACTAGAAACCAGAAGTCATGGAGAAAATCAGCCAAGGACCATGGCTCATTCTTGAAAAGTCCAATTCTAAATTTGACGTCCTTTGGATATAGTGCAAAGTGAGAAGGGGCCTAAAAACAATGTGCTGAATTTTTTAAAACATTTTTTAATGTAGGATTATGAAAAATTATTAAAAAAATAAAAATGATTGGCTACGAGAATTTTTGCCAAATGGCCTCCCGGATTTTTTGTCAAGCCCACTTCTTGAGATGGGGCTGACTAAAAATCCGGTAATCTTCAAAATGTGCCATTTTCCTCCCACCAAGGACAAAAGTGTTGTCCCATGTCATTCTCTGCTCTTTTCGTCTTTTTGGCTGAAATTTTGGATATAAAGTGACATTTCTTGGTCCTCTCAATTTCTAGGCATATAATTGACTGCAAATTCTTTTTTCATGGCCTTTCACCTCTAGCATAGAAGGGGCCTATGATTCATTACTAGCTGCCTAAATTTAGAGCAAATACTTCAAAAATTCATAAGTTTTGCATCATAACTTCAAATACTTTGAAAATTGTGCCATCGAAAAGTTATTAATGAAGGCTATGTAGAGCCAAAATATTAGAAAATTCCAAAAATATAAGAATTTAAAGTAACCAACCCAAAGGTGTTGTACAATGTGGTCTCAAAGAATTTTAGAGGTTAAATTAAAATTTACGTATGAGCCTCATCTAGCCTCATCTAGGCAAAAATTAGTGAAATTGACATTCGAGGTAGATATGAACACAATAAGATTCAATCTAGACAAAAAATCTAGTTGGGGTACTTACAGAGTGGATGTGTGTGTATACACATGATGAATAAATTCAAAATTTGAAATGTAAGTTATGATTCCAAAATTTGGACAATTGAAGTTCTGAATTTGAATGAAACATGAACATTGTGAAGGGCAATTAAATTCCATTAGTTCCCAAAAGGTGAAAGTGGTGTCGAAGAATGCCATTGTTTACAGCGCCAAATCAAGTTCATCCTTACTTAGTCTATCGTAATGTGATTAATTTCTTGCCATAGCGGGAAAAAAGCCAGGACAAAAGAGTATAATTCCAATCAATCAATATGTAAAATGGTGTATTCCATTTCAGCGAAAACCAAAAATAATTGAGATGGCACTCAGATGACATCTCCTCAGAAAAAAAAATGAGTGAAATATATATAGTACAACCTATGCAATACTGCAAAAATCTTAAACAAGAACTCATTTCATATGCGTATCATTCTCGGTAAAGAAGAATTCTAACTACGGAAGTATGTTACAGCATCTCATCATCAGAGATGATTCCCTTGAGGATGTGTCGCTGCATCTGCTCCACATTGTGAAGTGTGCTCTGCAAGAAACAAGTGCCATTTGAGTTAGACTCCGTTGTAAAGATCAGCTTAAATGACAGTATGAAGACTCAACAATGAACACCTGGGCAAAGCAGGGACAAGAGAAGACTACAAATATTAAAAAGCAGCAGTTACAGGATGGGGTCAACTTACGTTAATGTTTGCTCTTTCTAGATTCAAGGCTCTGTTGCCGCATTTGACAGGCATAATCGAGGAACTAGGATCGCTGTGTCAGCTCAAACCATTGTCGTAAAAGGTCAGCCAGGGTCCGAGGAAGTGACTCAATATCCTGAAGAAGAATGTAGTATGGGAAGGGGAAGGAGTCCAGGTACTTGGTAAAAGATGGGGCTCCATTAGAGAATGAAACAGACTGCATGTCAAGAATAGACTCCCGTGGATTATCCAGCACGAGAAAAGCCAGCAACTGTTTTCTGTCCATTGCCTCTCGTATGCGCCTTCTCAGACTCTCCTTCTCGTGAAACCTGCCATCTGCAATCACTAGCACTAGCTGTTGTAGATCGTTCCTTCCCGAAGGTGCAGTTGAATTTCTTGCTTTGAAGTCTAACAAACGGGTTAGGTACTGTAACAAATCCACAATTGGCTCATCCTCAATAGTGTTGTCTTGCTTGAAAGTGAACTGCGAGACCATGTTCAGCCCAGACTCAGTTGAAAACGGTTGGTCGAAATCATGCAGAAGTCGAACGTTTCCTTTCTCCCCAAAGCTTGCAACAGCCATCTCCCCAATCTCAAGCTGGGACATAGCTTTGCAGATAGTGATGAGAGCCTCCAATGCCATGTGCCCACAGTGACTTTCTGACATACTGCGAGAATCATCAATGGCGAGCACTATCTGGTACTGCCTCTTGTTGGCCTTAGTTCTCCGCAACCATATCTTGTCCTTCCGAAACTGACTTGCAACATAAGGTATGACCTTTTTCATGTTGATGCGTTTACCAGAGCGATAATCTCCTTGAAGCTTGGCTGCTAGAGTAGGCTCCAAAATCAGGCGTAGTTGTTCTGCTAACTCCTGCGATAACCGAACCGTCATCTGCTCAAGTTTCTGCCACACGACTCGTGCGTTTTCCATGCTTCCATCCCCATCATGAATTTTCACTTCTAAATCCTTCCTGATCTCCCTTAATTCTTCTTCAGTCAAGGGCTTCTCTTCAACCTCGCCAAAACTCCTCAACCCTCCATCTTCCAAACCATGAGGCATGCGAAGAGAAATAAGACTTTCATTTTCCGTGCTTCTCTCGATTTTCTCAAAGCTGAGATCCTCCTCTGAAGGATTGATGGCTGCAACATCATCTTCACGGTCTCCAGGATTTGTCTTTTTAGAATCCGCAGCCAGCCCCTTCTTTGTCTTCAGAGGGTGATGAGTAGCTTCCACTCCTTCCATATCATCTTGTCCTTCCTTGTCGTCCTCAAGCTGTAGTTCTTCAATACTGGGCAACACAGCTTCAACATCATCATTTTCTTTCTCATCCTCATCCTCCAATCCCTCTAGGCTCTGAGTATTTGTCAGCTGCTCATCAGTAGCAGCTCCAAGCGCTTGCGCACTGCCTGCTTCCTCTTTCGGTACGTATTCGTAAGCCGTGGCTGCACTCTCGTCTAAGTCTTCTATATCATCTTTCCCTGTAACATCAACTTCAGGTGCAGAACTATCATCCAACATCTGGACCATCTCCTTCCACTTCTTCAACGCATCACCCAAACTTCTGTTAGCATTTGCTTCTGGTCTATCATGCTTTTTGGTAGTGTCATCAGACAACGTTGACTTCCTATCTGCGGATCTCTTATTCCCAAGTAGGTCCTCAGCCGCTGATGATTGAAGTTCAGACTTAGATTGATCAACTTGAGCATCAGCATCCCCCATTTTCTGATCTTCGTCGTCTTGCCCAACTTTGATAGGGTCCCCTTGTCTGCCCGAGACACCTGCTGGAACAGCTTCAACACCTCCTGTTGCTCTGGAATCTGAAGACGGATTTTCTGTTATTTCGGGCATCGGAAGCTCAGGTTGGTCAGCTGTGGGCTCCTCGAGTGATGGACCTTCGCCTTGTACCTCATTACCATCCACCTGCATATTCTCCTCTTGATCTTTCTTACTAGGATCAAGCTCCTCATGGTCAATTTCAGCCTTATTAGCCTCCCCTTCTTGCTCTTGCTCTTGCTCCGCTTCATTTTGGGCTTCTGCGCTATTTTCCTCCTCTCTCTGTTCAGCTTCATCCTTGTTCTCACCAGCCTCTTCGTCATCAAGTTTGTTCGCATCATCAACGTCCATAGGCTCTGACTCATTCATTCCATTATCCTCTTTGACAGCTTCCTGTCCGCCTTCATCTTCTCCCTCAGCACTCCCCTCCTGGCCTTCTTCTTCCATGCCACCATCCAAATTTAGATCGTCAGGAAGCTCCAGCTCTTCCTCCACTCGTGGTTTCACTCCAGTAGGATCTTCATAAGCCTCATCTTCCTTCAATCCCTCGTCGTCATCCATCCCATTCTCTGCTTGCTGTGTGTCCTCGTGCTCATTGGCTGGAGGATCTGTTGTGTTTTCATTCCCCTCCTTTTCTTCTCCTTTGCCCCCCTTGCTATCTTCGTTGTTTTCTTCTTTAGCTCGCATCTCCAGATCTTCTTCCTGCGCACCCGACATACCTGCATCTTTTTCTTGCTTCTCTTTGCCCTGTTGCTGCTGTTCATTCTTATCATCATCTCCTTTCCATAACTGTTCATCCACAACTTCACTCTTTTCACCCTCCTCTCCCATCTGTGACTCCAGTTTCTCATCTTTTTCTTCCTCTGCCTCGTTTTCTTCGTCAGACTCATCGTCACTGAGGTCAAGCATGTCCGCATCAAAGTCTTGCTCCATCTCAATACCCTTCTCCTTTTTCTTTCCTGCATCATCATTCTTTGGAAGATCCTCATTCTTTTCTGTACTGTTGAGAAGCTGATCCTCGTCTTCGATTTGATCACTAACATCTTTTTGCCCTTCACCTTCTCCCATACCAGTCCCGTCGGCATCCTCGAACTTCGTTCCACCAGCTTCACCCTCCTGTTCCTTAGTTAAGCAGAAACCCTCGGAGTATAAAGAGCAAAACAGGTTGGACAATATGTAGCCAAGTTTGGACACGGTCTTCTGCAAATCAACATAATCTGCAAGTAACTGAGCCCCAGCTGCCTCCAGTATCTGTAACGGAGCATATATGCAACCAAAAAGCTTCCCTAAGGCAAAGCCCAAACGAATCCCACCGCCAAGTCCTGAATCAATCATCTCCGCACCTGCAATAATAGATATATGATAATGTCATTGCCTGTGCTGCTTAACATCCTCTATAATGCAAAAATAGTTATTACTAGTACAAGTCTTCCTCTAAAAGAGAGCAAAGAATAAAGCATTATAAACAGTAAACATCCTTCCAATGTTTGACAATAACAAGCTCATCAGGCGTGAACCTAACTGTTACCAAGGCTAAAAGAAACAAAAGCTGTACTTAGACAAGCAATATCAAGGCTATAAACTCATAATGGAAAAGGCGCCTACACGTGCACCCACAATTTTTGGATGCAAATAGTAGTAGAGGCGTTTCCATCATCGAAACTCTGCTTGTGCAATGAGCATAACTAAGACACCTCGAAGAATATCTAAAGATTCTGAGAATGTCGCTGGCAGTCGAAGAATGAAGTTTAAATATTACAAGCCATCTGATAGATAAAGTTGGTATTCCATTTACCTGTGGAGATAGCCCTCAGCAATAAGTCGTATATCTTCCCTAGACGTAAGGCCAGCATCTTCTTGCTGATAGAGTGGTCCACGTCTTGAATAGTACCTGCAAGTTCAGACTCTTCACCAACAGACTCTTGAGCAGACGAAGTATTTGCTCGAAGGTTCTGAACCGCCAAGAGGATTTCTGTAACAATCTTATCATAGTGTTCTGCGAGGAACCCAATGTCCGAAGACATTTCCTGTTCATGAGGATCCGAACTGCTTGTACTGGCAAACTCTTCCTCAAAACTGTTGGACATATCTAGTGCTCGCCTGAAAAGAACCTGTAGGGAACCCAAGCCAGGTACTCCAGGTCCACTAACACCTCTGCATGCTTCTTGTAAGAGAGTCTCCGTACTTCTCAGAGCAGCAAAATTCTTCATAATTACATCTTGCATGCCCGGTGTGATCAACAAAGGCCAAGATTCCTCCAAAGGCCTGGAGCCTACTGACTCACTTCGAGGAACCAGGAACTGATCCAACAAGTTCTTGCAAGCCTCCAATTTGCGAGATATTTGTAGAACAGTTTTGCTTAGCAGAGCAACTTCAGTGCAGTCAACCTCAGGAGATCTTTGTGATGCTTCAGCTGTTCTATACAGGAGGGCCAACTCTGAAGTAGCATGGCACAGAGACTCTAGAAGACCCTTCTGTTGCCACATCCACTTCCTAATTTTCCCCTGCTGAGGAAATGTCGTGTTCTTCGCAGCAAAACCTGGAAGAAGAAACATTAGTGAAGGTTCAAACAAAACCAATAAGTAACCAAGTAGAAACGCAAAAGAGAAGAAGAGAACAGAGCATACCTGATAAGAGAGTCGTCAAATGGACAAGCGCACTAAGCTTCGATGAAAAATCAAAAGCAGTAACTCGCTGTTTTCTTTGCAGAAATAACAAATGTTCCATGTACTTTGTCGAGACCTCCACTTCTCGCAAACTCAGTGCTTTGTTGAAGTCGAGAGCACTCTGGCCGAGCCGTTGAAGCAGTGCCACATTCTGAAAGTAGTATGTTTTGGCACGTGTCCATACACTGCAAACACTGTCCATAGAAACAATGCTCGATAGCCCAGAAACAACTTCCACTTCCTGATGTGCCCACAACATCAACATTTCTGCTGAGTCCGACCCTGGCTGTTGAAACCAATTGTTGACGTTTCGCTCGTCTTTCGGAACAGCTGATTTGTGATGAGATAGTCCAATATCTTTCAGAGTTCTAAGAAGATCAATCAGAGCTTTTTTCTTTACTGCGAGTCTCTTCTCCCCCTTCCTCAACTCAGCTGACCGTTGGATAACAGCAATACTGAGCTCTTCCAAAAAACTCACGCAGTCTTCCTGCATTTTTCGATTATCAGGAGCAAATACTCCAACTCCTAGTAAATTACCCATCTTTGCTGTCAAAGATGGTAACCGATTATGCAACTCTGGAAGTCCCTGATCAGCTCCTGAGACCATCACATTCACCTCTGCAACCTTTGCTAAACAAAACTGGTCCCATGCAGTGATAACGGAGCTTCCTCTACTTGCAGAGACCACTTCTTCAGGCATAGGCGCAGGGACAGGCTTGTCATCGTTATCCACAGGCTTTTCTGTGAGCTCTTCGTCAGTTTGAGAAGGCTCTGATGGGTTGGTCAACGTCGCAAGAGTTTGAGCACCCATACGTAAGGATTGCTTTGATAACACCTCCATCACAGATTTCTTCAGAAGATCATCATACTTACGGATCAACTTGTGAAGCTTCCGGTGGGTCTTCTCTGCTGACAGGGCTAGTGCATAGTAACCTCGATCCTCCCACTTCGTCAATTTCACGAACCCCTTCAACTCTTTCTCAATGGGAGCCTTCCCAATCGTCACAGCCTCTTCCACTGCAGGCAGGAACTGTGAGTAGTACTCCCGAACATTGTACAAAACATTGCAGAGCTTCTGGACAGCAGCTCTAGATGCCCCAGCATGAGGATCGTCGTAGATCTCCTCCAGCAAGAACTGTCCATGAAAAGAACCCAACAAGTCAAGCCGTCTTTGGAATTCCCCAAGGGGAGAGGTTTGCATGAACTCCTCTAAACTAGTAATCGTGGCTTCCATGTCCTTGCTAAAATCCTCACCCAGCTGTCTGTGGAGTAACCCGTAAAGGAAAAACCACAATTTCTCGGCACTCTTCTCATGCTTTTCTAAAGTGCATTCTAGCAGGGCAGGCCAGCTTTCAAGCTCCAACTTTCGCCATCTTCTCACCAGCTTCATCAATTCATTCATCTCTCCTGCTAGTGAGACATGCTTGGCAGAGTTCTCCTCCCAGAGTTGAGCTTTAGAAAGCAACAGCTCTATTCCAGTAAGTGCTTTCATGATAGGAGCTTCTAGAGAGATTCCTACAAGGGCCTTCGCGATACTCGAGAACTGCACCAGAATTGGGTGATCTGGCCATTCAGCTAATAAATTACTGACACGCTCCAAAAACTGCCTCAGAGGTTCCAACATCAGTGCCATCTCCGGGGGATTGGGATCCTTGTAGATATTGTGATTCGTATTTCTAGTCTCGGAAGTGTGACGTAAATCTCCTACTCTTTTGTGCTCGACACCCACTTGCATCATGTGCGATGCCATAAGCGAATCTTCTACCGTTGCAGAAACTCTGTGACCAATAGCTCCAAGTAAGCGTACTCCAGTCTGGTAAGCGAGCGAAAAAGCATTCTCCCTCTCCCAATCCGATACCAATGCATTCTCCGCTCCTTGCTCGGTATTCAGGATTTTGGATTTCCGACTAAAAATATGACTGTGGACTGTCACAACATCTTGAATAAGAGGCTCTTGTATTTTTAACCATGCTTTGTCAGATCTTTGCTTCGCATCATCAGCGGCCTTTTCTTGCTCTTTCAATGCTGCTTCTGCTCTCCTATCATCCATTTCAGCAGTAATCATGCCAGTATCCTCGTCATCATAGCCTGGGAATTCAGCTTTGTAGTCCACGAACATCTCTCGAAAAGATGCTTCTTCTATTTCGTCTTCAGTTTCCATAGTGTGGGTTCGTGCAGTGAAACGTATAAACTCTTCTTCTTCCTTGTCTCTGGCCATTTGCCTTTCTCGAATCTCAGACCACAGGGAGGCCAGAGTAGCAAATATACTATTCACGGCCTTCACAACGTCCTTCGCCTTTACTCTTGCTTGCTGTGTATCAATTCCACAGCGTAAAATGGCAACTCGCATGACCATCACTTTCAGCTGAAGATCCAGAACCTCTTTGTGAATAGGGCCAGACAACAAAGACTTCGCCACCTTGCTGATGATTGCTTCTGTCGTATCGGTCACCAGTTCAGTGCACGATGCCGAAATCTTGTGTCCTACGTCGTTTCTCACAGTTGGAAACTGCATCAGGGTGCGCAGAAGCTCTCCGAAACCATGTTCTCCAGTACTCACATCTTTGCTATCAAACAGACCCCTCTGCACGTGGCCAGCTTGTAGAAGAGATAACCCAAATTTCAGCTCGTAGACTGCCAGTAAGACAGGCTGTACCACATCTCTGTATGCAGGAAACTCCGAAACGAGCCGATCAATAAACTGCATGGCATTTTCCTGCCAAGTAGAGACTTCGTGTAGAGTTCGCGCACCACTCCCTTCGTTCACCATTAAATCGGATGCTAAGACGGACAGCCTTCCTTTATCAACTGACGACTTCATGAACTGGAAAACTTCACTCAAAAAGTTCCTAAATTGCGGAGGATCGGGCCGTGGAACCAACTTCAAAGCTAAAGAAGTCAATTCTTGTTTCATCCCCTCCTGCTTCAATTGAAGATTCTCCGTTTTAGGTGAGTGCCTGCTACCCCTAACCAAAAATTCACTCTCCTGCCGCACCTTTATCTCTATATCCAGCAGTGTAGACTGGGCCGTAAGATGAGCATATTTATGACTGTATTTAGCCACTGGGTCACATCCATCTGATGGCAACAGCAAATGCAGCCTGAGCTCCCCCAAATATAGCCACACTCTTCCAAGGTACATCAACCACTCGCTAAAACTCAAATCATTCCAAAGAGTGGAATATAAGAGCTTCATACAGGGGAGAACTGTAGGCTCAACAAGCTTCGAAAACTCTACATGCTGTGATCGCTTTAGTAAGGATGTAAGGCTCTCAAGTATCTCGTTTCCGTTAATCGAAAACTCCGACTTCTTTCCCACGGCATTCGAATGCAACACAAAAAGCATGTTGACTAGCTTTCTGTAATCATCTTCATGAAAAGATTTCCCATGAGAACACAAGGTCTGCTGAAAAATAGCACTCGCACTGCACACACTAGAAACAAAGACGTCACTGGCCTTCAGTTTCGCCTGAGTCCAGACGTGCACTGATGCCAACCTGAGCTGAGTAAGTTTTGCATAATGGTCTCTTACTGCACCTGTTCGACCAAGTAAATTGGCAAAATGTACAGTTTGTACAGCATAGAAAATCCTTGCAGGGCCCATCATTCGACCCCACTCCTCCAAGGCATTAGGCACAGCTAACATGTTTGTCCACAAGGCTGAATGCCATCTGTACACCAACTCGTGACTAACCTCTCGAAATGCAGGCAATATCCCAGACTTGGTAGGATGAGCCCCGTCCAGTAGCCATAAAAGGTGTTGGTGAGGGACGAGGTCAGCTGGAGATCTTGACGAACAAGAAATAGCGAACTCTATCATTTTCTTCAAAACATCCTCTGAGACTCTCTCTTTGAGCATGGCTAGTAAACCCTCTTCTGTTGCATGTTCAGTTCCGGCCAGCTGTGAAACTTCAGCTATCAGGCTCGTATCATGAGAAATACTTATATTGCTCAGCCACGGCAGAAGCTCTGCCCAAAGAGCCCAAGCACTTGGCCATCGCAGCAACTCTTTCGGAAACGAAACACTTAAAGTTCGCTTAACTTCGCTTCTCGCACTTTTAGTGACGGAGGCAGATGAACTCGGCAGAGGTATTATGTCATGATCACCTACAGGAGTAACTTCCGCTTTCTCGTGTTCTACCCTTTCCTTAAGCATCAGATAGATTGCAAGAGATTCAGTGTAGCTTGTGCTAGCTGGAGCCCCACCACCCGGAGTGATGTGTTCAACGGCATTGGTGCTCTTCTCTGCCCCTCCTACGGCGTCCTGACCAAGCCAACGTAAGATGCTCAGTCCTGTTGTGGTAAGCTGACGAATATTACCATCTGTACTGACGGAAATAATCTCGTCATTTCCTCCAGACTGCCACAAGTCTTCGCAAATCTTCATAACCTTTACTTCCAAATCGAAAACCTCTCTCGAGTGGGGTAGGCCTGGATGACCAGCGTGCTTCCATAAGAGCGGCTTGGCAAGAGGATTCTCCCCCAAGGAAAACGGCTCATCTATTAACCTGACGAGGCCCTTAACAATATCTTCTGCCTCCACAATGGACTCAGAAATCCTGCTTGTTGTAGAGGAAAGGCCCTGGAGACTACGTTTCAATGAGCTCCAGTGAAAGAGGAAGCCTTCGACATCAAACTTGGGTGTGCTCAGGTGCTTCCAAAGTGCTTCATGCCACTCTTGAACATTCAATAAGGGACCCACTACACTTTTCCAAATGCCGCTACTGCTTGATACTAGCACCCTGTTCTCCAATTCTCGTAAGGCAGAAAATAATGGATACAGATATATTAACATCGCTCTTGGATATTGACCAGACGGAATCCGAGAACGCTCAGCCCGGTGAATGTGTTGCCAATAAGACTGGACAATTGGTCCACTTGAAAAACTGGAGCCAAGCAGCTCAGTCATCCTATATTGCTCATCTTCTTCCTCCCATTGAAGCAAACTTCTTCGAAGTAGCTGTAATCTCATTGCCATAAAAATCAACTCGCTCAAATTGCCATTACTTTCTGGGCCTTCCAGATTGCTCAATGAAGCCGACCTTTCGACAAGAGAAGATACAGTATTGATATCATGATTTTCCCTCTCCTGTGAATACTTCTCCCACATTAACGACAGTTCCCTCGAGAGTGGATGTGCAGTCTCACGTTTGATGGCAGCGACCACACGTTTGACACTGTCAAGGGAACCTTGTAAACAACTTGTCAGCTGGCCAAGCCACTGAATCCGAAGGTCGATATCCACATAACTTCCTTGCTCCAACATCCACAAGCTGGCGAAAAGGAGTTCAAGATCTAAGTCTTGTGTTTTAGGAGAAAGGGGAGGATTGTCGGTGGTTGGCCTTTGCTCTGGGTTCAAGAGATAATGAAGCAGACTTGCTGGAAGATATGGAATTACAGTTCGTTTGCCTTCAATTCGCTTCAATAGCTCACTCTGCCCATCCACCGTCAGCGGCCACTCCCTCAAAGATTTGAAGGCAAACGACTGAGCACTTAGATACTCCAAAAAAGCACTATCACGCAAAATCATTGCCTCCTTGGAAGCAAGGCAATACTCTGCAAAGGTGAGAGGAGAAGGCCAGCCTCCGGGGATACTACACGCAACCTGTTTCCGATTACCGGCATACAGAAGATTCACAGATCCCAGCCTGGACTGGAATTTCTCCATGGCTTCTTGTCTTGCCTCCGCAGTATCCAGACGACGCGCATAAACTTGTTCCCAGCTGCATGTTAAAGACCAAGATAAGCTGCCACCCCTTTCAAGTAGCTGCTGGAGCAGCGACACCCACTCATAAAGTTCTCGTGATGACACAGGCAACCCACTGTGAGTGACCTCTGTAAGGATTCGGACATCAATATGTGCTCTGCACATTCCTTGTATCAAGACAGGCCCTGGAATTGCAGCTTGAGTGAGAATTTTCAAGCTATCAAGATCAGAAGCAAAAGTTCCTCCCAAAAGTTCTTCAAGAATTGGAGATTCATTTGCTGCAGACTGCGGCCAGTCAGGTTGAAGCATAAACAGCTCAACTCCTCGGTTGCGCATGGCTCTCGAGACTTCACCGTGGGCAGGGTCCACTGTGAGAAAGAGACGGAAATTAGGATGAGCATGAACGACCATAGCTTCACCTTCGACAAGACCGCGTTCGTTCACCATAATGCTACCTCCAGGTTCAAGTAGAGGGTTCAGCCGGTCAAGAACCTGGCAAGACATATCCAGAAATTTATTAATCCACGACGGTAAAACAGCTTTCCATGAGCAGTGAGAAATAAGAGCAGAAACCTTAATACAATGAAGTATCAAAAAACTTTAGAACATCTGTGAAAAAGACAATGCTACAAGAGTGTACAGTAGATAACAGCCAAGAAGCAGCTAGGACACAACAGGTTATTTCTGGAACACCATCGTTAACAATATTAACAACAGGAAAATTTCTCTAGCAGCTTAATGTTCATATATGAATAAATAATGACGTACCGTTGGATTACAAAAATTTGCATTCTCAAGTACTACCCACTCTCCACGCTCAATGGCCTTTAACAGCCCTCCATCAACCCATTCAAAACGCCCAGCAGTTCCCAACTGCCCAAGACTAGACTTCAAATGTGTCACTTTTTGGTGCAAATTGTGCGGGTCCAACTCAGGATCGTCCATCGACATGCCACAGGATATGACTGCCTGGCGCAGCTGCTCCAAGGTCTGTAGAAGCATGTTGACAGCAACTGGGTCTATCACGCCCTGATCAAATTCCTGCTCTATAGTGGAGGCCACATTGCTGCTGGATATCTTCTGAAAGGCATTCCACGAACCAAAGAGGCTCTTCACCATATTCAACTTAAGATCGGCCTGCAAAGAACCTTCTGAAACAGAAGCACTAGGATTAGCACTAAAAATCTCTTCATTTGAAATTGAAGATACCCAGTTCCTGTACAAGTTGTACATGTTGAAAAAAATAAATCGCATGCAATACACAAGAGTGTGATGTCAAAGGCATATACTAGCTCTGGGAAGGTTTCATTCCACCCTCGTTAAAGCCGCATAATAATCCCAAGGCAAAGACTTGCAAACATTCTCATTAAGTTGTTACAGTCAAGATAAAGCAACATACCCTCATTAGCTGACAAACATGAGCTGCAGATGGTCTTCAGCGAGTCATAAGCCATCTTCACAATCTCCTGCCACCGTCGAAAAAGATCATGTTGTTCAAAGCAGCCGAGCAGCTCAGTTGTGTCTGTCGCGCTGGATAAGGTAAACTCATGCAAAGAATTACCTGTAAGGGCAGCCATCAGGCGCACTAGGGAAGTTTTCCCCGTCGCTGGAGGTCCAACCAGAATACACATCCATCCTTTCGAAACACAATGCATGGCAGCTTCCAACCTGCTCCCAACGATGACTTTTCAAGTGAAAAAGAGATTAAAGAAGTAAAGAAAACTTCATATCACAAATCAATACGTCTCCCCGAAAGCATAACAATCAGCTCAGCAGGGTTCGCACAGATAAGCGATAACTAGAAAATGTGAGAAAATGAGTCGTTTGGCAATATGAGTATGTAACAGAAATATCATAAAACAAACAATGCGCAGGAGCAAATCATGCAAATTCACATCTATAGCCACTGGAAAAAAACAAAAGAAACCACAAATGCAAATCACTAACCTGTTTGCTAAACCAGGCAAAATTTGCAGCTGCTTATCAAAGTCTCCTTGTAACCGAGGTCCTTTCCTACGAGGAAGAGTCGCTAGCCCAACTTGTAACTTCTCAGGTAAAACAGACATTGCCGGGAAAGTTTCAAGATCAAAATGCGAACTAAACACCTCCTGGAAAAGACTGAGCACTCGACGCCTGTCGCCAACTGTTCGCATGCGCTGAAGATACATGACATCAAGGAAATGCTCTGGTGCACAAGTGTGTGCATCACCATCTGATGAACCAACCTTGTTCCCTTCCATTAGTTCACACCAACGTAGAATGTCCCGAAGATTAAATTCCCAAGGAGAGCCAGAATGTCCATATTTATGAAGAACCATTGTGTCGTGATGCAACCGAGAATTGAACTCAATCATCCTCTTCAAAACAGATTTTGAGAGAGAAGGATGTAAGATACTTGAAATTTCTAAAAAGTCGTCTGCAGATAGGGCTTCCACATAGACCTTAGTAAATCGATTCAAAAATGACTTTGGAAGACCTTTACGACCTCCTCCTTGAGATAATGGATTTTGACAAGCAAACACACGGAATGAGGAAGGACACTTGAAGCTGCGGCCTAGCTCAGGTATAAAAAGCTCCCCTCGGTGATCAAGACATGCATTCAGACCCTCCAGCACTGATTGTGACGCAAGGTTGAGTTCGTCAAGAAGTACCCAATGCCCAGCTTTGAGAGCCTGTTACAAAGAAAATAATTAAACAAGTTACATCAACAATTACGTCAAAGGAATAATTATCCACAAAAGTGTACAAACCAATGAGAACAATCAATAAACCTACGTAACGCTTCCTGAACGTTTGAAGAATTAGAGACATCAAAAATCAGATACTTTTTTCCTTTCCTTCTTGAAACGATGAAATGGATTAAACTTTGTAAATGAATACTTTAGATAGGTAGACAACATGTTCTGCTACTTTCCTAGTCTCAAGTGGCAAAAGGCCAATAAAAACTTGATTTAATATATAACAAAAAGTTTTAACGCCTTGAAAAAAATAGGGGATAGAACTGACCTGCAAAAATACTCCGTCTGACCATTGAAATTCAGCACCTGTTCCTCCTTCAACTGGCATATCTGACCCCAGTAAATCCATTATATCTGTCTGCTCAGAAAGATTGATCCTTACCAAAGCATGACCTGACGCTGCTGCTAGAGCCGCCACCAGGCTCGTTTTTCCAACACCTGGACTTCCTTCTATAAGAACCGGTTTATGCAGCTGCATGGCCCGTAAAATTCGCCACGCATTCCGCTTGGTCGTTGGTGCATCCAAAGCAAAGCTAATGTTTGGAGATCTATAATCACCTCTAGGAATATGAAAAGGACGAATACCAAATAAATTGCTTCCAGAATCTGTGTCAACCTCCATTGGATCTATTTCCATTGAACCAAAAGTTTGATCACCTAATTTAGTCGTTTTAATTGCAACCTGTCTCTGATCTTCTGGTAAGCGCTCAAACAAATATTTTGCGCATTCCATTTGCAATTGTTGAGTAGATGAATTTGACAGTCCCAGCCCAAACCCGATTCCATCCAGAAGGACCAGGAAAGCGCCATGAATAAATGCAGGAATTTGGCCAATTTCTGTTTCGGCAACATTGATGTAAGTAATCCAAGACAAAAGATCTCGCACTGAAAGTGACCTTCCGCCTTCATGATGACGCTGAAACCACTGCCAGAATTCAAGCATGGGATCTGCTAACGTGACAAGCTCAGGCCTTGAGAATCTATCAACAGCAATGCTTCGTAGATCCCCTATATCGTTGATTGGAGGGACCCAAATTTCAGTAAAACGATTCCTCAAAGCAGGAGACAGCTCTTTTTTGCCAAAGTCTCCTCCGGGATTCATCGTCGCCAGGATACGAAAGCTTGAGTTAGCAATCAGCTCCTCTACATCAGCGCCTCCTTTCTCTGCTAAAACCTGTACAACAACGTTACAGTGTTACCACCATTCCACAAGCAAACAAAGACTATGAACTGAGAAATTCTCCAATACATATCCAAACAACACCAAGCAGTCACAAGGCATCTAGTTCATCCATAAAACACACACTGAAAGTCAAAAAAAATAGTTGCTAAGCTAGAAATATGGTATTTACCAGCAGACGTTTGGGCTCGAGCACACTATTAAGCCTTTCCAGTACACTGTCTTCTGCAAGAGATATTTCATCGACAAGAAACATATCACCATTGCGCATAGCCTGAACAAGCGGACCGTCATGCCACACAAAGAGCGATTGCCACTCTCTGTGGTAACTAGAAATCTCCTTCAAAGCTTCTTCCAAGCGCATTGTTGCTTTGCTCACTTTGCCCTTCTTGTCTTGTTTTCTTTTCTTCAAGTCTGTCAGATACACCGAACGTGGCAGAGAAAGGTTAAGTAATAGAACAATACATCCAGGGAGTGTAGGTTTCATCAAAATACAGGAACAACAGCGCAAAAGACGTTTGATCTTTAGTAACAACAGATGTGAAGTGCCAAACTCAGAGAACTTTACATCGTGCGAGGTACGATTTGAGACATGTCACTTGAGATGTATCATGAAAGACCGGCCAGTGACAAGTTGTCATCAATTGTTTTATCAAAGAACAGCAAATCTGCAATCCTACTGCAAACAGTAAATACAATACTCATAGAACCTAAGTGAGGATGAAGGCATTGAGGGGGGATGAAATCCGCATACCTGACAAAGCATTCTTCACCATTGTCAATGTCGTCCCAGAGTCCTCTATCTTCACAGGCAACTCGTCAGGACAAACTTCTCGAAACAAGTCTATGGAGATGATACTCTCTGAAGCTTTCTGGAACTTAATAGCAAGGCTGTCTCGGTCCCGAACTGGACGTAGACCACCAAGAAAATCTGAAGTCTCTGAGTGCTGATGACAATTTAAAATGTGTAGGCGTTGATTGTGAAGCAAAGAAAGTAGCTGGCATACCATGGTCTTCCCACATCCAGTCTCTCCCACTAGCAGAACAGGCTCGCAATGCCTAATGCAATGTTCAACTAAATTAAACAGTCGCTTCATACTCTTCGTCCAAACTATCCTACCAAAAGTAGACACATGCTCTGGTGACTCTGCTAACTTCTTGACGGCCTCAAACGTCTCAGATGCTTCCATATCATGTAGCTGGCTTACATCCAACTTCACACGCATGTGCTTTTCGAGAACTTTTTGAACAACATCCTTCTCCTCTGAATTCCGCAGTCTCTCTGCCAATAGCATGTAACCATCCCTGGCTAGCTCCTCATAACCATTCCCGTGCCGTTCAGCCCATCGAAAAAGATCACGGGCAGTAATGAAGCCATGCTTTCCAGCAAAGACCTTACTACCTTGTCTGTGTCGTTGCAAGTCTTTCATCACCTCAATCATCTTAACGGCATAACTTCCTGGAATCTGACATCGCTTCCCCAGAATCATACACAGCTCGTCGTCAGGGATATCATCAATGTGCAGTTCCATGAATCGATTTCGAAATGCTCGAGAGAGCACCTTCCGACCACCATAGATTCCCGGGGGATTTTGCGTAGCAAACAACATGAAATGCGGATGCGGTTTCACTGTCAGCTGGAGCTCCGGAACAAACAACTCTCTGTTGTCGTCCAGCAGCCGATTGAGGGCTTCAAGGACATCAGAAGGTGCCAGATTCAATTCATCCAGCACGATCCAATAGCCTTTCCGCACAGCTTCAACAAGTGCTCCTTCTTGAAAAACCAACTTTCCGGATGAATCAGTCACATAGGAGCCAAGGTACTCTTGAAGATCGGTATGTTCATGATTGTTAATGCGGACAAACCGATGACCTGTTATGGTGGCCAGGTACTCGACCAGGCTTGTTTTCCCACTTGAAGTAGGCCCTTGTAACAGAACAGGATATTTGCGAACAAATACTGCCCTTGCTAGATTCTTCAGATGCTCTGTGATAGTCTTGGTCAGCACATATCGATCCCGAGATTCGAGTGACAACCTGCCAACATCGCACATTAGTAAAGAACTAAAAAGTATATTTTCCTTGCACTCAGCATGCAACATTAATGACAAAACGAAATACGAATGCTGTAAATAAAAGGGTCCCTGAAAGACAATGAGAACTGTCCAAGCTACTAATACTAACTAAAGTTTTATCATTTCGATCTATTTGTGCAAAACTGTTACTGGCTGACCTTGAAGGCTCTGCATTACCGCTCTCCACCCAAATATGTTCAACCAAAACATGGGCGGGGCTTGGCTGAGGTGGGACTTTAAGAAGAGCCTTCAAAGCTTTTGTCGCAGCAGGTCCGGTAGTCTTGAACAAAGCCTCATAGATAAGTTGCTCCATAATTAAAGCACTTGATTGATCAAGCAGAGTCAGAAAAGACATGCAAATACCATCATACAATGATCTCAAGAAACCATATGTAGACATGGCAGCACACGTGTACTCAAGTGCCCTTGCAAGTGACCTTAAACTGTACTGTGGCTTCTGATTAGCTCCATCCAAGAGCCTGGTCCCAGCTTCGTGTCGCGCTCGCAAGTAAAAATTAACGATGTCTTCCACAGGCGGGGAAGGAACAGAATTCTCTAGGTACTGAAATACCAAAGCTTGCAAGTCCTCCTTTTGTGTCAGTTCATCAATGTACAACTCTGTGAAACGATTTCGTAGGGTAATTGGCAAGTCACGTTTCCCAAAATCAGTTGCAGGGTTCATACAAGCAAAAATGCGAAAATTGGGGTGCCGGGACACATTTTCCACGTCACCACGTTCTGTCAGAGATAGTGTGCCTCCTGCTCCTTCCAAGACACCTGTTAATCTCTCCAACGTCTCAACTGGGGCCAGATTGACTTCATCTAGCAGAAGCCAATGACCCTCTCGAATAGCCTTCACCAATACACCCTCAACAAATGAAAAAGCGAAGCCTGTATTTGCAGCTTCCACCTGCCGCTCAGCCTTACGTAACTCTGATGTGAAGGCTCGCCATCGGTTTAGCAGTTTGTTGTTGAGGGGACGCTTTCTTTTGGGGCTCTGCTCCTCTGCAGAATGCCCATTTGCCAATTCCTGCACTTTCTCAGTGGACGCACTTCCATCGGACTCGAAGGATGCTCCCAAAAGCGTCGAAACTGTCCCAATTACAGTTCTAAAAGATTTCAGCAGCCTATCCCACTTTCTCTTCTCCGCAAACCGCTGTACATGCTCCAGTAAATCGGCATTCTTCTTCTTTGGAAAAGTGTCTCGAAAGAGTACATTAAAGTTCTCGAGTAGCGGTATGCATACGCCCTGCGCTTCAACTGGCTTGTACCCGCCAAGAAAGTCCGCACTATCTGTCTGCTGACTCATGTTCAGCACAATGAGAGGCATCCCTAGTTGCGAAGCAAGATGTTGAACAACACTGGTCTTCCCAGTACCTGTCTCACCAACAAGGAGAACCGGTTCCTGTTGCTGCACACACATAGCTATAGCTTCCAAGGTGCGTACAGCATGTCCAGTGTTTGCAAAGAGACGAGTAAACTGAGGCTTCCCTGTTCTAGGCTGAACAAGAAGATTAACTCTTCCCACTTGCATTGTAGACGTTGTCATTTGAGTGGAGGGCTTATTTAGAGAAAAATAAAAACTGACACGGTCGACAGGGACATTCCAAAACTGTCCAATTACTGACAGGGCCAGTTGCCGGTCTGAAATACTTGCTATTGAAGCACCAAAGCAGTCGGCGGCTTCAACATATATGCGCTCTCGAGTAAAACTTGAAAGAACCGCAGCTCCTAAGACTTGAGCGCCTAAAGATGAAATTCGCATGCACCATTTGAACAGATCTCTCGTAGAAAACTGACGACCTACATATACCGAAACATCAGGTAGGCCTTCAACGGGACTTACAGACTGCGAAGCAATGTGTTTGACCAGGTTAAAAGTGCCAATCAGTTTAGGGACCACTAGTGAAAGAGACGGGAACCGAATGCGGATAATATCTGCAAGTTCTTCATCATTGGGAGCATCAACTATTACTTTCCTCCAAAGATTGCCCAGCATTTCCTTCTTCCCCCCTGCAAAAGCACCGCCATGTCTAGTCCGGGTGACAGTTGAGAAGATTCGAAAATTATCAGCAGCTGGGACCATCTCTCCTCGTCCTGGTATATACAACTTTCGATCCTCGAGCAATGGAATAAGAGCAGAGAAAATCTCGAAAGGAGCCCTGTCAATATCCTCAAAAACCACCCACATGCCTCTCACAACTGCTTGAGTAAGTGCCCCAGGTTGCCACTTGAATTCTCCTGGAATTTCAGTACAAGCATAATTCCCTAGCAAAGTCTTGCTGTCCATCTGATCATCCAGGTGAATAAAAAGCAAATCCAAATTGCCCGTAGTGTGCGCCAGCTCCTGAATTAGAGACGACTTTCCAGATCCTATTGGTCCTTCTAAAAGCACTGGGCATCGTTGGCTCAATGCCAGCACTACAGCCTCCAAGTTCCGTTTCACTGTTGGTGTCAAAACTAAGGATTGACTTGACGATGGCAACACCCTGAAAAAGAGAGACAAACCTCAGTAAAGAAGATCACTTCACCGCTGGAGAAAAACAACATCACACGAGCAGATTAATGAATTTACAATGCTAGTCTGGAAGACCCCACCAACACCACACTGACACGAAGTAATTGAGCTTCGTATGAAAGAGAACACAAACCTGCCCTCACGCAAATCTTGCCGGACAGGAAGGTCAATTCCACAAACTTGCAAGTGAAAGCTATTTGTTCCTTTCCAGCTTTTAACGCTGCTCAAACTCCAATCAGAGCGAGCGTCTTCAATTAAACTTGAGTTTTCTGATGAATCGGGTTTCTCTAAATACATTCCTAATTTCTCAACCGCCGTTTGCTGGCAATAACTTTTCCACCGAAGGTGACAGCCAAAACTATGTTCCTCACTCAGCCCTGCAACTGTCCGGCTGAATTCCAGAATAGCCTTGTCGCTCATTTGCAAAATTCGTGATACAATTTGTACCCCGCACCATCGAACATCGATACTTGATTCATCTAAAGTCATAGGCATTGATCGTAATAAATCTAGAAAAGGACTCCAGTCCCAAAGTTCCCGAAATACTGTCGACTCCAATTGCAGAAGCCGGTATGATGCATATACGACTTCACTGAATGCAGGTGCCCCTGACGTTGAAGGCTGCTCCTCATCAGTACACAGCATAGACTGATAATTCTCAGCGCCTCCGTGCAATAACCGCTCAAACGGAGGCGGAGCAAACTCAAAGTATTGAAGGAATGAACTGATCACAAGCCCACATCAACGTCTCAGCAAAAACCATGGAACCAAACCCCCTTAAACCCAAAACCCCAAAACCAGCTCCAAAACCTTCAATTCAACTCCGCACGTACCTAAGCAAGTAAGGTGCCAAGTCCAGCAATCTACTGAACATAACACACGTATATTCATGCAACCCGAGGTCCCAACCACCTCCACTCCGCAACCGCGCAGCAATCCCCACAAACCCCTCCCCCTCGCGACCAGGCGAGCCTCTCCCCTGCCTCCATAGCTGCCGCAACGAGTGCACCAACGTATCCAAAACCCTGGCGAGAATTGGCCGAAAGCATCCCAGCGCCGCAAGCCCCACATCCGGCCGAATCACGAGATCCTGAACCAATTCCAGAACATCACTCTCCTCAATCCCATTCCCACTCCCCCTCTGCGCCAACAACGCCGCAACATGGGCATCATCGCCTAAACCCGGGTGCCTGGCTACCAACCTCCCCAGCGCCACCCCGCAATCAAAATCCCTCTTGTGCTTCATCCTTTCGGCTCAACCCTCATATCCCTCCCCTGTCTTCAAGCTCCCAGACGAAAATCCAGCTCCAAATGCCCTCCACCTGCACAAAAACAAGGAAACAGAACCACCACCTGGAGAAACCTTAAACCTAAGAGGAATTCTAAATTATCTCCTATTTTTCTCAGGTAAAATTTAAGAGGAGGTCGATGAGCACGTCGAGGAGAAACCAAAGGCGGTCGAGAACACTGAGCCCCTCCGTTTGAGAGAGTGGGGCACTGCAACGCCCCGGAGCTGTAGGTTAGAATGGTCAGGGGACAACAACAGGGTTTAGGGTTTAGGGTTTAAGGAGCCTCCTCTTCGTCTATTTTTCTCTCTCTCTCTCTCTCAGCCTCTTTGCCTTTGCCTCTGCCTCTCTGCCATTTAGGTTCTGCATTTTTCTTAAACCCTAACGCCTAAAGCCGGTACTGTACACAAATCCGACACCATCTACGATATCTTGGATTTGGATAGTTTGGTCCCTGTTTTGGTTCGTAGATGATGTGGTATTGGGTACTGGCCTGGGGTGTTTTTTTCGAAGTCAGCAGGTGGCTGTGTGAATGGCGCGCTGGGGGCCATGTGGGACCTACTAAATAAGGTTATTTGTTATTTTGTTATCCCATGGTGAAATTTTCAGTTTGGGTGGATGTGTTGCTTCAGTTTTGGAGAAGCAGATATCCTTCTCACACGCCCAAGGTCACTTCGAGAAGAAAATGTGTTGTTTCTAAAATGTTTTGAATTCAATGCAATTAATGCATTTTAAATTTTATGATATTTAAATTTCTAAAATGAGAAGATATGAATTACATGATTTCTATCAATAAGCTACAAAATTATAATTATTGTCCATGTATTTTATTTTTTTATTTGTAGATATAAATATAACATTTGGATATAAATTAAATAAAATAGTACATATTTTTTATACTTGACATAGCTCACTAATTAATAATAGTCCTTGCTTATAGAAAATGGAGTTTATTGATGCTGCTTTCAACCGTGACCATTTTGGATTGGACAATAATATTTCTATAGTATTAGAAGTGCAAGAACAACAAATTAAAACATTATTTCATTCAATTTGTTAAATCCAAGTTAACTTTAAAAAAACTAAAGCTAACTTTTAAATTAACGGTATCTTTAAAAAGTCAAGCTAACTTTCAGAATAACTCTAGTGATGCATCAAAATAATACCTTGTAATGTCAAAAAATAACCCAATTTATTCCCCAAAAAAATAGTCCTAAATTAAATTCTTGTCCTAAAAAGTAGATCAAAACTTGGATAGAACTGAGATTTTTTACATAGTAATTAGATTCGAATTGGAATCTAACCCAACAAATTTTATAGAAACCAGGATAAATAAGGAACAACTCCTTCACGTTTCGGTCATCCAAACTGTCACAAAAAGGCAGTTGGCACCATTAAAGACTGCCAAGGATTAAAACAATAAAGATATTTGACAAAGAAAATACCATAATGAGTGATTAATCCAACCTTCTAGTTCACAATGTCGCTGCCAGTATCATCGTTCAACAAGTTCACGTCACATGGGGGTGCAACTACTAAGCAGTGTGTGCCTCATGCGCCCATAAATTAAATATCCTTTCAAGTGAAATCCTGGTAAAACTACAAAATCTCGGTGCAAAATGAATCATATCACAAGCTTTTACTCTTTGATTTCAACTGTTTCGCAGGCTTGCATGGCTTCGTTCCGGCACTCGCACACACTAACTGGCTTTATACAATGTTTGCGCATCAAGCCCTAAGTCCTTCAAGTGGGGATTGCCAAATCAACTATAAGCTAAAGGTCCTGGAAGACTTCTACGTCGTAAAGAACAGCCACAACAGCCCTTTCAAATACTGTACGATTTCTGTACCCCCAAGCTTAGAAGTACCATAAACCCTGTCAACGAAAGTAATAGGAACCTGCAAACACCTAAAACAAGTCAGCACTAGTTCCAGTCACAGCTACACTTTCCCAGCTAACAAGACTGACAAAAATCTAACTCGCAACGAACAATTGACATTTGGTCAATATATGTGCGAAGTTCCAACTCTCTGATCTCAAAACTCTTACAAAAATACCAGCCAAAGTAGTAATGTAGATCGAACCTCTTCAATGCGGCATCCCATCCGAGTAGCCCGTACAATGAGTTCCATCTGAAACACATAACCCTTGCTCACACATGTTTGTACGACCTCCTGAAGTACATCTTTCCTGTAAAGCCTGTTACAGCACACGATGTGAGCTTCCGCCAAACAACACGGGATCTACAGTAGCTAAGTGAACGTATTGCAAAATCAATGCCTCTCGTGGATCCTCTTCACCTAGGTTTGATCTTGTACCTGAAAGAGCCGGTCAAATCAGAGACCCGAGGCCATAACAAGGTGTGAGCTAAAACATTTGCTCCTCGGCTAGTGAGTTTGCGTCGCAAATCCCAACCATGAACACCGCCTCCTTTGACATACCGAGTTCCTGTGACAATATCTGCATTTGTTTCCAGCTGCTTCCTGTTCATGCGCAGATTCGTTACCACACGTCAGGATGTTGGCACAGAAACACTACTAATAATCAGGGGTTACTAAAGCATCGATTGCAAGTACGATGTTTCTACACAACAAGCGTGAAGGCTAATGCATATCTGCAAGTATGTACCTGATGAAGCTTGGCAGGTACTTGGGCTGCAACACAGCACAAATAAGGTTTCACAAGTCACCCTACTGTAACTGCAACAATAAAAATGAATTCGTTCAGCTGAACATTTAATAAAACGACATATCAGATCCAACCTTTCTGTTATCATTCTACAATTTCAAACCAGAGTTCACAACCAAATAAGATCTACTTTTCATAAGGTAACCTGATTCATACTTACGAAAGATAACAAACTTACATGATGAGAAAGATCAGCGTCCATAATAACCACGTAGTCACCAGATGCATACTTCAAACCATGAACATAAGCAGTTCCTGGAAACAAAAACGATTATTATCGGCCAGCATTATATAAAATCTTACAATTGAGTGGGTTCCAAAGTTAGTCTATCTAAAACAAGTCCATAAACATCACAAAATCGAGGATAACAAGATAGCCTCACATTTTTAACAATCTAAAAAAAGCGTGCTATGTTCAGTATAGCAGTAGATTCTTCTTCTTTTCTGTAAATGGTAGAGTAATTAGAATTTTGAAATGGGAAAATAGAGTGTACCTAACCCCAATTTTGCAGCTCGAGGTCTTAACAACTGCAGACACAGACGAAGAAACTAAATTAACAACCCAAACTCCTTCAAATCAATGTTCCCATGGTCCTGCCAGCATGAATGCAGCGAATGCCGCAACCAAAACAACAACGAAGTACTCAGATAAACAAAACAAAAAAACGATCCAAAGCACGAAATCTCATCACAGTAGCATCTCATGAATCGTCTAGGTCTGAGAATGATGATAATTATCTTACAATCCGATCTTCGCCGTAAATCCCTTGCAATTTCTTCACCGTGTCTTGCGTCCCGTCCGGACTTGCATCGTCAACGACTATCACTTCAAACTTGTAATCTCTGCAGACACAAATAATATGTTACTCAAGCCGCAACTCCCGGTTGCCTACGAATTCAGATAACAATAATATACACCTCGCAGATCAACTCGCAACAAATGCAACAAAAATCCGCAAGAAACAGAAGTAAACTCACTTCATGTGCTTGAAGAGGAGGTAGCAGATGAGTGCGATGTTGAGGCGCTCATTGTAGGTGGGGATGATCACGCTGTAAAAGTGCGGGTGCAACTGCTCAATCTTCCGGTCTTCATCTGCGTACGACGGCATTGTAACAACCTCTCTCCTCTCCCCTCCCACCAAACCCTAACCGATCCACTCCCCTCACCTCACTCTCTCCGTCTCCTCCCCCTCTCACGCTTCCTCTCCAGCGCCCTCCCTCAAGACACAAAACCAAAACAACGAGGTCGTCGTCGCCAAGCCCCTGCCCCCACTGATCCAGCCACCCGGAAACCCGCGATCCTGCACCGTTTTACGAGCGGCAAGAAATGCGCACCACGGTTTACGAGCGACGACTGATCCGCGATCGCGTGAGGCTCTGCCGGCTGGTTGTGGTGGTGTTGGTGCTCGTAGCGATGCTCCGGCGCGGCTGGTGGTGGTGCTATGCCGTCTTTCTCCGAATTGCCTCCGCTCGCGCTCTCCCTCTCTCTCTCTCTCTCTCTCTCTCTCTCTCTCTCTCTCTCTCTCTCTCGCTCGCTCTCTGCCGAAGCTACACTGTTGTTGTGCTTTCTCTCTGTTTTCTGTCTACACTCTCTACATCGAATGGTGATTAAAATATGAAGATTGCATGTAGTGTTACTTTTAAAACTTGAGTTCATTCGTAGTGAAATGAAAGTAGATTGCAATCATAAAATTGTACTATTTAGTTCTATGCTATTTTTAGAGTTCTATTTTATTTTAACATATTAATAACTTAAATGCATTTAGCTACAAAGTGAAGAATAAATTGTAGACTCCTATTTCTTTACTCACATGTTCAAAAATATATAATTCTTTTGTAAAAAATTGTAAGAAAAGAAATATTTTTTATCAATTTAAATTTAATTGTTTGGATGATGAATTCTTTGATTTGAATCAAAACACAAAATCAATAATGGATTGTAGATTCGTATAAAATTCAAATTTATATTTCTCTAATTAAGAAGGTCTATCCAAAATTATCTAATATCACCAAATACAAAATTCATAACATAATAAAAAAAATTCAAATGATATTATCTTTAATTATATCTTCAAATATTATATACTCTTAATATTATTTTGGATTTTTTTGTCTAACTTATATATTTCAATTATTCTAATTCTATCCTAAAAAATACACATTTAATGTTTATAATTTAATATTTTAATGGACATATATAAATTATTATTAAATGATGAAAAAAATGGCATGATAGGGTTCTTTGCAAATTCATCATGTTTGTTGTAAAAGAAATATGAATGATTCAAAATATTTGCATTAAGATACATACCTTAATGAAGCACCGTAGCTTCTTAACATCTTATATAACATTTTGTTTTATAATTTTTTTTTTAAAGGAACTAGTTAAAAACAACTTGATGGTAATTATATTGAAATTGGATTTTGGAAAGACACAAAAAAACAAATTAGACATTTATCCAAATAGTTTTTTTTTCATTGTATCTAAGACGATGGTTAGCTTTTGTCCTTAATCTTTTTTCTATCGTCATAGACTTTCAAGACTTAGTCCAAACATTTTTCTTCTTTCCGTTTTTATTTTTTCTTGGATTTTGGACGATATTATGCTAGAGTACAACAAAATGGCAATCAAGTGACTTAATAATTTACGTCGATGAACATACATCCAAACCTCGATAAGTGTTACCTCGATAAGTGTTAAAACTCTGCATGTGTTATGGAGATTTCCGTTCCCTTAAAATTAAGACTATTAAGTGTTAAGTGTTAAGTGTTATGTGTTAAGTGTTATGTGTTAAGTGTTATGTAATGTTGTGCTCCCGACTTTGTTAATTTTACCTCTATAAGTGACAACTTTCCAAAAAAAGACTTTTGTAAGAACCATAGTTTGGAGGGAGATAACTTTGAGGTCAATGGTTTTATAGTTTCCATTTTAGAAACAAATTGATTGGTACACGTATTTTTAAGATCATAAAGTTAAAGATCATATATTTCAAGTTCATAAAGTAAAAGACAAATATACTTTTAAGTTTATAAACTTAAAAATAAAAGCAAGTAGGCAAGGTGGAAAGGATATAAAAAGGGAGTGAAGGCTATAGAGTATAATTGTGCAACATTATAATTTTGCACCAAGCGAGATGAACACGGCACGACGGCAGGGGAACAGAAGGGAACGAGAGGGAACGCGGGGGAGCAGATAAGTGGAACAGCATCTTGACTCAGCTCCACATCACTGTCGCTCTCGCACATAACTAGACAGCACCGTGAATCATCTCCAGACGATCACATGCTCTTCATGGCCCTCGTCACCCCCGATTGATCACGTACCTCGCCAATTGCTCTGCTCATTCCATACCTCACCACCATTACTCATATTCCTCGCACTCTTCTCCTTCTTCTAGCCTAGGAGGAGCACCAATTTGCACCTCATGTCAGCTCTCAACCTCACTGGAACAACGTATCGAAACTGTGGCTTTTCATCTCTCTGTGCGTTTGCACATGTGCTAGACACGGTGTTAGTACTGTGGTTTTGGTTTCTAGGTTCGAGGCTCACTTGCATTGTGTTTTTGGCTGGAGCAGTTGGGTTCTAGGGAGGTGATCCGTTGTCATCCAGGTGGGAAGGTGGGGAGGTGAGGAGGTCTGGTGGTGTGGAGATCGGTGGAGATGGTGGGGGGTGCGGTGGCAGGAGGGAGGAGGTTGCTGCCGAGATGGCAGGCGCTGTCGTCGTGCCGGAGGGGGTTCTCGTTGGCTAGCAAGGAGGTGCAGTCCGAGGCGGGAGTTCCGCAGATGCCTGCGTTCGATTTCACGCCGCAGCCTTACGATGGGCCCAAGGCTGATGAGATTTTGGCCAAGCGGAAGAAGTTCCTCAATCCTGCGCTGTTTTTGTACTATAAGAAGCCTGTGAGTTTTCTGGTTGTCGCAAACTGGAGTAGGCATTGGGATGTTTTGTGGTTTATTTACTCGATTAGGTCACTCTGGCACTTGTTTGCTTCGTCCAGATCTAGTTGGATCGTTTCAAGCTTACATTTTTGTTTCTTCTGAGAGGAATTGGAGACCTGATTTCAGGATATTGAACTACTTGGAGGTTTGGAGTGTCTAAATGACGGATCTGTTCGATGCATTCTACTGATGGTTAGTGACGTAATTGATGTGGTGTTTCAGCTGAATATTGTGGAAGGGAAGATGCAGTACCTGTTTGATGAGAGCGGTCGGCGATACCTGGACGCCTTTGCAGGCATTGTGACTGTGTCTGTAGGCCATGGCCATCCTGCAGTGGTTGATGCAGTTGTAAAGCAGACCAAGTTGTTGCAGCACACAACTACCATCTACCTCCACCATGCCATTGCCAATTATGCGGAAGCTCTTGCTCAGCGCATGCCTGGGAATCTCAAGGTGTCGTTTTTTGTGCTTCTAGGCCTTTTTCCATGGTGCCCTTTTAGAAGATCTTAATTTTCTTCTTGTTAATTGCACTTGCAAGGGATCAATTTACTGGGTGGGGACTGCTCCAATTTTGTGGGGAATTTCTAGTTATTGACAAGTTTGCTTGCGAAAATGGTTGTTTGCATTGGTCTTGGGAGCCTATTCTGGACATCTGCACATGCTGTTTTGTTTCTGTTTAGTATCGATTCCATGTTCCAGTGTTCACTGTCAGGAACGCGAGTGATAACGGATTGATTTGAATGGAGCAGGTTGTTTACTTTGTTAACTCTGGATCTGAGGCGAATGACATGGCCATGATGATGGCCCGCCTCTACACGGGAAGCTTTGATATTGTTGCTCTCCGAAATGCTTACCATGGCATGAGCCCCTCCACTATGGGTCTCACAGCCCACAGCACATGGAAGTATAACGTTGCCCAGGTTAGTAATCTGAAAGTTATTTTGTATGCCTCTAGTGTTTGTTAGTATTGAGTGTCTCGTACATGAACGTGATCTCTTTATATCTTAAGATTCTTGTTTCTGGCTACTGCGGGCTTGCAATGTAACGAGCACTTTGAGAGCCATTTGGGACAATGTCGGGAATTTTCAAAAACTACGATGATGATATTATTTGCATCAAATGTGCACGATAGTGAAGGGAATATACGTATTGAATCTGGTGCAGGGCTTTGGAGTCCATCATGCAATGAACCCTGATCCTTACAGAGGCCCCTTTGGCGCTGATGGCAAGCTCTATGCCAACGATCTCGCCAACCTTCTTGAATCTGCTACACCTGGTCGCATTGCTGGATTCTTCCACGAGACTATTCAGGTCCTAACACTGTTATTTGCTTTGCATTCTTCACAATCATTTTTGTTCGTGTTAAAGGGTGCAGATCTCTCTGTTGTGACTTTATTGAGAATGTGTGCAACCTCCTCGTTACCTTGGTCAAATTAAGCTTTTTCCAAGCTTGTTGTCTCTCATATAGTATTTATTATTCTGCATTCTATGATGATTGATGCTGTAGGGTGTGGGTGGAGCTGTGGAACTTGCACCTGGATACCTGCCAGCAGCATATGACATTGTGCGAAAAGCTGGAGGCTTGTGTATCGCGGACGAAGTGCAGACCGGTTTTGGCCGGACTGGTAGCAATTACTGGGGATTCCAGAACCAGGGTGTAACTCCTGATATTGTTACACTTGCTAAGGTCAGCAACCTTCTATTGTTTTGTGGCTCATGTTTTTACCAAACATCATTAACTTAGATGGAATGAGTGTTGTTGTCGTCAGCATTCAGGAGAACTTCAAAGTCAGCACTCAGGTTGAGTCTGTGTGTTCAACCCTAACACTAATTCAATATCGACACCCCATCAACTCCTGTGAATGTTTTTCGCACTCCCTTATAGCGTGACTTCGTGGTTACAACTTGTAGGGTATTGGCAATGGACTGCCATTGGCAGCCGTGGTGACTACACCAGAGATCGCTCAAGTGCTGTCACAACGCCTGCATTTCAACACGTATGGGGGCAACCCAGTGTGCTCAGCTGCAGGCCACGCTGTGCTTGAGGTACTTGACAAAGAAAAGAGGCAGGAGCACTGCGCTACGGTTGGTGACCATCTCCTGCACCGCCTTCGTGCTCTTCAGGAGAAGCATGATAGTAAGTTTCAACGGGAAACCTAATATCTTGGAATGCCATATACATGCTTGGTTTAAAACTTCTATGTTTTATTTTCTGAAGCTACGACAGCCTTGTTTGAGGCTTTGCAGAGTTGTGGTACATCGCACATGGTACTATACAAGTAGTCTTGATCACTGGTGTATAGTAGTGACTTGTAGAATTGATTTTGGAATGAACTGGATTATTGCAGTTATTGGTAATGTGCGGGGACGCGGTCTTATGCTTGGCGTTGAGCTGGTGAAAGATAGACAAACAAAGACTCCAGCAAAGGAAGAAACTCTCCACCTTTTTGAGCAGCTGAAGGGTAATTCTGCACCTTACCTATGTTTACACATTGCTTCTAAATGCAGTAAGAAATCGTTGCGCTACTGCTTGGGATGGTGGGAAAGCAGTACTATTTAATTCGTTTCATTATCTTACACAGTGAGGTCCTTTGTTGCAGACCTTGGAATTCTTGTTGGGAAAGGAGGTCTTCATGGAAACGTTTTCAGAATCAAGCCACCCATGTGTTTCTCGATGGAAGATGCAGGTAGGACTCCTGTTCGTGTTTATTCTTCTGTATCCTGGTGTTTACTTCTTCGTTATGGATTCGTCTGCGTTCTTTTCAAAAAAAGCACCCGCAACTTCTCACTTTAGAGGTCTTAATCAATGTGCCGGATATTGAAAAGAAACCTGGAGTTGTGGAATTCTCCCAGGTATACTTGTTGGCTACAAAATGCTAATTCATTGACTGTATTGTGCAGACTTCTTGGTGGACGGGATGGACCATGTCATGTCTAAGCTCTGAAGGAACCTGAAGAAGTTTCTGTGTCGATTGCACATCCAGAATTTCTGAGGCCTCATGAACATTTCTTCTTGCTGATAATGCTGAAAAGTTGGTAAAAGGTGGTAGACGAAGGTTGCCTGTAGCTCTGTTAACTTGCGGTTGAACGTCATGTTGGATCATGTTTGGGGACGATTTCCACCAAGTTGATCCTGAAGGTCACTGTATCATACCTGTATTTATGTAAGTAAGGGCACGTGTAATAAAGCTTAGGGGACTGTTCTTATTTACTTTCGTTTACAATGTGCTGCTAGAATGGACCTATCAAACACAGGTCTGTTGGCAGTCATTGTGTCACAGTTCCACTCTTTCTCCAAGTTGTCGAACACACTTTCTGCTTATGGACTCCCCTGTTCACTTTATTTGTTGTGGATCACATCAGTGTTCATGACGGTGCACGAATTCAATGACTGCGTGGTGCTTGTGGCTTACCGAGAGAGTCTAGTATGAATAGCTTGGATCAGCTGGTTGTTCCTGCGGTTGAGTGTGAGGGACATTGCGCTTCAGTCGACTTACTATGGCGAGAGCGGCCAGGGAATGGATGCGAGGCTCTGGGGCAGGTTGCAGGACCACTTACATTTGGCCAAGTTGCAATGGTGTACGCCAAGTTGCCGATTGAGTGCTCCTTCATTATTTGTCGGCGCATGAAATTTCGCCTTTCAGAAGTATGAAGCGTCCTTGCGGAGCTGAAATTGAAGTCGACTGCCAGGTTTGACGTACGGATCGAAGACATTGTGCAGCGAAGACAATCAACCAACCTCATTATTGGCCTGTGAATACTTCCAATCCAGTGATGAAACCTAAAAACAACTGCGCCTTCATTATTGCTCATACCTGAATGTTCCATGTTTTACTTGAGGCTCCACACTTCGACGACCATTACAACGACCCATTGTTGGCCCCGTACGACACATCCGCAACCCCCCTACAGCATTCACATTCTCATAGGCGAACGCGAAACCCACACTCTGAATTCAGAAGTCCAATTCTAGCGACGACATTCAGTATGCTCAATCCCGACAACAACGTATACAACATGGACCCCTTCCACGACAAGGAAGATCCACCTAGCGCACACTAAAACGGTTCCTTGCACATCAGGTTCAGGCACTAAGGAGGCTGGGCTCCACACTCACATTCCACCAACACTACATAAAACACTACATTCCCACCTCATCAGAGTAAACCTGAAGCCGAGTACAACCACCACAACACAGGATCCGAATGACACGAAGTCCAACACCTGGGCACACACCAAAAGACCAACACAAAATGTCCACATGATCTGAAATCTCTTCAACATGTGCGTAGACACAGCACGGGTCATAGACAGGGTACAGTCCACAACTTGATCCCGAAGAAACTAATGGAAGAAAGTCAAGATGTCTGACAGAGGAAGTCTCGATGAAAGAAGCTCATGAGGACTCACGTCGACCCAAGAGATGCAAGACGAATATGCCATGGGAAGCTTCGGAAATGGCTTAGGGTTTAGGGTTTTAGATTTTCTTCAAAGTGATGTATGTGTGAGGCTCATGTGGGGGGGGAGAGAAAATAGTGTCAGATGGTTGATTTGGGGAGTTCTGACATGGGAGAGGGCTGGTTGATGGTTGATGATGTCTGTTGCAGCTAGAAATTGGGGTGCATTATTGGATGGTACAGGATGGGCATGGTGCCGTGGTGCCGCTGAGCTGCGCTTCGACGGTGGTATGTTCGGCGATGCTGAGGTCAGGCACTGGACGTTCCACCGTTGGTTCAACAATGCCGGCTCCTTGTTCCTGCTTGGGCCACACCTGCGCCCTGCGCCCTGCGCCGTGGAGGCAGGCTTCTTGCATCCGGGCCGCTCGCTGGGAGCGTCATCGTGGGGCCGGGGAGGAGGGAGGGTGTGGGAACGCTGAGTGGGAGGGGGACGTAGAAGTTCGGGTTGGGCTGCCCGGGCAGAAAAGTATTTCATTGACACACTTTACAGAACTCACTCTTCTATATAACATGTAGAGAGGTTGTGAGGAGAACAATTAGACCATCGGAGTCTTAGGTTTTTGATGTCTTTTATGTAGAAAAATAAATAAAGATGTCAATCAATGCTAGGCTTAAAGTATTATATTTGACACTGATGTTTATACATTTAAAATTATTGTTTCATGTTGAACACTTCTTTACTTTTATAAATTTTGAAAATAATATTTACTATTGAATGATGTATGTATGCTTAAAAAATTATATGTTTTAAATTAAGTTCTCTCCGATGATTTATATTCAAAATCAATGTATATATGATGTAGTATTTTACCATACTTAAAGAGTCTTGTGTATAGATCAAAAGTATTACAAAAGCTTATTAGAGATGCTAAACAAAGAATTCTAATGCATACAATCATATCATTGAAATCTTAAATTATTTAATATAAAAATTATTAATTTAAAGACATCCAAAGATGTCAATAATATGGATCTTAAAAGCCGTTTGATAACATAAATGTTTATAAAAATAAAATCTAGATTTCAAGTATGATATCATGAATATGACTCAATTTTTATTTTTATTTTTCACTCCAAAAATCACTCCATATAAATTAACTTTCTGATCTTTCGATTAGAATCTTTATTAGGTACATAATTATTCATGGGATCCCAACTCAAAAGTCAAATCAATCACAAATACCTTTAAATATGGAAAAAATTAAAAATCTTCTGAAATATAATAAAATTGTCACCTAACAACATTCCAAATACAAAATAGTCAAGCCATTCCGAGCGAGGAAAGAAGGAGAATCTCCAGGAGTACTTTTACATTCGCAAACTGCTTTACTCCAGCCAACCATTCATTCCCTCCCGGGCAGCCCGCCCAAACAAACTCCTACGTTCCCCCCGCTCCCACGCCAACAGCCCCACGATCACCAATCCAACGGCCCCGATCCGCCGGCCCCCGCTCCGCGGCCAACCTCTGGCTCAACGAGAGAGGCCCCCATTTTCATGTGGCAAGGCAAGGCCCCCTTTAGAACCCCAACACCCCCCTCCCAACTCCAAACCAGTGTCTGCGAGAGAGTGCTTGTGTGTGAGTTTTGCGAGCAAGTCTAGGGCTTGCGCATCGTCAGTTCCAGCCATGGCGTTCGAGAGCCGCAACAGCATGGTGCCGGAGTTTCTCTACTCCGCCAAGACGGCCACCCGCTCCGGCATGACCAAGAGCTCCTTCTTCCAGGCCGTCACCACCGAGGTCGCCGCGCCCAATGCCTACACCGCCACCTCGCTCTTCCGAAGCGTCGCGGGCGCCGCGAGGACGCCCGCCGGGGTTGCGCCGTCGTTCTTGGTGCCGGCAGCTAGCGAGGGGAAGATCGCTATGTTCTCCGGGGAGTACTACCGCGCTTGTGCTATCGGGGGAATGTTGTGCTGCGGGTTGACGCATATGGCGGTGACGCCCATTGATGTCGTCAAGTGCAACATGCAGATCGCGCCTGAGAAGTACAAGTCGATTACCGGCGGGTTTTCGTTGCTGGTGAAGGAGCAGGGGGCTCTTGGGTTGTTGCGCGGGTGGGTGCCGACGTTGTTGGGGTACAGCGTGCAGGGCGCGTGCAAGTACGGGTTCTATGAGTACTTCAAGAAGACTTACTCGGACATGGCTGGGCCGGAGAACTCGAAGAAGTACAAGACTTTGATCTACTTGGCTGGGTCTGCTTCCGCGGAGGTGATCGCTGATATTGGATTGTGTCCTTTTGAGGCTGTGAAGGTGAGAGTGCAGACCAACCCCGGGTTCGCCAAGGGTTTGTCGGATGGTATGCCGAAGCTGATTGCGTCCGACGGGATCGGCGGGTTGTATAAGGGTTTGGTGCCGTTGTGGGGAAGGCAGATCCCGTACACCATGATGAAGTTCGCCACGTTCGAGAGTACCGTGGAGGCGATTTACAAGTACGCGGTGCCGGTGCCCAAGAGCGAGGTGTCCTCGGGCACGCAGTTGGGTATTTCGTTCACGGCTGGGTACATTGCTGGAGTGGCGTGTGCTATCATCTCTCACCCTGCTGACAACTTGGTGTCGTTCTTGAACAACGCCAAGGGTGCGACCGTGTCGCAGGCTGTGAACCAGTTGGGTATGAAGGCACTCTTCACCCGTGGTCTGCCATTGCGTATCATTATGATCGGTACCTTGACTGGTGCCCAGTGGGGTATTTACGACTCGTTCAAGGTGTTCGTGGGTCTGCCCACCACCGGAGGTGTCGTGGAGGAGCCCAAGAAGCTCGTTTAGGAAGTTGAATGCATCTATTTGATGACGAACGACATTTTTTCTGATGAGCAATTTGATCACGTGGAGGTCGATGATGCGTCTGCCTGTAAGTTGGAGGAGCGTGACCGATTTATTGGCTGATAGCTTTGTAGGTGCAGATTTGGAAGTACGAAGGTTGTACCAAGTTTTCTTGTACTTCTCGGATCTCGCCAGGGTTAGGGTAGGTGATTAAATTAGTTGCCGAGAAGATGATTAGTTGCGAGATGCCTTTATCACGCATGACAGACAGGTAGTTAGACGCTATTTTTGTTTTCAGGCGGCACTGGGAATAAGATGGGAGCCTTGTTGTTTGCACATGCAAGCAGCCTGGTTGCTCGTCTGGCAGGCTTAGTGTTTTGTTTTGATTAGTTGCACACTTTGCCTGTGCCTATATGGCGACGTGATTCCCAGAGGGTTTTACTGGGCACGCGATTCACAGCATTACATAAATACACACACTCGCGGCAGCATTGGGTTTCTCACATACTTGAACTTATGTCCCACTTCTTGTGAGAGTTAGGTTTCTGTTCCGAGGGCTGTCCTTCATATGATTTCTATGTTGCTGAATGTTGTGGTGCATCCCAATTTAAAAGAAAAATCCTTCACAACCTGAGAATTCTCAGAAGCTACTGAGTTGACAATGAGAATTCTAGTACTTCGGGAATGAGAATAGTAGGCACTTAAAGAACAGGTCCAGCTCTCTCAAGACCAGATCGGCAAGATAGTAGCGTAGAAAGCACTGTAGAGTCTGGTTTGATTTGTTTCCGAAATGGCACATTAGTATAATAATATTCGTGAATGAGAACATCATTCTATAGACTTTCACTGTTGCGTATCGAATTGTAAAGGTAACCTAAAACTGGGCGTCAATGATCAGGTGGGATATTTAAAATGCCAGAGGATTCCCCTTTATTCCAGTAGAATATGCTCTCTGAGGTGCAGCCTGTCACATACCAAAGATGGTATAAAGTTTCTACCACAATAGGGGTCCTACTAACAAATAGCGCGCTGGGCAAGTTGAAGTAAAAGTGTTTCAACAGCAAACCAGGATTCGTCAACATCGAAAGAATACCGTTCAGGTCAATCACAAGCATAACAGTATTTGAAAGCACGTCGGCAAGACCGGTAGAAACAACAAACAAGATGATTAAAACCCCAGTGTTTAAATATTATACAATTTAAGTATCTACAAATAGATACTTAAAAATGGGTACTACTCTTCGCCCTTTCATTCTTTGAGTGAAAGGGGCGATGGTACAATAAATCAAGCATTGGGTCGAGTCCAGCGGTTGCCATCAAGCCATGTCCCGGATCTATACTACAGGAGGCAAAATGCACACATGCAAGCCATGACAACCTGGAACGCCGGACTTCGCATTCACTAGCAAATTCTGGAACTATGCAAATGTTTGAGTCAATAGCTATTGAAATGAAACTCTAATCTCTAAACCTGGAGAATTGATTTACAGATTCGGGAAGCTGAGCGAGGACTACTTAATTTTCAGCAGGAAAATTAATGAACTAATGTCCAATGTATGTAGGCCGAGGAAGAGGTCCAGACCGACTGTTCCCCTGGGGCATCCTGGCTTGAATATCCGCGACGTGGGCAGTCGACCGAGGAAGAGGTCCTGATCGGCCTGCACGGCCCCGTGCTTGCGCATCAGCAAGTGACAGTGCCATAGCCAACATCATCTGCTCCTCAAAGCTATCAGGCACCAGCACCTTGTCATTGTTGGCACCACCGCTGCTTTCCCCGTTTCGAGCATCTTCAGGGGCTTCCCAAGGCAGCTCAGATGCAGACGGTACACTGCTAGAGAAGCTGGTGCCAACCTCCACTTGCTCCGAGCTTTGATCACCCAACCACGTCGAGGAGCCTTTGTATTCCTTCTGTGTTGAGCTGACCCAATTGGCCAGTTTTTCAGATGCTCCACTTGAGTTTTCAGCATCGTCTTCCCTTCCAGATACTGATACCACTAGTTCAGCTGGAGCCCCTTCACCCCTTTGACGTCCCTCCACAGAGCTCTGACGTCTGCCGGTTGATAGGCTAACTGGGTCGTCGCTACCAGCACTCTCCGAGGCATCCACATCCACGTCTGAGACGTGACCTACACTACGATTCTCCACTGTATAAGGTGGCAATGGATTAACACTGGTTGCCTGGGAGGCAGGTGCTGGAGCTCCAACAGCCTGCCGCTCTGCCAACGCAGCAATAGCTCCTGCCAGCCCCCCTGCTGTTGTGCCTTGCCGGCCAGAGTGCTGATCCCAAGACTCCACCTGAGGTGCTGGTGGGGGAGGCGGAGGTAGAATAGCCGTGTCACCATCTGAATCAGAGCCGAGGCTGATTTCCGTCAGTTGTCCAGATGGACGATTCGGCAGAGATCGAGTAGCTTCTCCATCTGCAAACCTATGGTGTGCTCCTTGCTCCTGAATACATAACAAGTCTTCTTAGTGAGAAGGTTTTCCCAGTATATTATTTGTGAACTGGAGTTACAGACAGAAGACGCCCAAGACCAGAACACCAGGATGCATATTGAGAGACCGACCACCACAACACAGTAAACTGAAAGGATCAAACAGAGCGGCCACATTCCTATCGCTGAAGCTTTGAGCAAAACTAACAGATTTAGAAAAAAGGCACCTGTGGAGAGACCTACTTGCAACTAATTGACCACAAGAGCGGATGGAGGCGGTCAAACCTGAATAGAGAGCCATATTGCCTCCATCACCATGATGTCCTCGAGGTCAAGATCAAACTCATCCTCTCTGAGACAACATTAGACCACTGTCAATAATAAAAATTATACAACCAACTATACAAGTAACAATACGGATAGAGGGTCGAAATGGATCAAATATGTGACGTATACGGCCCCAGGGCATTCACAGGCATGATCAATAACATGGGTGATATTTAATACCTGTTGTGCCGTCCTCTGATTGCACCTGGTGGGGCCTGGGGAATAGGAAATCCTGTTTCAGTCGGTTGTTGGTGTGTTGGAGGCACAGGATTTGATACTACTGATGCTGCAATCTGTTGAGATGGTGCAGCTGCCTCAAAACCTCCCGGTCTCCGATAAGATTCATCAACCCACAAAGAATAGGGGTCAATTGCTGAAGCGGTTCTCTCAAGAGGGGCAGATGATGTCAGGGCCTGTTCAAACAAAACATTCATAAGCATAATCAACGACTTTGCATAACATCACGTATCAACAGAAAAGCCTTTGTCTTAGTCACAGAGGTTTTGCTAATCTTGCAAATATTACCATTGTTTTCACAATCAAAATTTCTACATGAAAGAGGACTAGAGGGCTTTGAGATGTTTTTAAAGCAAAGGAGATCTAACCTGTGATTGACGATCGGCACTGCCCCAGCCCGACCGCCAATTTAAGCCATCAATTTCATCTACGGGCGCATTCGCTATCTGATGATTTGTAATGGCTTGAGCTCGAGGTGGCTGAACTGCAATACGGCCCGCACGGATATCCTCCTGTCTGCGTTGCTCGCGCTCATCATCATCCTGGAGCTCCTGTTGACGCATACGAATTTTCGCCTCGATTACCTTCTGCTCCTCCTGCACATGATAAGATGGACGCACATATGCGATCAGTATTTGTCGTCCATCTTATCAAATAAAGCTGGCTGTGTAATTCCAGGTGTCCCGTTAACCAGTCAGGCACAAGCATTACATTTGAGAATCCTCCCCTAGGAGAATTCAAAAGACAATAAATTCATACCGCTTGCTCCATGCCCTTCTCCTCCAGCGTCTTGGCTCCACGATACTCAACAGCATAGTTGGGAGTCTTACAAAACGGACACCTTTAAAAACCAGAAATAAGAATATCATTAAAGGAGTTATTTGCACTAACGAGAAATTCATCGGATTAACCCAATATTTTAGAGCGACCACACAGCAGCACGTCTATACTAAGTGCAATCAGGAACTCAAACGCAATTGAAGGTAAGTCTTGGTTGAACGAAAAACGCGGATCCAACATAAAAGAAGGCATCACTTACTGCGTTGGCCGAGCTACATGTGGAGATTTCATCTGCAAGAAACACTCTGGAACCAGACCAGTTCTGAACGTTAGGATAAACTGGATGGTGGCGTAAAAAATACAGGTACTTGAGTGCGTACAGCCTTTGAACCCTATGAGCGAGTGTCCACATGTTTGTGAGTCAGAAGACACTCAAGATCATGACTGCTGTTTCTTACTACAAGCTTTCAATGAAACCATGTAGGCAGATTGCTTGAAAAACACATACCCGTGCATATTCCTTTCGTGCAGCACTTGGATCTGTTCAAGCTTGGATAATGCTGCCAATCGAGGACCATAGATCAGACACTTTTGAAGAGGTTATGGTGACATGGAAGTCCATATAGCAAATTGGAGTTAACTCAATTTTCTTGCTAATTCCTAAAAGCTTATGTAAGGCAAGATCAAGACGCACCAGGAAGCAAATTGGGCATTCTTCAAGATCGGTAGCTGGCTCCTCTGCGCCAGGAAAACAGGGAGCGAGCTTGGATTCAAGGATGAGGCGGCGAAGCTTTCTTTGATCTACATCGCGGTGGGGGTACAAGCCCTGAGGACGAGTATAGCGCTCGTCAATGACTGGGCGTCTGCGAGTTATCTTATTCCCCATGACCTTAGACGCACTTCAATCACCTGCATGTTCCATAAATTGGCTTCCTCTGTGCATGCGAATTCTGACTCGTTTAATTAACGAATTCAAACCTGGATCAAATAGAAGAAAATAACTGTGAGATGGTAGTCATGTATTCTGATAGAAAATCAGAAAGAAGATTGAAGCTAGAACACGCCCGTGGATTATATAATAGACGGGGTTGCCAAGAGTGGTCGATTTACCGAATTTTTATTTCAAACAAATTCTCACTATCCTATAAAACCAGATGTGTAGATGGCAGAATCCGCAAGTTCAATCCAGAACAAAGATGACATGAAGCGAAGCTGCTCAGGAGCAACCTCAACAATAATACACAAGAGTTTCTCGATCTTGGTGTAACACAGAAGTTAAGGTACGGGAGGTATGACATGGGTTTGTAAATAATAGGTTTCTTAAGGTTGACCCCGCACTCAACCTCGTACAAACAAGGCTTCGCGGAGTACATCTAGTAACACCCAGCTTCAGCAAAGAGGGCAGAGCGAAGGACTTCAGGATGTATATACATGTCGGTGACAAAATACACTTCCAAAAAAATGCTAAAGAATTTTAACCCACTCACTGCTCGAATAATCCAAGTATAAACCCTGCTTGAAGAAACTTTCTGCAAAGCCCACGGCGCAAGGAATTGCAGACGACTATCAAGACCCCAGTAAAAACGTGGAGCCGTTGACCAACACCGTTCCTGAAGACCACCAGCACTAAGCTCTACTTTCGAGTTTCTGTCTCCTGCCCCAGATCAAGACATCAATCGAGCTCGACACGGAAACCCAAACGGCTGATGCAAAGCAGGGCTCATTCCGATACGCAAACCTCTACTAAATGCCAAAGACACTCTCACTCCCCCAAAAGAAAGGGGAAAAAGAAGGAGGCCAAGACTTCGCCGGAACAACTGATGATCCAAACTCCTTACAAAGACCGAAACTCACGCAAATGATGATGAACTCTTGCAAAACCGTAACCTAATCCTCAATCTACTAAACCACCGCAAAACGAATCACCTGAAAAAATGCACTGCCTCTCTCACCATCACCCCAAAGAATCCCAAACACCCAAGAGATTGCAAGAACCAACCTCAAAGCTCGATCCCAAACAACCTGTAGGGCAATCGCAAAGTGATCTCCCAAACCAACAACCAACCTTTAGGGTTACACCGAAACTGAAACCCCACACCAGCCAAGAACCCCAACCAAAAAAAAAAAAACCAACCAAATCTACAAAACAAACAAACCCTACCAGCTCCTCCTCTTTCCCGCAATTCTCACCTGCACAAAAGCCCTCCTACACCCTCCACCATGCCCAGCCTTTCACCCAAAACTCCTCCCTCTCTCCTCCGACACGTACCGCTAGTCCTCCAACCTGATAGCCATGGTGATGTGGGTCACACGGAAACTCAGAGCTACCAAAGTAACACCAAAGTAGCTCCAAAGTGGGACCAAAGTGGCACCGAAGTGGCACCGAAATAGTACCGAAACGGTACCGAAGCTCCAAGGAAGCTGTGCAAGGTGGGGGCGGTTTTGACGGCACGTTCAGCAGCAGACAAGTCCTCAAATGCTCACCATGGTACCATATGTCACTCACTTAGCATGCTCTGCATCACACCCCACATCGATGACGATGATGGTGCTTTGACTCTCGCTCTCTCTCTCTCGCAACGCACCTCCCTTCTCCCACGAAAACGTGTCTGCGCTGCACGATCCTGCGGCGCAGAAACAGATGATTCCTCCAAAGACTTCACCTTCACCTTCACCTTCTTCCTTCCAGCTCTTATCCTGGCATGGCTCAAGTTTACCTTCCTGCCCGGCCCACGTTCCTCATTTTCCTCATTCTCTTTTTCTTGTGTCATTACTCATCAACCCGTTTCATCAATCGATCGATCAACACACACACACACGCTCTCAATCAGTCCAATCTGATTGAGGTTATCACATCGTGTTAAATCACTCACTGCAGACTGCATGAAATATATGAGCTAGTAACCATGATAGTTGATCAGTATCATTAACTCAGATATGTAAACCAGTAACCATAACATTATGATCAGTGTTATTAACTCAAATATTTGTGAGCTAGTAACCATAAATTATGATCAGAATTATGAACACAACGGATATCACATGCAACGTCTACACAGGTCTGTTACTCAGAAACTGAGTGCATTAAATCCTGGACCAAGAATTAACGTAATCCATGTGGAATTTAACGCATTTTTTGTTCTCATTCCATGGTCGGTTGTATGATTTATTTTTTTCCTTTTGCATTCGAATCTGGATTCAGTTGATCAATCAGGTATTACAGTACTGCTGCCACATGGTAAAAACCAAGTGGCTGGGAGAGCAATGAAACCAGCTTTTCGCAACTTTTGTACCAGGAAAAAAGGGAGGAGCAGTTCTGTGCTTTCAGTTGTAATAAGACTGGGAGTTTGTTTGATCGGTTGATTTGGATTCCGTGGTGAATGCATGCAATTGTGGTGGAATGGAGTCATTTGATTCGTGGAACGTTGTTTTATTTTGTATTTTGCATTTTGTTTTTTGTCTTTTGGATTGTTGAAATTTTTGGTATTTTTCTGAATGATGAGGAGTTTGATGAGGTTGGGGGCCTGGTCAAAGGGAGGAGTGAGAGTTCGTGGGAAGGCTGGTTTGTCAAAGGAAGATTTTTCAGGAGAGATTTGTGCAAATCGTATCAGTAGCTCGGAGAGCTTTTCGGAGCTTTGTGCAGAATTAGATTCTGAGTTCTATGTTAAGAAAGAAAGGGTTGGTGTAAAAATATGGTGTTATGGCAGCCTTTGAGGTTTCAGGATTCTTGTGTGAGGAGTATAATATTGTACTGTGTTGGAGGTAGGTGTATTTTATGTTTTTTCAGGGGAACTGTAGTGTAACGTGTTGGTGGTTTTGGGATGGGCAGTAGCTGAGGAACATCATTCTTTTTCAAAGGGTGTGTTTGAAACTGTTGCAATTGTTGGAGAAAAGAATATGAGTGGAAAGCCATTCAGTTTGGGAAACTACTGTTGTGAACATGTGCATTGACTGTTTAACCGAGATGTTACTTTTACCATGATTTCTATTGAAATATTTCTTTTTGTCTGTATGGGTACCGTACTCGGAAGTTAGCTTGACTTTTGGAGAGTGCCAAAACTGTGGGAAACGCTGGGCATTGCATCAAGTTTAGTGTGACGGATGACTGGTGGCATTGGGATTGTGTCGCTCTTCTCCACAGGAATGGCACTGGAGTAGGATTTGAAACATGTGCTTAGTGGGGGGGGGGGGGGGGGGGGGGGGGGGGGGGGTTGTCTGGGTTAAGGAGTGAATTGGTTGAGATTGGAAGTACTGTTTTTGGATTATGTAGTCACTATATTACCGCGGAAAAGATCCAGCAGTACTACTGGCAGGCAGTGTGCTTCAAACTGTGAAGCAACCATGGTAGTGATGGAGCAGACTTTATCACTGACCCACAGTTTGGTGGCAGGTGAGAGACTAGGGCCATTGGGACAACTGGTGACTGTTGATGGTCACTTGTTTCTTGCCATTTGTTAAGTGGTCTCACCATTAAAATAAGAAGCATCATGGTGGAGGACCATTCTCAGAAAGCTGTTTTTGTTTTGGCATTCTAAGTCAGCAAACCGCAAGGGGTAACAACGGGGAATGCTAGAGCATGAGCATAAAGCCATGAGCACATGAGCCATGAGCAGGATTCCATGAGCCATGAGCGAATGAATTACTTTATTTAGTAAGACAGTTTCATTCTGTATATGAGGATGAAATCATCCATTACTAATGAACTATTTGACAACTATCAAAGTATACTCCAATTGAAATGATGACCTATACACCAACATGTCAAATTCAATCAAGTTGATGGTCAATTTAGGGTAACAAAACGACTGCTGGGAAACAACTACAATTGATGATTGATGACAATTTGGACCTGTTCAATTTCAACCATAGCCACTTAGCAGCCATGGCCATGGCCAGTGCGACATACTCTCACAAGCCGAAGCTCCTGATACAGAAGTAGTATAAATAACAAGTATACAGTACTCACTGCGGTTTTGAGTTCATTACAATATCGTTGTTGCTTGTCATGGATTAGCGCCACAGCGTAGTGTCGGCAAAGAAACCTGTAGGAACCTCAATTTAGTTTCCATTTTTTGTTACTCGTGACGCAGTTGTCTAGTCTTGGATGCATCTGCGATATTGACATTCTCAAACATATTTCATACGCAACTTTCCGTCGCAGAAACTATGAATCAAATTGCTAAGCTAATGTAGGCGGTGGAGGCGGTGGTGGGAGAGGGGTATGGTTTGTGGAGGCAAGTTGGGAGAGTGATGGAGGCGAAGGTATTCATGGTGGTGTGAGGGGGAGAGAGGCGGAGTACATGTTACAGAAGGAGATCAGGTGGAGTTCGAGGTTTAGGGGAATCGCATGTAGTTTGGGACTTTGATTACAGCAGAATTTTCTTCAAGAGTGGTCAGCGAGAGTGATCGCCGCCTTTGCGGTTAGAAAATTGATTCCGATTTGCAATGCCAGAAACGGACAGGCTTGAGGATGAAAATTTTTTCACGGACACAAGGTATTTCAATTAGCGGATTCTCGCTCTGTTGAATTTCTTGTTGATTACACTTATTCACAAGTTTCATGAGTCATGGGTATCAGAGTCAAGTTTCTCTTTACGTTTGCATTCAGATGTTTAAAAATGAGAGATGTCTGTCCCCATTCCACACGATGAGTTGTAGTGGTAAGATATTTGGTGGAACATGTAACCTATCTAGCTGGACCTCTCAATTGTCTTTAATTCAGCTCATCACTATCAGATTACAGGCCTTAGTGAATTAGGGTTCACGGTTCAATAGATGCTCGTTATAGAAAGCCTACTTTGAAACGATCGGGAGTTCGATTATTCTAAAATTTGAGCTATTTAACACTTAGATTTGCTGAACATGGGAGGCACCTGAGTTGTACCAAGCTTCTAAATTTATTACACGTTAATGTTGTTCTCTGGTGTGCAGGATAAGTCTAAGGAGATTGCAAATCTGAGTCAACAACTAGGCCTGTTGGGTCTCGAAGTTGTTCCCGTCACAGCTGACGGTAACTGCTTTTTCAGGTACATTTATATGTTTAGTTACTAGGACGAGTTATGCTCTTTGTAACTCGACAGAAGTTGATATGATTTAATTGATCTCATTTGAGGAACTAGAATGCTTAGTCCCCGAACTGGGGTTTGAAATGTGTACCAGCTTTTTCCTATGTGACACCAATTTGGTGTTATTGTCCAAATGGTGCAGGAAACAGCGTTTGTCGCAATGTGCACGGCTTCGAAGCATATTTTTACATCAGCTGCCTAGACGGCATTGAGCCAGATGATATTCCTAAATTTCGTAGCACGTTGGAGGTGAGGAATCCTATCCGCTTTTCTGTTTAAGTTGTGCTGATCTAGAGTTTGCAATTTCTACTGATCAACAATTCTGTTAAGTTAGTGCCTATCACAAGCTGTACCAGAAACATCCGATTCGCCTTGATGACTTCTATAGAGCCTGATGTTTTCTACTGTTTTGCGTTTTGTTTGATTGAATATCCATTTTTCCCAGGAATGTTCAATATTGTAAGCAAGGGTTTGCGAAAGAAAGGGCAAGGGGGAAGTACTCGTCTTTTGGGATATGTTCAGCAGCTGGTATGATTTCATTGATTTCTAGGGATTTAGGCATGAAATAACATTGTTGTGCATGTATTTATTGCTTATGTTTTCATGTTGTTTTTATAAGAAAGTTGTCGTCCCAATTGAGGTAGTTTTTTAGCGTGTAAGAAACCAGCATGAATACTGGGATGTAGATGACCAATAATAAATTGACTTGGCGCTAATCATGGGTGAAGTTTCGATTGGTAAAATGCATTTCCTTCAGGATACATACAAGGCAATAAGTGAATGGAATGATTTGTGTGTTTTGGAATTGGGATGCAGGCTCGATTACCTCATTGTTCCAGTGAAGGTGCTCAAGTCTTTGAAAGAATCGAAGGCTGATCCAGAAGACAAGTATGCATTTGCAAGACGCTTGAGCCCATCAGTTGCTCAGGCTGCAAGGTTTTCAGAAGACGAGGTAAACTATTTTGCTTTTGTTCTAAAGAGGATTATTTTTTCATAACGAATCGAATGTTTTATACATATTTGGCACTTGGTACTCTCTTAAAAACAGAACTGATATTGAGTGATGTTTAAGCTGCTTTTTGTGCATGCTCCAATTGAAAATTTTCCTAATCTGCTGACAGAATGTTTTGGATTCTCCTGCTAATCTTGTGGACATGTACATTGTAGTTGTAAAAGTGCGATGAAGGCAAAAACTGCTAAGGCTTTGGGCCCACTTGCTGAGGATCTATTAAAACCAGGGCTCAATGGCTACATCAACAACACACAACAGATTCAGGAGCACTTCTCCAAGATTTGGCCCCCACTGAACGTCTAAAAAGGTCAAGTTTACTCTATTTTGTGGATTGCATACTTTTGGATTGCATATTTGCCTATGCTGGTACGTGATCTTGGCAATTTCATATCCTTGGTTCTCTTTGTCTCTAAGTCAGTTACTCTGGTTTAGCGTTTTGAAAACATGAACTAACTTGAGCTTAGGATAAATGCAGATCATGCTGAAACTGTATTGATTACTGATGACACACACCGATCCCATTCTACTTCGGTTAGGTAAATCTTGTCATTGCATATACTGTTTTTACTAATTTCAAGATCTTCGAATGTTAGTGCTGTATTAGAGTGAATCATTGGAATCCATGGGCTGGTTTAGGTGTTTTTTTTCTGCTTTTTAATTAAGATGTATTAATTGCAATTTGACAGGAGTTGTATCTGAGGTGATGGAGAGGAATAACGTGGAGAGAGGAAAAGAGTCGTGGTTTGCATTGGAGGTATCATTGCCCAACTATGGGCTAGATCCTTCCAGAGATGTAAATCACGTGCAGAATGAGGAGCTGGTTCAGGTTTTTGGTGCGAGGCAGCAGAATTTAGGATACTTCTACCCAGGTGCTAAGTCGGATAGAGTGAAAAGCCGTGTATCGGAATTGTATCCAGCTGTCTACCAGTTCACTAATATGCCTAAAAATCAGTGTATTACAGAGAGCTTTGCTCGAGCTATTGTATCAGAAGTTAACCATGGGTACCCAATGAATTGGGCCCAGTACGCAGCTGAGAGATGGAGTTCGTGCAAGAACAAACAATTGAAGAGTGAAACTGTGATACGCTATGTTGGAGCAGAATCACTGAAAGGGACATACTACGAAGCAGCCAAGTCCAAGTTCGAGGGGGAGATAGAGGATTTCAGGCTTGCTTACAGCAAGGCCGATGCAGATTTTAGTAACACCCAGGTGCTAATTACTTCACGCGTGACATCACCTAAGCATCCTGCTGAGGGGGCCGAGAGAGATGCCCTACTGGAGGGACTGTCCGTCTTAAAGAATCAGTTGCAGGAGGCAGAGGAGGTCCTACAGAAGTGCAAGGACAAATTGGCGATTGGTAGCTGCAATGAGCAAATTTCCGAGAAGATTGCTAAGATAATGGTAAAGGAAGAGAGGCGCATCATCAGGTTGAAATACAAAATCAAACAGAAGGAGATAGCTTTAGTGGACTCAAAGGGTGAGATTGTTGAAGCTGTGAGTGAGCTGGATCGATTGCAGACTCTAATGGCGAAACTTGAAGGAGATATGGATCGACTGAAAGCCGTCCTCAAGAAGATGGAAGAACGGGTTCGATTACCCATGTGGCTGCGACCAAGTCAGGCTCTACAGGACGGAATACCAAGCAATGACACAGATCTCATCACAATAAACTCGTGTGCATTTTGCAATGGTAAGTTCCCACATATGGACATTGTTGTGGCTCCTTGCAAATGCACGTATCATACTTGGTGTCTAGTGATGCAGACCTCGGTAGAAGATGGGTGCGCCATGAGGGAATGTGGGACAGCCTTCACCGAAAAATGGAAGACCAGTGTAGGCATTGTCAAATTGCCAGGTATGTTAGCACAAATCAAACATGATCAACATATGATCTGTGCATTGTCATTTCAGCAACTAACTATAATTTTGTAAGTACAGATATCACAAATGAACGTACGGTTGGTGAATGTTCCAATCCGAAGAGGAAGAGAAGATTCCTAAACAGCGACATAGGGGGCACGAGTTACAGCCGCAAGCCACGACAAGAAACATAAAGAATCGGAATCAAAGGTAAAAAAAAAACTCTGTCCATATTGTGATCCTATCTTATGTAGATGAAACATGTTTTTTTAAAGTATCTAACATAGTTGCTATGTTTGTGCAGAGTACTGCAATGGTCTCTATGTGACATTTCTGTTCGGACTATATGTGGACAGCTTTGGCGTTTTCTATCATGCTGCTACAAGAAATTAGTAAATCATGCTTTACACTAGACTCCTAGACTGTTACTGTACGACATACTTTATGAAATTCCTTGCCTTGTAGTCGTTCTGTGCAGAACGGGTCCTGGAGACGGTTATACATGATGATCGATTTACTCCGTTTCCACCAAAGACATTTAAAAACTGCTTCTCAACCTGAACAGGAAGGAACTCGACGGAGTCTTTTCTGGTTAATTTGGTCATGGAATTTCATGAATGACTCAGCAGCTGAGTACAACATTTTCTTTTGTTGCTGGCATGTTCTATACTTTGAGACGTATAGACTCACTTTTTGAAGCAAACATATATCGTTTTATTCTTGTAATTTGAATGTATCATGTCCCAACTTACCTTAGAACCAGAATCTTCCGAACTTACCCACAACAGTAGCAGGGAACAGTTCGTTGTTAATCATACGTTACATTGGGATACTGAGCAGTACTGGTACAGTAGCAGGCACTGTATAGTAGGAGTAGAGGCTTGCGAACAGTACCTACAGTAATTTTTATCGGAGAGATGAGCTTGACAGCTTGCTCATGATTCATCGTTCATTCATATCCAAATAAACAAGTGTTTTTGGGGTACAAGTCAACGGTGTCAGGGAAATTTCTCTGCAGACTACTGGCCCCCAAAGGGCGGACCAAGGGCGTTGGGTTCGATGATTCACGAATCAGGACGATGATGATTGAACAAGAAATCTGGGAAGTATTTGTCAACCAGTGTTCCAGATACCGTGTATCGAGAGGGTCAACTTGACAACGCCCACGCACCGATGTACGAAGAAGAGTGACCCTTACCGTATGCATGATAGGAGGCACGCCTTCTCTTTGGGATGAGCTTTACATGCCAAGCTAGCCCAGATTCTGAAGTGCGTACAACTTGTTCATTATCCACACCAAGTCCTAAAAATCGGGCTAAAAACTCTTTACCTGAGAACCAATGTGTGGCTAATACCATATCACAAAGACCAGAAACATTCTACGAATTCTGTACTTGTTATCACCTCCAACTCCATTGATTTCGTTCTACCAATCTTCAGATAATTTAGTCTGGTGAATTATGAGGATATGATCATCTGCTTGTCTTAGTTCTTTCCCCGCAAATTTGTCCTAAGAAGTTTCAGGTATTCGTTTGCCAGTTCGAGTAGCTAAGTCTTAGGCTTGTCGAAAGACTCTCTACATCTCTTTCAGTGCCGCTCTTGGTGACAGATTTTCTCGGTTGATAGTATGCCATGTGTGGCATCTCTACACGAGGTGCAGGTTTTTCTTCCATTTGGATTGTAAGGAACACCAGGAAATAGTGGTGTTTCTAGAACATACACAAAGGACTTCTGCAATTGCTTCTGAAGTTTTTCTTGAACAATAATGTTGTACTCTGTTCTGCTTTTTAACCACTCGATAATTGACCACCTGTGCCAATTTGATAGTGCCTCCTGAGTCCTTTCTGAGGGATTATATCCAATTGATCTAAAGCCATACTGAACTCTCTACTGGTCCGAGTGGTTTTGTTCTGCATGCAAGGTCAGTCTTTCCCTCAAAAGTCAACTAGCTGTATAACTGTTGCACAAAACATCTTGACGGGCATGAGAAGATTTATACTACTACTGAATGCCAATGATGCCCAAATTACCGGCTGGATAATTTTCAAAACTAGCTCCTAACACTTATCTGAGTTCAATCGATTGTGATTCTGAGCGTGTAATTTGGTGCTTAATGAGGAACAATATTGGTGCGGTAAACACTTTACATTGGACAGCTGCAAAATCCACCCTGCTTGGAAAGAACCTCGTTCTGTGCCGAACGGGCAATAATGGACTTATAATATTACGTGTTCTGTACAGAACTAGTTTTACTTGACCTCTTACGCGCCCCCTCACCACCCCCCCCCCCCCCACCCCCATATCATCTCTTCCTCCTCGTTCTGTGCCGAACGGGGATTTCGGCTAACTCCAAAAAGTGTGTTCTGCACAGAACACCACTTGCCGTGGAATAAATCAGCAAGGGTATCGGTTTCCGTTTCTTCTTAACCGGTGCCTGTGCTTGGTTATTTTTAGATTTCAGAAAAGCTAAATACTATTGTTCGTCCAGAACACCTATTTCAAGCCCTACTATACTTCTTAATTTAGACATAAAATACCAAATACACGATGATGGACAGATAAGGTACTTCCACGGTACTGTGTAGTGGTAGTTTCTTTTTCTCTCACGTATAGATGGTATAGAAAATCTAACATTCATATTGCCATAAATATTGAATGTAAAGTTATTTTAATTCAATAAAATAATATATTACTATTCATAAATTATTAGGTGGATGAGAATGCTATAAAAGAACAGTGATTATTACACTTGATACGCTACTCTTTCAAGTATTTAACAAATTCTAGATACATGTATGTGCGTTCGTATATATAGCCATACATATGATACACATATATATTTTAATAACGAAGACTAATATGTACTGTATATTTATATATATATATATAAATATATATATATATATTTATATATATATATAAATATACATATATATATATATGTATATTTATATATATATATATATCGTTATTCATATATGAATAAAATATCTAAATATTAGTATTTACATATGATGGTTTAAATCTATAAATATTTATTAATTATAATGTTTTTATCAAATTGTATATATTCTTATATGTTTAATATAAATTTAATAGTATGGAATTTTCTATATATTTATATTGAAATTTATTTAAGTTTTAAATATATAGATAAATTCTTATTCATATTTATTTTTATACATATAATTTAAAGTATTTTAAAAAACATCTTAAAATATTAAACGCGGCATGAATTTATATATGAATACAAAATATCACGAAACAATAACATATAAATTATTAAATTACCACGCAGGTAATATTGCTTGTATTTAACTTAAGTATTTTATGATGGTCAAACATGATAAAATTTATATTAAATTAGATTAAATATATTTAAAGATACAGATATCAGTGTTTATATATTTAGACGTATAAAAGTTTATAATTTTATATCTTTATACCATTTTTATTTATAAGTGTAAGATTATAATCAGTTGATCCCCTATTCTTTAGAGAACACCCTTCTGAACCCAAGATGATGCAACAATATGGCGATAGCATGATGATGATATGAATTGGTATAGAATCGGATGGTTTGACATGGTGATCGTATGACATAGTGATCACATGTTCCGTGCAGAATTACCTAGTGTTCTTATGGTAATGTTATGCTAATGCATGATGTTAGTATATCTATAATATTTTTAATCACGAATGCTTCTTATAACTAATAAAATATATATGGAAATATATATAAATTAATTAACACATATGTTCAATATAATTTATATGTATATTCTACATATTTGAATATCAATATTCCAAGTGTATATATATGTACATAATATAGATACATATAGTAGTTTTAATATATAATTTTATATTACATAATTTTATCTATTTAAATAATGGATAAATATTGAATAGTTTTATGCAACTTTGTAATTTTTATTTTTATTTAAAGTTTAAATGTATATGTGTTATTATTTACTTGTTTACATATAATCAAATTCCTATTCATAAGGACTAATAAGACGATGAATTACTAGAAGTCTGATAACTGTACTTTGCTTTAAAAGGTTCTATCTAAGTTTCTATTGGAGATGTAAATGGCAGAGTTGAGATTTGAAAGAATATTTTTTTGATCCATGGATGACCATAGTTCTGTGCCTAACATGTGATTTGCTATATTTATTTCTATATTTATTTATAAAAACAGATGCATATATATATTATTTTGCATAATAAAAGTTGTCTTGTTATGATAATATGATATAATAGCGTATATATATTCAATATCATATAAATGAAAATTCAAACACCAGAAATCTTGTTTTTGTGCAATTACAAGATTAAATATATCAGTTTAAAATAAAGTATCAATAATGAGGTTTAACCGTTGTTTAACAAAATTTTAATAGTTATATAATATATAATTTTTAAAAGGTCTCCATTTGATAGTTGAGCAATAACAGCTCCTGTATGGCGCAATCGCCATCACCATTTACAACGAGGACTACAATAGGAAAATCGGAATACACTAAGTGAGTACGGGATGGAAGATGATTTAAACTAGATGAACCCTAAAACAAATTATGTTTACAAACAAGTTGAGGTCAAAGGTGGCGTTTGGTACGAAATAGGTTCTTTATGACAATTTCTTAATATCAAATCATTATTATGGATTTCAAACGCTAATAAATGGATTAAGTATTTGAATTTTAAATGAAGTATTATTTAATAATCCAATAGACTTCTAAACTCTATGAATTAAACATGCTTTCATTTTCCTTTGAAATTAAATATTGAAAATCAAACAATTTATATCTATATGATTACATAAAGAAATTTAAAACTATAAATATAACCATAATTTTGTATTTGATATATATATATATATATATATACTTATTTTTACATCTAAATTATATTTATAACCGAGGTATCAATTTTTATATATATCTACTTGTATTGATAACTACATATATAGATATATCTAAATGTATATATGCATATATATGTATCTATATTTATATATGATAAAGTTGATTTAATTAATATGTATATTTGTCTTTATTTTTTTTTATATATATACAAAAATAAATATTAAGATATATAATTAAACATATGTTTAAACATGTATTTTAATACAAATTTAAACATTTTATTAGAAATATATATATATATATATATATATATATATATATATATATATATGTGTGTTTAGATATCTTTATTTAAATATGTCAATATATGTACATAATTAAATTTATATCTAAATTGAATTTATAAACGAGATATAAATTTATAAGTATATCTATTTGTGTTGATAAATATATATATATAGATATATATAAATGTATATATGTATATATATATATATATATATGTATCTATATATATATATAATATTGTCAAATTAATTAATATATATATATATTTAAATTTATATATATATGTTAATAAATATTTAGATATATAATTGTATATATTCTTAATCATATGTTTAAATATATATTTTAGTAAAAATTTAAAAATGTTTTTAGCTATATATATATATATATATATAATTTTAGATATATATACATATGTCTATAACTTGAATAAGATATGTCAATAATTGTACATATATATATTTATCTAAGAATATATATTTATATATATCTAAAATTATTTATGTATGTACATACATACATATATATGTGTATATATATATGTATATATATATATATATATATATATATATATATATATATATATATATATATATATATATATATATAATAAACTTATAATGATTAAATATAGATATACCTAAATATAGTTATATTTGTGTAAATTTATACGTATATATATTTATATATATATATAGATGTTATATAAATACATATATCTATTTATACATACATATAAATACATATGTCTAAATTTAGAGTCCTGTGTATAACATGTATAAATATATATGAGGACATGTATTAAACAGCATATCAGTATTTTTAATTATTCATAAGTATACGAAGTAAATTTTAAAAAATTGAGCCCAACCTAGTCCTTGGTACCAGAATGGAATATGTGTCACAATTGTAATGACCGAGTCTCCTGGCATGGTCTTATTGGGTAGGTGTAATTTTTTTTAATTTATAATTCTCTCATGCCTTTCACATGTAAAGTGGTTGTTATACCAATTCGATTGTGCACAGACTTTAAGCAAACAAATTTACCGTGCTTAGCGTTTGGGATTGCGTAGCGTATCGGTTCATTTTTTTAATAATTTTAATTGTATTGTATATCTATTACTAGAAATATAATTTCTACAACTTCAATGTAGACCAAGATTGGAATACATATTTATAAATATGTGACTTCGCTACTTATTTTTTTTTTTTTTGACACAAATAAAGGGGGGCCCTTTACTGCAGAGAAGAGAACACAAAAACAACCCGGGACTTCGCTACTTAAGATATTAGTTGATAGACACATGCCCAATATAAGTTGATCCTGATGGTATTCTTGTTTTCCATATATATATATATAAACTAGGTGCCTACGAAGACAATGAACTATATCCAGAAGAGTCCGAGTTCATGATATCTATGGTATTTTGACCTTCAGAGGTGGATTCTACTGCTTCAGAATCGACGTATATACTTGCTTTTGGGCGGCGCTTTATTTCTTCAGCCTGGTTTTCCGGTGATACTTGGAGGGCGAGGTATGAAGCATGTGCTGCGGCCTCGGGAGGAAGTGAAAACGTTGGTGAAGGACTTCTCATAAAATTAGGATCTGCAAAGAACGGAATCATTCTGGGCCGAACCCCTGCAGACAAGGTCAAAGACTTAGATTTATTGTATCAAGAGAATTCACACAAAAGTCCAAAGGTATTTTGTGATGTTAATTCAGGTGAACTCGTTTGTATATAGTGAATGGATTATAATATTACCGAGAGCAGTCATGATGTACATCGGGGAGCGTATACGGGTACGAATCTGCTCTTTCATGTATTCTCGATGATCTAATTTCTGTTGTAAAATTAAGGTGAACTAATGTTATATTATTTATCTGACAACGACTTATGAGCAAATTGTTTAATTGAATGGCAGGTGTGGTGGAAGGCCGACCCAAACAAGTGTCACAGCTCTCCATAGACTGCGAGCCGAACAAAGAGATGAGTGGATTCGCAGACTAAGATGTAAACTCAGCAAAAGAACTTCTAAACTGCAACGGACAACATGTAGTCAAGAATGAAAATCGCTCTAGAGTGGAAGAGAGAATAACGTACAGAAAAAATGGCCAAGCCCAAACCAAAATACTCTACTTTCTGTGCAGATTGTGGGGACAACAACGACGGCCCAGAAATCTAGGGATGAGACATAGTCACAAGGGCCGAGAACTAAGTTTCAGAATCAAAAGAAAGAGCGACTCTTCGAAGTACGCAGCCAACCAAGGTGCCTCTGGTGACTGACTTGTTCAGAAAGACTGCCAATGCTATCACGTAGTAATGCGGATGGGAGTAAATCTGGTGAGTTGAGTGGAAAAATCAACTACATTAGATAAAGATAATAAATTAGGATTGCAAATTTACTGATATAGTAGCTGTAATTTGTGTTACAGTGACCATGTATTTAAACATTCAGAGCCACGAGGATGACCATAATCTGAGAAGGTTGCCATCAAAATCCAAAGGAAAACGAAGAAAGGTAGACACTAAAGTTCAAGGGCTAGGGGTACTCTCCATACCACGACGATTCTTCGGTTTCTGAGCATCTACTGGCTGGATAAGCGGCTTGAGTACAGCGTCGTATATGTCGCTGAATTCTTCAATGCCAAAAAAATGGCGCCCTGAAGCTCGGCTCGCCAAAAGAGATGCCCCTGTAGAGGCACTCAGATCGACTACTATGTCTCCTGGGTTTGAGCACATGTCAATCAGAATTTGAAAGAAAGTACAGGACTTCTCATGGGGACCACGCCATGGATTCCCGCGTTTGTCCATGGACGGTTTTTCCACATAGTTGGTGAGTGTAAGGTACCTCATCGGATCATCTGCGGTATTGGCCAGCAACGGATCAGCATTGAACTTAAATGGAATTGGCAATCTCTCCCACTGCTTGTCCTTGAGTCGTCCCGTTTTGACTAAAAGGACCGCCGAGAAATTGAATGTCTGAAACAAACAACATGTCCACCGTCAGTTTACATCATTTCCACCGTCACCATCCTATTCAATCATGAGCAATGGTTTAAAACATGGTCGGAAAAACTTCAACTGTCACATTTAAACTCAAAAGAAGAGCAAGTGTTTGACTTAAGCCAAGCTTCACACCGATTGAAAGACGGTAATGTCACAGAAGATATGCTTCATGCGAATGTAATTTCAATCTCTCCACATATTTTCAAGAGAGGTCGAATAGACCAAAATGCTTGTAAGAGTGGCACTGCCTCTAAAGATGCAATTCAAATCTAGCCCAGACTTGCAAAGTGACGATTTAGGTATACAGACTCGAACTCAATATTATCAATGCTGACAAGCTACCCACACTGAGATTAGATCCCACCAAAAAAAATAGCCACTCTCGATCTTATACCACAGCCTCGACATGAACATGATTATCTAGTGAGGTTTACCACGATCTTAATGCATCACCCATTTATAGTGAACACAAACCCCCAAGCAGAGACGTCACTTCTCTCCAACAAATGCACGGTAAAAGAAAACAGAAGACCACGAAGCTTATTAATAAAAAACGATATGGAACTGAAGAAGATTCCTGGCCATCAGGAGGTCGTACGCTAGAGTAGAACTCGCTCGAAGACAATAAAGAAAGCTAACTGTACACGAAATTAGTGAAATTCGGCACAGAGGCGAGCTACAGAAATGCCTGTTAGAGCATCAATCCAGAAACAAAATTAAATTATAGAGAAATCTCCCTCAGCCGATCAACGCTCCGTCACAACTCAAATAATTACACGAAAAAACTAAGAGCTATTAACTTAACTCATTAACAAAGCGCGCACTGTGGACCATCATTAGAGACTGAAGTAACGAAACAAAACAATACCCAATGTAATGGAAAGGATCACATGATACCTCCGAACCACCAGCAGATTACTGCTTAGTCAGGGCTCGATGAAAATCACCATTGGAGTAATGAAAATAAATAATTCGTACTGTAGCCACATTCGCCTACCTAATGCTCAACTCTTACTGCCTCGAAACAGAACTGCAGAAAAAGAGAATTACGAGGGGCAGAGATGACTTAGAATGAAAATGTAAGGGTGAGGAAGAAACCGGCGTTCTGTACAGAACGGCCTCTCGACGGTCATGCCATTCGACCCTCCCACACAACGAAACGGGCGTTTTGTACAGAACAGCTCCCAAATAGTCCTCAAGCGACCCTCCCTTAAATCAATGACCTCTGACAAGAGCATGATATGCGAGGAGAAGCGTAAAGTTTCGGCCTCTCACAAGCAGTCTTCGCCACACAAATTCTGATTCGGTACTGCGGCAATGCATTAAAGTTTAAGACTAAAATAAATTGGACCATGTCATTGCCAAAGTGGCCTGCAAGCACATGAAACACATGCACATAATATGAATTGTATGCAAGGTAGGAGTCTGACATACCATCATGCCCTCATAGGCTGGGTGCGTAAGGGGCTCGGACTGATGAACTTGCCACTCACACTTGATTTTCAGTCTGTATTTTAAAACCCAATGCTGTAGCTCGTGACACAATCCCGTAGGCATGAGAACAAGGATAGCACCATCATCGTGCAGATAGTCATTGGCAAACTCAAATCGCGACGAGTACCAATTCCTGATAGAACCATCCAGAGAATTCCACACGGGTATGCTATCTCCGAAACCAGGAACAAGTGTTTCAAAAGGTTGGTCGATGATGACGAGGTTTGCTACTGGGAACATGCCTGCCTTTCCACGCAGATATGTTTCCTCCTCTTCCTTTGCCTGTTAGAGTTAGATAAAAGTTAGATCATGTATGACGGGAAGTAAATGTTTAAAGAGGTTTAAAATTCAGGGGCATGGAGAGGAGTACCGTCAATGCAAAATCTTCAAATGCTGATGCCTCACTCTGGAGAAAATCCCCGACGGAACTGTTAATTACTTGGACATGGTACTTCACACCTTCTGGAGCACGTTGGACAAGAGAGGTCCGCAAAGTTGTCAAATAGCCACCTCCAATACTCCTAGTCACATGTGAATGGGATTTGGATGACCTAGCTTCGGATTGTGCACCATCCATATCATGCCTGCCCTTCTTTGAAGATCCTGCCTGCTCATTGTCTGCTCCACTAGCTCGTTTGTTGCCCTTAGCAGGTTCTTTAGCACCTGATACTATACTTGAAGGAGCCGCTTTCTTACCCGCAAGAGCACCTCCTCTGGATCTTGCCTTCGAGGCCTTTCCGGCTGCGACCTCAAGCTGTGCCGGGTGCTCCTCGTTCTCTTTAGCAGCAGCAATCGGGCGTTGAAATGAGGGCTCTACTGACCGCCGGTATTCAAGCTCATGCGGAGGAGTGTCACTTGGATCCATCTCCAAGTACCAGTGGCACTTGAATAAATGTTCCTCACTCCAATCCTGTGCTTGGTCGGCGGTAAACATGCAGTCTTCATTATTCAGGTCAAGCCAACTTGCAAAGCAGGGATGTGCCTCGGGCACAAGCTTCTCTGCTTGTAGAACATGTGTCCAGTAGCTACAATCATGACACGAAATTCTGTTAGCATAATCAAGAGAACCTGAAATGGCTGCTTGCAAATTGTCACTGCTTCATAACCAATAGCAAACAAATATTTCGAGTAGAGGGAAAGAACTCACCGATAAATGAGTCGATTCATGGCACGTTCGCCATGTGGCTGCTTCGGGCTTCCCCATTCCGCGGACTTTTGAATCTCCTTGTTCAGAATCGGCTTGTTGAAAGCGTAGTCCCATTGTCTGACTCGATTTGATGCGACGTAGGCTTCGAAATTTATACTCGGTTTGATATCCGTGATTGCGTAATCACTAACAACATCAGCGTAGAACTCAATGGATTTCACCTTCAACATATGCCAGAATACATATTTATGAAGGTAAGTGTTGAACGTACTGTCATTGAACGGATGAAGGGGAAACTTTTTAAGCTTCCTGTTTGCATCTGATGAGTTCCAGATTCTAAGAATCTGCTCCTTCTCCGTCGAGGGTATACAGGAAGAAGCCAGGTTCTGCAACTTCTCAATTGTCATCTCAGGGGTTGAGTTCGTCGACCAATGCTTGGCGATCTGAATAATATAACAGAAAATGAATTAGTCATACCCCTAACTTAAGCTCTATTGATTTGCTCGACATCATTTAATCTCGTGACAAAGAACACAGCGAAGAAACATATTAATCCATTCACTCACGAACAAGAAATCTCAATAGTCACTGCAATCGAATTCGCGACTTCAAACTCTAACAAAGAAATTAGACACTCAATGCACCCGAGTATGCAACTCAGTTGCGACCCAAAGTCATACTACGTAGAACACTCCTTGACTGACGAGTCGTTCGGTGCAGAACACACCATTTCAGATTAATAAGAAAGTATGAAACGAGCAATCAGGGAATTGAAGGAGGTCAGGATGCATATCAAATGTGCAGTCCAATAATCAATGAAGTATCATACGTCTCGTCAGTGCACTACGAGAGCAAACGAAGTGAACTCAGTTTCAAGACTCGAACAGGTTATTCTACCATCAGGTGAGCTACGGCCTATCACAATTTCTGATCGACATTTGTAAGAAAAGCAAATAGAATTATAAAGTGGAGATTAAATCTCAGAAAATCTCGTAAGCATATTAAACGGTTCTACACCTCGAGCAAGTTCGACTCTACACAAACAGATGCAAGACCAGGATCGATTACCTGACCATGGCTTCATCTTCGAACAGCTTCCATGTGGGGATCCATTCACTCACTAACAAGTAATCTCAGTAATCATTGCAATCGATTTCACAACCTTAAACTCTAACAAAGAAATGAGTCACTCAATGCACTAGAGTATGCAGCTCAGTTGCGACGCAAAGTCATATTAGGTAGAGGACTGCTTGACTGACGTGTCGTTCGGTGCAGAACACACAATTTCAGAACTGAGATCCCACCTCGTACGCCTGCCCTAAGCACATGTTCCAGCGTCAACGATCCAATGTAAGATCACCTCAACCCGACTTTGGGGGAAATCCAACACTTCGCCAGACGAGATCGCTTCTTCTAAAAACGAGCAGAATATCACCCTGGCCTCAACCACTAAAGTCTCGGTGCTAATCAAGTTTTGCACCAGCATTTACATCTGCTTTCTCAACTCTGATAGATAAAATTACCAACCTCTATTCCAAGATCTACGGTTCTTTCAAAATAAAAATTGTAAGCAAATTATACAATATTTACAATATTCGCAACGAACATTAAAAGTCGCACTGAACATTGATATTCTCATGGCAATAACCTCGAAATTCCATCATCAACGACAAGAAGAGTCAATCAAAAGCGACATTCCAGTTTCAAAAGCAAGTAACACCCAGCGTTCCTAATGAAGCCGAAACGGCATCACTTGATACATGCATCAGGGGAACAATTTTTATAATTTTTACCGTTCATTATACATGCTCAAATATAACTCCACCCGCATGAATTAGTATAACGCATACTAATTTCATTGACTTAATGGCCAAAAACCAAATTGGCTTTAAAGAATATAGCACTGCTCTGATTAAGTATTATTGATATACTGGTGTTCGGCACAGAACACCTCTAATTGGCCTAGTAGCTATTTAAGCAGCATCATGCTAAAAGTCCTGTTCGGCACAGAGCACCCCTAGGTCGAAAAGCTGAGACTGGATTCTACGACTTGCACGGGTCACTTGTTCCTTACAACACGAGTTCATTCATAGTATAATGAGAACACTTTATTTGTCTAACTAAGAGAATTCAAAGAAGTTTGGAACATGGTATAATTTGAATGAGCATTACCTCGGTCAGAAAAAATTTCCCATTTGCGGGATTTGAAATCGACAACAACTTGTTAAATGCAGAGGAGAAGCTTTTTCGTTTTGCTTCCATTGCTCCATTTATTGCCTGTAGCAGTCCATCTGCCGTGCGCCTACGCCGCGGCACGTCTTCCTCGTATTTCCTCTGACCTTCATCTCCAGCCTCTGTGATCTCTTGCTGCAATAAACATAAGAGGAAAAGTGATTCTACAATAATTGAACTTCAGTTTCAAAGAATACACGATAATGGATCAACTGGTATTGCTTACGCTGTAAATGAATTCGAGAAACCTTGCTCTTGGTACCGGGTACCACGGCCTTTTATCCAAGGGTAGTTCAAGTGACTTCAGTGCCGCAGTCATCTCGTCAGGTAAAAGCACATCCCGAAACTGCTCAAGAGGAAGAGATCCGAGTTTTCGAATTCGGTGCATAGTATGGACCTGGTTCTGCTTCACATGGGAGTTTTCATTCGACTTGTTGATGTCGTGCATAGCAGTTAGTACATCCGTCACGTCCTCATGTGTTTTCAGCAGAATTGACCTCACCCTGAAATGCCAATCATATTCAGCCTTGTGTGATTTCTTTATAAAATCATACCAGGCTACCAAACGGTGGTTACCATCCCACACGTAGAAATACTTGTCAGATAGCGTAGAGAGTTCACTGTCCTGCTTTAGAAAATCCTCAAACTCCTGGTCTCTTTTCCGCCAACATGGACTCCATTTTGCCCGCTCCTCTGCAGTAACAATCTTCTCTTGTCCTTCAAAGTTTGTTGTTGAGACATAGAAAGCAGCAGCTCCGTCACGGTAGCCATGGACAAACTCTGCCTGCATCTTCGTGATATCCATCTCAAGCGCTGGGCGTACTACCTGCAATTTCCTCATTCTGCAGAGAGGTATGTCAATGTGCGATTTACCATTTTGAAACAGCTCAAGGCGCTTTAGAATTTGGATCGAGTTCACCCTGGTTTGGCGATGTGCAACGATCAGCTCGTACTCTTGCTCAGAATCTAATGCAGGTCCAGACATCTCCGGTTCACCCTCAATAATTTCTGCATCGCCATCCTCCTCGTCGCGGTTTGGAACCTCGACTCTATCAGGTGCATCATCCTCCTGAAGGTCCTCTTCTATTATCTCATTGCAGTGATCACCTCCTTCAGGATCACAATCGCCCTCTATGTCAGAGTCATTGCCGCCACCTAGTCTCACAGCAGATCATAAAGACTTGTTAGTTCGTAAAGTGCACAGTAGAGTAGGTTAATTAAAATGTACCCACATTTGTTGTTTCTAATGAATCTAACTAAGCATCGGTGAAATTGAAGATTTATATTACCTTGATCATCAGCTGTCGGATTGTTGTCACCTTGATCAATACTAATGCTTCTTTGAGTTGGCGCCACTATGATATGGTCCTCGTCCATGTCTGTAACATCTGAAAGAAAACAGGAAAAGATAACATCACAATTCACATTCTGCATGCATTCGGTTCAGAACTCATCCTAATACATTCAATTCATTTAACTATGACTACTGTGTAAGTGAGCTTTAAATTAGTTATCATACCAATTTCTCCAGGGACGAATTCCGCAGCCATCTCGCCCCCCTCTTGCTCAGAGAGCTGGTCTTCACATACAATCTGAAAACAATATAAGCAGTCAGTGAGCCGTTCGTCACAGAACAAGGTAAAACAGATGCGCAGTACTAACTGTTCTGCCCATAAATATAATATAATTCGACATACACTCCAATAAATTTGAATAATATTGCGAGTATCCTTAGAATCAGAACGAAAATGGCCATTTTATCTCTACAGAATACCATGTTCTGTGCAGAACGACTCTGAAGTGTAAACAAATATTCAAATCCAACTTTTTTCAGCTCCAAAGATTAAATGTACATCATTTAAAAAAGTTCCCTTATAAACGATATACATTGTTTTAAGAACCCTACTCGGAGCATCGGAACCCCTCCAGATAGAAAGAAACCCCTGTTCGGCACAGAACAGCAAATTCTCATAACAGACATCCAAAATGAAGGTTACAATATAATCCTATGATGCCTCTGATGAGCGCAGAATTGCAACCTAACATCATAACACATATGACAACACCCCACGCGGTATGCCCTGTTCGGCACAGAACAGCACTTTTAGGAAAAGAAGCCAATTAATGCATATTATCATTTCTATCTCTCACATGACTGTTCGGCACAGTAATGCCAAATTGACTGCGACCAAGACATTAGCATGTCATACATACCCCCATATAAATTCCCAAGGTCGCATCAGAACATGGTCATCTCTCCTAAGTTTTGGTGCAAGGCGACATCTTTCAGATATATTATTCAACCAAAGTGACTACCTACACTGTCGTTATACTAGATTGAGCTCATCAAATATCTTATCATATAAACTTAATGAACTCCTAATCTACCTTCGAGTCCCTTGTTCGGCACAGAACAGTCTAATCTCTTAATAAATAGAACCCTGGATACACAGCGAGAGTGATCGTTTGGAGCAAAGACTGAGGTCAAATACAGCGAGATCTACATGAGAACAGGGCAGGTATTTATGAATCTCTACCTATTCGAAATACAATATGATGATGAACATGAGGTTGAGAAACTAGAAGATTGACTTAAACATTAAGTATATCAATACCACTTGCAAAAACTCGCATCATCTACACCATGTTCTGTGCCGAACAGTTCCTATCCATTGGGTCTCAACAAACATATCCTGATCTGCTTATGAGATTGATGAGACTGCTAAAACACATCTGAACCTACGGTTGCATTACACAGACCATATCTCTCTAGCGCAAACTGGAATCGAAGTAGGCAACACTTTTGCAAACTTACTGATCAGAGAGAAAGCATCTGTGACGGTGGAATAGGAAACGAGATTCACTCGACATTGACAAAGACACACCCACCTCACAATATCATCAACACACATGCGAATAGGCAAACAAAACCATTGCATATGAATGACCTTCTGGAGATGATCGTACCCTAATCTGGTAAACCCTAAGTGTGCTCAAGTCCACCAGATCGCATTAACTATAAAGTGCACCATGGTAACGCGCCATTCCGTTGGGATTACATTCATTAAAGGGAACTTAGTTGTCCCAATTAACTTTGCACAGAAACAGCCGATGCATTACCAGTCGGTCTAGTCTGAGCAGTATTACAGTGAGAATACGTTCTGGACTACCTTACATTTCAAGAAGAAAATGCAAGCTGATTGAAAATGTGAAGCACTTCCGGGATCTGAATATCAATAAATAAAGAACTGACTGCATTGAAATTAGCTACAATAAAATGTCTTCGTTTGCGTTTATCTATTCATAGGCTGATCCTAATAATGTAATTACTCTTACCCTATGTAATTCTACTCCATCATATTCTCTAAATTGTGAAGCGCTTCATCGCTCAGTCCTTCATAGAATTCTGCGTACATGTGATATGATTTCTCTTGAGTCCATACCTCACCACCTTCTCTAAAGTGATCTTCATCATTATCACTACCATTGCTATTATCCGAGGAGACATCTGATGGAACTCTCGAATCAAGTCCTATATTCTGTCTCTCTCTGGGAACGTACCATGTCTGGACCATGAAATAGGTAACAATAACAGTAGTGATCGCAACTAATATAATTGTCTCGATTGACATCTCCAGTGAAACGTTTAAAGTAAATGCTGTCTCAGGCGTCATCGTACTCTGAAAAGGCAAATTCGCAATTGACTGTCATGTTCGTAATAAACTGAAACAAGCAAATTTCTATATGCATAATCTAGATGTAGGAAAGTGAGCATATGGAAGTTTGTTACCTGATGATGTCGTGGCTCCGAGGTAGCTAATACACGTCTCGAGTAAGTCCTTGAGTAGTAATCACTTTCTGGTCCACTCGTGTTTGGAAGGGTCCTCTCCTCACTCAAAGATCTCTCCACAGACTCTAATAATGCCTTTGCTCTCCTAACAGCTCTCGTCTCAACCATAACTCAGGAACTCATCACAAGAACTTCTTGAAATGATTGTGACTAGTACGTGACTTGACCAACTTTATAATGATTTGACAGCCTCTAAGGACCGTCTGATTCTTCTAATTGTATCCCTTTGAATTAAAATCGGTCACATGTTCGATCCTAAGTGTTCGCTGAAAAGTGATGGGCATATAGGCTATTGTATTACTCTGACATTGGTTCTCAAACGCAAAAGCGGCTGGACTGCTATTTAGATATCTATCAATATGAAATAATAATACGTAGCCGTCTGAAACGATTCCCTCTCTGACAGTAACAACTTTTCTTTGTCTTAATCCTTGCTGGCGCACTAAACATTTTAATGCACTTTCGGCCATTACTATTTAATTACACAGTTTGCCATGTCTATAATACAAATTAGCCTAGGTATGACCAATCTAAGCCAAGTTATATATTCTCAATAAATTTATCAAAATTGTCATAAGTGAATGTATTACTTAGATGTAAATTGTTAGAAGTCAAAGAATCCATAATTATTTTAATAAAAAATGTTAGTAGTGAATGTAATAAGTAGATGTAAATTGTTACAAGTTAAAGAATTCAGATTTTCTGTAATCAAATTTGAAATAAGTGAATATGTGAAGTTGATGATAATTATTATAAGTTAAAGAATACAGATTTGAATGAATCAAGAGAAGCGTAAGTCACGTTAAGACATTTCCGTCATCGGTGAGTTCTCGTTATGAATATCATTTAAAATGAGTTATTACATTTTTTGAAATGACAATTTCCTAGTCGTTAGAGTAAAACTTAATAATTTCATCAAGATATATAATTTGAATTAGGAATAGCCAAGACTTATGGAGTAATTAGTATTGTCAAATTAGCCTATTTGATATGTTCCATGTTACGTTTTATTACCTAGTGTTTCATTCTCCAAGCGTGTGAGTTTTGAAGTAGCATATTGTGTATCACGCATGTAAGTAAAGGTCGTTCTGTACAGAACACCATATTTCAGGAGACCTTACATCTTGCCAAAGGCACTAGTGTTTGCATTCTTGTTCACATCACCAGTGCCTTAAGCTGCACTGAAGGGCCGCATTGACTGGATATGTCAGCCGTTCTGTGCAGAACGACCCCAGTGGCTCTATTTTCGCAACACCACTCTCCTACAGAATTATATGCCAGCCGATTTGTGCAGACCAAGTTATATTTTTGATAAAGGTATTGTAACACGTATTGCCTTTTACGTGGCCAGATCCAAATAGGGAGTGATTCTAGATGTTTTAAAATGGATCTAAGTATGTAAGTATTCAAATGGAATTAAGTGTTTCTAGATGTATTAAATTGGATCTAAGCACATAGAGGGTACTAAGTACATAAGAGAGCAGTTCTAGTTGATTATACCACTCTTTCTGATACAACCATGGCTAGCCAAGTAGTATCGTTCCGGCTTTTGACTTCTTCGATTCCTTTCATTCTTCATGTCGATGACACAGGCTTTGTCAGTGTTGATGAGAGATTGTTGTGTCTTAAGTTTCAGTTACATGAGAGCTCTTTAATAGTGGAGAAGGAGGAGTTTGGAGCGGATGGGATGGTTGTCAGGACTATCTATCAGAAACCTAACCTTACAGATGGCCGTATAGTTTACACCCTCAGTGCAGGTAGCTATACTATCATGGGAGGCTATCCCACTCTTGACATGTCTCAGTCATCTACTCTCACTCCTCGGTCTATAGCTACTTTGGAGCGACGACATCGTGATTATTTCAAGAGGACGTTACCAACCGTTAAAGAGTCTCCCGAGCATAGTATCAACTTGTTGAGTTCTGATGATGAAGATGATGATGATAACATTACGATGCAGACATTTCATTTCAGTGCAGATGGACCAAGTGATCAGAAAGACCGCATCTGTGAATCCTCTGACGCTATTGCTGACGACTCTTTCGTTGTTTCTGAGACGCCATCACGGAATATAGTTTCAGAGTCTTTCTCTGTTGACACACCATGCTCGGCATCTGTACAACGTGATGCTAGTTTTACAGTAGAGTCTCAGACCTCCATGCCAGTGAAGTCGGAATCTATTGAAGTGACTGCTTCTGTTGAGATCAAGTCTACAAAAGTTTCTGTGGCAGATACCACAGAGACATCCACAATAAGCATCTATGACTTGATTGTTGCCCTTGGTAATCAAGGATCGTCCAAGAGTATTTTGAAATCTTCGGATTTGTCATCATTTTCCCATTTGAAGGTGAAGTATTTACCTGTTCAATACAATGGGAATGTCATTTTTGAGTTGCCGCCTTTGCCTTGTGTCAAGGGAGGAGGAGCAGGATTGCTTGAAGGTATGGATCGAAGAAGTGATGGGCATGCATGGACGGAGACGGCCACAACCAACATCTCAGATCGAAATTCAGAGCTCTCATTCAAGTACGTCAAGTGTTTAGGACATCTTCGATGTTTGAATCCTACTTGTCCACATTTAATTCGTAATGGCGACTATAACGACATGTACTGGGAGGGATCCACTCCCGAGATTTTGACACCCGGACCAATACCTCTTCTCCCAAAGAGGTGTTCTCTCCTTTGTCGATTTTGTAGAGTTGCCCCCGCTTGTCTAAAGTTGTGCACGGCCAGGATGTTCTATATTGTTTCTAAGAATCCTTGCATGTCGAGGGCTGCTGTTCACATAGGAACACATGATCACCCTGTTGCTAATGGAGAATGTAGAGAGGCTCTAGATCTCATCAAGGAGGAGATTCTGACCCAAGTGGCCAAGACACCAGCTGCAAAGGTTTCGGCGATAGGGATGGCAGTAGGTCGAGAGCTTCTACTTAAAGGCCTCGTTGATGTAAGTGGCGACGGCAAGAAGCTGACGGAGGCAGAAATATCCCAAGTGTTTGACAAATGGGCGAAGCTTAGCACTCCAAGCATCCGTAATATGATAGCAGAGGCTAGGCGCTTCTGTGGCGATGGCGGATTCATTGACAACATCCTCAAGTTGAAGAAGGCTTCAACCTATGATTATATACATGATAGTGTATTTCCTGGACAAGGGAGTGATTTAGTGTATCTTTTCAAGATGTCGACTTGTGGCGTAGGGAGCGGGGTTGGTCTTGTGAAGAGAATGCAGCCTGGAGGTGACCTTGAGAACGAGTGGGTCATGTTTGACCACGTCAAGAGAACCAAGGAGTGGACAACACTGGGAATCCATGTCTATGACCCCGATTATTGCAAGGTCATGACCATAGCAGTTTGTGACATGCAGTCTGAGACAACAGAGGCGCAAGAGCGAATGTGGTTGTCAATGCTGAACGTACTCGAGAAGCATGGGGTCACAAATGTGAACTTTAAAGGCTTCATGGCAGATTCGGCTCAAGCCAACTTCAATGCTGTGAGAACCTTATTCGGATCAGGGAACCCGAAAGAGCCGATGGAAGGTAGGGAACGTACATGCCAATTCCATTGGAGAATGGCGTTAGATCGTCACACCAAACAACTTATCAAGCCAGAGCTCCAACAAGTCCACTTGAAGTTGTGCCAAGATTATCGAAAATCTCGCACCAAATCGGATGCTGATACCGCTTTGGCAGCCATCAAGGCTTGGTGGTTTTCATCGGGTGCAGTCGCTGAGAGCTCTTTAAAAGAGCTTAACGACTGGATTAATTTTTGGCACTTTCGGTACCATCAATGGGGCTCACACATCTCAGAGGTAATAGTCCGAAACTCTAAAGTCATTTGAAATTATTACTTTGTTTCTATATTTATTTAGTTAGTGGGCTATTTGCACATAAAAGTGGCGACGGGATCTTCGATCAAGTAGGGTGTTCGGTGCAGAACACCCTCTTCCCGTCCATTTTGAATTTCCATGTTTGGGACCCCTAGGGGTGTTCTGTGCAGAACGCCATGCTCTCATTCCTTAGCTGTAAGTCGCGTTGGTACCAAAAGGGTAGTTCTGCACAGAACGCCCTTACTATTGCACAGTGGCCCTGAGAATTCGGTATACGTTACTGTTCTGTACAGTCAGCATTTTTCTTCTGCAGTCTATATTCCCATTATATTTATAACGCAATATGCAATATTTTCTGGTCATCAGGCTGAAATCGTTTCTTATTGAATATGTGTCAGAGTATTATACTTCTTTATTTTGAATCGAATCAATGCTTGTTAATTAATTCGGTATAATATATTTATATCATCATTTTAACCTTTATATTCTTTCCATTTTATAATCAGTGCTTTATCATACTATGATATTAACATATGTAACTTTATTCTTGATTGCAGTTTCTCTCATTTGAGGAAGAGACATCCATGCCAACCTGCAACTTGTCTGAGACAGTACATAACAAATGGCTGCAAGCATCTGGGAATGATATGGTGGATCTCTACAACGCCACACTTGATGACTATTGCAGAGCCGCATTACAGTCAACACAATATCACAACTTCCTCAAGGGGCGTATTGGTGGACAAGGGCCATGTCGGAATGTGTTGGCGCTTCGTCTCGCTACTCGTAAGGGTAACCCTGTAAAAGTGGCTCAGATTGTTGGTAAAATTTCAAGCGAGGCCGGTTTGAATTCGAGGTTGCCTCATCTTGAAGGTGAGAACGTTTTTGGTTCAGCAAAGAGGAAGCTGGATTTGGCTCCTGGTGATGATGATGATTCACATCGTCATGACCGAGTGAATTTCACTCTTCCCAAGCTAGGGAAGAATATGACGCCTGGACAGAGCCGCTCGTTGAATCAGAATTCCACCACAAGCAATCCTTCAGTCACTGAAGGCTCTGTGGAAGGACGTGTGGTAACTCGCAACGGCCTTCCAATCCGTGAGACTCCTTGTTACAATCCCATGGACTGGCGGATTGAGAGAATTTCACCTCAATCCAAGGACCAATGCAGAGGCTATAACAGCGATGGCAAGAGATGCAATGCGGTGATGGCAAAGTATCGAAGGGCTACAGCTGCTCCAACATTTACTGGCCTTCAAAGGAAATACAAGTCTCAAGATTCAGAGCAGAAGCAGTTCTGGTTTTGTCCATCCAAACTGGCTACTTGCGTTATGGGGAGTCGATCCAAGTATGTTTTGCATTACCCTATTGTTCCCAAGGTCTGGCCTATTATGCTTGGGACTAATTTGTCACAAGCAGAGGTGGATGGATTGGAATCTGCAGGTTTCATACTGGAAGAAGATCACCTTGCCCCATCTAAGGAGATTGAAGGTGAGAAGCAAGATTTTCATCCGCCCATGACGGAAAAAGCAAAGTCTACTGATGCCTTTCATTGGAGCAATCCTATCTACGCTCCATCTGAGCCTGTTGATGGTCCAAGACCCCCAAAGGCATCAGGAGATTACCGTCCCACCATGAGAGATGGTAAGAAATTCAAAAATGTCTCTGAACCTTCACCTGAGCATGTTGCCAAGTTTGTCAATTCAATTACCACCGACTGCTCTGTGGTAAAATATGTGAAGGTTCCGTATCCAGGATATGGAGTAGTTTACACTATCCACACTCCTGGTTCCATTGCCAAGAATCAACTTTATGAGGTGACCATTGGAGATTTTCCTGCCTGTACGTGCCTTGATTTTATTACTATGAAGACCACAGCCCTTGGTCGTGGGCAGAAAAAGTGGATCCTTTGCAAGCACCTCTACTGTCTTCTACAGCGATACATGGGATGTACGTTGGACGATAAGTTCATTCACCGTCCAGCTTGGACATTCAATGAAGTTGGCATGCTTTTAGACAGGTGTTCAGGGGAGATCTAATGGTTTTTTTTTTTGAGTAACTTTTTCTTGAGAGTACTCTAAGGATGCCTTACCGCTATAAGTATAGTGATAGAATGTCTTAGAGAATGATGCGTATGTTTCATTCTCCATTCTAGTATTAATTGGCAAGTAGTTTGGATTTGATTGGATTTGTGCCAATTAAATAAGCATCCTTCACAGTTTTTTGTGAGCCTTATATTATCTATATATCTCCTTATTTACTGTTATCCTCTTATATTCTATGTACCTTCTTATTTTTTGTAAGCCATTTATAATCTATGTATCTTATTTTATGTCCTGTAAATTCATACCTACTACCTTCTATGTGTACACTTGGAAATCTGGCCCTTGAAATATTGGATGAAAATCATTCGGCGCAAGTTTTCAGTCATCACTGATGCAAATTTTCATTAGGTCGTACTTACTATAATTAAATAAATTTCATGAGCCATGAGCGTAAAAAGTACGCTCATGGCTTACAGCTCATTGCTCACTGCTCATGTCGTAGCCTCCCTCGGTAACAACCACAATTGTGAGCCAGGTTTATATAACACAAGTTGACTTTCACTCTTAATTTCTTTGATTAGGCAAATATTTGTTGAAAAGCTTTGTTATCAAATGCCAGGCACCAAGTGCTGAATATGTCCTATATTTGGGTTCTCCTGGTCGGATTTCTCAAACATGGGCTTCACACGGAGGTTTTACTTGACCCAAAATAATTCTAGCTGCAAGGATTACTGTAAAAGCTGACATCAGTATCATAATTATTAAAGCTTAGGTCCCAAAACTATTGACATTTGTAGAGTCCATCAACTGTTCAAACCAAACACGTTCCATATAGAAGTTATCATCCACATTGGCACCAATTGTGTTAATCACCAACAACACTAGTGGAAAGAAGGGGGGAAACGACGCTGGGATTGACGCGTTCTGCGACTCTGGATGCGTCACGCGAGGCGCGTCGCTGGACTGTCGAGCATGCGTCGAAGTGTCCATGTGTCAGTCTGTGTACCGGGATCCGGGGAGTGACCAAATCTTTTCAGTCCGGGTACCTCGACGGGCGGGCAAGGTATGCAAAAACTTCTCCTGCCCAAAAATTCAACGGAACCAACCTGGATGAGAGGCCAGTCGATGTATGCCAACGAGTTCGTCATCGTTGAATTTATCAATGTAAACTGATTTCTACCGTGGATAATCGCTGGAGGTACCCGATTGATATTCTTTTAATGACAGGTACCCGGTTCGGAGATACCCTGGTCTTCTTTGAAGTTTCAATGTCCGTTCTCATATATCCGCGCTGATATCCGTGGCACAACGGCTGACGACCGGTCCAGACACCCGTGTAGATTTAGGATATCATTGCTAGCGGTTCTCAATCCATATAATACACGGATAGGTTGTGTCATCCACAACTATCATCCAACGAAAATCATTGTTTCCAGTATAACTAAATTCGGTTGGAGGTGTAGGTGGAGACGTCTTACGTCATTCTTTCTTTCACATACAGTTACTTATAAAAATAGGTAGCTTTAATTACCGGGCTTTTTTTCACATCCAGTTATTCTTAAAAATAGGTAGCGATAATTGCCCGGCTTTAATTGCGAGATCCCAATGTGAAATTACATAGCATTGACTTTACCGACAATTGAAATATTTTATCACGGGAATTCAAACAATCCAAAATGCTTGTATTTATTTAGATCAGCTTCACAGCAGAATTTGTCAATCGTCCTCACTACAGATCTAAGACGCCATTTTCTCCCCCGCATTGTAGTCGATGTTGAGTTCAGAGGATACAGACTTCAGGTCGAGGTGTTTGCAGGTCCGTCCACTTTGTATGGAATGAGAAACCGACTATCCCACATCAATAAAGCATGTCGTCCACGCTTTGGGGGAAGAGCACAATCAAGCGACTGTCTCTCATCCGTTGGCGCTGGGTGCAAAACTGCCACCGAGGGTTTGAACACTCGAAGAACATGAATATATTGAGTTCCGTCGGGACATCGGGGCACATCCTTGAGGAGTTTCGAATTCGGGCTTGGTCCAGTTCTCCCCGCCGCAACAACAACCTCTCCATGGTCAGGGTGGACTATCCACACAGGCTTCTTTGCAGGAACTAGTGCGTTAGACTCTTTCGCCGGCTGAAATTCTGGGGGAACCTTAGAGCACTGTCCTGTCTTCCTTGCTCGAACCCCGCGGGTCACAACCCCCTCATCCTCCATAATCGGCACAACGCATGGTGTTACACGGACATCGCCCCGTTCTACTTCGCAGGACTTCGAAAGGGGATCGATTCTTGACAATTCCGCGTCTGGTCCACTGGAGATACCGTCCGTATGGCGGCTGCTCCCAGGTGAGGTTCCATTCGGAGCGCACTCAGAAATGGTGACCTCATCTTGAGTGTGTGGCTCCGTATTCAGTATGACGGTATCACCACTAACGGGTGAATTCGTTCGCTGTTGACATATACGGTGGTCTTCACGAAACTCTGTAGAGACTACAAAATGGACACGTGAATGTTAGATAAACCTCTGACGGATTATTATTAAGTACAATGTACACGTTTTAGGAGCATCACATGCAATAGTGCAACAAGAGGGGTACATGACTCTACAACTACAATAAGAGTGGGGAATTTCACCTGGGACTGGCGCATCGGAATGTATCTCTTCAGTCGGGATAATTCCCTGTGCTGCATCAGTTTCCACTGCCGCGGACATTGACAACGTAGGCGTCGGCACCAACGTCGGAATAGATGGTGTAATGACGTTTGGAATTCTGTTTTCCGTTACGGCCCCATGCTTTATAAGTTGCAGTAGCTCTGTTAGGTTAGTTTGGAGGAAATCCATACGGGTTTCCATTCCAACTTTCCATGCGTCCGATACCTTCTCCACGGGGGTAGAGTGGTTGTAGCTGGGGGTGCCCTGTGAATCACAAGATTGAATTGATTAGGCTATTGTATCCTCGGGATTGGGAGTCGATGAGTCATGCCTACGTGTGCCTAAGTATTTCAAGTAGAATTTCCAAACCTGAGGCATGGAGGTGGAATTCACGACTTCGGGTGAGTGCGCATGTGATCCGTATGTCTCTGTTGCACCGTATTCGGTTGGAGCATCCATAATCCAATCGCTGCACAAGGGGGTACCATAGGGGTTCGCGTACTGCATCAGATCAAGGACTTGTGTTATGATGTTGATTGTAGAAGGTAAAAATTCGTTGAGTGCATATGGTGCACACCACAAATGGCTACACGTTTAGTGTGGAATAATGAGTAAAGATAACAAAGGGTCTATTCAACAATACTGAGATGACATATTCAAATTTAAATCTTGAAAAAACCCATTAATAATGGAACAACTTACCTCCACTTGGTACGGATCAGGGGTGTTGAAATTATCGGATGCAGACTTCCTCCTAATGGGACGAGTCGGGGTAATCTCTGGGTCTTGATCACTGCAGAACGATACATCTTTTCCCACCTTAGAGCGAATTTTGGTCATTGTCTCGCTCTTGGCTTTCCCCTCTGGACTCTCCCAAAACCGTCTTAGAGTTTCGAAGGCTTCATCTGGGCAATCTTCGTGTTGACCACCGAGAGTATGGACATAATGTTTGTGCCATTTATACCTATCGTTGCTCAGAATCATGGACAAGTAGGATGACAATATATCTGGCCTCACTGGATATACGAAAGAGAAGCGGAGATCCAGCTCCCGCTGTATCGTTCTCAGTAACCATTTCCACTCCCCTGGTTCTTTTCGGTACTCCCGAATTGATCGGTCCACTGTTAGTTCAACGATAGACCGAACAGCAGCTTGCCACTTCCCGCGATTTCCAATAATCTCACCCTCGGGACTCGTTAGGATAGGGTACCTTATCTGTCGTCCTTCTGCGTGTGCAATCCTTTGCATTGCGTATGCTTCGTTCTGCAAATTCCGGGCTGTGCGTTTAGCTAGTGCTTCTCGGTCTTTAGTCGCAGGGCTCCTCGGCCGCCGTTTACCATTGCTTGTTTGTCCCCTGTTGTCCTGCGAAGTTGCTGCCTGGATGTGCACACTCGGTGGAGCAGTATGCGCTGGACGGGGCACTAGCTGGGGAAGACCACGCTGGAACGGTGACTGACCATCCACTCTTGGTTGAGCAGCTATGTTACGAACAACCGGATCAGGGACTCGATGCTGGGTTAATTCAGGAGGCCACGCCGAATTGATCGGACCCTGCTACAGATGTGCCAAAGACGGTATTCGACTCAACACATACTTCAAAACAATGATAGGTGAAAATTCAACAAAGTATTGGACGCTACACTGAAATTTCCCGAAAGAATCTACGCCATGAGGGTAATTGGACACAACTGTTACTGTGAAACCAATTTCAGGGCAAATGCTCTCGCTGGTTTGTAGACGCTGTCTTGCATATATTCTATACACCGTCCCTTATCGGACCAGCAAAATGTATCATTCAACATAGAACCGCTAGGGAATCCTCTCCCAGAATTGAAGCAAACCCTAAACCCTAACTCTTATGACGACATTATGCGCCCAAAATCGGACTTACCTGCGGATTCGACTGTGCTCTTCCCCGGACGGAGGCAACGTTCGGGGCAGATCTCGCCGACGCCATCACACTCTTCCGAAGTGTTCTGAAGCAGAGCCCGTCTACGCCAAATTGGACAGTATTTGGGATCTCACGACGGAATGATAAGTACTCCCCGGACTCTGAATCGCCGGAACAGCTGCCGCATTCAGAAAGTGAATCCATTGCGAACGTTTAGGGATCACGAATTTTTCGACCGGTGTAGCGGAGCAGGTGCCCTACGTCGTCACATGCTCGCAAATAGCAGAAAGCTCGATTTGGAGGGTAAATGCCAGAGACTCACTCTATGGCGTTCAGCTCGTACACCTATTTCATCCTCGTGAATGCTACTCTGTACTACGCACGATGTCCAGAATACCTTGAATAGGATGCTGCTCCGATTTAGGGTAAAAAGGAATGCAGCTCTTTTTCATCGCGACGCATTCGTTGAGTACCACTGAGCGCCGCGGGAGGAAACAATATGGGAGTTGCGATTGATAAGCTACACTCAGGGAAATGAACAGCCTTTCAGAAGAGGTTCTCTACAATCTCCTTCTGGGTATGGAGTGTTGCAGGAACATAGAGTATGAGTCCCTTCTCTGTGAGGATCAAGATTGTGATGACAGATGGTGGTTCCTTAGAGAAGGGTATGAGGGCAGGAATTCACTGGACGGGGGCAATGACGAGGTTGTTGAGAGGGACATCACCACCGAGAGTGCATTGGTGGGTCTACAAGCTCAAGAGGGGTGTAACGTCGATAGTTGTCATCTTCTCTCGGGTTGTCTAGGTAAGACTGAGAGTGCCTTGGTAGACGATATTTGCGCAAAGTATGGGGGCACATCCCATCTTAGGTCCGAGTTAATGAATCTTGTACTGGTGGCTCTCTCAATTCAGTCGCAAGTTCATATCGCAAGCGCTACACTATCCGGTACTGAAGAGTGCACAGGCCCTATGGTAGATCGCAGATCCGCCACGGAGTTTAGTTTTGTCGCTCTTCTGTTCTTGTCGATTATCCTCCTTACAATTGGTTGTAATGGTCGAGCTTTGTATCGAGTGGTTAACTCTATGTGCAGACGAGCATTAGTTGAAAAGTTTGATGTTCCGCTGAGAGAAAGTGATGCGGCAGTTGCAGACGAGACTGTAGGGATGGACTCTTGGTCGCCTATGTTTCAGGTGCCAAGATCCAGTGAAATCACAGAGGAAAACGCTTTCTCTTCGGAAGACAGAGAGACAAATCCGGATGAAGGATCTGGAGGATTGTGGATGGAATGGTATGATAATTTGAGCGAGGAGACGGAGCACAATATCGATTGCTATTCCCCAAAGTAGAGAGCAGTTTCAATTGAGTGAATCAAATTGCAATGTATCGTGGTTTTATGTTAATTCACAAATTCGTCCATTTCACAACAATTTCATATGCATTCTGGATCAGGGTGTCGATGAATCCGTTTATGGACGATGCCATTCTAGGGTGTCTGGCAGAGACGGACTTAACAAGGTGCATAGTAGGAAAGAATCTACTGTTATTGAATACTTATGATCATCAATATTGACAATTACCTAGAGGCTTACAATTCCTACCGGACGTTTATGCGAGAGCAAAATCGCAACAAACGTGGAAAGCAAACTAATGCACTGTGTGGTATTCGAAAGAGAATGCTATTAATTCCGAACCGAGTATAACACCAATCCCACTAGGAATCTATTCTATAAACGACGTAAGAGAAGCGAAAGGAATTCAGTTAAAAACATACCCTCCTTTTTAAAAGGAATGCAACGATACAATGTATCCATAGCATTTACCAGCAAACTGTCAGAGCATCTACGACATGTAGCTGCCTAAAAAAAAATTGTAATTCCACCTATAGCATTTATGTTCAGTTAAAAGGCATGGAAAGGGAGGTCAGCTATTACCAATTGATGTCCAGGCTCTGAAAAGGCACAGCAGACGGACTTGATCCTAATCACCTGCGATCACTGTGGTCAATCCATAGCCATACATACCCGGGATTAGAAATTGAAATGGACGGTGATTCTTTCCACATGAATCACGTCGCTCATTTTTGGTACTACATAGTTGTCTTCATTAAATTCTCTCGGACGACAGAGGAAACACATGTCTAATTTGGGTCAGACGACTCTTTTTGCAGGAATTCAGTGACGGCGTTCATGAGAGCATCCTCCCGTTTTAGAACCTCTGTGGCTTTTTCTTTCCTTTTTAGCAGTGCTTCGTACGCCTCCACTTGATCTTCCACCCGTGCGCGAGCTACTTGGAGTTGAGATTCCGTGAATTTAAGTTTCTTTGTCAGCCGCTCAAGCTCCACTGTAGCGGAATTCAGGATTGCATGGCTGAGTTTTGCGAGAGACTGAGTGTTCGTAACCGAGTCTGCTTGTGGCTTCACAGACAAGAGCTCCGCCAACTGAATTGAAGTAGATTTGTCTATCTGAGCAGATTTGTTATAGTGGTCTTCTGCACGTCGATGGTGTCGGAGCATGGCTTCATGCTTTTCGCGGGCTATGATGACCTTGTCTTGCTCCTCTGTGAGCGTCTTCTTTATGGCCTCTATATCGGCAATCGATGCAGCAAAATCAGCACGAACCTTCCGCTTGTTCCGTTTTACGGCTGCGACTATGTCCTCATTGATCACGTACAGGCCCTTCACCACTGGAGAATTTGCAGCGCAAACACATGCGGGTTGCTGGAAATTTTGAGCACTTACCCTCTGTGCTTCGATCGCGTTTCTCGTGCCCCGATCCTCTGTATTAGCATCTACCTCTGCTTTAACGCCTGTGTGCTGCATATGAACAGGGGAGTCAGATCGAAGTACTCAAACATTGCATGCTCGAACAGGGGAGTGCATGCAAAGGGCCTTACCAAAAAGAACAGTATGATATTTCAGAGGAATACTCCTTCGCTCTTCAAAGTAAATTCAAAGCATTAGAAACTTACGGTTGCGGGCGATCCTGAGGAATCTGTATTAGTGATGGCTGCCTGTGGCATCACTTTCTTGTGGACCCATGGCAGAGGAGCGTTGCAGCTGGCGTAGCGCGTCAACGGAGTAAAGGGACTCTTCTTGTGTCTAGGAAAACACCTACTGAGAGCAAACGATAACCAGTTCACAGACCCCCCGGTGGCCTCTACAGCAAGACCGCGTGCGAAGTGGTATGGTAGGACTCGGCGCAGTAGTGTGCGTTGATGCACTCGTTCGAACAACTCCGTGACGTAAAGGTGATATGGTTCTCCGTCCTCGTCGCGGAATTCGTATCCTCGGCACGGAGCTCCAACGCCCTCCGTGAACTCTACGGCAGGACCCCAGCGATTGATTACGTCCTTTCGTCCGAAGATGTCTCGGGTTGCAGGATCCCCCGGCAAGAAACCGTCTCCGTTTAGGAGCATGCACAAACGAAACCACTCCGCCCACTGCTCTTTAGATCGCTCCATGTTGGACAACTGCTGGACCACAGACACAATCTCACATTGACACGAAATGGTGAACTATCTGAACTGCGGTGTTTGAGCAATGCCTTTATGCACATTGGGAATTGGTAACCTGATTGTGCAACAACAGCAACGGTGACGTGTAGCTTTTAATTACCTTGGCCACATTGCATTATTGTCTACGGATCGAAGAGACATAATATTAGAGTCGTATTTAATTTTGATTTGCTCTCTTTATTGCGGCCCCCCTGTGAGATCAGGAGTGATACGAACAGTAATTGAAATAGATGGTAGCTCATGATCACACAGAACTAATCCTAATTCCGCGGTATCCTTGAACCGGGGTGTTTCAAATAGACACCAGCAAAGTCCTACTAAACGCCCATCTGTGTACGATTGGCAGTTGCGGCAATTTTCTACAGTCTTCCTCTCTCGTCTACCTTCGGATAATATGCATTTTGATCAGTAAAGGGAACATAGGACTCCATCTCACTTAAACTCCCGATTCAATATCATCCTCGCTACTAGATCCATACGAAGAAGCGCGAACTGTTGTACTGCTCGACTCTTCTTCATCCGTGCTGTCGTCGGGCGAAGTGTATCCAGCAGCAACGCGCTCCTCAAGATTGTCGAGGACTACATCACTTACTTCTCGTTTTCGAATACAGGGACCAGAGACCGTCATCTCACAAACCTCGGTGCACCTATGACAGAACCACGCACCCCATTTCACATTTTTTGCTGGATTGCAACGGCACATTCTCCTGCGAGTCCTTATTCTATCGTCTACACCGAGGTATCTCCCCTTTTTCCATGCCTTGCATTTACAGTGTTGGGGTTTACGCAACCACGTTAACTGGTAACACCGACCGCAAAGACAGAAACACTCGTCATGTATACCATGAAGATTGTCCTCGAACTCTAAAGTCAAACAATCTATCAGCCATGGCGAAATTCTTAACCGGTTCGATTTCCACTCACACCGCCAGTCAGAAGTACCGTTGGCCTCGATAGCGTCGGCCATGTCCATATCCCTACAGAAGCTAATCACAGCGTTGCTGAATTGGAGGTGGTTGACACAATGCACGATATATAGCTTCGAGGTATCTAACGTATAGAATCTATTTACGGGTTTCCAGTGCCACATAGCACATTGTACCGTTCAGGGATTCTCGCCACGCCGAGTGAGTTAGCTTAGTAAATCAGATTTTTCCTTACATTAGCAGCCTCCATAGCCTGAACGCTTTATACCCTAATATGGACTAATGCGACTAATGAAAGTAAACTCCAGAATTATCCACGCGTTGATGAATTGTGTCGTTCGTGGCATATCTTATCGGATGGGCGCGGCTTTGGCTTGGAATTTCACACACAACGGTCCCTACTATTTGGTGATTCTGAACGCTCCATAGAGGCATTCATGTGCACTCAGGCATTGTGAGATTAACTCATTGTCCCGCAGCGATACCAGGCGCTCAACATGATAGGCAACGGAAGACGGGGTTTCTTCTCAGATAATGTGGTAGCAGTTGTACGATCCAGGCGACTCCTTGTATAATGGTACATTGTGGCTGGATACGAATTTCGTCTTAGGTTTTTGGGTTTAACGCTGCTAGTACGAGTCACTGTTGCTAATTGTAAGTATTTTTCCTGTTTTCGTGTCGTCGCTTACGTCCATGTGCATTGTGGTTGCAGACCGAATTGTTATGAACCAGCATGATCGCGTACCATGCACTGCCGGACCTGCGGATACATAAGCAACTATATCTCACCGGAGTTATGGTGACAATATACGAACAGAGTGTTTTTTAGAGAAAGGCGCGCGTCGCTATCACGAGGTAACCCTAATCCCCACCATGAATTTTCCTCATTTTCCTTGACCGCCATAGTCCGTCATCCGGAAGAAATAATGTTCTCTCCGCGAGTTGCATTACAGAATTAAGTGTCCTCGTACTGTCCAGAGGTTTAGGTCCACTGATTCGTATTTAACGCTATGGGAGACTGATACTTTTATTCCTCGAACAGAGAAGTGTAAGCAGGTCGAGAGACATGGCCAATTTAGGGAGACCACCGTGCACGGACGAAGAGCGAATAGCTAATCGGGACGCAAAGCTCCTTAGGCGGGAAAGAGAGTGGGCGGAGACAAACAATTTAGGTCTCGTGCGCTGCAAATGTAACATTTGTGTGGCTTCGCCGGCGTCCAAGCGATCTCCTGCAATGTGTGTGAAACATCTCCATGACTTCGGTCGTCACCCTTACTTCAGGGGACGTACGCAGGTACAGTAGAAACTGCTTTTTCTTTTGATTATTGTAAAAAATATGAGAACGTTCATCAAATTCATAACGCCCACACCGAAAATTAAAACAGCATGCCCCGCTTATGTGACTGTACTCCATTTTTGTGATGTCACATTGATCAATTGCAACTGCTCTGCACTAGCTTAAAGTGGTAATATATGGTAGACAATGCATAATTCCCAAGTACCGTCGACTAATATACATTCGGTTTCTAATGTGCAGGGAATACCATCGGACGATTCCGATGACGAATGGGACTTACACATCCGGGACGAGTACGGTAGAACCGGTAGAGCAAGGCTATTACGGGAGGCATCGGCTGTTACAGACGCCAATCTGGACATGAACGGACTTGTACACCACGCCTTCAACAGGTACGAGGAGGTTACACGGATCGCAGAAGAGCAAGAAGGACCTCTTGATAACGCGGCACACACGGAGGGTGCACCGCCAACTGCGGGATTGAACGAGGATGCAGTCATGGAGAACGAGGAACCAGTAGCCCCAGTACAGAATGCGGATGCGGATGCGGTTCATCAAATACTAGAGGAGAGCTCTCATACGCTACTGTACGCAGGGTCTCGCATGAGCAGCCTCGGCTCTACGATGATTCTGCTGCAAGCTTGTCGAACACACAAGTGCACCAGTGTCTTCATCACAGAGTTGTTTACCTTGCTCAAGAACGCTATTCTTCCGGAGATTAACACTCTCCCACCTAGCGAATATGCGGCCACTAAACTCTTACGCAATCTTGGACTTCAACATCAGGACATACATGTTTGTCCGAACAATTGCATGCTTTTCCGCGGGGACGACGAACAGAGAGATACGTGTAGCAAGCCGGGATGCAGGGCTCCAAGATACAAGCGGGTGGGAAATTCGAAAGTCCCTTGCAAAGTTCTGCGATATTTTCCTACAATTCCGCATCTACAGCGGATATATAGCACCCCGAAGCTTGCTCAGTTGCAGACATGGCATGCCTTGAACCGAAGCCAAGACGGAAAGATGAGACACGCAGCCGATTCTCCACAGTGGGCATTCATAGACAGGTTAGACGAGACATTCTCATCTGAGGACCGCAACATCAGGCTGGGCCTAGCAACTGACGGCCTGAATCCGTTCAGCGTCAAGAGGTCAACATGGTCGACATGGCCTGTTGTCCTCATAAACTACAATGTCCCTCCTTGGTTGAGTACCAAGAAAGGATTCCTCATCCTCAGCATGATCATACCCGGTCCTCACTCCGTCACAGGTTCCTGTTTCGACATATTCCTTGAGCCCTTGCTGGACGAGCTCTTAGCTTTGTGGCAGCCATGCGGTGTCCCTACAGTGGATGCCTCTCGTTACCAAGAGCAGGAGTCGTTCAATTTACGGGCCGTGCTAATGTGGTCGCTCCATGACTTCCCCGCCTACGGCGTGGTGTCAGGGTGCGTAACAAAAGGTTACGTTGGATGTCCCTGCTGCGGGGAGAACACAGTCTCCCGGCGATCTATTGCCCTTCGAAAAAATATTTACTCGTGCTTCCAATACCGGAAGTGGTTGTCCAGCAACCATCCCCTTCGAAGAGACACTGCGAACTTTGGTGGATTTGAAGAACATTCTCCTGCACCAAGTCGACCCACTGGGGCGAGCACTATCCGTCATGGTCGGATTCGGGAGACCTTCTTGTACAATGGAGGCACGCCGAAAACCTCCGACCCTGCAAGAAAGTACGGGGTCAACCGGGTCTCAATACTGTACCGTCTTCCCTATTGGAAGGTAACATCTGAAACGTAATCCCTTGCTCATACGTTGGTTACTCTGAAACGAGGTGTATGTGCTCAATGTTTTGACAGCCTACACGTAGCTCCAGTTTCCAAGCAGGCACTAACTCCTCGCACATGATATTGACGTTAATGCAGGACCTACCTATCCGTCACCTCGTGGACGTGATGCACACCGAGCGTAACATTTCAGCAAACATCGTGAAGCACATCTTTGGTGACAACGATTCGGAAGAGGTGAGGAAGGACATGGAGCAAGCAGGAGTCATGCAAAACCTTTGGCTACAACCCCGACCTAACTCGGACTCATACATACAGCCACGGGCTCCGTATGTTTTTACCAACTCCGAACGGAGATCCTTCCTTCGAGTGGTTGCAACGACTGCAACTCCAACCGGTTTCTCATCATCACTACAAAAGCACGCCGGTAAAGATCGCTTAGACGGTCTTAAATCCCACGACCATCACGTCCTCCTGCAGCAGGTGATGCCTGCTGCGATACGTGGTAGTCTTCAACCGGGGCCGCGAAACGCAGTGATCAGAATGGGAATCGTGTTCCAGCGCATATGTTCCAAGGTAGTTGACCCTCTCGAGATTCCAGAGCTTATGGATTTTACAGCAGAGACCCTATGCCTTTTTGAACAGCATTTTCCGCCCAGTTTCTTTGATATCATGACGCACCTCACAGTGCATCTGGTTGAAGAATTAAAGCAATGTGGACCCGTACATACTCGTTGGTGTTATCCTGTGGAACGTTTTATGGGAGTTCTAGCTGGCTACGTCAGAAACATGGCCCGACCCGAAGCGAGCATGGCCTCAGGATATAGGGACGATGAGGCTCTTTCCTTTGTTACTGAGTACTTTGCAGATTTTCCTCATAGTCGTCGGAGGATTTGGGATTCAGAGGAAGAGTTGCGTGACTCTGGCGAGCTAGTGATGGGAAAATTCAAGACAATCACTCTTTCCGAAGATGATATCCATGACATCCACGAGTATGTAATCACTCACTCGGAATACACCGCCGAATTGCTAGAGTAAGTTCCCAAGTCACTTGTTTGCATCTCAGTACCTAAGAAGCCTGCTGTTTTGACATCATGCGTATCCCAAGTCCACCCTAAACGACATTAACTAATGCGCAAAGTGAACCTGCAGGGAGTACCTAACTCTAAAAGAAGCCCGGGACTCTCACCGTCAGGCTTACAGATCTGAGCACCAACGACGAAATCCGGGACGCCCGGTACGTTACCCAGAACAGTTGTCCCAGATGGTTCCATTCGCAGAATGGCTGCGACTGCACGTGCAGCAGCTGCGAGCAGCAGAATTTCCGCTCGACGAAAAGTTAATGCAGTTGTCGACCACCCCTACCGGAGTAGTGGAGTCATATGCCTACATGTGGGCATATGGTGCACTATTTCGATGCGTCGAAGATGAATCAGAGAGAGCCTACACTACTTACGACTCAGGTATTTGCACATCGGTCAGTGAAAGGGCAATGGATAGCATTGAGGTAGGGGTCCTCAAGGGCATTTTCCGAGTGTCATTCTCAGGTTGGAACATCGTGGTTATGAAAGTGGAATGGGTCAGTCAAGATGCTTTGAGGAAGGATAGAATGGGATTTTGGACGTGTAAGCTGGACGTTCGAGGAGGAAGAAGGAGCATGAATCCGTTCATATTACCAATTAATGCTGAGCAGATTTTCTTCATGGAAGACGTATTAAATTCGCAATGGAAGATTGTATTAAGGCACGAACCGAGGGCCCGACGTATAGTCGGTAACTCTGTTTCAGCATTCGGGCTTGTTCCAAGCGATAGCGACTTTGAGAATATGGCTGGCGCAAGTGCAGAGGACTGCAATGTAACAGGTACTTAGGATCAGGGAGAGCAACCGAGACAAGTGCCAATCGCTCGGGTGCAAGAGTTGGATGCTCACTTGACGCGGGAAGAAGCCGACTCGCATTATGATGACAACGAATACGAAGACGACAATGACCGGGATCTCATAATTGGAATGTGATGCATGTAGGTCAGCGAGTCATTCCTGAATATGTTACGTCTTAGCCTAGCTTTGGGACAGTGCAAATAGATTTGTCGTATGAAGCTCCGACGAGATTAATTAGATCAGTTTTACAACTGAACGTTAGCTCGGCGAAGAACACTCCATGCGGTATATTGTATTTTGGGAGCCATGAGATAGCCCTACAATTAAGTATGGATTCTCATTCATGATACACCCACGTCATTGAGATTTGCAATGGAGTTTTCCGAGATGAGTCACTTCTGATCTACACTGAAGGAATGAATGATCCATTACCGACATCCAACAACTCAAATTCATCGATACGAGTACAGTCATTCCGACGTCACGAATTACTAGACTCAATCCGAAGCGGTTTCTACAGTGAAATGTGATTTTCCACTAACAGGTTGGCAAAATGATGTTTAGGCAACGAACAGAGACCCTCTGTTGCTCCGTTCCTGTTAGCGATTCTACTCTATCCGCATGTACAAGTGCCCTGTCCAGGTGTCAAAAACTTCGCGGAAAAAGACTAACCCGGGCAGCGTGAAAAGTTGCCATCGATGTCGAAATACTGGAGACCCTTTCATATCGGGTCCCACCCGGCACTACCAACCCTGCGCGCCACGTAGTCTACAGTCGAACAGAATGCTATATGGGATTTCATTGGCCGGTTCACGTGATTGGCTGCTGGCCCGATGCTGGACGACGTACACAGCTCCCACCGTCGCAGAGCTCACGTCGCCCCAGACATGGTGTCCTCCAGACATCATGATTCGACAGAAACGTAAACACAAAGCCGTGTTGTACATGCACACATGTGATATTTAATTAGAAAATAAAAAACTCTGTACAATTTTGAAACATCTTCTCCATCTATTGTAGTGGTGGAAGACTTGAAGATGAGGGCCAGGCAAAAGATACGGTACTTGGGAAGACAATAAGTTTGTGCACAACATTTGGCAATCAGAAGCCCAAGGGTTCAGCCGTATCTTCTTTTTGCATTGCTTGCATGTGAAATCACTCATCTCAATGTGTACTACAGTCATGTACAGGAAGTCTTCACACCCGAGTGACAAATTCTAGGGGAATAACACTTTTTCATTATTTGAAGTTCATTTTGTTGTGTGGTTAGAAATTACTAATGGTTGTAATGTTGTCACAGAAATTCCGGATTCTAAATTTGGCATATGTAATTCAATAGATAGGAACCATGTAAATAAACCTATAAAGATGGATAATTGACCTAATTTATGAAATAATAATTCACTCACAGTGTGTCATATTAAGTTGTCAAAGAAATGATTAAAATGGTTGTACCTTATTTAGCTTTACAAATGTATTAGTATGTATGAAAAATAATTATTTTCGTAACAGTAGAACTTGTTTTATTTTGCAATCCAATGGGTTTGACATTAAATTTTATGTGTAGTTGCAAGAATAGAAAACATTGTAATGTTGTTCAAGGTTATGAAGTCTTTCTGTAAACAAATGTAGAGTCAGGCACAAAATGCTTACAAATTTTGTCATGGTGAAGTCCATGCACTTTTGCAATTGCCGTATTTTCAATACAAGGAAACGTGAGGTTAAGAAATTCCCTACTTCATCTAATATTTAGGGAGGGTCACACTAGTGGAAAAGGTGTACGAGTACACCAAAGGAGAACACCAAAGAGTGTCCAATTGCACCAAATTTTTTCAAATTTTTGGTGTAATTGGACACTCCTTGGTGCTCTCCTTTGGTGTACTCGTACACCTTTTCCACTAGTGTTAAATTAACATGCCAACATGGAACACTAATCACATTAATAAGAATTGCACTCCTAACCTTTACATGGCCCAAAAACGTCATCTAGAACTTTGGACACCGCACAAAAACAGATACCACATTATACATACGAAAAGATTAAGGTAAAGGTGGATATTCCCATGAGGGTTCTAATTCCGTGGCCAATCAGTGCACCAATATCTAAGCAGACAGCACCTAACTACCACACTCAGCACATTGTATAACAACCTATCATGTTCTCCATGCAAGAATCTTTGTATTGCATATACCTACTCACGGAAATAGTGGTCTACAATGTTGCACTTCAAATATTCATGAAAATTTGATAAATTTCAAAAAAAATATTAAAAAATCAGATTTGTGAATTTCGACCTAACTTCTATTTGTATAAATTTTATCCCCATAGTTTTCTCAATCCCAAATATGCTGAATGGCTTAAACTGATGGGAATACCCATCTCTACCTTAGTTCAAGTTACCAACATGCACCACCAATCTCCCTCACCATCCGCCACTACACATTTGTCTAAACACCATATTTCTCTAGAACTTTTGCGTCTTTTGTGGATAATGTGTACAAATACACTTTAAGCATGTTTTATTTCATGCACTATAATCCTCATAAGCTCACATTCATGTTAAAATACACTCTTCTGGCATTCCAACACAATTTGAAATACCAAAACCCATTCATTTTTTAAGGAAATTCTTGCATTCCAAAATTGGTCAAATCTTTCACTGCACCAGCATCTGACCGGAATTGTAAGCTTTCTGTACCTGACTGTACAAATGGCTGCATCTGTCCTTCCAGATACAAGCAGAACTACTTGTTCCTTGCTATTGACTCAACTCCAACCCACATCGTTGTCAATCACATTCAAGGTACTGAGAAGAGGGTCCCAAATGTAAAATGGACCGTACCAAACAGTAGATCACATTCTTAATGTCAGACTTTACCAAAAAAAGGGCACAGCCTTTCTGAAAACTGTAAACATGAACAGGTGAAAAGAACACCAATCGGTCGTCTAACGAGGAATTTAGAAGCAAAATCGTTGGAGGATGGTACACTTGGGTATAAATTGTCAGAAGCGCTGCTCTCGCTTCTGTTCAGTAACCTGTTAGTCCGAATTTACGGTAGGCAGAAAAAGAATGCTTTCCAGATCAAATTATTGAGTTCTGAGATGTACACCTGGACCAACGTAAGGCTGGAATCGCTCAGTAAATGTGTTATATGATTTGGGATTTTGGTAGCGGCTAAACAGTTGGTCGACTTTTATAGTACCAAAGTATTAGTAACTGCTTGCCACTTCTTACATCTCATGAAGTTACAGAGTCTCTTTTCCTGAAAGAATAAAAAGAGAGGAAATGTGGAGTTAGCACGGACAGCTTAGAAAACTATCAGACATCATCATATCCACAATCCATAGACTAGCAGAGCCTTCACAAGAGGTTGAGACAGTGTCCTTTCTCAGAAGTGCTACCTGTCATGGAATGGGATAGGTAGCCCTCATCTATCGCCGTGCTCAGCTCAAAACCGCAAAATCCAAACGATAAAGACACAATCAAAGCATTTGAACATGTGATCAAGGGAAATGAAAGACTAACAGCTCAGCAAACAAAGCAAGAGAATAAATGCGTCAATATCTGACAAAACCCCCACACCGATGTGATCACCTACATGGATCCAGTTTGAGTCGATAAGTCCAGTATGACAGATAGTTGCGGTTCCCCGGCGATATAATGCTTGTCAAATTGTTGAGACAAAAACCATGCGAGATGCTAGATCTGGACCTACACCCTCCACGTACAAGGTGAGCTCCTTGGTCAATATTTCCATGTCTGCGGCTGGTATCTCAATCAACTCCTTCAAGCGCTGCCAATTCCAACAAAAATCTTCAGTTCTTGAAACTTGTTGGTCCAATAGTACCATAAATAAGTTCCAGTAATCAAGCATGATCGTCCTCCAGCATTATCAATAGCATAAAAAATCACCGCATCTGGTCTGAACTGCAATAAATAAATCTCAACAATACATCCATCAACCATAACGAAGTATTGAAGAAACTACAGTAATAATTGCAACTATTTGGCGTGTTAATACCTCAAATGTAAGGCACTTCTTGTCCAACAGCAAAACCACTTGTTCTATACTCACGGAATGGCTCTTATCCTTTTCCAAAGTCTCGTCCCCTTCAACTGAATCAGGAACAGGCAGATCATTCTCAATTTTTGAGAGTTCTCCATCTAGAGTCAAGCACTCAAGATCATCTTTTGATTCGTCACTTTTCATTTCCACGTCATCCTCAGATGATTTCTCCATATTCTCTATATCTCCATATTTCTCAGCAGAGTTCTCCGTAGATGGGACAGTTTGCAAAGGAAAATGGGAAAGACACGTGTATTTAGCAGAGACAAGATCTGGCAATGCTTTTTCATAAGGCACCCATCTGTAAATATAATCACAGAACATCAAACTTGATAAGACAAGCGATCAATTATGAAAGGGCAATCGTTACGAGCCTCTACAACTTTTAGTCTCTCAATCTACTCAAAAGAAGCATCGGGAATATCATGATATATGTAAGATACTTGAAAAGTCATCGTTATACAAAACATGCAGTTGAGACGACTTACATGTACTTTGAGGGGCAGAGAAGCTCTGAAGGTGCATATGCAGCCTTATACCGCATCTTTGGACAAGTGTGAATGTAATTACCAAGATAGTAATATGACAGCGATGGGCGCACCTTGCTGATTCCCCGGACCCATTCAATCTCACGTAGAGCAGAATACTTGCCCAAAGATAAGAAGGCCAAATCAGGATCCCAGAAAAAATAATAACTTGAAAGGCAATGAGGTAATACGTCAAGGACTCCAACAGCCACTAGCTTCCCGTCTATGCGATACTGCTGGTGAAAAGTGCCAAATCCACAGCTTGGAGTCAAGCCATCATTCCCAGGTGCTACATGAATCAGTGGCGAATCCACAAGAAACCTACGATAACTACTTTCTCCTAAGTCCTCGGGTTCGTCGTTGTGTACAGCCATCTGGTCCATTCCAGCAAGCAGTTTGGTAAATGGAACTCTCGAGCTTGTGACATACCAATCTAATGAAAATATAATACATCAAATACAGTACATGAGACTTCAGGACCACAATATTATACAAGGTAAGCCTACGTATGAAATGAGAACAGCTTGCATGCGATTTGACAGTGGTAAAAAATTCAGTAAAAAATGCAAGTAATCTTATTGAGCAAAGGCAGAGGTCTACAGGGAACCCAAACCTGATACTTTCTGTAAAGCGCAAACTCTTCGGGGTCAAATGCTGACCGCTTGATTTGTGTTGTCATATGCCGTGGTTTTAGAAGAGGTAGAGAAGGTGGAAGAGTTGGAGGACGAACGAGACCCGTTTCTTCTGATCCTTTCTCTCTTGGTGTACCTAGAAGACAGTAATATATTAAGGGCAACAAATTCGAAATTTAATCACGTAGCAAAGACATTAAAATCTTGATGAGAAGAAACAAAAAGGAACATCATCAGAGGTGAGCTGCAAAATAATACAACGAACACCATAGCATGGTAACTGAAGAAGGTAATGGTGTATCCACCTATCGAAAGGGCACAAGCTGCAAGCATCTGCAAATGATTGACATGACTCAAGTGCAAGTCTGATCGTGAAAAAGCTACAAATAATATATCCCGCACAGAGATCACCTGAACCTACCTTCTGTAATGGGTGACATGACAAAGCCACCATTTCCAGATGAAGGTGAGTTGCTCACAGCTCTACATCCAATTGTGAGAAAATTAAGATGGCCTTTGCAAGCTTGTAGAATATACCCACTAAGACCGTCAATTTCTCGCAGTTGAGAAACCAATATTTCAGCGACAAGAGATGAAGAAATTTCTTGTTTTGATGATAAGTGCTGCAATCTGTTCACATCACTTCCCGGCTCTTCTTCCGCTTCCGTGGTTGGTTTAATTGGTCTTCTTTTTATCGCTGCAGCAATAGCAAAAGCTATGCTAGAGGTATACTCAAATTGTCCTTCAATCGGTTTCAACTTGTCACGGATTTTCTGTGACATTTTTCGCACCGTTATTTGTGGAAGGGCCAAGCCTCGAGGGAAAGATCCAGTTTCAACACATTTAGTAATAGCATCCTTGATTGACGCAGTAAGTTGTACTTCTACTTCCGCTTCTGCTTCTGAAGTCTTTTTCTTCTTTGCAGTAGAGGGAGAGTCGAATTCAGGTGCATCGTGAGCAATGCCTTTCTTCCTTGTAAGTATTATCGCCTCTCCATCTAACTCCTTGTTATGAGTTTCTGTTGCATTGCTTGAACCAGCATGGCTGTTTTCATGAAGCCGGGATCCATGACAAGAACCCTCCAGGTACCTGTTCACAGAAAGCACCATGTTGATCGCATAGCGAGTGAGCATGTAGAATATATACTGGAGAAAGAATTAGAATATCTTAAAGGATGACAATATCCTTGGAAAGTAACAAAAATGTTCCAAGCTAGAATTTTAAATTTTACATTCAATACGTTAGTCCACAGATGGGTAAGGTTCTAATGAAGACACTAAAAGCAAGTATTTTGATTCTTGCCTCTGCATACGACGCATAACACGAGCCTGATCCTTTGAAATGCGAAACGCATTAACATTAAGTCGGATGCTGAGCGGAGGACAGCACGATTGGTGCATGTTGTTCTTGTAAAGAACCATTCCCGATCGCCTCCATCCCCTATTCAGCAGTTCTGTCGTGCAAAATTTCAAGAGTGGTTGAATTCAATGACATATATATATATATATTGAACATACTATTGTCCAACAAAGATGTTGATTATGCACGATTATAGGGTGCATTAAGTTATAGAGGAAGAAAGCCAAAGATCACTGCTTCTCAACGCAAACAAATCTCAGTTATTCATTTCATCTCTTAATCTGCATCATATGGTAAAACTTTTACTCTATTCGGACTCGATGCAATAAAAATCCGAGCTATACAAGTGAAGATGACAAATAGGCTGAGGTAAACCTTGGTAATCGTCCACAGTGAGTGTATGTGCCCACAGACCTGCAAAAAGTACGGAATGTCTATTATCGCCAAAAAGCTTCGTAAAACTTAACAGAAATGATGAGACCCACAAGGTGAGGCACAATTTCGAAGGAGTAAACTACTGTCAGTAGAAGCACTCAATCTCTTGTCATCTGAATGATCAAAACGGGGTAAGCAATTCAAGGGTTTATGGTTTAGGGTTGAAGGCCACATTCTAGAATTGACGCTTGTGCGCAAAAAAAACTTTAACCAGATATTCATGAACAGGTGCAATACCACAATCAGAATATTGCTAAGGAATTTACAGAAAACACGGGAAATAGAGCATCACGTACGTTGCGCAACACTGGTTGAGGATGGAGACTTGCAGTAGCCACACGGACTGCTGTGAACGCCTTGCTCCTCGACAATACTCATCACCCTCCTCCTCATCGTACTCATGGCTGCTTCAAATCCTTCTACGCCCTGGAGTGGCTCACGCTCCTTCTAGAACACAAGATCCGTTGCCTGCCCACATCATAAAAAAAAACCCATCAAATGACAACCGACACCCGACAGATGCATTGCACGGTGCAAATGCTCACCCTTCTAAACTCTCACAAACGACCACCACAAGCTTGTCATCACTGACGATCCGCAGAATTACAATTCCGAACTCATCAAGACATCTGTGCTGCATTCATACAACCCCCACTCTACCGACAGTTTCTCCACTTCTCGAGAACAGCAAGAGCTTCTTCACACATATCGATGACATCGGCAAGACTCAATTACCTGCTTCGACTACTCTATTGACCCAAATGACCCCAGAAGCAGGCTCTCCAACAATTTCCTTCCCGTAAACCATCGAAACTTGAACAAAAATTAGGGTTTGAAATGCAGATATCACAACACACGTAAATTCCAAACCAGTGTAACCCACCTGGCAATACAACAGTCTGATCCCCTTCCAACAATCAAACCCAAAGTGAGACCCAAATTTCAATGCCACAAGGACCCATCCAACCAAATCACTCCATGCCCTACTTGTCTCTGCACAAGCATGATACAACACGCAAGTGCACTGATTTCATACATTGAAGAGTCACTGTTCCTTACCGACACTGTCAATCACCGAGCGCCGTGAAGATCAATTGCAATCTGAAGCTGACTCCTCCCTCTGGCAATCATAAAATTGAGCGATGGGAGTAGAAATGTCTATCCGGACTCGACCTTATGGGTCCAAAACTTGAGCACACACTTGACAACAAAGTGCAAGCCAGATCACCATATCTAAGTTTGTAGGACTCTGTACAGTGTGAAGGAAAATTGGCACCACTTTCCTGCTTTTCAAATTTGTGAGTGGGCAGCACAATCTCCAACAAACTAGGTACCGTGAAGTTAAGTAACAGTAAGTGTGCTGTTAACAATTGCTAACTTGCACTCTGATCGAATATGCTGTAAAGCGTAAACTTACACAGACTTGATAGTTCTGGAATTTGCAATGTCTGCAACATATGTGTAGGTTGGGACTGCAGTTTCCGACATGGAGGTAACCTACGTACTGTATGAAATCACCACATGGCACGAGCCAGTGACTTGCATTCACAGGTTACTGTGACAATACCCAAGTGCGTGTCTGTAAAAATACAAGGCTGTAAATGCAGTGTACTCAATTTATTTTTATCTGACAATACTGCGAGCTCTTCCACAACTGACAGTGGGCGGCACTAAGCTAAAGGGTGGAAGTAAATTACTACACGTCACTAATGGATAACATGTAAATTTTGGTTCATTCACGGTTCATCATTTAAGTGCACAATGGACAACCTTGCCCACGGAATATGACAAGCAACCAACATAGTCATGATATGCAGAGTGTTTTTGTGAAATGGAATACAGCTTCTGTACATTCGCATCATCACGATTCACCAAGTCCTCAATTTTCCGCAGATGTAAACCAATTATCAATGGATCAAGATTGCAAATTTTCAAACACCAAATACCGATAGCCTTGTTTTTGAAAACCATAATTGCAACTTCATTTTCCGAAACGGTATTAAACATTTGATCATACCATCGTCAAATTACTTTCATTTCGTATGTACAGAACTACTGCCAAGCCGGAGCTTCCTTGCTTCTATGTATACTGGAAAGCTCATGAGCAACCACCGGAGCCAAATCTCCAGGAATGATGTCTCTTGTTGGTAAACGATGTACCACCTAAACACTCAACTAAGACGATCGAATCATGTACAGCAGACTGCTAAAATTTGTCCAATTGTAGACAATTGTCTTACTTACATGCCGAAGACGGCAGAGTGGGTGAAGGCCTCCGTGATGACCAGACCCAGGAACCCCAGCATCGCAATGCGCCCGTTCCATCTCTCAGCCCTCGCCGTGAACGGCCCGAAGCTGCGCGCATCCGTGGACTCGCCGCTCATGATCGGCACCAGCGATGCGTATGTAAACAGCTGCACTGCTCCCAAAAAGTAGAACAGACCCGGCTGGCCGGCGTTCGTCACCTGCTCGAACACCGTCTGGCCCGTCATCCTCTCCACCACCACGGCCCACACGAACCCCAGCATTGCCTGCACAAACATTCGAGCACATTTAGGTCAGAGATCACTTGCGCCCACGGCACCCGTGCGAGCAAATCATAGACCAGGACGGATTGTACACGGAACAGGAGCGAGTGATTATAGACGTATTACGAACTAGTCTCGCGAGTTGAAAGTGCAAGACATGCATTGAAGTTGCCATGGCCGTGACATGAAACACTCACCAGTCGGCAGTTGATGGTCTCGGGTGCGGCGCCATCGAATGCGAACACGCTGAAGAAGTTCTTGCTGCCGGTCTCCGGCCTCCTCTCCACCTCCGGGCGCGGGTAGAAGGACCCGGACGTCGGCTCCGTGCCGAACACCGACTTCTTCTCGGACTCGTTGGTCTCCTGGTTGCGCAGAATGTCGTCCTTGGTGATGGTGGTCTTGGTCTGCTTGTCCACCACGGCCTTGGCATCGGCCAGAGGACCCTCACCCTTGCCGGCGTCGCAACGCACCCTTCCGGCGAGGGAGGTCATGAGCCTGGGCGTGGTGGCGAGTCGGGCTCCACCCAACTTGTTGAACTTGGAGTTGATGGGCAAGGCTTGGAGGCCTCCAAGCTTGGCACATGCAACCTGAGACATCACCATGGCGGCCATTGTTGTTCGAATGTAACACAGAAGCTTCACAAAACAGAGCAGTAACTATGAACACAAGAAAATACTGTTATGTGTAGAGGCAATATACAAGCTGATGCAATGAATCTGCTGGTTGTGTTTGATGAAATGGGCATCGAATACATGCATCATATAGTGGTGATCACCCTCACAGTGGAGACCCGAGTGAATGCCAAGTAGGATGAGGAGAATGAAGTGGCGTGGCAACGCTTGTGTGACAAGGAGGGAGCTTTTGCAAAGAATGGCGCTGCGATTGTACACGAGGCTACCTGCAGTGAGTAAAGTGCACCAAGGTGCACACAACTAACGAGAATGGCACGTGGTCGACAAAATGGTCGCGCACCTTTTCTTCGTTGCATGGCCACCGAGTGTTGCAGTCGGTCAGGTGGTCACTAGCCTTATGCGAATCATATGATGAGCAACGAAGCAGCTCTTTGGAAAGCGATCGCCATGTGGGAGTAGTGTATATTGCTCGTACATCCTCTACGATGAACCTAACCTATGCGATGTTGATCTGTGTTCAGAACGTCACCAAAAGTTGTAAGAAATCTCCCAGGTTTGACCCACCCACAATTTGTACACTCATTTCCATCCACCCATACTGACGTTTGTCGAGCTAATGTGGTCGGTCTATGCCGGATTTGACATACCAATGTTTGGAATGGATGCTTTGATGAGGAAGGTGTAGAGCCCACTTCAAGTTAGTCTTGAAGAGGATGAACTTCTCGAAAGTAGGGCCAGTGAACTTGAATAAGGGAATGGTAACTCCACCAATTCAGGAACATATCCAGAGAGTGTGGCTTTTTGTCTTTCATCTTCCCTCTTCCACTCAACCATCACAAAAACCCCATCCCAGTCCAAAACCCCAAATTCACCAAGAATGTTCACCAGTATTCTGCTTGAGATATCCGTCGAGGTTAGACACTGCAAGGTTCTTGAAGCTGAAGTACGTCATCCGCAGTTGTCCAGCAACATTTTAAAACACAATTATTTTAAAAGCAGATAGATTCCAATAATTCGGCAAGTATGATGTGACCTAGCAATCATAGACAAAAACGACAGGACACAGAGATTCAAGGAAATCACTTCATGCCTGTCATTCAACTGAGAGTCGAATACAACAGATACTCAATTTGAATCAAGGAAATAAACCTATCAGGTGATCATTCACAGGAAGAACTAAACGTAACAAAAATGTAACCTCGATTGTGCAATTGGACACCTGATAGTGGATACTGAACTCAAAATGCATGATTATGTATTCTTGAAAATCAAAATTAAAATCTCCAAAAAGGAAGAAATATGTTCAAAACATTTCGTCAGCTGAAAAACAACTTGCTGTCCAATTTCTATCTGTAATATCACTACTAGAATCACCCCCCCGAAGCCACGTTTGAAAACAACGTTTTCTCCGTTTAGCCACGTTTTCTGAAATATGGGTCGGGGAGGTCTGCGAAGCAACATTTTTCGAGTGGAAGCAACGTCCACTAGAGCAGAACAGCATTCTGTCCTGCGTTAAACTGCGTCAACAGTGACGTAAACCTGGACTTATGGAAATTAGTGTGGAAAAGTGATCCAAATAAACATACTGCGCGTTAAACGTTTTAACATGCATGCGTCACTTTTGACGTCGTTTTAACGGGTTCTGTCAAAGAGTGTCAACTTGAATTTTGAAGTGACGCTTCAGCGTTAAAGATAACAATGGGAGACAAGGACGCGTCAACTTTGACAGAGCTCTGCTTTGTGGAAAGTAATTTTTCCGGGGAGTTTTTTACCTCAGGGTAGTTTAGTGATGGATGAATTTAGTCTCATCCCACGTCAGCACGTTTCTTTTAACGTGGAGGGCGTTTAGGGTGACATGAGAGACGTTCAACTGCGTTATTAAAGACGTTGGTCTAGAGTTTAGGTTCTGCTGACGTGGCGGCTAGGTTGTCTATAGGCTACATCGTAGGGGGTGTCAACAGTGACGCTCGCGTTTAGGATGACATAAAAACACGTCACACTGCGTTTCAAGAAACATATGGACGTGGTTGACGTGTCCACTATGCATGTAAGGTAGGGATGACGTGGCGGCTAGGTTTTCACGGGGTCTATGTCCTAGGGGGAGTCAATAGTGACGTGCACGTTTTGAGTGACACAAAAACGCGTCTAATTGACGCGCGCGTTAAATTAGACGTCGGATGCATTGCTGAATGTTTTGATGTGGAAGTGTCACTATTGACATGGTTTTAACGTGAACGTGACACACTGTACGTAGGTTTAACGTGATAGCGTCACTATGAACAAATTCGTAACTATTACAGTACTTTTGACGTTCACATGTCAATCTTAACGTAGCTTTAGCATGCATTCCGTTGTGAACGTTACTAAAAACGACAAGTGCTGTTCATTACACGTGGAACTGCGTTACGTTAAACATCATTTACAGTCATTTGACATCAAATCTGTGAAGGGTCAATGCTCACTATCTGATGAATCGCCGAGGAGGTGGTCCGCTTCCTCATCGTCAGTGTCCGCTGCTAGGGGACCAACCATGTGCCTTTCTACAAAGGACCCGTTTACTATGAACTCCTCCGAGTCTGAAGATTCGGGCCTGCTGGTGCCAATGTTATTGGCACGTGATGACAAAAGGCCGGTGATCTGTGCATCTGCGTCGTCCTCTTCTTGTGCAAAGGCGCGACCTCCACGGCTGCCTCGAACATCAACCTTGCAGACCACCTTCCACGGCCCGTCGTCGGTCGCAAAAAACACTTGCTGCACATGAATGGGAAAAGCAAATGATTGGGGACCAAGAGGTGCTCTGTACTGATCTGCGAAGTTCACGGAAAGGAACCCGTGTTCATCCCGCTTCATTGTAGGAGCAGCACCTCCTAGTCTTCCTTTAACCCAGGAACATACAAGAACTACGACGCACGTACGCCTGTAGTCCAATTCGAGTATTTCTTCAACATGGCCCACGTACTCCTCTGTCTCTGCTCCTCCATCATCTGTGAAGGATGCATGCACTCCACTGTCCATGGTGGTGTTTGAAGCTTCGACTGAGCGGCAACGAAAGTGCATGCCATAAGCCTTCATTGACCGATACGCGGTTGCAATAAATGATGGAGGCCTCGACAAATCGAACGTGGTCTGGTCGACGCGCCTGGAGCCAGTGGCACGGTCGGTGGCAACCGCGGCAGTCAGCCAATCTGAAAAGGCTGGCAATGCCCGCAGCTCAGAAGGCGTATTAGAGGGCCTCCGTCCCCTTCGAGGAGGTCTTCCACGATGGCGCTGGCGGCGTAGAGACGACCTAGACTCCTGTTCCCCCTCGTATGCTCTGAAGTGCGCAATTATGAAGACATGGAACATCCGTTGCGTTAGATTTAAGGGAAACAGTGTACGCAGTGACACAGTTTAACGGATGTTAACATGATTTCCGGTGACGTTAACGTAAAATCGTGTTTCTAAAGACATTACATCATGTTTATGGACGTCGACACATGAAGGGGAAAAAAAACAGGGAAGGGTCACAGCTATAGTTTAGGGTGGCACCGTCTGTAGTGTTGAAGTGAGGCGGCGTTCGTGATTACAAAGTTGTGAATCCATCCACGAAGAGTGCGGGACAGCAGTCGCCTTACTCCCTTGCCCTCCACCATTTCATCGTGCATTGCCTGCTCTTCATTTGCGTCCCACACTCTGCGGGACGTAGCGCCGTAACGTTCCATATACTCTGAGCAGAATCCAAGTGTTTCTTCCATAGAGTATGCCTCTGCCATGCAACCCTCGGGCCGAGCGTACGAACGCACATAATCCTTCAGTGTCTTCATGTATCTCTCCATTGGATACATCCAACGACTCTGAACTGGGCCGCATAGAAATAGCTCCTCCATGAGATGCACAAGAAGGTGCGCCATGATGACCATTGAACCTAGAGGAAACTCGCGCTCAATCATACAGAGTGTCTCGTTTGCGTCTGCAACCCACTCCTGTTCTTTGGCCGGGTTGATTGTGCGACTGCACAAACGCCTAAATACCCTGCTGACTCTCATGATGCAGGTCCGGACTTCGCGATTCATATCGACATTCCTCAGTGACACGGGTAGTATCTGCAAATGCCAAAAAGAGAGTTCAATAGAATGTCAGAAAGTACGGAATTAATATTCTGTTTACATACTACAGAAAGGTACAAGACGCCTCATTGTTTTCAAGGGACATGAATCTGCATACGTGCTTTGTCTTCAACCTGGGTTACCCCTTGTTTCCAGTAACGTGGAATTGCGTGGAGTGCAAGTTTAAAATAACAGGCAACAACATGTTCTGACGTCAAAGGTACGTTACTCACATTTCAAGTAACGTTACACTGCGTTTCCGAGGAAATTAGCATAACACGAAGGAACGTGCTAAAGTGTTAACTAAAACATTCCATTGACAGGAAGTAACATATTGCATGTATCTCTATAGCTGATACACATTCAGTAGGTCAACTTAAACATAGTAGCAACGAAGAATTGAAATTTGCTTACCTGTTGCATTAGGATGTGAAAGTCATGGGATTTAAGAAATCTCAATCTTCCTTCAGACACCCTTTTGTGAATGGCGCCTGCATAATTCTGTGGCACCTTCGTCGATCCTATTACGGCTAGCATGTCAGTCTTCGCTTGTGGTGGGAGAACATAAGGTGCGTGTGGCATGAATAGCCGGCCGTCTCTGCCGTCAGTCTGTCTCAACCATAAGTTAGACCTCACTCCCATATCTTTGAAGTCCATGCGTCCTCGAGGAAAGTCAGTCTCCCCAAACAGAGTCTTTATTATATTTTCACAAAGGTTTTTCTCGCAATGCATGACGTCCAGGGTATGCCTGATCAGCAAGTCCTGCACCACATTGACGGCTACGGTCAAAATTCGAAAATTCTACATGTTTCTGTGGGATGACAGAAAGGGACGTTTTCGAGTGACATAGGTTGACAGGTTTTAACGTTGTTCAGTGTTTAAAGTGACGGTACTCTATGTCACAGGTTCATCATTTAAAGACATCGTGGTGACACGGGATAACAGAGTTTCACGTTACAAAGCATCTCTTGCACTTAAACGTATCGACGATTGGAGCAAAAATAAAAAGTGATGAGCGGCATGGCACAAACCTTCCAATATGGAAGGGAGAAAAGCGCGGAAATTCTCTTCACTCCGTGCCTCCTCACAGGATCGCCTGGACCATCTGCCCGGCCACCGGAGGCAATGTACGCCTCCCTTTCTTGTGCAAATTGCAGGACATCGTTGCCTGTCATCCTTGAACATGAACAACCTCTCTCTTCAAGACCGTTGAATCGCATATCGGTACGGAATGCATGGTCCTCCGGAAGACGCTGGCGTGCACCTACGTACACTATCTTCTGGCCGTTAGGACCCCTCGCACTTCTGGAAACAATGTTCGGACCACAAACTGGGCAAGCCCTATAGCCCTTTGTTTGTTGTCCTGAAATCAATCCGTAAGCGGGAAAATCTGAAATTGTCCATAATAAGAGGCCACGGAGTGTGAAGGGCCTCTCCGCTGGATCTGCTGAAGCGTCCACGGCTGGTACGCCTCCCCAGAGGGCATGCAATTCTTCCAAGAGTGGCGCAATGAAAACATCTATGTTCTTGTCCGTCGGTGACTCCTTGCCCGAAATTAAAATGCTCAGCATGATGAAAAAGCGTTTTGTGAGTAACCACGGCGGTAGATTGTAAATTATTAAGAGAACAGGCCACGTTGAATGTGACGTACTACGAACCGAAAAAGGGTTCAGTCCATCAAGTGACAGTGCCATGCGCACGTTCCGATTCTCAGCTTGAAACGTGGGATCTATGACTCCAATGTGTCTCCAAGCGGGACTGTCGATTACGGAGTCCATTACGGGCTCGCCATCCCCGTTTGTGGTCACCCCACGCTCTGAATGCCATTTCAGAAGCTTTGCAATTGCAGGAGAGCCAAACATGCGCCTCAGCCTCGGAATAAGGGGAAAGTGCCTTACAACCTTCGTCGGTGCTGTCTTCGTACCTTCATACAGATACAGAGAACACTACATCACGTTACAGATGACACAAATTGTGTGACACATGACACAAACAATGCGTCTAAGATGACATGAATGCATTCTTAATGGTGACATAAAGTGCGTTTCAAATGACATAAACTGAGTTACTCATGACATTGCCACGTTTCCAATGACGTATACTGACTTACAGATGTAGAAAACTAAGTCACAGATAACATAAGGTGCGTTACGGATAACACATAGTGAAATTCCGTATGACATACACTACGTTCCAAGTGACACATAGTACCTTCTCTGTATCTGCTTTTCCCGCAGCGGGGGCATGATTCGCAGTCCGCGTGCTCTCCACGAAATAGAACGCAACCTGCAGGACAAGCATGTATAACATTGTACGCTAGTCCGAGTGCTTGCAGCATTATCTTTGCCTTGTAGTGCTTCGCAGGCAAGACGTTTCCCTTTGGAAGAAGCTCCGCCGACAGATAATGAAGCAGCTCAGTTACAAATGCGTTGCTCACCCCATGCGTCGTGCACAGTGTCATGATGACAACCACTGCTGAGATTAGGCTTACAGAACTACCTGCATACACTGGATGTGAGGCCTCCGAATATAGTAACTCCAATGCCTCGACTGTGCTATCTGCGAAGTCTGCTTCATCAGTGTCATCGTTGGGCCTATTCTCAGAATCTTGCGCAATCTCCTGTAATTCTTCAGCGGTTCGCAGAGCGTCCTCAAACTGCTTATGAACATCGTGGTGGCCAGGCGGATCATCACTTGTGTCTTCGGGTTGAAGATGCTCAAAAACCTCTTCATTGCGGCCATCAGTATTGTCTACCGTCCACTCCTCATCGCTGTGGTACCACGCTCCATCCTCCGGGTACCCCTCTGGGGGATCTCCTCCAATCATAGAGCGGTACAGAAATGGGTCGCGTCCATAAGATTTCAGATGCTTAGTTATTGCTCGCACAGGCAAGCGTCGGCCTCCGTGACAGTACGTGCATGGGCATGACCACCTCGTTATAGGAACCTCCGTGCTTGCAGCGAATTGAAGTTCGTGATGGTGAATTATCTCCTCAGTCGATCTCCACTTGCGTTTTCCAGTGTTGAACGCCATTTCTGCACAGGAGGCCATGTGATAGATTAGGACGCGGACTCCATGCAGCTAATGATGTAATTTACGCATGTGCACTTCACCGTAAGGTCCGTTTAAAGTGATAGTAGAACGCGTTTTAGAATGCGTTATATGCCGTTTCACGTGACATACACGATGACGCGCAAAGACGCTACAGAATCATATATCGCGTTTCATGTGACGTGACATGACGTCTCTGTAGATGTTACATTATGTCACAACACATTTTCTATGACGGAAGCAGCGAGACACATCTGACGTAGTGAGAACATATATCCAAAGCACTGTTGCCATTTTCAGGGGCTCCGTAGACGACGGTACGTTTGTTGCCAGTAATGCATATCACAGGCTGCCGATTTGATAGCCCTACTTCCGCTCATGAATCCAGCACTGTTTGGATCAGTCAACGGAGTAGTCTAATTTGTCCCAGCCTTCGTGATCTTCAAGGGTGATTGCTATATCAGTCTCCTGTGTCGCTGAAGATGTTGGTATCGGTGAACGCTTGGGCAACTGCGACACGTACATCTTCCCGTCCCCGATGGCGCCTAGGTATGGATTGGCTATGCGTTTCATTGCCCTTGAAGCAACCGGTCTGGTCATTTTCGGCTTCCAACTCCGACTTGCAATCCTAGGAATGTTCCGGGACCTGCGAAGCTCACAATACGGGCCCAGACGCAAAGGATTCAAGGTTCGTATGTTTTCAGCCTCAGTGATCACAGCCTCCGTCCTTTCAGGGGGGGTCAAATACTTGTCTAGATTTGAGAGGATAAGGATTACTTCACACTCTTCCGCAGTCGGAGTCCAAACTTCGTGTTCCTCATCAGAGAACCCCCAACTGCTTGTATCTTGCGGACTTTGACGGCAGCGGTCCGTTTTCTGGTCACCCATAACCTGAAAGGTTTATGTCGCGTTTCACGTGACGGCATGTGATGTCTTGATAGCATTACATTACGTTAGATTGCGTTTCCAGTGATGGAAAATAATGACGCATGCAAGACGTACTAAGACTATTCAACGAAAGCAGTGGCATGAGGTAATACTGGTCACATCTTCATCAAATAAAGTTCGTACTAAGTGGAGATTGGGGTTGCTACCTGGGTTTATGGAGGCCTGTTCGCTGTGTGTGTCCAAGAATCCAGTCTCAATGACCCGAATCCACGTGTCAAACCGAACTGTATTCACATGTCGGACACCATAATTCAAAGCTCATGGCAAATTTGGCAAAAATAGGTACGAGGTTTAATGCTTGCAATCGGACTCGTTCAACCATCGCCACCACGGTAGTCCATTTCAATGGCAATCAAGTCCTACTTTGAGTTAGATTTTCTGGACTAAAGCGTTAACTATCACGTTACGTCCCGTTCTGCATGACGTTGCGATAAGGTTCTATCACGTCAGGAGTGACGGTAGATTACGTTAAAGGAGACGCAGAGTTTAGTAACCTGTGACAGTAGATGACTTCATATCGCGTTTATTCAAATTGAGTGGACACCGCAACACAGAATGAGAAAATCATTAAGTAGGATTGTCACCTGTGTCTTAGATTCACACCGCGACGGGTCTCACATGCTCCAGACGTCTTCCTCCTCCTCCTCCTCCTCTGGTTTCCAGCTCACCTATTTAACTGTACACAAAACAGTTCGACAGAGCTATATGACTAAGTCTCATGTTCTAATCTAGGTATTAGGATTGCACATTCCACATGTGCGAACGACTTTGTGATCATACAAAGTCTTTGTACAAAGAGTATCTGGAATCAAGTGAATAGATTGCATGTACGCATGGTACCGGCTATCAAGTCACTAGATTGCATGTACGTTCAGATTTCGGGCAAGTAATCCTAGCCCTGTGCAGCTGTACTAGCTAGTTCAGTACTCATCAGTAGTTAGTACTGCTTCTGTTTGTGACTCCCATACTTCCAATTCAATCACCTCCGACGCATGCAAGAGTGTTTTCACGCAAATGAGAGATATGCAATGCCAGTACAATATCCATCAAGGGAAAACCGGTAGGTCCTCCATGAGGTCGCCTTTTTCAGTACTGAATTTGACAGCCACATCTCCTTCCTTCTAACTCTTGTAATGAGAGGGTCTTACCTATGATCGGGGTGTGCAAAAACATCTGACTCCGCAGATTCCTCAGTCACCAGAGAGGCCGTTTTTTTAATCTCAGACACTGTTGGCATTCTGTCCTCCTGGCTCCGAGCTTAGCGTCCTCTGCTTCTGCTAGGAAATGGACAAGCATGTTTTTTTTAGTTGGTTGGCCGAGGTTCATTTGCGAAAGCAAACACAAGGCATTGAGCTCCCGAATCTCCCAGCCCTTGCGTCGTTTGTTACATTTTCTAACGAATTCTGTTGGAGTGATCCTTGTTACCAGGAGGTGGAGTCACTGGGAAAGGCGACCGGCATCCATTTCGTAGACTTCTTACAGCAGTATCATGACTCCAAGAGTACCCGCGGATCAGCACCTGCACATCCAATTCTCCTGGACAATGTCACCGAAGACACCGGAGAATCTAAGCCCTGGTCGTACTCATTCAGAACCTCCGACTGTTCTTCTCTCGAGACCCACTTGGACGCTGCCACCTCTGTTTACCTGAGTGCCAGCGAGTGTTCTTCTCTGGAGACCCACTTCGACGCTACCACCTCTGTTTTCTTGAGTGCCAGCGAGGGATCAGTTACCGCACTGAACTAGGTGTCAGATGCTACTGGCGCACGATGTAGCACTGTGTAGCGGATCAGACCTTGGTGATATTTTACTACACATTGGCTTTAGTTTCTCAGACTCCTGGACAACCCCGCCCTGAATTGACATTCTGTTGCGTTTTTTGGGTCAGAGATGTGTCTTCTCTTCATCTTAGTCCCTTGTGTTGACTTTCTGGGATTTGCCCTCTACAGCTAGCAAACTTAGGCATAGACGGATATATGAGTTATTCAGTAAACATATTTCAGCGACTTCCGGCTTAATATGACTATGGCTTTATCTAATTTTTTGCGTCACAGTTCATGAGAAATTCATTCACCTGTTTGTGCTTGTTTATCACTATGTTGTACAACTACGTTACATCGCGTTAACAGTGACGTCGACCAGGTGCCATCGCGTTAATAGTGACGTAACATCAGTCACCGTTGACAGTATGTCACGTTTAAGATGACAAGCGAGTTATAGTTAGAATACGTTTAAAAGGACGTTACAATACGCGAATAAAGTGATCTGTATGCTCGAGCAGTCAGAGCGACAGTGTGATTGATGAAATGATAATTCTCACCTGTTTCGAAGCCTCCAGAAATAAAAGTATCTTCACGTCACGTCTGCTCCTGCATTACAGTAAGAGTAATGAGTGTTTAGTTAGACGTTTTCTTTTGAAATTCTCTTCGGCAACCTTACATTCAGATATATTTCGCGTTAATTACATCGCTTCTAGAACTACTGTTTGAAAGTATAAACAGGCATTGAAAATAATTAATTTCTGGGACTTCCTGTTTAATTTGAGTTCCGCTGAGGCTCATTTTTGGCGTGAACTGTCTTCATTTTTTCACTCAAGCTGCTTTGCTCGTTTATCCCTTTGCTGTATACCTACCTTACCTCGCGTTTAAATCATGCTCATGGAACGTCTTCCATGACAGACGACCACGTTCTGTCACGTTAATAATGACGTAACACCCATTAGGCTTGACTGTATGTCACGTTACAAATGACATGCGAGTAACAGTTATATTCCGTTAAAAAGGGCAGTACTTGCCGCTCTGTGTCATCAGTAACCGGGAACAGTCATAGCTTTCGTGAGAACACTAGAATTTGCTACGATAACAGTAGTCATACTTCTGAGTATGATTCACTTTAACAGTGGAGATACACCTTTTTCTCCGGCGCGTACCTGGCATGTTTGTTTAGGCAAAGCTCCTCTTCTTGATTTGCAGATTGTAGAGAAAGAGGGCTTCTTCCGCTTCCAGAACCTGCTAAACAATTTGAAAGTTAGAAGGCATGGTATAATCTCAACACACCTTAGTATTCACCGTCTGTATAGAAGCAGCATGTCTAAAAGAATTCCATTGGAAGAACGTAGCTTGAGAGACATTTTCGAGTTTATGCTTGCAATAACTGAAAGCGATCCGTGGTCAGTTGAAGATTCTCACCTCTATCAAAGCTTGATGAAATAAATAACGTCACCACTGACGCTCTAATTTCTTCCCTTTATAGCGACCCAGGAACTTATCCACGACATGGAGCACCGTGCGTTAACATTAGGATCCTTCAACTCGTAAACATGAGATGAGTTACCTACATCACGTCACCACTGACATTACATTGCGTCACAGCGGACAGTATATGACGTCACAGGAAACATTACAACACGTCTTCAGTTACATTTCATCACGTTACATATGACATTGGATTACATTGTATGACGTTAAAAATGACAGAAGATCACGTCTTCGTCGTCGAGCATTCCTGGATTTAAGCCCTGTCACACCTCCTTCAATGGCGTTTCATAGCCACATCTCGTGCACGCTCTAATTTCTTCCCATTTCTGCGACGGAGGTACATACATATGATAAGGTGAACATGAGGATACTTAAATACTTGTACACCTCTTTCTTAAACTTTACATGCATTTTTATGGAACTTCTGGTCCTGCATTACTAACTACACAGAGGCTGTTACCATGACCATATCTATCAACTTACGTATGGAAAATGTGACATCCTGAAAACAGTAGAGGTAGTAAATTCGACATGCCTACTAGAATACCCTACTAATCCTCGTTATGAAAAGCCCCTGGATTATCGGACACGTAGGCGCAGGGCATTGGACGATAAAACATCTCCAGAACATTGTAACAGTGACCATGAACTTCAATCCGTTGAGGCAGAGTCGGGAAGCTTTCACATTGACTAACAATAGCGTAGGTAGCTTTTTTCTAACCGATTACATTGACTAATTAATTAATTTTGGTTACTCACATGTAGGCTATGAAAAGCAAAAACTCTGTCCACGCAACAATTACCAGCCATTATCAAAGAGCTCCGGATATGTTAAATGGTACATGAACACCCGTCACAGATGACATTAAATCTCGTCACGAGTGACATTAATTTATGACATAGTTGACATCATATCTCGTTGCAACAGGTTAAAGATGACAAAATATTTTGTTAACATCCTGGTACAGTGGACAGTATACCATGTTACAGATAACAGGACTTCGCGTCTCTCTAGACAGTATACTCCGTTAGGAAAGACGTGTGAAAACATGAACGCACAATCCATTGACAGCACGGAAGTAAGGGATAATTACCCGATCACCGCCGGGTAGTTGGACATGCGCACGCCCTTAGGGTCAGCAATTGGAGATCACTTATGGCAGCCGGCGTAACAAACATCATGAAGGATCCATACTCGAAATGGCGGCGGACAAGTTAACTCCTGCATACGAGGTCCTTCGTGATGCGATCGTGGACGCCAACAGGAGAGAGGTGGCGCTCCGATTGAAGAACGCAGGTTTTGACCCTGACTTCTGTGGAGACTTGGTGCCTTCGCGTGGATGCTCGTCAATCAGGTCGTCTGCTGCTCCAACCGCACCAGGAAATCGGAGTAGACGCCGATCGTCCTCAGTGGAATCGGACTTCCAACCGAGGCGGAGCACGCGCCTACGCCGTCCTCTGTCGCACCGGGAGGAAGCGGAGGCAGCTCTGACGAAGCCGACTGCACACGCGAAGACAGTGAGTAAACCCTAAACCCTACCTGCTGTTCAATCCGAGAGCGCAGCATTCCATTTCCATGTTCTGTCCTCAATAGAATTGCGGTTTGTTAGTGTATGCTCACTTAGTGGATGGCAATTAACGCATTCTGTTGTTGAGGGTACACATTATGTTGTTGAGGGTATAATTCTTGTCAGGTTTTCTGGACAGGGCTGTCATTTCACATAGTTAGGTGGGCGGCTTTCACCAATTAGGGTTGCATTTCATTCGCATTTGTCAGAATCCGAAGGAGGGAGGCGAGGTTTTTGCAGAGTGGAGGCAGCGTGGTTCGAAGCTCGTTTCTCGAAGGAATACGCTGTCGGTGGCGGCGCTTCGATCGGCGATTGGAGGAGAATTCTACTGGCTGTCGGAGATGGAAGACGACCACGATGATCCTAGAGCGAAGACCCGCGCCCGCAGCCGCAGCATCATCACCAAGCCCCGGCGCGTGGAGACGAATTGGATGGACCGCGAGATTGGAGGATGCCCACCTCGGTCCAAGGCAGGGAGTGCAGGCGGTGGGAGGGCGTCTCCGGGGCCAGCTCACCGAAAACCCGCAGGGGTTCTGAAGAGAACCCGCGGCATGGAGAGGGGAGCATCGCAAGACGCCGAGGAAGACCTAACTCCTCCAAGGCGATGGCGTCCTACGTCGGATATCTCCTCTCCTGTGGGGCGTTCTTCGGGCTCCCGCACCCCCCTTGCGTCGGGGAGGGTGGCCATGCGCACAACTCGGAGCGACTCCCACAGCTCGCATAGAGTTCAGTCCGAGGAGGCTGGATACGAAGACGACATGGAGGAGGAGTTTGAGGAAGAAGACATGATGGAAGAGGAGGAAGACATGGAGGGGTACGAGGAGGAAGACGACGGGTCACCGAAGGAGCCGATGCGAATTAAATTGGATCGGTATGGCGTGCCAGTCGGATCCCACGAACCACTCCTTAATGCGGCCCTACAGAAGTTTGCACGCGCCCTGGATCCGACTGCAGCACCCGGTTGGAAGGGACAACAGAAGGCGGCTAAGGCGTCTCTGATCGAGCGAGTGAGGACAGAGTTCGAATTCTACGGTGAGAGCACTGAACTGAGTGAGAAGTGGTTCAACCAGAGGATGTCCAGGGCAGTGACTCGGGTGAAGTTCGCTATCAACAAGCTGATCAGGTTTGGGCATTCGAAGCCACCAGACATCGCCACAGACCACTGGGATAAGCTGGTGGAGATGCGGGATGACCCAGCAGTCCAAGAGAAGTCGCAGATGATGTCGAGCATCTCACTTGGGCGGCCTTCGAAGCATGGCCATGCATGGAGCCAATCAATAGCGGCAGTGTCCGCGCTGGTAAGCTCGTTTCTAACTCTCTGTCCTGCGTTAGTAACTATGTTGTGATTCTTGTGACAGCATTTTGCGTTTACTTGTAGTGACACTGTGTTTCCCGATTTCGTTTTTGTTAAAGGTGACGTCTATCATCGTTTACTGTGACATATGTTTATGTTTACTGTGACGTTAAGTTTGACATTTTCTCACTGCCGAAACCCTCTTCAAATGTGTTCTTTGTTTTTTTTTTTTTTTCCTTCAATGTCCGTGCGGTTTTCTACTCCGCAGATCCCGCTGCAGCATTCCCATGTACTGTCCTCCTCTCGTTTTTATTGTGAATCCATGTCACCGGGTCTAGGTAGGAGTATCTGGACATGGCTGTCGGTAATGTGTTTTTTTGGCATTTTCTGGGCTTCTTCCGTGACTTCTAACCTGCTTGCACTCCACTGTCCGCACTGGTTTACGTTTCCTTTCAATACTCTGTCTTTTATTTACTTGTAGTGACACTTTGTTTTCCAATGATTTTGTTGTTAAAGGTGACGTCTATCATCGTTTACTGTGACATATGTTTATGTTTTCTGTGACGTTAAGTTTGACATTTTGTCACTGCCGAAACCCTCTTCAAATGTTTTTGTTTTTTTTTTTTTTTTTTTCCTTCAATGTCTGTGCGTTTTTCTACTCCGCAGATTCCGCTGTAGCATTCCCATGTACTGTCCTTTTCTCGTTTTGGGCGTGAATCCATGTCACCGGGTCTAGGTGGGAGTATGTGGACATTCTTGTCGGTAATGTGTTGTTTTGGCATTTCTTGCGTTTTTTGGGCTTCTTCCGTGACTTCTAACCTGCCTCGCACTCCACTGTCCGCACTGGTAAGTGCTCCTTTCAATATGCCGTCTTTTATTTACTTGTAGTGACACTTTGTTTTCCAATGATTTTTTTGTTAAAGGTGACGTCTGTTATCGTTTACTGTGACAGTAGTTTATGTTCACTGTGACGTTAAGTTTGACATTTTCTCACTGCCGAAACCTTCTTCAAATGTTTTTCCTTTTTTTTTTTTTTTTTTCCTTCAATGTCTGTGCGTTTTTCTACTCCGCAGATTCCGCTGTAGCATTCCCATGTAATGTCCTCCTCTCGTTTTTATTGTGATCCATGTCACCGGGTCTAGGTAGGAGTATCTGGACATGGCTGTCGGTAATGTGTTTTTTTGCCAATTTTTGGGCTTCTTCCGTGACTTCTAACCTGCTTGCACTCCACTGTCCGCACTGGTAAGTGCTCCTTTCAATATGCCTTCTTTTATTTACTTGTAGTGACACTTTGTTTTCCACTGATTTTTTTGTTAAAGGTGACGTCTGTTATCGTTTACTGTGACAGTAGTTTATGTTCACTGTGACGTTAAGTTTGACATTTTCTCACTGCCGAAACCTTCTTCAAATGTTTTTTCCTTTTTTTTTTTTTTTTTTTTCCTTCAATGTCTGTGCGTTTTTCTACTCCGCAGATTCCGCTGTAGCATTCCCATGTAATGTCCTCCTCTCGTTTTTATTGTGATCCATGTCACCGGGTCTAGGTAGGAGTATCTGGACATGGCTGTCGGTAATGTGTTTTTTTGCCATTTTTTGGGCTTCTTCCGTGACTTCTAACCTGCTTGCACTCCACTGTCCGCGCTGGTAAGTGTTCCTAAACCTGAATCACTACCCTGTCATCACTTCTAGTTAAGTTGTGCTTTAGAAGAACAGCGATTCTAGTTTACTTTGCCCTGTCATTGCGTTTCACCGGAGACATACGCGTTTGGAGTCTCATTCATGTGCGTGTCACCAGTGACGCTTCTTTGCGTTGCTTATAATGTTTCTTGTGACAAGACCTCGCGTTTCAAGTGTCATGAGTTTGCGTTTATCCAGGACGGGAGGTAACATGTTTGTGTCTTAGTAAACGTATTTGATCCGTTCAATGTTACATGTGACGCACTACGAACTTTACTATTGCGGTTTTCTAGGAGCTCTGAAATTGACAAAGTGGGAAACTTCTGTGGCAGAGTATTAGACTTGGACGGCAGCCCTCAGAAGCGGAAGTTGCTGCAGAGGTGAAGGCAATGCGACAGAAAGACTTGGAGGAACGCATAGCTGCAAGGAAGAAGAAATCTGAAGGTACACAAGATGCGAGGATGGAAAAGCTTGAAGCTCTGTTTGCGGCCCAGGAGTCCAGGCTGAAGAAAGTCGAGGACATGATGACGGAGTTACATGCCAACATGACCCGGGTGTCTACTCCTCCACTCGTGGAGACTGTGCCGCCCAAACAGAAGGCCTCCAAGAAATCTGGAGCCAGACCCCGCCCTAACCGTCCCAGCAGCAAGGCAGCAGAGGAAGTCGTGCCGCCTCCAAACACTTCGAAGGCTCCCCCGATGCCGCCGCCGACCCAGGATGACATCACAGCAATGGAGGACGCTGCCGACCCCAACACTATGATGACATCAGAGGAGAAAGTAGCCACCAAGTCGGATGTCATATCAGCATGTCTTCAGACAACGCAGGATGTGGGGGCTGTCCCGACAACGGAGACGATCCACAGCACGGATGCACCCGAGGACATGGTAGAAGATGGGCGAACGGTCGGTGCCACCGCGGAAGAGAGGGGCCGAGAGGAGCATGTGGAGGCGGAGGAGTCGGAGACGGACGACGACGAACATTCTCCAGCTCAACATCGACGTGACAGCACTTCCGGAGCAGCTGCACCTTCGGGGGAGAAGGTCTCCTCACCAGAGTCGGACGAGCAGGAGGTCGTTAACACAATTGCAGCCCTTTCCACCGAGAAGCCGGCTCCAGATGATGTAGGCACCTGACGTTGCAAACGACTACGTAGATCACACTTTACTTTCCATATTAACTCTGTTTCAACTAAGTTAGAAGCTGCGTCATCGTTTTGAACAACTCCCCTTAGCCCGTCTTCTTTGACAAACATTTGCGTTAAAAATGACATGACATTGCGTTTCTTGTGACGTAGCACCGCGTCTTTAATGACTTGAGTCTTTGTTTCTTGTGACGTAGAATCGCGTCTTTACTGACAGGAATTTGCGTTTCTATTGACATACGCGCACGTATCAAGTGACGGTACAAAAACGTAACCATTCGTAAAAGTTAACGTACCTGTGTTCTCGTATGTACATTGTTGGCGTTCCAGAGGACATTCACGAAAGGAATGGCGGTGGAGTTGCTGAGTAGCGCCTATGACGACGCTTTCGCCACTTTGGTTGGCTGTGGAGTGCTGCACGGAATGCCAGGGGAGTCGGTCCACTGCCAGAGAATAGAGGATGACGAATTCTCCGTGCAGGTGACTACAAGCATTAAGGACGACCACGACCTCCAGTGCCCACTAGAAGACGAAGACGTCCTCACCATGAATCAGGCCATCGGGTACTTCATTCGGTGGCCCGCGACCGACCTAAGGCAAGCACCCAGTGACCGGGTAGCGATGGCAGTGGGGACAGTGGGGGCCGTCGAAGGGATAGTAGCGGCAGTGGGGGCTGCTGCTGAAGACCCTTCCCCCGCAATTCTAGACCATTTTCGTGTTTCAACACGGGCGGCCTCGAAGAAGATGAAGTCCCCGCCCCCGGAAAAGAAGGCGCAGTCCAAGCGACCGCAGAGTAAGGACGAATCTGCAAACATCAAAAAAAGAGTTGCCTCTGAGGCAACACAGGTAAGTGGTCACCCTCGTCCTTTCTCGCACACCTTAGAGGGGCATTTGAAAAGTGAATTCACCATCGTTTTCCATATAGACTGCCCTTTGTATTCGGTTGAGTTGCAGGTCTCTCCTGGTAAAGCACGGTGTCGCAGGGTTCCCCTAAGATCCGAACTGCTCAGTAGATCCCGTTTGGAGGCGTTGACGCAGGCTGTTGCTTTCCTCTACCCTCGTGATGATGAGTCAATTGTGTATACAGGGAGAAGCTGGGGGTTTGGAGAAGTCAACGGTTGAGAAACCCACAGGACCTGTGAAGTGCTACAAGAAGGTACGACAGATCTACCCTCTTTTAAAATCCTCAGCCCATCCGATTTCTCAGGAGACCCTCTAATGCTATGTTTTCTAACTGTTCTGTATATGATGTGGATTGTGCAGATTAAGAAGAATCCAGCACGAGAAACCAGCATCACCAACAAATAGACTGTAGCCATTTTTCAGTAGGAAGGTGCTCGCTGTCCAAGCGTTCCGGTAGCCGTTTTGCGTAATGCTATTGAATGAGTGTCCATTGGAACCTAGCGTACATACTATTGGAACTACTGTGCAGGATCTGTACTCATCAGTGACATTTCAGTCGCGTTTCGCAATAAACGTGATTGACTTTGTTATATTGCGTTTCAAGTGACGTTCCTGTTTGCGTGAGTGTACGTTATATATGACCTTCCAGCTGCGTCTTGCAAAACCAGTTTTTGCGTCACTTTTGACGTTGTCGTTCACCCTTACGAGTGTTACCCTTCGTCACATTGAACGCTGTCCATGCGTCAACATGAACATCGCATTCTGTTTCATTTAACAGAAACTTGAAAATGGATGCGTGAAATGGTTGACATTGCATGTGTAACAGTACATCTAAAGCCGTCTTAAGAAACGCGTTATTCCCAGTCCATGTGTTTAGCAGCGTCAACTTGGACACTATATTCTGTTTCTTTTGACACGAATTTCTAATTGGGTGCATGAACTGCTTGTTTTCTCTTTTATAATTCTATGTCTACAGACGTCCCTGTAAACGCGTTAAAGTACTTCGAATATGTTTATCTGCGTCAACCTTGACATAATGCTGTATTTCTTGTGACACACGATTCGAATTGGGTGCATGATATGCTTGTTTTCTCAAACATAATCCAATGCCTGCAAACGTCTACGTAAACGCGTTCAAATAGGCATTGACTGCGTTAAACTGCGTCACATTACGTCAAAGATAACATCCAGTCTCCACCCAAAAAACCCGTCACACTGCGTTTACGTTAACAGAGAATGCCGGAAATCGAAGATCAAGCCACGTGTCACAATCTCGGCCATCGAAAACTTTAGCCAGACTTCTGATTTCCGTGCCACGTCAGCCAATTTTTCATCCATCAGAGACGCGGGAAATATCCACGTCACCGTCGAAGTTACTTACCCTGGGTAACTTCCATAATCTGTGTTCTGCGTCACTTTTAACATAGCGTCAACTCCTGTTAAACGGGTTAACATAAGGTTGACGCAGCACGTCAAACCAATGCGACGTCCGTGACCTTTTTGCCATTTTTGCGTCACAAAAACTGTCCACGTTAAACTGCGTTAAACCGCGTTAAAAACCGCGTTAAACGACGTCACTCTGGACACTGTTCTGCTCTAGTGGTCTGATCCTGGGAACGGAGTTCTCCTCGCGAACCCGTGTACGCGTGGACAGGTTCACATGTACGCTTCGCAGTTTTGTTCTATGTGGGATCCACCTCACTGCGTCACAGGCCCACCACGACCTCTTGAGTGGTACCAGTCTCACAGTTCAACTCGAGAGTTGGTCATCACATAAGTGTGAACACCATGATTCGATCGGGATATTTTCTCGAACAGTTTTATTAAATATTATCCGAGTTTGTATATCAGTAGTTTCAAACCCATTATATTAGTTTAGGTTTTTATTTTTAGTTTCTGACACCATCAAGTTGGGATCCTTGTATGTTCTTGAATTTCATTGCTAATGTAGATAAGGGAAGATAAGTAATTTGGACAAAACATACCGTCACTACACATTGACATGCGAATGACCAATGTATTTTGCCCAATTCAAATACATGTAACTCAGACCCACATAATTCTTGGTAACTTCATGTGATTAAAAAAATGATAATTGACAACTGAACCTACTTGTGATAAATTTAAACATGTGCAGAGTACATTCCAGCACAATATTTTTTCACTTCAGATGTTGAGCTTAGTCTTACTGTTATCTCTTTTTACTTTATTTTTATTTTTATTTTTTTATGTTCTATTTATTAAAACATCTGTATTATTTATTTATCTTTTGCTTTTTTTGACATTAAGATGTCCAGTCTGAATAGGTGTATAACACATTCTAGCATTGTATTGTTTTGTGTGTTTTTTTTAAAAAAAAATGTGTTCATTTGTTTGTTTTCTATTTCTCTCCTTCTCAGTAAATTTCGTTTCTTAAGTTCTCATACCATTATTCTATATATAGATATTTTCCATTTGGATATGTAGATTTTTCAAAATCATAAATTATAAATTATAAAATCTTCCATTGCTTTTCTGGTTTAATTCTAAACTTTGTAATATTACCATACACTTCAATGTTGAATCTTCATATGATTGTTTTAAAATATGTATATTTGTATATACACATATACACATACACATACATACATATATATATATACATACATATATATATATACATACATATATATATATACATACATATATATATATATACATACATATATATATATATATATATATATATATATATATATATATATATATATATATATATATATATATATATTTATATATACTTGTTCCTTCTTATGGGTTTATACATGTCTAAATTGAACATGTGATTAGTACATTTCAGCATTATAGTATTTCGTAGTTTTTGTGCCCTTGCAAATATTATTTACAGTAACTCTTATTTGTTAATTTTTTTTTCCCATAAAGGTATGTACTGCTTGAAACATGTTGATCAATTTCTGATGATATTTCTTCTCTAATTTTTCTTATTTTAGGAAATGTTATTGTCTTCTCATTTCTATGTATTTGCTTCTAGGAGATTTAAAAAATAATACTGAAAGATAGTAAAAAATTTAATTGTCAGTATCCCTCTATTTTTAACATAGTTTGCATGCCCCAGATGTATGTTTTACATAAAGCATAACAATGAATATTTTGACTACTAAGCATATTATTGACATTAATAAATTTACAGTATGATGTATGCCATGTTCTTAATAACAGTAGACTTTAAGATGTGCAATTCACTGATTGAATTGTTCATTTCAGTACTGCAAAACTTGGTATATCATAGATACATCGATATCCTGTTTGTGGAGTTCACACATGAAGAGATTATTATAAATATTTATAAACTACTTTTATTGTAAAAATTAGAATATAAAGGAATATTCTTATAAAAGACACAAACTTTCCTTTCTTATAATTTTGACTATGCATATTAAGTATGTCTTGGATATCAAAGCTTGAACAAATTCCAGGTCATGTTACGTACTTTCTAAGAAAACGGAAAAACTTAATTGAATTTAGGAAATTAGAAAACTGCTTATTTTTATTAAATTGTTTTAAACTTTTTTTTCTTATACTCAATTCATGAAAAAAACCGGAAATAATTTCCTGTCCACTTCCTTACTTTCTATACCGTGATTTTCATTGTTTATTAATATCAATACTTATACTTTTTTATTTTTTATTTGGATGTTTTAATATTTGAATTATTACTATGTTTTTTTTTTCATTTATTTATTTTTGAAGTTATAATTGTAGGGAAGCAAATTCTCTTTATATGTCAGTACTCATCTAGTTTTTTATCATGGTAGATGAATTCCTTAATTTTGTTTATTCTAGTTGTATGTGTGTGGGAAGTAAGGTAAGCCATATTGTTAAACTATTTAACATATTACTGACTATGTTTCCGGATTTCTATTATCCTATTACATTCAGTTCAATGCTTTAATACCAAATTCATTTTACTTCTTATAGATTCTACAATAAATGTTTGTTGAAATTCGTTAAAACCTTATTTTTGATTAGTCAGTTCATGGCCTAGAAACATAACTAATACCCGATCTATGAATTCTCTTGCTTTAGGTATGTACCTTGAAAAATTCACAGTGCTTACGCATTTCAATATGATTCCAAGCAATAATTTCACTATAATCTTATAATTTTATTTGTTTGCGATTTTAAGCGTTTGTAAAATAATTTCCGGGTATTCTATAAACAAATCCGGCCTAGGGTATAGTGTATAACCTTGCATATCCAGTGTGATTTCATCCTTTTCTTATTTCATTTCATTTATTGGAACATAGAAAACAAATATTCAGGTGGTATCAATTTTGTTGTAACTGTTAATCTTTATTTATATTTAGCATTCAACAACCACCACAAAAATATATAAAAATCTATGATTGACTAGTCTACGTGAGCATGCTTAATGTGAGAACTTGATTTACTATTTCATATGCAAATAAATTTATATAAAAATTATATATCCTATTGAAATTCCATAAATTATATTTGTAAAGAAAAATTAATCCAATTCATTATCCTTTTAACAAAAAATTATTTTAGTAAGAATTGTAGGATAAATGAAATTTAATCCACTAGTTTAAAATCACATAGGGATGATAGAGTTCAAAGTTAGAGCTGGATTAGTGACGATTAAGGTGATTACTATGTGATTAGAAAGTTGTCAAAGAGGTGATTAGTTGGGGGGTTAGGGGTACAGTGCTGATGGCTGAATAATAATGAGGGAGGGAGTGGGGTTTCAGAGCGTTGGATGGAAGTTGGGGGAGTAATAATTAGGGAGGTAGTGGGTTGTTACACTACGTTTGATGGCAGTTGGGGGGCGCGGGAAGAGGGCGGGGAGCCAGGTTTGAATGCAGTGACCTGTACGTGTGTGCTTCTTGGTGGGTATGTTTCGTTACTCTAACAAGAGCTCTGGATTGTTGTGTATGCTTCTTGGTCGTTACTCTTGGTGTATGCTTCTTGGCTGTTACTCAGGCGCTCTGGATTGTTTTGGCGCTGAAAGGAGTCAAGTCCTTCTGGTTTCTTAGATGTGAGAGAACCTCCGTGAAGGCGTGCCTGTGGTATTTGTCTGTGTACTTGTTCTTGAGTTTCCGGTTTCTGTTAGCTCGTTCGTTCAAGTTCTCAGGCTTAGTGCTGGGACTTCGCAGACCAACGCAATGGTGGACTGTATGCTTGCGTAGAGAGAAGGCGCACGTTCTGCGCCGTTGTTCAGTTGTTCTTTCTGCATTGTTCTTGGTTAGTTTCTACGTAATGCTGATACTCTTCTAGGTTTGAATGCTTTCTAGACTTCTGATGTGGAAGGATATATGCTTCGTGAAGCCGTGGAAATGGTTACTATCTCAATTTCTTTTGTAGATGTATCTTGCAGAGACTGTCCTGTTTTCTACGGAATTAGTTGGAGATGTAAACGTCTGCGGTGTGTTAATTGCAGTTTGACAGCCCCCCGTCAAGTGCAAGTTTAAGCGACGTTTTCAGAGGCAATTTATTTGAAGTGCTTTGTCCTCCGGTTGCCACCAATGTAACCCTCTTTCATCTTTTGATATGTTCCAAGCCTTTTTAGCTGTGACTGCGGTTCTTCTCTAGATCTATTTCCTCTTATGGGTTTTTCTATCTGGCTTAGACCCATCGATTGACTCCTGTCCTCTGTTTGGGAAGATGGTATTTGAGGTTTTCTGCTTCAATGATATTGCCTCTGTCTTAACCTTTCGTTGCATTCTCGAGCTCCTCTCAAGTGCATCTCAACTGATTGATAAGGATTGCGGGAATTAGTGGCCCTGCCTCGATGCTATTGTCGCTGTGTCTGAGGTAGCTTTTGTGGCGAGGTTTAGGATTATTTGCGACAACATCACCAGTTTGCGTTTTTTCTCAGTGGATCATCCGCATTGTACATAACCACTCTGTTTTTCAATGTAGATTGTCGATGGGCGATTTGCAAGCATGATCATGTGATTTGTCGAATGGTTTCAGCTTCTTTCTTCGTTTAGTTTCAGCTCTGATGACCATCACAGCTATGGTAGCATTAAAACGAACTTCTGATTCTCCGCCTGGCTTGGTTGAAACGTTGATCTGCTTAAGACGTCGGTGACTGAGGTTGAATGGATTCTTATCAACATGGGAAGCTGGGGTTTACTTGATGCTGCTTCAGGATTGTGCATGTGATTCTCTTTTCTGTTGAAGGGTGAGGGATGCCAATCCAATGCTTCAGGGTATTAGCATCCAATACAAGAATTCTCCTACCATAGATAAGGTTTGGTCCGTCTTCATTTCCATTCTGTCCAAGTTTATCGTTGATGCCATAGAAGTAACTTGAATTTAGGTTCCCTCTCTGCAGATACTTTGGGAGCAAGACTATTCGTGAGTAATCTTTGAATTAGGTTAATTAATCTTCTCGTTTTGGTACCAGGGTGCATCTGAGGCGTGGCAAATTCCAGTGGCATTCATCAGCGTCACCAATCTGCGAATTGTGGGGAATGCAGCTGAGCTCACAAGCGCCATCATTTTTGTAGAGAAAGATAATCTGGTGAGATCTCTTCCTAGGCTTTGTAGACTATGTATTGCGATTCGAAGTGATTACAAGCTGAGGCGGTACTGAATTTGCTTCTGGTGAAAGCTGCATGGAACAAGTTATGGTTGTGCATTTTCGTTTGCTTGCACTGTTGGTGCTCTCAGTAATTTTATTTTGCACATGGTAGAAACCCCGTTGAAGGATCGCAGTTACCAAACACCACTTCTTATTTGAAGTTGCGTTGCTGAACAGGTCGTTCTATTCTCACCGCTCCGAAATTTGCTAAAATTCTGGTCTGGTCATTATGCTTCTCTAATATTTGGATGTTTGCATTTTACTGTAAATGTATTGAGCTGTATGACAGCGAATCTCTTTCCTGCAAAATATTCTAAGTTTGGTGTAACTTGTTATGACATCGCGCAGATCATAATACTCAAGCATTCAAGGAAGTTGCTATTGTTCGACATCTTCGATTTGGAGAGAACGCATTTGGATTTCTAACTTCAACTCTTATTCTTCAGGTAAGGACCGTCTATGTTCTTCACAAAGGATTTGCTACTGTACTAATATCTGCTGTATTTGAAAATAGATGTCTGCTCTGTTCAGTTTTAGGTTGACAGATAAGCTATCTTGTCTGTGTTTGCTCAAATTTAACCATGTTGTGGCAGCTCATTCATTTGCAAAGTCATGGTGCCAACATAGTTTATGGCCCAGAACCTTAGTTTACGCATAGGTCTTTCACATTTATCGTTGTGGCTCAAAAATGTAATATGTTGCATTAAGAAACATACACAAAAGTGTAATATGTAATATCTTTGCAGTGAACATACACCCAGACTAGTGAAGGACTTTCAGGATGTCAAGGTCAAAAACAAGACTTGTAACACATCTTAGTATTTGGCTAAATTTTCATCGTCACGAATTAACCTCCATACGTGTCGTTTGGAGAATCCATTGTCCGATAAAATGCTACTTAGAGAGGGCTAAACGATCAATGCATTCTATGTCAACCAACACAATTGAGTTAAATTTGGTTGTATTTTATCATTCAGGTGGGGAAAGTTGCTGTTGGACTGACTCACTCCGCCTGCCTTGAGGTCAGTTCTAACACCAATTGCCCTTCAGTGACCAAATCTTGTATGTATATGTATACATATATTATATATATGTATGTATATATTCTGTACTTTGATTTAAGTTCTATGCACTACAATCTGCATTTAGACATTCCCTAGAGCAATGTGAAATTCTAAAAAGATAATTATCTATGCTCTGAATATTTTGGTTTAGCATTGCTAAGTGAAAAGCGAGGAAAGGTATACAAAGCGGTATTGATACAGTGGATGGGACACAAAGCAAGGATCAATGTTTACGTTTGGTAAAGGACGGCAGTGTCAACTAGTAAGTTCACCATCGTTTACCCTTGTACTTTAAAGTGGTTCTATGGCTCCTTAAAATTTTATGTTCTTTGAGCGTCGTTGCGATGTACAGCAGACCAACGAGATTGGTCAGAAGTGCATGTTTTTGTATGATGAAAGTTTTCTGCTCGTTTGCAGGTGAAGGTTTTCGCTAGGTGAAGGTACGGCAGGTGAAGTTTTTCGGCTCGTTTTCGACTGGTCTCTTCTTGCCAACCAGCGATGTTGAAGTAAGCTCCTTGACATATACTGAGTCGCTGCTTCTCTATGTGGAAACTCTCAAGTGCTACATGAGTCTTACGGTTTAACACATAAACTGTGTCGGGACTAGCTCAATCGACTTCAGCTAGTCGTTTTGAAAAAATTTCTACCATTTTGAAACTGTGAAATGTAGGAACGATGAGATATTGACTACGTAAATTGAAGTGGTTAACTCTTTCTTGCTACTTGTCCATGGCAGGTGGTGGATTTAAATTCTGGTTGCCAAGCTCTACAGGATGGATTGAAAGCTTTGGCGAAGGCCTTAACAAGGGGCCATGTGGGCAATAGCATTCACGTTGGCCTAAGCCGTACTTAAAGCAGTTGTATCGATCTATGCATTTATAAGGGCTACGGTGGAATCATGCTTATCATGTCAGTACGATATGCGTTGGAAAGTGAATTGGTACCCGTTCCTCTGTGCTCGTTCTGTGCTCGTTCTATGCTCTGTATTCGCTGGAGCTTAAAATAGCCAACTTCCATGAGCATTGAGTGAGTCAGCAGCAATTATCAACATAAATGGTTATTAATGAGGACATTCGAACTCGATGCTAGGTCGTGGAGATGTAACAATGCGATCTTCTATTACGTTGAATTGCATTGCTCGTTCGGTTCATTAGACGTTCAGGACTGTGGAAAGGATAAAAATCTATCCCCGTGCCTTGACGAAATAATTTTCGCACTCTTTCAGAAGTTGGCTGTATTCGATGACAGGAGAAGTAGTTTCAAATTGACATTTGTTGAAAGTCTTGCTCCTTTCTATTCCCGGCTCTTAATTACTTGTATCTTGTAATATGTTGTTTTGGAACCTGTTGCTCAGAAGTGCATGTTGTTGCATGATGTCTGTGAAACGTGCTTACCGTGATTCATTTGTGATTTGGGAACAGGTTCCCGTGGGGATTTTGTTGTGCTTAGTTAAGTACTGTAATTGGCATTCAACCTGCTCCCTGGACTGCACTTCACAACATTGTGAATCAAATCAAGCCAGATTCCAAATGAGCAAGTTTCGAGGTCAGAATAAGCATCTGTGGATCTACAGTGTGGACATGTTGAGGCCGCAGGCTGGATTGCTATGTTTCACCTTCATGGATGTTTGTTTTTTTAAGCATTAATCATACTCTGTTCTGAATGGCTTCGAGTATGTGATGTGCTTTGATGATATCTGCGTGAAGACCTCGGAAAAAGATGAGTTGTTGGTGCATTGAGTTTGTTGAGCACTAGACGATCTGGATTCAAATAATAAAGGGAATGGGTTCAAACTGATGTTGGGAAGTTTTAGTATTATTTGTCTTTTGCAATAAAATAATCTAGTGCTGGTGGGTTCTCTAGTTGGCTAACTATGGGGACTTTAATTGGCTAACTAAAAACTGTTTGTGCCTTTGGCGATCAATTGTGTTTTCTAGGAATTCAGGTGGCTACAATTCGGGATTGGCATCTCTAAATCATCCATATTTGCAAGCTCTCTAGACTTTGGCTGTAGAAGAGTGGGTTGCTCAGCAAGTGATCTTTATACCATCTTGCTCAGGTTGACCAATTATAATAGTATTGTGTGGTCATAGTGGTAGAAACAAATTAGAATGTCTTCTTCTTTGCATTTCAGTTTTATCTCTATTGCATTTGTAAGTTCTATTTTGGAGTTGCTCACCTCTATATCATTTTATGTAAATGTAAATGTAAATGTAAATGTAAATGTAAATGTAAATGTAAATGTAAATATAAATGTAAATGTAAATGTAAATGTGAATGTGAATGTGAATGTAGTGAGATATTTAGTGCATTGTAAATCTTTTTTTTGTTCTAATTTAAGCATTGTAATTTAATAAAATTCATTGTAGGACTCGGTTGGTGGTTTATCTTCCTAAAAAGGTTGATAAGCCGGATTCCTGATGTCCTTTAAATAATTTAAATAATCATTTTAAATTTATAGAACTCGCATGGTGGATTGTTTTCCCGAAAGGGTTGACTCTCTGGATTGCTGATGTTCTATTTAACTCCATATTTAATAAAATCTAAAATATTATGGAGAACTTGGTTGGTGGCTTCTCTTCTCAAAAAGTTGATAAGTTGGATTCCTGATGTTTTTCCTTAAATTATGAAATATTAATTTAATAAAAATAACTTGGCATAGGGAACTCAGATGGTGATTTATCTTCCCAAAAAAGGTTGATAAGTTGGATTCTTGATGTTCTCTAAAAAATTAAAAATATTATTTGAACTTCCTATGAGAATACATTTATTGAATTTTCTTCTTCAAAGGGTTGATTGCGTGGATTTCGTAAAAGTTTAATTAAATGTATATAATAAATGTTTTTTCTTTTCCAATCCTGTTTTTGATTTTAATAAGATTTTAAATTTGTTTGATACAGGATGGCAGACCAAAAAAGAGGAAATAGAAGACCAACTAAACGACCATCAAAACGGCCTCGGGAGAATGTTAGCTTACCAAGTGGTCAAGATTTCACATTGGAGGAAGATGAAGATTTCTTCTGTTCCGCATGTTCCAAAACAGTTGCTCGCCAAGGACTTGAAGAACACTTCAAGGGGAGAATTCATAAGAACATGGAGAAGTTGGAGCTATTCTACCCTTTTCTATTGAAGCAGGGTCTCAGTTGGATGGAAGGGAGAAAGAGTTTCAGATGTGACAAGGAGTGTTGTCAAAGGGGGAATTTGCCAGCAAATTATGAACAGCTTGAGCATCATGTGTTCAAAAAACACTTGTCTACTGTTCAACCTTTCTATCCTCCTCCATCGCCATTAGGTTACAGGGGTTCTCAGGTACCGAAGATTATTCATGGCAATCAAGGAGCAAAGCAGACCAAGAAGTTCTGGAAGAACTTTGATTTACCTTCAGCGATTCCAGATTTTAAGAAGCTTACAGGGCCGACCACTATCCTTTCTAATGGTGGAAATGAATTTCTTCTTCAAATTGTGAATGGAGAATTCAATGAGAGTGATGTTAAGGAGATGACTTCCTTGGCATTATACCTTGAGAAAAAAGGTAATTGTGTGAGGAAGGATGATAAGAAAGAAGAAATAAAAGGTGGCACTAAAATGATGTGCTCCGGTTTCCGCTATGGCCAAGGTTATATTGGAAGGTAAGTTTCATTAAACAAAGACTACTTTTATGTATATTTTTTTAACATTTTATGTATTTATGGATTAAGTCTTTTTAATTATTTTACATAAATCTAATTTTTTGTAAATATTTTTGCAGATTTAAGCAGAATGATCCTCTCTGCTACTCTTATGGTGATAAGCTAGCTTCTATGCTTTACCACCATTTGAAGTCTTTATTTCCTCTAGTCTTGGAGCAGTTGGAGATGATTTGGGCCAAAGAGAATCTACCAACAGGTGTTGGTAGAGTTGGTGAATCTCCTTTCACAGCAATCAGTGTTACGAAGGATTATTCCTGTAACCCCCATACGGACGAAGGAGATTAGAATTATGGCTTTTTTATATGGTTGGGAGCCAATGGTAAGTATTCCACAATTCTTAAAACTTTATAATTTATCTTTATTATCTTATTTTGTTTTTTTTTATAAATTTTAATTGTAATTGTATTTTTTGAATGTAGGTACTCAAGATGATGCTGGAAATGAAACAAGGTTTTATTTTCCGGCTCTTGGTTACTATTTTGAGCCTGCTATCGGAGATATTCTTCTGTGCAAGAGCAATGAGATAGTCCATTGTTCCAAGACTATAGGATCAACAGGACAACTGGGTATTGCTTTGTTTTAGAGTTGTACATTTTTTCAGGGTTACCATCTATTGGAGCAGAAACTCCATGACGGTATTAATGACCGTCTTACTAGTAGTTGGCTAGCTTCTGAGAGATTTTATGCTACGGATTAGATTCTAGTTCTTATCATAGAGAAATGAACAATGTTGAATATTTTGTTTTCTTTATATGATTTTGGATTTATATGTGGACTATAAACTTTCCATTTCATGTATACAATGGTATTTTTCTTTTACATAGATTATTATTTAAACATTTTGCATTTTATGAATACAAGGTTTTTTTTACTTCAAATGAATGTAAACTCTCATATTATATGAACCTTTATTATATGTTTAGCATAGTAGATTTGTAAAGTTCATCGTTTCTCTCCATATTTCTGAGCACTCTTTAAAGTAATTTTTTATTAATGATATGCAATTGAACAGAATGTTTAAAATACTTCTATTATATCAAATGTACAGCTTTAGTATGCTCTAGACAACATTTATTACTTAAATTGTTTTTTTATAGAAATTGACTATAATATAAATGGCTAACAAAAGTGAAATAAAATTGTTATAAATGGATACATATTGCACTTACTTACTATGTTCAACAATTATTTATTTATAGATATATATAGAAATATTTATATTTTCAAATTAAAAACTTGAACATATTATATATATATTTTAAAGTCACATTATAAGATAACATATTGTACCAAATGTCTCTAAACTCAATAGATTTGTAAGATGAATTTAGAAGGATTTGAAAATCCTTTTATAAACTAAAATGTATTAAAGATGTATTCAAAAGGAATTCAAAAGATCTTTAAAAAGTATTCAGAAATTAATCAAGAAGTCTTATAAAAGTCTTGGAAAGGTCTATAGAAGGTTCTTATCATGTCTTCATATGCTCTTGAAAACATCTTGTACACGTTATTATATAACATTTAATTTCCAAAGTTCTATAACTATGTTTTATTTAAAAATGCTTTGAAACTATCATTCTTAATGTAGAATTATAAATGACTAAAAATCGTCGTTTCTCTTTAAATATTGAGCTTAATTTTATTGGTAACTCTTTTCAATTTAAAAATTGTATCATCTCAAAATTATTCTAAAGTTTGTTGATGTTACTTTATTAATTTATGAAGATTTCCAATCTAAATAGGTGCGTAAAATATACATTTTATTTTAAGAACGAGTTTTAAGTTAGTTTACCTCTTCTCTCTATATTAGTGCTTTTTTTTATAAATTTTAATTGTAATTGTATATATGTAAATATATATATATATATGTAAATATATATATATATATATCATTTTATAATTATTTGTCAAATCTTTTAAAATTTATCTTTATTATATATATATATATAAATACTTGTTCTTCCTTATGGGTTTATGAATGTATAAATTGAACATTCAAATACCGTATTTCAGAAATATATTATTCCAAGATTATTGTGTTATTTAAATTGTGATATGTAAATATTTAATTTCCATTAAGGGTTGTCTTGGTTGAACATTTACAAGGCATGATGGGAGGCCTTACTGTTTTCACATTGTCATTATTTTTAAAACAACATACAATGGACAAATTGGACTAATTGTTGGGGGTTGGAAATCTTATCATCATTTATTCAGCGACCCGGAACTAGCCATTCCCAGGAAATATAACTAAGATGTCACCATTGTCATTAGTTAAATGTCACAGAATTGTATAAACACTCTCAATGCATAGTTCTTACCAATCACTTCGAACTCATTTCTTACTCGATGACTTCCTGACTATATATCTAGCTCCGTGCCCATGTTCGAGTCTCTCTTCCACTCCGATCAGTGTTGTATTTCACTGTGATTCTTGCGCACTCCCTCTCTGTCTCCCTCGCATTTTCAGTAGTTTGTCTCTTGTGTTTCTCACCACACCATGGATCCCGTTGATAAAGAAACATCCCAGAAGAGGAAACGAAGTCCCTCACGTGATGAGCCGCGCGACCTCCCTCTCTTCCCTTTCTGCATCTCGCACGACGATTGTGAACAATCTCACCTCCCCATTTGGAAGAATGCTGCGATTCGAAGAGGGGGTCGGTACCAGCACCTAAAGAACGCCCCTAAGCAAATCTGTTGTTTGAAGGACTGGATTTCTAGGGCTCTCGAATTCGAGAAGGACACTGGGTTGCGCTGTCCCGACTTCAGCGTTGTTATGAAAATGGCGGAAAATCCGAAGTGGATGGGGAAGTGGTCAACTCACGCATTGCTCTGTTTTCAGGCGGCTGCGAATGCCAGCGGGATTATGCACCCACCTTCAATGCACGACGAAGAATCTGAGGTGAAGAATGTGGATATCAGTCAGAGCCCTGGGAAAGAGCGCCCGCGTCGACAGTCGCCAGAGACCGCTGTTGCCACCGGAGCGTTCGTAGAGGTTCCTCATCCGGCGAAGAAGAGAGCTGAAAATTCCTCGCGCAAGAAGAAAAGCGCTGCCACCACTCCGGCGTCACCAGGGGTAGTGGATGAACTTGGCCCGTCACGCTCCCGCCATGGACAGTCCGGCCACCGCCTCTCCAAGAACGTGCGGAAGGTGCTGGTGAACTTGGAGGAAGCTTGTGTAAAAGGTTGTACAAACGCACGCACTGGTGATGGGGTGATGCACGAGCCTCACTGAGCAAGACGTGGTTCAAGCCATTCCCCCGAGCCAACTGCTCCGTGCTATGTGCAAGTGCCGAGGACAGCTCCGAAAACACCCGCAACTCCTCAGGCGAAACAGGTGACATTTCCAACCGCACCACTCGTTTGTGTGCAGTACATGGAGTTTATTGACGACGAATTTAATGAGGCGTTCGACCAGATCGTCCTTGTGTCTTCAGGAACGGAGAACAGCAGATCAGACGGAGGGCGGAGTGCATCAAAGAAAAATTTCCTATCTAAGCATGGTTGTTCCGGCCCCTCAGGCCGTGACACGTCGCCCAAAGTTGTAGGAACTTCGAAGCAAGTGTGAACCAGTAAATCCTGTGAGTTTATATTTCCAAAATTATAGTTTGATTTCAATGCTCCCTGTACATGTTTTTTATCCGAATCAATCCTATGAGTCTAATGCTGTTAATTCATCATACTAAAAATTGTCATTCATTATAACCATACAGTTTCACGTGATCATTTTCTTAGTCCTCTTGTAAATTTACAGGTTTAGCGCTATCAATCAATCAATACTGGGGCTAAACTCGCAAGTAATCAAAGTGACTTCTTCTGAGAGCAAGATACGACAACGGTTTGGATTCAATGACATTTGTGAGCTACATTTCAACTCGGTAGTTTCCCCTCTCTATCTACTTCAAGAATGTTAAAAATTACAGGTCCGGTAGTGGCAATCGATCAGTATTGGTGTTGATTTTGGAAGTAATCGGAGGCACCTGTTTTGAACCCAAGACAAGACGACGGTTAGATGAGTGGCATTGTGAGCATAGGTCTCAGATCGAGGAAAAACTATAAATTTTTCCAACAAACAGTGTTCATCAACTTTTCCAACACCTACTCCACTGCTATCTATGACTTGAACAATCTATAGAATAGGAACAGAATCATAAACTACTTGATGATGTCGGATATCTGTTTTCTCTTTTCATTGTCACTAAAAAACAATGCATCCTAATCATTCTTATCCGTAATGTTGTTGTGTTTTTATTATTTCTTGTATGTTATAATTATCTTTTTATTATTGTTCAGTAATTTACAAAATCCTAGGGCATTTGTTTTTCAATTGAATGGAAAATTGAAGGCTTGGAGGATAAACTGGGATAATGAAATGCCACAAACATGATTCTGTGGGCAATCTTTTAAACAATGTATATACTTCAGTGTGAACTGGTTACATATATGGTTAACATCTTTTATTTTTTATTTTTTTTTGAGATTATATGTTCCACAGTTTAGAATCGGATGCTGTCAATTAACATGTATGTTTGTTTGAGAGTGGGGGGCTTCGATAGGTTCTGTGAATTAACGGTCAGCATTGATGGATAGGGCTTTGTGCAAGTATGCATTTTAAAAAACGTCATCTTCAGTATCTCAATTGAATTTTTATTTTTTATTGTAACCATAAAACTAAGATTACAAAGTAGTTACCGGTTCATCAATGTTGATAGATGTGAAATAATGACTGCTGTTGAAGAACAATACAATGTATCAGTCCAATATCCAAAAAAATGACTTGCAATGGATCTTCTTTGGTCTCGGTACACTCTCGAAATTTAAAACCTGACTTTATAAAAATTACTATTCACGAGAGAGTGCATTTGGAAAAACGTTATCTTCATTTATTTTATGTTTAAGTCAATGGTAAAAATCAAAATATGAAGAAGGACATGTTACTACTGGGTTTTCTTAGAACTACTTGTCTCGAGAAGGATCAAAGTAGGAAAAACAACCAGTTCAAATGAAAGTTGACATGAATTTCCATCCGGGGAGAGCAATGTTCGGAGAGTTCGAAAAATAGAGAAACCAAAAAACAGTCATATGGAAACAAAACTCTACCAATGATTTGTTCATATAGAATAACCTGTATTAAGCTTGAAGAGTTCAAGTGTCAATTCAAACTACTCAAATGATCCAAGAAGTCTAAATTCAACCAGAATACCTAATAGTTGGGAGGAAAATCCATCCAGGGAGAGCAAAGCTCTGAGAGTTCGAAAAGTATGGAAAATCAAAAATAGTCATATACAATGAAACTCAACCAAGTTCCGTGAGTCACTTCTCTGGAGTAACCTGTACGAAGCCTGAGTCGTTCAAGACTGAGCTCAACCTGCATTTATGATCGAGAAGGTCTAAATTTAACCAAAGACCTATTAGTTACAAAAAAGGTCTTTTGGAACAACTTATACTGACACAAGTTCACTGGATCAATGAAAAGGTCGAAGCTAGAGTTAATAAACACTGCTATAGTACTACTTAGTGGATCAGTAGTTCCTCAAATGTTTTTTTGAAAAAACAAAAAACTGAGACCAACTCTAAGTTTAACTTCTAAAGGCGTGTCGATGAAGTCTGGAAACTAAGTGCCAAGTTCAGTCGGAGTATCCTACCTCTTGACGGGTAGGAACTGGGATACCTGCAATGGTTTCGCCCAAGTATGGCATATTACGCCATACGTAACGTTGAAATTTGGAATCCGTGATCTCCACTGATGGGGTGTCGTCCCTGTCTGGTGCTTCTCCTAAATTTGTATTGGTCGGAGAAGATAGCGGATGGTTGCCGTTGTCATCTTCGCCCTTGAAGCCGAGGTTGACGCTAGATTCGGAAGCAGACGGTGTCTCTCCCACTGCCGAAGACACCACGACTTTGGAGCTCGCCTCTTCATGACCAGTCAATGGTTTAGCCGCCCGTGAGGGACCTGCATTGTGCGCAACGACGGGGAACTTCGCCTCCGCATCCTCTTCCTGTTCAAGTATGATTGGGAGAGCAAGGCAGCAGCCTTCTACTGGAGTGTGTCGGGGAAGCTTACGGGCGTACTCACTGAAAGGCAATCCCGCTACCTCCCCCAACAGAGTCATCTCACGGTAGCAATCATCGGACCAGAGGTCCTTCTGGGCGCTGGCGATGAGTCGGCCGAAGGCAGGAGTCTCTGGGAAATTGCGAGTCCGGGGACCCTGGATCCAGAAGACATTCGCCATCCACCCGAGGAGGGCGCTCTTAACAGTGTGATTCCCCCCGGACCAGTCCGCTTGTGCCTTCCTCTTGCGTTGTTTTGGAGAGTTAACGACCGCCATTGTCGGTGCTGGATGAGGTGAAGTACACACGACGGCTCCAATCACAGATAGACCTGCGTCTGCAAAAACAACAAACACACAACGTTGCCTCGAGAAAGAGACACACAAGAGAATCACTGACTCTGGAACTCCTCCTCCGCATAATTGTAACTACAGGTGTTTGAAGACTTGGAAATTGAGGGAAATCGTGAGTGGATCGAGTCATGATTGGGAAATCCAATTGCAAGGACTCTCTTTTGCAAAATTACTGCTGGATGAAAAGACAAACTTGGAACCCCAACACTTTTGAGTATCAGAAATGATGATTCTAGTGGAGCTGATGGCGAGTCTTTGATCAAAGAGGTGTTAATGCACAAGACATAATCATCATAGAAAACAAATGTTGTAGCAGTGAGTGATTGGATATGTCCACTTGGCAACTCTGGAAGGACCTACAAGTCACCGGAGATAGGAATCCTAGCTACACACGGCTTTAGGTATTGCTTCAACTGTGTCGATTGTGTACTGAGGAACCATCAGTGAAATCCAGTCATTAAGGAATGTAATTATCGTGATGCCTAATGAACTGAAGTACCTATACTAAATAGAACCAAAAAGAGAAACAACTAGTGTCTTGAGAAACGTTTCATTATTTGGTGAAAATGAAGATGATTATGCGGAGTTTGATACCAAAATATTCAATTATATTTAATATAAAAAATAGTAATAAATATATATGATAAATAATATAAAAATTGTGATGGATGCAAAAACATCCAAAATACTGAATAATTATAAGTGTAGTGATCAAAAACATTTGGTGTTTGATATCATAGAATTGCTTTGACTGTGTTGCAAGCGTTGTATGAATCTTCATTATATTTTCTTCATCATGTTCACTGTGTAAGTCCCGTGACCTATTTTAATTGGACATCAAACGAAACTATTTATCTGGCATGTAGTGGATCTAAAGAGCATATTTGTTTTAGCCTCAACACAAAAATTTAATTTGAAGTATTGCAGTAAAGAGTGCGATAAATTTCATTGCAATTCCATAGTTTATAAGCTTATGGCAAGTGAAAAATTTAAAATAAAACTTAGCGAGAAATGATATTTGTCTAAGTTGCTACACTGTACATTACTAAGTTTTATTTTTATTATCATTATTTTTATTTTTTATTTTTGTTTATTTCCCTCTAAATGATTTTATTTAAAGAACAATTAAACACGATAAACAAATGTAGCTTATAGAAGACGATGAAAATTAAGAAGCTAAATGCAAAAGATGGCTAATTCATTTTTCACTTGTAGATGTTCCATTACGTTATAAAGTTGCAATTGACATGGTCAGAGAAATAAATGAATGTTCATATTAAAAGTAATATGGAATGGGGTAAAAAAAATTCAAATAAAATAACAAATAATGTTTAGGAAACAATTCATAGGGGGACTGATAACGTTTCCACCCTTTTATGTTATTTTATATTTTAATTTTGCATTATGGTGAGACTGTGTAGGTTGAGATTCTAGACATACTTTAAAAACTCGCTGAAAAACAAATTCTGATCGAAGATGTTACGCACATTTAGTCGTTGCGAGCTGAGTAAGGAGATATCTAGTAAGGAGGCAATAAGTTAGTAATCAGATAAAAGGGGATTTAAGGTAAGCAGGTGAATGAGAAAACGGCCAAGGACACACACAGTAGGGAAGACGGAAAAAAAATGAGTGTTTGAAACCGAATGTATTGAGGATTTAGTAGTGAAGATTTAAGTAAGAGTATTGAAATTGTAAATAAGGATGTTAGATAAAAAAGTATTGAGGAACTGAGGGAAATGCCAAGTACAGAGAAGGAAGTTGAGACTCAAGAGGAGAGATACTCTACATGGAATAAAAAGATAATTGCCCAATAGAAACAATAGTGAGGAGTATGAAGAGTTCAAGTGTCAATTCAAACTACTCAAATGATCTAAGAAGTCTAAATTCAACCAGAATACCTAATAGTTGGGAGAAATTTTAGGGTCCAGTCCAAAACGGGCCGCTTAAAACTAGGTTTTCTTTTTAAAAAAAATCTTGAAACATGTTCATAATCAAACCACCACTCAAATTCCAAAGAGACCCATCTCAAAAAATATACCAATTTTACAAGGGCAACCTCTAAAAATTACAAAGACAAACTTCAATGTTTTCAGTAATTTTTGAATTACTTCTTTCAAAATTTGTCAAAATTTGAGATTTTGGATTTTTTCAAAAATAATTTCGCTCAACAATCAAAAACTTATAAAGGCACCTAACCACCGTTTATTTTTTTCCAAAACCAAGTATACGTAACATCATGCATGTTTTACTACATCAACGTTTTCAGACCTGCTTCTAGAAAACAATTTTTATGATAGCCAAAAAAAGGAATGAGTCTCTCAAATTTTCCATGGAGGTACTGAACATGATTACCTGCATGGAAAAAAATATGGGAAAAATGTTTGTGCTAACAATCTTCAACTCCCCCTTTTTACCATTTTGACTATGTCATTCGGCCAATGCCCAGAAAAAGTTTTGCTGCAACTTTGAATATTATAATCTCTAAGATGGTAAGCATCCAAAGGCTGAAAATTTTATCAGTGCTTCTAAAGAAGGTAAAGTACAAGATCTTATAATTGGATGTCAAAAAAAGAAAAATCATTAGGTTCAAATTGTCGTTTCTACAAGGTGGTCAATAATCAATGTTTTGGAGGTTTTGAGACCCAAAACATGCTTGGGCACTCAGGGGTTAAACTCCCATGGTCGGGAACAAAAAAATATTAAACAGAAATAAAATAAAAAAAATCAATCGTTATAGAGCTCTGTTACCCAATTCGATCTTAAAGGAATGGAAGTTCCCTTTTTTTAATTGTAACAGTTTTTATAGTTGAATTTTTTATCTGTACCGATTTCTGTATCAGTACCAGTTTCTATACTTGTTGAATTAATTTTTTCCATTCTGATTGCGAACATAGATTCTACATTGCAAGTTTGCTTACGCATACAATTGGGCATTAGAAAATGGAAATTAAAATAAATTGGGGGAATACAATAACCGGATTTGATCCTCTAGAATTGTCATCCGTATTCTAAAAACTAAAAAAATAAATAAAAATAAATAAGTACAGTTCTCCACAACTCTTAAAGTTTCGAGACCGGGACTTTAACTAAACTGGAGTTACGCAAATAGACACTCTATTTGTGAGTTCGCATGCAATCAACTGTTGCGAACTGTTGTTGGTTGCATGCCGCAAGATCATCGACTACACATTCCAGGTAACAATCATATATACTACCTCTTGTATTGTGAACAGTCTATATGCATAGGTTGAAAATGCGATTTCTGTTGCAATGGCTGATTCTAAGCTTGACGCTCTTGTGCACGCTGCCAGAGAGTTTCAAGACGCACAATGGTCGAGGTCGGTATCAGAGCAGGAGATGAGGAATCTCCGGGAGGAGCTTAATGCGGTTGGGGTTGTACGGATGCGGCAGCAATTCCTAGAGGCACGGAACAGGTATCATCGGGAGCTAGATGTGCTTGCGGAATTGTTGAGCAGACTCAGGAACCCTCGTTTTGCATACTCTCTTGATGACACGGAGAGAGCGATTACGGAGCAGGTACATGAAGTCACCTCCGCTAGGTTGAGAAAGGTTGCTGCGAACCAGCAGGCATTCCGTGCACGGGAGCGAAGAGATGTTCTCCAAGAGATGATAGTCCTACAATCTGCTAGGTTGGAGCAAGACAAGTCTGTAGAAAGAGAAGCTTTGGCAAAGTGTCATTTGCCTGTGGTAGAGTTCGTAAAAGCTATAGTGGATTCACTTTCTTAAACCACATGTGATTTCCGGTAGTATTACCGTACATGAATCAAGTTTTCACCTTGCGACCAGAAACTCTGACTTTCCGGTATTCTACATCTATTTGACTATTTCATTCAGATCGTGTGCCATTTTCTTTTTCTTGCCTTTGCCTCTAAGTAACGATTGCTTCGCCTCCTATATTCACTATACTTGTCCCTCCAGTGACACGGGAGATTCATGCAATCTGCGTAAATGGTATCCAAATTTTCATTTGGCCCGAATTCGGAGTCGTCTACTGGTTGCTGGAGAAGAAACTCTTCCCATGTCAACTTTAAGTAGGGAATATCACGTGACTCGAGCACCATTCGAAGGTGAGCCTGGTACCTTGTCATCTTGTCACGGAAATCGTCATCCTGGCCTCCACGATCCTCATTGTTGATGTTCCGCACCTCCGATGAACAGCTTGGAATGTCAGGGGGGAAAACGTCGTTGGACTCCGAAGCTGCAATGTCCTCCAATCCAAACGTCTGCGGTGTCGTGGGAAAAACGTCCTCTGTAGATACCACAAGGTCGGCGCTATCAGTATAGTTCCTCTCATATGCGGTATCCCGAGAGGAAACATTGAGCGAATCTTCGTCAGCGAGTGTCTTCTTCCCCAACCGAGTGTCTTCAGGTTGCTCCCGCCCTTCAGATGACATGTTGCAATCTGAATCAGCCATCCTAAGCACAGAAATACAAACACCTTAATCATAAATCAACAAACAACCGCGAAGAATAATGACAATTGTTCTACAGAATACACATGCCCTTATAGCTTGTTCGTAGCGCATGCAAAGCGTGCAAAAAACAAAATGTACTCCCACTTAACCAAACAACACTCTAGCCTAGTCTGTGATCATCTCGTACTGGGACAATCCCTACGATTCAGCAGGCCTATTATCTTTGATTTTTTTGCAGATTTTTAGGGGAGATCACATTGATATGAAATTGCATATGTTCGTTCTAGTTCTACTTAGTCAGAACTGGCTGAAATGTCAGGATATATGGATACTCGTCTCTTTCAAGTGAAATAAGAACGGTGTATATAAATACAAAATCCATGAATTAACTAATCTGAAGTTTGAACTTTCAAGACGCAAGACTGTTGGTGACACTAATAATGATCAGAAGTTATGAAGTGACATTTGCCGGTGTTTATTTGATATGCCATACTGAGAACTAATTGAATAGTAACAGAATTTGACAAAAGTTTAAACCATCCTGAAATTTAGACCATTCCAAAATTTAGACACTATTCTACCGTGAAAGCAAATCACAGATAATCGAGGACATTGTTGTGCAAATATCATTTCATCTCACTGCAAGGTAATTATAGTAGTCTTCGTCTGAAAAGACACCCACTAATGCAATTATGCAACACAAATTACACAATCATTTATGTATCTTCATTTATTTTTATTTTTATTTTCATTTTTTATTTTTGTTTTATAATGTTTTTTTTAAAATACGACTTATTTACGTTGTATTTTATAATGTTTTTTTTTTCTCATTTTTGTATCTCATAATACAAATGAATGAGTGTATGAACTATTACTCTCAAGAAGCATAATGTACTTTACAACATCTAATAATGGATTAACTTAAAAAATGTTGGCATTGTAAATGCGTTGAGTAATTCAATTTTCTCTTTTTTTCTATTTTTTTTTTCTTCTTTTTTTCTCTATCTCTTCTTTCTTTCTTTCTTTCTTTCTTCTCTCTCTTTTTTTTTTTTTTTTTTTTTTTCCTTCTATTTTTGAGACAAACGGTGTAGTTCTCTTTAGATACTATCAAATAATTGATACCATTGCCCCAGTTATGGATATATGTATAAACCAGTGCTTTATTAAACTTGGCAAGGGTGGACATTACCATAAATCAGTGGCCTCAGAATAGACATTTACTTCAACAATTATCGTATGATCTACACAATGGTGATCTAAATAGAAGTTCAAGTTTTCTCTATTTTTTTGTTGATAAATTTGTATTCATGATTTCAATATATTCAGATTTTTTTGTAGAACACATTACACAACATCAGATAAAAGAGTTGTCATTTCTAAACAAATTTAGTTTTGCTATAGAACGTATATTTTATCGTACACACTCCTACAAAACTTTAAGCTACTTAAAGCAAATGGCCTTACATACTTCAATTAACATTACACACATGGTAATTAAAGATGTGAATATGTATGTATATATATATATCCATGGACTAGCTATTACATACACATACATATACATATACATATACATATACATCTACATACACATATACACACACATATATGTATATATATATATATATATATATATATATATATATATATATATATATATATATATATATATATATATATATATATATATATATATATATATATATACATGCAGGTGAATGATATAATTTTGATAAATTAGTGGAGTCAAAATTGAGAATGCATCATTGACGTTCACATGGTAACAGAGAATGCAATGTGGAAATTAAAACTTGAAAATCTAGATTCTAAGCACACATTGTGTGGATGTTGTTTTAGATGAAAATATGGGGTTTTCTATTTAACAAAACACAAATTTCATTACAGCAATAATTTCCTTTGTATACAACCTATTTTTTTGTGAAATAATAATTTCTAAGCATTAACCTTCTAAAGTCGGAAAATCTTCTATATCAGGTGGGTTTTCATCGTCGCTGAATGTTTCTTCTTCTTCACTTTCAGATTCCTGCTCTATATTCAATGGTTGGCTAAATGTAGATATGTATCTTCGTCGATATGTAATTATACCTTCGTCATGATCCGATTGGACTTCGTCACTTGTCTCATCATGTGATTCTTCATCAGATTCAGTCCCTACATCCAACTCTGGTTCTGACTCTGCCTCCACTCCAGTGGGAACATCTTCTACTGTTCCGCCTTCCTCGTTGTTTCGGGGAATCCTCGGACGAATCTTTCTAACATCTGTATCCACAACCAATAACCACTGGGGATTAAGTCGGTCTTCGACCACAAATACTTGATTCGCATCCTCCGGAAATACAAACGGTTCGTGGTAAGGGCGGTTGTCTGGCATAAAATTCCTTGCCTGGATACGCAGCAATCCACACTCATCGTCTACATAAGTTGTACTGGCCCTATTTTCTTGGACATTGTTGTTCCACCATTTACCCTTGAGTAGAACAACTTTTATAGAGTCGTAGTTTAATCTCACAATGTCTTCGATCTGTCCAACAAACTCAACCTTCCCGAATCCTAGATCAAAATAACTAGAGATGTAGGAATCTGCGAACGGTTTGCCCACATCTCGTTTTGCAATACGGAAATGTCTTCCGTTCGACATCATGCCTGTTAGTAAATCAAATAATTAGCAATAGCATTCATTTAAGCAAAACAGACTATTAAAATTACTTGTTAAAAAGTTAGTTCATTCTGTGAAACAACTAATTTCCAATCTAATTTTTTTAATACCTAGTGGAAATTTAAAAGATGTTTAATTGACCAGACTGACTGTCCACATAAAATAATATATATTACTGTTTGTAGTTTTACATTATAACAAGGGACTGTAGTAAGTAAAACTGAACAAGGTTTGTGTGCAATGTGTTCACAAGTACCTGAGAATAAATCGGCCTTCGCATTTGGCCCTCGACTGATGTCATAGATTTCAGGGCTTATCGTTTCACCTTCTTCCACAGCATTGCGTACAGCCTTCTCCACCCAGATGCGGAATGGGTCCAAATTGGGATCTGATTCCTTTGCCCTATTATAACGCTCTTGCCATCCGGCCATTGATGGATGGTTTTTGAGTACAAAATTATGTGCCTGCTCACGGTAGATTCTTGTCATGACTTTGACACTACTCGCTTTCGGTAGATGATTACCTGTTTACATACTCTCATCTTCATCCGTCCAAGCAAGATCCCAATGTGGATCAATTTCTGAGACAAACTCAGCTGCGTACTTCATTGCTTCATGCGTTATGTATCCTTCAGCAATAGATGATTCTGGCCGCGCCATTTGCCGCACCCAACCTTTGAGAACCTTCATGTATCTTTCAACGAAATACATCCATCGAGGTCTAACTGGACCTGCCCATAATAGTTCCTTAGGTAAATGTACAATCTCGTGAGGCTGGATGTCAAAAAATTGAGGTGGTAAGTGCATTTCCATCATGGTTGCCAACTCGGCGGCTTCTTCTTCGAAACCGGGCATATCAACAATCTTTACCTCTTTCAAACATAACTTTTTGAAGAATCGAGACAAACGATACACAGTCTCTCGAATACCACGAGTAAGTGTGCCCCTTATAGCAATGGGTAGTAAGTCATGCAATATATTGTGCCAATCATGTGTCTTCAAACCCACCATCTTCTTCTCGCTAATCTTGTAAGCCAGAGAAGACCCGTAATTTGTTGGAAAATGGATTTTTTTTAATGTTGCAAGTACCACTTTGTATTCAGTGCTTGACCATACCCATGGGGCATTCGCATAGATGAATATAGGATTTCCTTCTCTATCAACAGCATCAATACTTCTGGGATGTAGTTCTTTCATCATTCCTCGTGCTTGCAATTCTTGTCTCACCGCCAGCGAATCTGATTTCGCCCCTTTTTCATTTGAAAGAGTCTTCATAAGGGACACAATTATATTTTTTTCGATGTGCATAGGATCTAGAAGGTGTGGAAGCAATAAATCCTGCAAAAAATAGACATGGTTAGATTTTTCCATGTAACACATAAGGTTGGAACAAAGAATGGAAGATGAAATAAAAATTGAATTATATAAAAAAATTATATGAAATCCAAAAATCTGCTTGAGACAATAGAATTTCATGTACATTTTTAAATCGGATATGTGTGCACAAGGAAACTGGGAGGTAATAAATGAACAGACAAATTATAATGATCCAAGAAAGGACAAGAAAAGGGAAAAGAAAAAAAGGGCAGAACAAATCAAAAGAGAACATAGTAAGTCTAGGGTTTGTCTAGCATACGCTCGTATTGAACCTATGTATACTCAATTTCTTGAATATAAAAATAAGCATTTTCATCAATATACTACAAAATTAAAAAAAAATTTAAAAAGAATAGAAATAAAAATTCAAAAAATTATTAATAAGGAGAGAAGAGAAAATCAAAACGGACTTCACACTTACAAGTTCTTCTTTTTTAGTTTTTGAAAATAAGGAACAACGCAATGCTAAAATGTGTTATGCAACTCTTCAGATTAAACATTTTTATGCGAAATACAACCAGCATAAAATATGTAATTTTGAGGCAGTCAAAAATAAAGAATTTAGAAAATTATAAAGCTATGGCAAAAAGAGTAGGGTTGATTTCCAAAATGAAACAGGACCATGCTGAAACGAGTTATATACATGTTCAGATTAGACATTCCTCTCTAGAAGAACCCACCCAAAAGTAAGTAAACAATTAAAAAAAGAAATGAGAAAATTAAAGTAAAATAAAAAGGAGGGGTGGAGGCTGTAAGGAGTGTTAGGGGAGCCCGGGAGAAGAATTGAAGAAAATTTTTATTTTTAAAAATCTTTGAAACGATGGAATGTGTAATTGGGATATATACCTTGAAATATGGTAGACGGTAAAAACTCGATAGGAAGTTTATTCTACTTTTATTAGGCGCAATTTCTCCACGCTGTACATGTTCCCATTGAGTCATCCAAAATTGTCCATTGGGCCTTATAGGAGCAATTCTTGTCTCTGGCTTGTTATTCCAATATTTATCATATCTTCGGCTCCTGAATTCATGATTTGGAGGTAGAAACCTCCGAGCACCCATGTAGATCACTTTCTTAAGAAACTTGCTACGTCCTTGAGTTTGAATTCCATCAGGTCCACAAGGTGGACACCCATGATTACCGCCAACTGTTAATCCTGAACATAATCCATACCCTACAGAAAAAATTTAAAAAGAAAGTTGAGTGTTAACCTAAATCATTTCAGATAAAAGGACAGTTATGTTTCAATCTTTACAGTGAATTTAGAAGATAAACATGGATATGATGTCATAATATAGCCGATGGCATACCTGGCCAATCATGAATAGTCCACAATAAAGCTGCCTTCAGTGTGAATTCAGTTCTTCCACCAGGTGCTGAGGAATCATGGGCGACTATGCCCGTGTTGTGTAGTTCCAGAAGCTCATCAATCAATGGTTGCATATAAATATGCATATTCTTAACTTTCTTCTTTCCTGTACATACACTCTCAAGCATTACCAACAACGATGTGTTCATCGGAAAAAAGAACACGATGGCGGATGATACATTTGAAATTCTAACACAAAGCATTAAAAACGCACTTAAAAAATATAGTAAATCGACACAAGATTATAAGTCTATACAACATGATCAACCACAAGTACAAGATTGAATTGTGAGAGTGTGTGTTTACCAGGAATCAGAACAGTAAGGAGTAAATTCTGGGCCTTTATGGCCAACTCCGGCGGGAGATTGTACATGATCAATACAACGGGCCATGTAGAATGGGAAGCAGAATTGCTCCCAAATGGATTGAATCCATCCGTCGCCAATCCAAATACAATGTTGCGACAATCTTCTAATATAAAAGGACAAAGTTCCTCCAATCTTTTCCATGCTAACCCGTCTTGAGGATAACGTAGCCACCCATCGTTACTTCGGTTGTTATCGGCCCACTGCATCAACTTAGAATACTTTGGACTTTTAAATAGAGCAACAAGACGAGGGGTAATTGGAAAATAATGCATTTTTTTCTGAGGTACGGTTTTAGATTGAAGGTCACTGCGATATCTGGGAAGCTTACAGTCTTCTAATGGACACCGCGTAAGTGCACCGTTGACACGTCCATAGTACAAAAAATTATCACATGGACATGCGTCGATGGTCTCATAATCGAAGCCAACTTCACGAATGACCCTTCTTGCTTCCGCTCGACTGGGAGGCATGTTGTTTTGGATGACATTACCTTTTGAATCCCGCCCACTCGGTGCAACATGGTCACGCATTGATTTAAAAAGAGAATCCAATGTCCGAGACTTTGTTCTTTGCCTGCCAGCTGAGATACCTTATGATGAACGTCAGTCTACTTTCCTTTGATCCAGTATATGTTGGAGTTGACGCTTGTTGTTCAAGATATGTTGTGCCTTCTATAGGTCCCCTTTCGAGATCTATGTCAAACCCTGCACGTTCCATTTGATGAATAATTTCGTGACATATTTCAACAGGCTCATCATCCTCTCCCCATCTGTCACCCAATCCATCTTCATGTTGATTTGGTCTCTGGGGACACAAAGAATTCATTTAAAATTTTGAATTAGACAAGTTATTTGGAAATTGACAAATACCAATTTGTCTTGAACGTGTTATTCAAAAGTTAGTTTAATGCAACACATACAATTCAATCTGATAACATAGCGCATGCTCATCAGATAAAAAAATGATACTTTAGCAATATTGAAATATGTATGTAATCATTTAACCTTCGTAGCCTAAGACACACCTAGTGCCAAGTACCCTAGTTCTAATGGAAATCATACACATCAAAGTCACTGTGATAAGTAACAATGAATTGTTCTTGAATCATCACATTGATCCATGAGCATATCTAAGAGAATTATGACCTGCATTAGAAGCAGGGATGCTGTGTTTACAATCATTATCTAGTAAGTGAAGTGAATTTTTCAAGGGACAGGACAGTACTGGCACGGGTCAATTTCATTTGGAGTGGCCAATAAATACTGCAGTAATGCATAATGTATGGTGGTTAACCTATGTGTAAAAAAATGAGATGAGGGGATTATTTTTAAGTACCGTCTCAGGGGGTCGATCAGGGGGCAAGTTTTGACTTGAGGAACCAGTTCCCTCATGCTGGAGGCCATATTTTCGAAGACCTTCATAATACTCCGCCTAAATTGTGATTGAATTCCAATAAAAAATTTTAGTTAATGTAAATGAAATCTAAAAATAGTATGGATCAGAATCACATGATACAAAGTATGTACAGACGTAACTACTAACGATTACGGATTTCCCAGGTTCCCAAATGTATTAGGGATTTCCAGATTCTAATCTCTGGTTTAATAGATAGCAAGTAGTAAGAAACCTTGCAACAGACAATTTCTTGATGATTTTCAAATGTACACATCATAGAATTTTTGTAAGAATTTTTAAAACCTTTGATAAACTAAGTATTCATATATAGAAATATTAGTATAAAAACATACGATATATACATATATTTATACTCAATATTGTAATTATGTATACCTGCTGACTTGTCTCTAATATTTGATTTATGTTGCAAGTCATTGAAAAAAATAAAATATGAATTAATAATAAGAAGCAAATAAAACCGAATAAACATCTATATATATGTATATATGTGTGTATACATACATATATATATATATGTAGATATATATATATATAAATAAATTATTAAACACAGTAAAAAAATAAAATAAAAATACAATTTATATGTTTTGGTAATGAAGTAGTGTTACTTACAATGTATTTATGACCAATGAGATGTAGGCGTATGTGGTTTTTAACAGTTGACCAAAGACACTTTCTTGGCTTGTTTTTCTTTTCACACCTTCTACATGGACAGACGATGTAATATTCAACTTCAGAGGTTATACCTCTCCTATTATTTTTCCTCCGCTTCCCCCTCCTCCGTTCTCCACCCTCTTCATTTCCGCTGGAAGTTCGCATTGCAGCATCTTCAATAGGCGCTCCTGAACGAACAGCCGCCTCTATATCAACTGCAACATAATTATCTGCAGCGTCTACGATTCTAGAATTCCGAGGCATCTTCAACGTGCGTAACACATATGTCTACAAGGTTAGAAAAAAGAATTCAACGTTAAAACCCTTAACCGATCGCAATATATGTTGTAATTAGAAATATATTTTGTAACTTAGCTTTGCGATTCTTAGATATCATATGTATTGAAAAATGACCTTATATATCTTATGTGAATCAATTGGACAACTGCACATGTCTAATAGATTAAAGTAAAAGCAATGAAAAAAAGTAATAGTCAAAGTTTAGTTACCAGGATCGGGAGTGGGACTGAGATGACGTAGATGTGTTGGAGTTTCCTCGTGGCAAGTCATCAGCATCCTTCGCGGAGATTGACGGTGCCCCGAGTCACCAAGTGCATGCTGTGCACAGAAATCGTAGCATCAGTTTCTACACTACTCTCCTTCGACGACGACCTGAGGCGAAACTTGGTATACATCATCCTAGCCTCTTACATGTTTGCAATAGAAGATGAACCGTTAGTTAGAGGAGAGGTGGAGTCGCAAGGGTCGAGTTACTCGTTTCCTTATTGTGTTTCAGGTCCGTAACCAGTTGCAGGAGTTTAGAAGATAGGTTGACGGTGTTCCTTCATGGCCCCAAAGCGGAGGGAGACCGAGCGTCTACCAGGGGAAGGTGGAGTCTCTGGATGTCAAGGTCAGAGCAGTGGGCGGCGAGGACAGGGTAATCTAAACTCAAAGAAGATGAAACTCGGAGTGGAGGTGCGCAAGCAGAAACTACGTGAAGGTGCGTTTCATGGAGGAGAGGATTTTGTCGACGTAGAACAAGCTGCTGGCGCCGACACTTCAGTAGTCGATGGAGTGCAACATGTTGCCTCACATGCAGAGTCTGAAACAAACCCATGCGAGAAAGGAAACTCTGGTAAGAGAAACCTAGACCCTCTTGTCGTTGAATCTCATGCGGACGTGGATGTTTCCTCACGCAATGCAGAAAGCCCTCGAAACACAGGTCTCGATGACGACAATTTGAGTGAGGGTCGTATGTTCACAGGCTATGGTGCCGGAGCAGAACGACAACAAGAAAAAGGGATACGGCATCATGATGGTGGTGAGGAAGATGTTGCTGGAGACTTACAGGATGCCGTAAACCCTAACCGTGAGACTGAGTATAGTAATTAGCATCGCGTCGATGCTCTCATGAGCAACTTGACTGATGAGGAGCGCGCGATTTTGCTGACAAAACATTCTGTAGCACCAGACCCTAGGGTGAAAGAGGGAGGACGCCGATCCAGCAGCGGTAGTCGGGAAACGCACAAGGCCAGGGAGAAGAGGAGCGCTCCCATACTTTCAGGTAAAAGAGTTCATGGATCGGAGGGTATGCAAGTGGAAATTCCCGGCGCATTCAATGACACTTCAGACGCTCCTAGTGAACATCAGCAGCGGAGGTCGACTACAGGACCAGGGGAAGCGCATGCACGTAATGGCCCGACCGCAAGTGGAGACGACACTTTTTTAAATGCTGCGAGAGTCCGGGCGGAAGCTGAGCTCAGAGTGCAGGAGCTCCGCAAGATGCTGGAGGAGGCACAAGCCGCGATGTTGACAGCAGATGAGGGAAACGCCTCTGCAGGTACCCCCGGAGATCGCCGAACAGAAAAAGATGGTAAGAGTGGGAGTAACAGAGGGAAGGATTTAGAGTCGCTCATCTCTGAGAGCGAAGACAGAAGGGAGAGGAAGAGGAAAAGGACTGCTCAGCTGAAGAAGTCAAGAAGACGAAGGTCAGACATATCAGACGCAATATGTAGTGCTTTGGGATTTGGGGGGACGCAGGGATCTGCAGGTGGGGACGACTGGCCTCTTGTTCATGCATTAGGAGCAGTTTGGGGTCTCCAACGGGCCTTTTCCATGCTTTCCGTGCCAAAGTTTTGGGCATGCCCGTGCACTTTACCTGCTGGCACCAACTGTGCCAGCAGGTCGCCAAAAGCGAGCCAAATCGCGAATGGGGGGGTCCGGCCAATGGTCGCGCAGGAAGGCTTCCCTCCCCCGCGCGTGTAGTCCCGCAGGTCGAGAACGGAGCCTCTTCGCGCACGGAATTCGAGCATTGCAGAAGGGTGTCAGCGGTGGTGGGCTTTATGAACGCCTGCGAAACTGACTCCACAGGCCACCTACCAAAATCGAATTGCCGCTCCCCCTTTGAGATGCAACGTGCACAAGGTGTCGATGTCGAAATGCTGCCAACGGTCATTCCGAACCTCATGCGTTCCCCTGAGAGAGTTGTCGTTGTTGCGTTGTCAAGCAGGATGGAGCGGTGGAGGCCTCCAAAGGCTGGGCGAAGTTGTTCGATTTGGGTTGTGGGTGGTCACGCATTGTGCAGTAGAGATTTAGGGTTTAGCTGTAGTGGTCTTCCAACGCTGCCAGCGGTCTGCCATCCACATAGGTTGGAGAGAGTACCTGAGTTGGGAATTGGGGTTTCGGGATGAGGTTTTAGGGTAGGTCGTACCTTGGTTGCGAGGCCGTGGACGCAGGTTTCAGCCGTTCGTGATGGCGGAGGGTTTGTTGACAGCGTGTAGTTCTGGCGGATGATGACAGCGACGACACCATTTGTAAGTTTTTGAGTTCACAGTCGAAAATTTCATGCATTCTAGTGGTATGGCTTCACGACCAAACTCCCTCGTACAGAGTGTCATTCTGCATAATACTCAAGACTTGGAGGGCAACTGGATCCCCATGAGGGTGGATCGTGATTCATGGGTTATGCTGCAACCAGCTTCGGATGGGCCTTGGGGTAGAGAGGCAAGGCGACATGGTGGAGAAAATTTTCGGGGGGCCTTCAAAGCGCAGATCAGAGATTTCTCTTGGATCTCCACGGAGCATGGAGCATGCGACCTCGATAAGGTGCTTGTGCAACATGCATATCAACCAAGGCATCTGCGCTTGGATCCTGCGGAGGCAGCAACCAAATTGGGAATGGCAAACTACCTGTACGCGTCGGTTTCGGAGGATTGGGTACATCCCGCATCTATCCTTGGTCCCATTCTTGTGCTCCATGTTGAGATTGGGGAGGCAACACGGAATCGACAGAGCCACGCGGAGTTGCTGGACATAGGTACATTCTTCCTTGGTGGTCTGTATTTGCCTCCAACAGGTGACACGCTGTACGGGAAGGTTGAAGCACTCCCGCTTCCAGGGTTCAACGATGTGGAGTGGCCTTTGCCAGACATGCACACATCTGAGGCGTTTAGAACAAAGCTCACTCTCGATTTTGCAAATGCTATGAAAGCAACAACTGGTAGCAGCTTCGTCCACCAGCAATGGTTTATGCCAATCCATGTTATGGTTGATTTGTTTGCGGTAGCTGCTGACAGCATTAGGCGGACACCTACATTGTTTGTTTTGAGTAGTCCATCCGAGGCTCTGCTGAGCAGTCTAATGAACCCAGGGTGGAACGAGAAGTTCCACATTGGCCAAGATGTCATCAAGTGCGTTGCCAACAGGACCAGCATTGTTTTCCGCTATCACGTGGGAAGACAAACATTATACACCAGGTTCATGTATACAAGGTATAGGGGGGCTGCCAACAGTCAGTGGGAAGCCATGGATCACCTACCAGAGGAGGTGATGGTGGAAGTGTCTTGTATGTTTAGGGGGAACTTGCTGCCAACATTCGAAGTTGGCAAGGGTTGGCCAGTATCCCACCTGCGGCACGAAATTGCAATGGCACTTGGAGATGACGTACCTGGGCAGTACAACCTGGTTTTGATAGAGGCCAACGGTGTTCGTGAGAAAAAGGTACGAGTCTAGCCGAATTCATGTAGTCGTTTTGATGTGTTGGGAATTGGCTGTTCAGAGCTCCTTGCTGCCACCAAACGAAAATGACAGGATTTGTTGGATGCAGATCAACCAGCGCCATGAGAGACACCTTACAGCTGCGGATGTCACGGTTCCCAAAAGGATGAAGATTGTGGAGCTGTAGGAAAAGTGATTTCGGGGATGGGTAGTCACAGTATGTGGGAAGTCATTAGGTTCTTCGCGAAGTCGTTAGCGAGTTCAGGTAGTGGTTTTGCTTACCATTCAGGACTTTCTGTGGGACATCCTGTATTAACGTGTTATATGGAGGCAAATTTGTGATTACCCTTGATCTTCGTGCTGCCAGCGGAAATAGAAAAGAAAAACAGTTACAATTACCAGTGGTGAATCCTAGGGTGCAAAATGAAAAATAGAATAAAATACAAGAAGTCTGAAGAATGGCCGGGGTTTCAGAGGGCCTGGGTCTGAATCGCAAAATTGCTTCGAACTTGTGGTGGCGCCATTGACGGTGGAGCCTGCTGCCAGCGCAAAATAAGAAAAGAAAAACAATTGCATACAATAGAGCACATGACCCTTCAGAGGCACAAAATGGAGTTTGGCACTTGACAAATATGAAGTAATTAGGAAGGAATGTAAAGTTTGTTACTTCCTCCGAAGAGGCTGGCTCCTTCGTGAACCTGGTGCTCTGAACTGGCAACGGCGGGCACAATGCAGCTCTTGGTGCCAACAAAGACGAAAAAATGAAGGTTGCAAATAAAAAAAGAACCACGCTCGATTCTAATAGAACAAGATAAAAATAAAAAACAGTTGTACATAAGAGATGAAGTAGGTCGCAGATGGTAAATAACAACAATGGCCAAAATTGAAAGGGACCATGGTGGCGAATAATGAAAGAAGAAAAAAAAAATGGCGGCTAAAGAGCAGCCCTTGCTGTCAGCAGTCCACAATAAAGAAGAAATACAGTTGCGAATAAAAAGGAAGGGTTACAAGAATGCCATATCTTTCAAAGAGACATGGCAGTCCAGAGGCAAATTGTTTTCAAGTTCGGAAAAGTTTAAGAAAGGTGGCCCATAAAAGTCCGGACCAGAAGTCGCTGCCAGCAAACCCCTAACCCGGCCTACAAAACTATCCAAGGTGGGAATCTACTCCACGTTTGCGTTTGTGGCAATTGCCTCAACAAGGCTCGACAGTCCCTCCATGTTGGTGTCGTCCTCGTTCTTCTCTGCTTCAGGTGGTCCTTGCGTGGTGGCGGATGAGTCCTTGTTCCCATCTCCAGATAGGGCTGCCTGGGTCTCCTGAGGAGAGCGTTGCGTGGGATCGAACGCCAGGGAGTCTGAGTCGGGGAGAGCATCCTCTGCAGTTGCTGGCAACAAACAAGAGTTAGAAAACAAGAAAATGTAAATGTAACAACAAGGCAGGCAACAAGAAATGGGTAGATGGGATGAGGGGCCACAAACCTTGGTCGCCCTTGGCCTTCTTCCACGGAAGCGCGGCCACTGAGGGGGCAGCGGGCCTCTTGCTGCCAGCACGTGGTGAAGCGGGCTCGGCCAGAAGGATCTCCTCCGTGAGGCGTAGTTCCTCCGCGGCCTTGGAGTCAAGGTCGAAGCCCCACTGCCCAAGCCACCCTCCAGTCATCCCCCGCTCGCATCGACGGCACCGGGCGTCCTGGGAGAAGACTGCCTCAAACATACAATGAGGATGTGCCAAGCAGCCGCAGAACAAAGGTACGCAGCAGGTGTCAACGAAGTAACGCTCGCAGAAGGGGCATGGGTCGTTCAGGACTATTGGCAACACCTGGAACTCCAATGGATAACGAGCCAGCACCTTCTTCGGGCGCAAGAAAGCTGAAGCCAACTCCAAGGCCGAGATCTCCGCTGTCAGCGCGGAGACCTCGGCGTGGCGTCTCTGCTCATCGGCTTCCATCTCCTCCAACTTCTTGTAGACCCTGTCAATGCGGGCTTGGGCCTCCATCAGTGCCTTGCTTGCAAGCCCCAGCTTGTCTTGGCCTAAGCGGGCCGCGTGATCAAAGCGCCTCTTCTCTTGGTCGTTGCCATCAGCCGCGGCCTTCTTGGAGGCCTCGCGGGCGGAGAAGATGTCGTCATAGAGCTTGGACTCCTCGGCCTCCTTGGCTTTGATGTAGTCCCGCTGGGTTGCAAGGTCGACCTTCACGCGGTCCCGGCTGGCCTCCACCTTCAGAAGTGCCGCCTCCAAGGACTTCTTCTTGAGGCGCTGCTGCTCCAGGACCTGCTTCGGATCCGTTGCCACCAAGGGCTGCACCTTGATGGCAACGGCAGCAAGGGCCTTCACGGCCTTCTTCTCAGCCACGGCCTTGGCAGGAGGGGGCAGGGATCTAGGTCCCCTGACCTTCTTCGCCTCCGCGGCCGTGATCAAAGCCTTGGAGGTGGCTCCAAGTGGCTTGGCTCCTCTGCTCGACTCCGCCCCTCCTCCCTTGCCCTTGCTGCCAGCACCGGGGATGTGGCCAGCGAGGAAGTCGATAATGGCTTCAATCTGCTCCCTCAAGGCCGGGGGAGTCAACTTCTGCGGATTACGCCCTGGCAGCTTCTCACGCCCCTTCACAATTGCCTCCGCCTTCTGGGCGAAGTTGACATCCACGCCCTTCTCAAAGTAGAGGTGGCAAGCCCGAAGAAAGGAGGTCCCGAATGCCCAGTTGTCGGGGTCACCTCCATAAGTCCACCGGTACATCTCGCAGTATTTCCTCTGGGCCTCCGGATCCTCACAGTCAGCAACGTAGTGCCGCCCAGAAGAACGCTCTGGCCATCTGTCGATGAAGTCGGCCTTCCTGCAATGCCGATGAAGTCGGCCTTCCTGCAGTCGGTAATCTTGATTGAATCTCCCCTGGTCACACTTGGTGATTTGCTGTTATTCGAGAGAACTTGTTCTGATCTTCGGACACCTCCTACACCCAATGAAAAACTGAATTCACAACCTCAAATACTCCGAACCTAATTCGATAGACCTGCGTGGCATCTACAAGCGCTATCGACCACGAAACCTACATTGCCTTATGCCGTTGTGGCAGCAAGGGCTAATGAAATCGAAATTCAAATTGCTCAAAAACCCAGTAGCCCCTGAACACCCCACAAAGGTTTATCGAATTAGGTTAACTTACCTTCCCTTCAAGTACATCAGTTTTCATCTCTTCGTTGAAACCTTGGTCGCCGACTGAGAACAACCCCTCGCCGCCGTCGCTGCCAGCGGACGCTGCCAAGAAATGAATTGCAATCTCAATTTTGCTCCTCCGGTCTGGGGCGCCATCGCCACTCGGAATCTTTCCCGCAAATCACATACGATTGTGCGTCCCACAGTGCCAACAACGACTTGCTTGAAGCAGAACAGGGCGCTTCGTTTTCTTGGTGCTGAACGGCGTAGAGCCGGTGGCGCCATCGCGCCCAGACCGTTGTGGCAGCAATTCGAAGTTGACAATCCGTGGATCGAGGCAACGGATCGAGGCACTTCATTAATCGCCGAGCAATAAATCCCAAGGATTGGCGCTCAACAACCACCGTCCACGCCCTCTCGCCAACAAGGCAAAATCCGGCCACGCAACTCCCGTCCGTCCGCTTCGGGCAGCGTTTCAGACCCCTGCTGACAGCGACAGAGGGGGTTTTGGGCAGGCAGCCCACCTAATCCGGGCTGCCTTACAAGGCCCGTTGGAGACCTCATTTTTCCCCTAATGATGTGCCTCCAGTGGAAATGAACAAACTTGGATATCCTTGTGGGGCATATTGGTCACACATGAAGCATTACGTCTACAATAGAGGTATGTATTTCTTTCCTTGGCACATTAGCTGGTCAAGACAATCCAAAGTCCTAAAAGCAAACTTCATCCAACGGATTAAAACAAGGTACCCTGGTCATTGGGAGTCGAAGGGGGTGCTAAAAGCACTGGGGAGTAGTATCCGGGAGAAGAGAGCAAGGTTGAAGAGGCGCTTCAGAAAATCCAGGAGAAAGGGAGATGTTATTACTCCCGAAGGATGTTCGGAAGAGTCTTTCGCCCAAATTCAAAGGGATGTCGAGGATCCTACGAAGAAGAGGAAAGCCGAATTATGCTCTGCAAAAGTATTGGAAAGAAAGGCATCAGCATTGTTCCCATATTCACATCGATGCGGTCGCCATGGTTACGATGGCATAATCAGAGAATTCGTGAGTTCAAACTGACATCCTATTTCCTTTCAGATGTAATGTTTTATTTGATAATTATTATATGTCATAGAACTTATGATTTATGTGATGTCGCCTGTGTGATCTTAAATACTTGCACATGTTATGTTATACATGCATGTGCTCCATTTCTGTTCTCGGTTTTACATCATCCTCCGCATGGTATATGTTTAGGATGGAAGATCGTTACTGTTTTCACATGCTCTGTACCCATTTGTTAATGATACATGATCCCTAGTCAGACCATGCATGTGCTCGTTGTATTATTGCTTTAGATCAGAATTTAAAAAAAAATTACATGAGCTATGTGGTTTGTTTTCTCAGTCACATGATCCGTGTTGGCAGCGGAAGTGATGCTGTACTCACTGGAGTAGTCTTCACAGATATTTTTTTCGTAAATTAGCAAAGTCCTAAACAATGACTTGTTTTCATAATCTGAACTAGATACTCAATTGTATTAACATACGTGAGCAAGTTCTGACATGCAGATGGGTTTGTGATACCGGTGCTATTGCCAAGTAGTAACCTTGTTCCTTTAGTACCGCTTCTCCCATGCACAGTATGGTTTTTGTTTGTTTTAGAAAACGGGGGAGAGCACAATAAAGTGAACCACAAAGTGCAAAATGTGACCACCAACAAGTGAATATGAAGTGTGTTGTTTTAAGGCTCAAAGCTGATTTTGAGCATTTTGGTGTAGTTTTTGAACATTTTAGTCACTTTCCAGGGTGTCATAAGGTATCTTATATACATCTTCATAAAAAGAATATCTTCAATTGAAACTTAATTTGACCACTAGTTCTAATTCATGAAAATGAACTTTTCCAAAGTCTTAATTTCTTCATTTGGAGCCATCTATTGTCTTTAGAGGATGTTTTTTTCAATTTGAAAAACAATGTTCGGTGAAATAAAACGCACAAAAAGTACCGTGGAAGTGACCCTCTTAAAAAGTATCCTTGCGGTACTTTTGGAACCCTAAACCAATCAATGAGTATATTAATTGACTATTTTAGAATACTTCTTAAACATATAGAGTGCACCGCGAAATTAAAAGTGATTTTGGACAAAACCCTAAACCGTTATGTTCACTTTTCTAAATGACGACCATTCACTTTGCCTGACTTTGACGTCTCCGTTTTCCATTGTAAACTCAATATCTTTTCTCGCAACTTTGGGAAGTTGAAGAAGATCAAGTCCACTTTCCGTATCCCGAACTTAATTTTGCATCAACATATCGTAAATCCCACTTTCTCTAGTCTTTACAGAAGGGGCTGAAATTGGAAAAAAGATAAGCACTTTTGTGGTTCACTTTATTGTGCTTCCCCCTAAACCATAGAGACTACGTCAATGTTTTTATACATTGCCTTCATGCGACTAGTTAGTTTTCGGAGCTAATTTTAATGGACTGTTATAAAGAACCACGGACCTAAATTCATATCAGCCATAGAATGTGAAACGTTTGTGAAAATTTTCAAACCTGAGGAATTACCATGACATATATGTTATGTGTGTCAGGTGCAAATTAACGGACTTTGAATTCTAACGGATCAGGTGGCCTGGTTGCAGGAAATTGCCTTCGACCGGACTCCAAACTTGAGTGAACTTCACTACGCTCGCGAGCATGGATTGGAGGAGCTTTTACTAAAGACACGATCGACTCGAGAGCAGGGACGGCTTCAAGCATGTGCATCGGAGAATGCACCTAGATCGCAAAGTTCCGAGGAGAATGACATGCTCGATGGTACAGACACCTCCGACGGATCTACGAGTGACTCCAGCGAATCCAGCGACGACATTAGAGACAGTTCGAGGGGCGTTTCTGAATTAGAGACTAGTGTGTAATTTGACGGGTTATGGATCCTACAACGGTTCAGCACAGATACAAGCAGGTGTCATTTTAGTCGGAACAGTGGAAATGTTATCCCCACGTAATGCATTATGTTTTTTCTCATTTTATATTATTAATAAAAAAATTGTATTATTACATATACCAACACGCTCCTAATATGAAATGGCAGGGTATCCATAACAAATCAGAGTATAAGCCAAAAAAACGGATATCAATAGAAAAACCGGATTTGGAGCAACAAAAATGGATATACGCAATGAAACCTAGGTATCTATAACAGAAAAGGGTATGCTCGGGCAAATGGATATTGGGTGAAACGTCAGGGTATCAATAAGTCGTTGGTGACATAAAATGGTTATCAACAAATACCATGGTATCAAAAATATAGAGAGGTTATCAATCACAGTCCCGGATACCAATCGATGTGGAGGGTATACACAGCCGAACTCGGTGGTAGAGCCCAGATGAGGGAGGACCCACAATCCACGTGGGCGATCCCTTCGTCGAGAGTGCAGCAGGTTCCCATGGTTCCCCCTCCTCTAAGGAAGCGTAACCCCAGACAGTGCTTTTTAATACTTATGTTTTCTGCACTGCTTTAGCAACGTTTATCAAAGTGCGCACCGGCATGTTTTAGTGTATAAAGCACTCTTGTAGACGTGGCTTGGGGGGGGGTGATTCTAGTAGTGTATGAAGATGTATCGAGTGCAAAAGATTATTATAATCATTCAAAAGAGTCGAATGGATATGTTAACACAAATGGTTTCAGTTCACAGTTGGGAATGGATGCGACGGGACTATCACACTTGGGGAGGGAAATGGTACAATACAAATATTTTCAACTGTTGAGACGTTTTATACTTTTCATCCTGATTAAACTAAGAGTAGGGTGAGAGCACAATAAAGTGGGGAGGGAAATGGTACTACACAAAAAATATCTACTGTTGAGACGGTGTGTGCTTTTCATTCTTTGAAATGCAAGTAAAACTTTCAGGGCTCATAACATTGTTTCGGCAATTCAACCATAGGACAAAATAGCCAATGTAATGAAACATAAATTTTCAAAACTAGTTGCAGAACTGTAACGACCATTTGTTTTCAATCCTTTTCAAAGTCAATTAACATAAGATTTAATTTGATTGAAGGCTTTCAGCTTTTGTTTAATTATAAAACTTTATTTAATACGACCTATAAGCCACTCAATCCTAGTGATTTTTCAAATTTTTAAAGTTGAACTAGAACATACATTTTTCGAGCTACATTTCTTTAGTTTACCTCAAATGCAAAAACTATCATCCCAACACACTAACCTGCACGTTACATAAGAATGAGGGCTGAGTTCGATTTCAGTCGGTGCAAGAAGTGCATGTTGTTAAGAACTTCTCACGATGTTGGCAGTCATTAGTTCATCCCTGATTGGGACTTTCAGCTCTCTTCTCACGATATGCTACGTCTCATAAATACACTTGCTATCGAAGTGTGCATAATGCATTGCAGCAATTCATGAATCACGGATATATATGGCCATGATTGACCGCATGGATCCCCAAATCAAAACTATCAAGAGCCGAAATGATAAACAGTCACCCATAACCACATTGACATGAACAAAACACGCCATCCAGGTCATATACCATAATGACTTGAAGAATTCCCACCAGCTCCATTTCATGACAAAAGCCCATTTTATTGCATGATTCTGTTTATTATATTGTTTGCTGCAGCTCAAGAAAGCCCATCTCCATGACCAATATGCAGCAAAGCTACACATTACATCAAGCAAAGATCTACAACTGGCCCGGAGAATCAACAGCTACCAACTGAAACCCAATGACTCCGCTTTGATAACAACAGCCTACAAGAAGCCATGACGATTCAGCTGCTAGAGGAAAGCAAGCTCACATATGACCTGCTGCTTTCTCACAAACACACACATCTACTCTCTGTACTAACGGAAGAACAGTATTATTAAAAAGAAACTGGAAAGGAAGACTTGTTATTAGTCACCACAATTACCGCAACCCACATGTCCGAACCAGCTTACTGTCGCCGAACATCGAACTCAGTAGCTGAGTCATCTTCATGATGAAGTATTGCGAATATTTAGAGGACCACCTGGAGCGCGCCGATCACCAAGCCCAGCACGGTGTGCAGCAACCCGGAGAGAAGCCCCAACACTTTGCCCACCGTCACCTTCAAGTACCCGTCGACGTACACGACCACGAGCTCCGTCACGTCCGCCGGGACCGAGTAAACCCCGGACAGGAGCGCACCAGTGATGTCGGTCACCTGGACCGTCACTGTGGCCGCCAAATCCAAAACTACGGTCGCGTCGACGTTCACCAAGATGCCATTGACCGTGATCGGCTTGGGACACTTGTTCGTGCACGACACGGACCGGCCGTGCGCCGCTACCACGGCCCCCAGAAGGAGCATAAGCACCAGGGTGGCCCTCATGGTGCTCGCGCCGCTGCTGCCGCCTGAGGAGTACTTGGCCGCCATTGCGAAGGTGGAGCTGATGAGTAGCAGGTAAATTTGCAGAGAGAAGAGAGCTGCAGGATGGGCGCTCAAGTAGGTGCTGGTGAAGTGGTGAGGAATGATTTGCATGGGTGCTGTATGGGTTTATATACATGTCATCTGCGGCTGGAGTCTGACTACAAATGCTGGATTGTGTTGAGCTGACGAAAAGGTGACTTCGGCGACGTGCGATCGTAGCTTTTCTGTATCTCTATCTCTTCTTGTGACTAATCATGCATGTGACGGACCACGTGGATAAGGACCATAAGGTGGTAGAACATGGGGCCGAGACGGACGTCGACCCTCAGCCGATTAGAGACATTTCTATCACTTAGACAAGTTGCTGAAATCGTGGACGTCATCTAAAGATCAACACATCGTCTAGTCTAGATGATTATGTCCAGGTGATCACCACGTCGTCTCGAGATGATCACGATGTCCGGGAATGATCAAGTCGTCGCCAGGTCGATTATTTGGCTATATCGATCATTCCATTCTGCATGTTACACTTCTGACAAGTTTTGCAGGTTTGATTCACTGGAGAACTCACGTATTGGATCGCAAGCCAGGTTTGGACTTACTTGGGAATTGTCGATAGGCACACTTGAAAGCGCGATTATGAGATCAAGGCGCGCATCAAGGAGGCTCTGCACAGCTAGCCCCGGACTCATGTTCCCTCCTCGAGTGCAGCGTTGACGGCATCGTTTGAGCAAGTTCGGTAAGCTGACCGGATACATAATCGTGATTTCGACGCTCTTGATGGTCCTTTGTCACCACATATCCATTGGTTGACCTCCCGTAATTACTATATCCTGCTTTCTCTGGGTACCTGCTCTTTTTGGAAAGGGCATATTCCATCGTGATCAGAAAGCAGCTCTACTACTACATATCCTGAACTACTGTTTGCCCTTTGATATCCTGTTTCACTTTAGTTGTCGGAGTGAAATATTAGTCAACATAGGCGTTGGTAGGATACTGCAGTGGTATTTTCAGTACCTGGGGGCTTCACACCGCAATGAGGGTGATGGATTCCATTGCCGCTTTGAAACCCTTCCGAACTGGCTCAAGTTTTGGATCCAGGTTTAGTGTTGAATTAAATATTTTCTTCTTCTCCTTAATCAAAACGGAACCATTCACAACGAGGAATTTGCAGGACAGTTTACCCCATCAAGACACCTTCAGGTATATCGACGACTTGGTATATATGTGGGAGACATTTCTAGGAGGGTGGTGGTCCTATTGGGGTGTCCAATAGGACTGTCCCACTGAGAAATTCCCTTCCCCCCCACATTTGGACCACAATACCATAACCTTTTTACATGATTCCAATGTGTGACTTATGAAAAGTAGTTGCATCCATTCATGTAGATTAATTTAAAAAAAAAAAAAAAAACATTTATTGACCATCTTCTATTTCGTATCCGTCCTTTTAACAATATATCCGGAAATGTCCCAGTTTAGAAAAATGGCTAAAAGGACGGATATGAACAAGTTTTTAATATGCCACTCGTACGAAACTTGTTGTGGTGGTAAAAGTATGTATAACGGACATACTTTTACGAATGCCAAGTGTTTTGTCCAAATTAGTGCATTATTAGGAATTTTCTAAAGTGGGTTTTTTCACCTTAATTCACACCATTGAAAATGCTTATTAAAATACCACTTTAAGTGAATTTTTTTTGCAATAACATATGAATAGTACCATACGTAGGTGCACATATTTGTGAAATTGTCAAATTTGTGATGATTTATGTGACATAGTGTTAGTGTGAAATTAAAACCGGAAAGGACTCAACAAGGACTTAATGGAAAAGGATGCTTCCATGTGTATGAGAAAAGGGAGGGAAGCATTCAAGAAAGAACGTGATGATTCAATGGGCTTGGAGGGAAGTCTCATGGGCGCGACACGTGTACAGCGGTGGGAAAAGAAGTCATTATTGCACAAGGTCATGGTGACATGGTGGATCCAGTACTGAATGGATCGACTCTCCCTCGCTTTCCCGGCGTACACGTGGCGGGGCAGGGCCGTTCCGTCTCTGTTCCCTCGCGCGACTTCATGTTCCCTGCGCTGGTGACTCTGTTCCCGGAGACGCTCAATTCCCTCGAGACGCTCCCTCTCCAGCGTCGGTTTCCAAATCTCTCGTGCTGCGGACGGTGGCGATGCGCTTCTCTCAACTGCTTGCTGCCAGTGCCCCCTACAGATCCCTGCCGTTCCCTCAAGGTATCGGACGGCCCACGGGTGGCGTAAGTTTGGTCGTCGGAATTTGTAGGATTCCGTCAGAATCTGTAGGTTTTCATTGGAATCTCTAGGTTTTCGTTGGCATCTTTGGGGGATCTCTAGGGTTTTTTATTATTAAAAGAAGAAAATTAAAAATAAGATAAAAAATCAAATAAAAGGAAATAGAAAGTAAAATAAAAACGATTAAAAAATGAGAGAAAATCGTGTGGGTATTGAGGAGGGCTGTGGGTATTGTGGTCCGTGGATGGTTTAGGGATTTTATTATTAATAAAGGGAAATTAAGAATTTTGTGAAGTAGTAATTAAAAATTAAGCGTCACAAAAATGGATAATATAAGAAAGAAATTGAAAAATGTAAGTTCATGAATTTAAAAATAAAATCAATATTGGGCAGCATTTTTTAACATTCTTTTCAAATATTCAATGATTGATTTTTATTATTTAATAACTAAGAATATAATTTTTGGAGATCATTCTTTTATTTTAACCTCCACGCATTTATAAATAGTATCTCGTGATAAATTTTTAATCATGCTTTTGACTATTTTACACAATCGTTGATGATTTTGATAATTTTTTCTTTTTAGGACATTTTTAAATTTCATTTTACTGTATGGACACCCTTTTAAGCATTTTTTAATATTAAACTCAATCATTAAATGATTTATTTTTAGTTTTGCTGACTGCTAAGAATATTTTTAAATACAGATCATTCTTTTATTTTGACCTTCACATGATTATTAATATTATATAGTGGATAATTTTAAAACATGATTTCGAAACTTTTAAATAACCTGTACGGACTTTAAATTATGCAAGTAATAAAACGTGTTTAAAAATGCACTATTCAATAGCATATTTAAACATTAAAAATCTTTAAACATTTTTATTTAAAAAAAAAACATTGTTCAATAGATTAAATTGGATTTCACGGTTTTATTACCTATTTCATGCCTTTTTCATTTAATGCCGCATTCAAAATATATCTTTGTGAATTTCTCATTGAGTTATGTTGTTAATTCTCTATCTTGTCCATTAAAATGAACTTCTCAATTCCAATTCTATATTTAAATAATCAGGTTTTAAGTTTTAAAAGATAAGAGAGCGATAAAAGTTTTAAGATAAGAGAGCGTTGTTTCCTGTTTCAGTCATATTGCAATCTCGCGATTATTTGAAACAGAAGAGTATCCTCTTTGTCCAGATACGTTGGCCAAACCAAGTTATTGAAAGATGTGGATCTTGAAGATCCCAAATTCAAATATTTTGTAAATATACAAGCTGCAAGAAGTAGTATCATGTAAAATCAGAGGAACTACCTCCTAAGTGCAAAGTCCTGCCTTGGTTTGTAAGTTAACATCCCCATTCCAGTACATCTTGAGAGAATTCCCTTATATCATCACAACAGCGCTTTCACCCCAATGTCTGCTGTGGTGTTCTCAATGTGAAATGCAAGCATCACTGTATTCCACATCGTTGTTGAATTGGAGGTGTAGTTGTGGTTGCAGATCTGTAGTGGAAGCTCATATATGTTGTTAACAATAAAGATAATGATCCATAAATTTCCTCATGATACATTTTATTCTTGGTTTTATAATCATTTATTGTTTATATATATTTTTAGTGTAACATTTCAAAACAAATAGACTATAATTTTAAATGCTATAGTTTGCGTATTTTTTAATTTCTATTTAGATTACTTTAAGATCTCTAATTTAATTTTTGATATGCTTTATTTTGATTAATTCTCAAATTACCAGTTTTTTATTACAATTAGAAGACCATTTTATTGTTTTTTTCTTTTTTTAATTAATATTATTTATTTTTAATAATTTTTTTGAATTAAAGGCCCATTTTACCAAATAATTAATTGTCCAATTCCCATTTTTGTTTAAAATTGAGAGCACAGTCTTTTGAAAGATTAATTCTCCAATATCCATTTAGTTTTTATTACAATTAAGAGCCCATATTATTGAATAATATTTTTCAATGTAAATACAAAAAGCTTTTTTATTGAATAATTAATTGTCGAATTCGCGTTTTTTTTTTACAATTAGAAGACCACTTTATTGAATGATTAAAACGCCAAGTTCTGGTTTTTTCTATAAAATTAAAAGCCCATATTATTGAATATTAATTTTTTCATTAAAGCAAAAAGCCTTTTTAAAGAATAATTAATTGTCCAGTTAAGGTTTTTTGTTCAATTAATAGCCCATTTTAAGCACAACATGGTTTTTAATATTACTTAGAAGTTAGTGATTAATTTTTAAACATGCTTTAGACATTTTTAAGCTGAAAAAATTAGAAATTGAAAATAAAAGAAAATCAATACATAATATTATGGGAAATTTATATAATTAATTAATATCTAATAATTATGGGAAATTTATATAATTAAATAATATTATGGGAAATTTATAAATAAAACGTGTTTAAAAATGCCCATTAATAGCCCATTTTAAGCACAACATGGTTTTTAATATTACTTAGAAGTTAGTGATTAATTTTTAAACATGCTTTAGACATTTTTAAGCTGAAAAAATTAGAAATTGAAAATAAAAGAAAATCAATACATAATATTATGGGAAATTTATATAATTAATTAATATCTAATAATTAAAAATATTATTACGGAAATAGATTATTAAAGGAAGGAAATCCTAAACGGAGGATATCATATTCTGGAAATTAAAATTAAACAAGAGGGGTGACGACAAAGTTAGGAAAACGAGAATTATAAATAAGAGGGAAGTCAAGCTAAAACTAAAGGGGACTTACAAAGTAAAGGGAATGGAATTAGAAATTAAAGAAGAGGACTAATTAGAAATTAAAGAAGAGGACTAATTAAATATCCACCAAGAGGACTAATTAGAAATTAAGTGACAGGGTATGATCAAAAATAAAATAGAAAAGAAGATAAAAATAGGGAGTGAGACGTCTTATTATATACATTTCATTAAAACCTCTAAAATGGTTTTATACTATCTGCGGAGTTGATTTGAATAAAACTCTATTGAAGACTTTCATAGAAAATACGTACAAATTAAAGGGGGGTTTATTTTTTTAATCCAAACATAGGATAACTATTTCTTCTCATTAGAATACAAGAAGTTATTGAACGTTACGGATTTAGTTATCTTTTAGCGGCCTGCATATCAATTTTAGATAAATAAATGATTAAGGGTTCTAAAGTATATACGGGAGAATCTTCAGGGTTTCTAAAGAATATACGGAAGAATCTTCAGGGTTTCTAGAGAATATACGGGAGAATCTGTAGGGTTTTCAGCAATTTCCAGGTAGGTGTTATTTTCGCGCCCTCTGTTTCGCAGTCTTGCTGCTGCAGGCTGTACGATGAATTCTGATCAACCTATCTCCACACGATCCACAATAGATCAACGGCAGGGAAGTTGTCTCGCACCTCTCGGTGCTCTCGAATTGCGTGCCTCGATCTCCATGCAGACTTCACAATGCGGGAATGAGATTTCTTGTGAATGTAGTTAGGTTTAGGTGGACATGGCCCAGTCTAGGTCTAAGTGGATGAGAAGTCAGAAAAAATTAGAAGAGCTTCGGATCAAACGTGATAGGGAGAGGAGTAGAAAGAAAAGAGCAAAGAACCGAAGGTTGCAAGAAGCGCGCTTTGAAAGTGCATGTTCTTTGCAATCGTCGTCACCGTCTGAGAGTTATGGGTTTAGGGATTCAGTCTCTAGCTCACCTAATTTCGGGATGGCGGTAGCTAGAGATGCCCGGGAGCTTGCGTACACTGTTAACGAATTGACTGCTGGTAGGGGTCTGGAGTATCAGAGGGCGGTATTACTCAAGCTGCTGGAACAGCCATTGTTGCGACCAGCTCTCCCGGAGGCTGTGGTCAAGATGGATGAGAGAGAGCACTGTCGAGTAGTGTGTAACGGCATTGCCGAGGCATGGTCCGAGTTGAAGTATGGAGTTGGTAGAGATAGGTACATGGCGCGTAATGTGATCGAGGCTGCAGTCGTTGACGTCAAGGACGCTAGAGCTGCAACGGCGGCATCAAGATGTATTGGGATGAATAGACGAACCCTTAGGAGGGCGATTGCTCGAAGGCGCATGCTGAATGTGCGAGAACAGGGTGTTCTTTGGAGTAAATGTGACCGAAAGAAGAGAAGGGATGCGCTGTCCCAAGAAGCCGTCGACGCGGTGGTATCTTGGTGGACTGAGGAGACGAGGGTAAGTCCCTCGAAGAAGGACATTCGACGGAAGCGCACGGGGGTGCGACAGTACATATCACACGCCGGCCATTGGCTCGAAGAATCTCAGGTGAAGTATTCTTCGTTTTCGTTGAAAAGCAGCGTGTCCTTAGGGTTTTCTGTAATTCTTTTGCATTTCTTTGTACAATTCTGAATTGGAGAGGCTGAGTAGCGTGTGTAGACAGGATACCCTCCTGAGCTTGTTGTAGGTTAGCCCTGTAGACGTGACATAAGTCTTTGCCTCGGAAGTTAATTGACACTTGGTATAGCTTGGTTTGTTTCAGCAGTAGAAGACCTTCAGTTGCCTTTCAGTGTCGTTTGGGTTTGCTTTGCACATATTCTCGTAGACAAGGTGTTCTGAATTCAGTGGTGAAGCGTTCCAAATCTTGGTACAAGGCCCTTTCCTTCTCCTTGACGTTACAGCTACCTCCAGCTTTCTTGCTTTCTTCCGGATATTCCTTGTCTTGAGAGATCTTTTTTTGAGAGACTCGTTCTGTCCAGTGCCCAGAAACATCTCCTTACGTTATTTAGTTCAGGACCGCGGTAGACTAGGCTCTGTGGTATTTGTTCTTCCAGGAAATTAGAGTATCTGTCAAGGAATCGCTGCGGATTGTAGTAGTTCGTGGGGTTGGCCAGGATTGCTCTGAGTCCAAGGGTTCCCGGCTTAGAACGGAAACGAAGTAGTCTTTTTACAGGAGTTTCTGTTTTCCTTTATAGGAGTTGATATTTCATGTATTAGGTAGAGCAGGATATTAGGAAACACATCAACAAATTCACGGAAGTAGAAACAGTAGGACAGGAAGTACAGAAAGGAAATAGACATGAGGAATATGGAATAGGGATGGTGATTGAAGGCTCCGGAAGTTCCGGAAGTTCCGCAAGTGCCGGAAATTAGATTTCAGTTCAGGACAAAGGATTCAAGTCCCGGACACCAGTATTAACTCCAGGAGTTCAGGATTGGAAACCAGGACTGGATTTTAAGTAAAACTCTAACGTGAACTTGAACTCATATTCTGTCTTGCTGCTTGCAACAGTTGGACTTCTACACGTCGTTCAAGGCCACACACGATCATGTAAAGGTATCGTTCGTTTCGTTTCGAAGGCTACGACCTTTTTTCGTTAGAAGGCTCCGCGACTTCAACTCCTGCTGCTGCAGGTACCACGTGGAGATGGCCGAGATAACCATAGGCTTCAATAACATGAGGGCGAGTAAGTTTCACTTCGACGACATTTTAGACTCATGTTCTTGCGGCTGCGACAACGTGTGTTGCAACATTCCAGCTGGAAGAGAAGCAGAAGGTGCCGTCAGTTGTCAAGCCAAGCACCATACGTACAAACGCTCTACACATCTCTGGGAGCAGAGCCTATGCCCTAGGATTCCCGGCAGCGAATGGCATGCGCTACAGTGCGTAATGGGACAGTGTGCAGATTGTGGATTTCACCTAATTCCTATTTGTGAGCTTGAAGTAGATTCGGAGAACACAAAGGAGATGGAGTGGCGCCGTTTCGAAATGGTTCTTGCGGGCAAGACAAAGCAGGGTGATCCCAAGAGAGTCATTCGCCTGGAGTACAAGCAGACGACAGCTAAAGTCTTCCTCCAGTACGCGAAGGACATAATCCCGGAGTTCGTGAAGCACCAGCATACCGCAAGGTGGCAAGATTCTATGTTCAAGGAGAGCTTAAGGAAGTTGCAGCCTGGGGAGATTTTTTCGCTGATAGACTTTGCCGAAAATTATTCATTTAAGGGCCAGGACGAGATACAATCCATGCACTGGTATAATTTCCAAATAACTATACTTGTTCACATCATGTACAGAGTGAATGAAGATTTCGATCCCGAGGACCCGAAGTCGAAACGGATCAAGACTGACTATTTCTATTATGTGTCGGATGATCCCAAGCATGACTCACTGTTCGTGCAGTACAGTTTGAATCTGCACTGGACCTTGATTACGTCGTGGGGAAAGGCACCGAGCAGGCACGTTGTTTGGTCGGACGGGTGCGCTGCCCAGTTCAAAGGGGCAACAGCGTGGTTTTACGTAGCCAGGTAGAAAGCGATTCCTCTTAAGCTTGCTGGTCTTCATTTAATTTTTAAATGCTACCACCTTGCATGCATGCTTGCTACTTTTTCCATGTGCAGGCCATGAGCTTCTTCCAAACTGTGCGTCTTCACCGAACTGTGCGACATTCCAGTGGTAAGGAATTTGGCTCTACAGCATATTCGGTTATTGTTTGCTCAGTGTTTTAATTCCTTTTTTAACATAATTTTTAGAGCATAATGATGCGTAATTCACAGCTTATAGGAACGTCGGTAGGTTCTGTTCTGTCACAAATTCTTTTGATGTTTGCTGTGCACTTTTGCTATACCAAAGCTATGAGCAATGTACTAATGTTACTGTTTCCTGTGGATGCAACTTTGTGCAGAATTCTGAAGCAACGAACTCGGGGAAATAGAATTACTGTTGAGCACTGTTGGTTGTTTTTAAAGAGTCATTCGAATTTTTATGAGTAAAATGTAGCGAAGCTAGATCTCATATCCGCTAGCTATGTTGAAGGTGAATTCATGTGCATGCTGCTTCTCCTTTCGTATCTGATTACTCTTCTGAAATGCTGTGGACAGGTATCCCTCTCTAACTGTGTGTGAAGACCTGCCCGACGGATGTGCGATGCAGTGGAACTTCTGGGGAACCGGGCACGGCAAAGGCCCTCACGACGGGGCAGGAGCTTGTCTGAAACAGAGTATAAGAAAAGAGCAACTACGACCAGGCTCCCGGAAACTGCATGGCGCTGCCGACGTAGTCAACTACTTGAAGACTTCTATGAATAGACCAAACGGAGCTTATCCCGCTGCCAAGCGAGTCGTAGAGCGTCACTTCATCTTGATCGGGAAGACCGAGGTTTGCCGTAAGTTGTCAATGGGATGCGCAACCATCAACGGCAGTCGAAGCTTACACTCCATTCGGAGTCTTGGCTCACAGAACAATCAGCTATTGCAAGTACGGGATTACTCATGTTTCTGCGATTTCTGTCTGTACAGTGACGGAGATTCGTGCATTAGCGCCGCCTTTGTTCAACCGTGGAAGATGGTGACGCTTGTGCCAACATCAAGCCTCGAAGCAATGCAGGAAGAGGAAAACCTGGATCAGGAGACGTGGGAGGTCGATAACGACAGTCACGACCTTGCACAAGCATTAGATGTCGGCGACCACTTTGCAATACTGGCTGATCCCGAAGACCCGCAATCAAAAGGCGCTGAGTTCTTTATCTTGCTTTGCACCAAGAAGATGTACGTTGTCCAAGACGAGATTCTCCGGGATGCATGGGGGGGTGTCGTGGAGAGGACAGATGAAGTAGTAGAAGGATTTTATTATGAGCAACATGGTAAGAAACCGAACTCATATGTCCTTCTAGATGGTGCTGGACCTGCTAGAGTCTACAGTCACTTGGTGTGTGCATCAAAATTCAGTATGAAACTCGCGAGGCACAAACAGAAATCCAATACCTCGGTTTATTCTCTAAGTGATGCGGCTCTAGCAAAAGTTGCGCGTGTAGTGCGTGACCGGGAGCGGGTGGCTGGGTTGGAGTCTGATGCCGAGTTTCAAACTGACGACGACGAATCAGAGAGCGATTCTGATCAAGAGTCTGATTAGGTAAGATTCTGAATATTCTGATTAGTCTGATTAGATCAAGAGTCTCATTCTAATGCTCCTTCAACTTGAAAACTAATCATTATGTTTATCAGTATTCTGTTTTTTGTTTAAACTCATATTATGGGGTCCGAGTTCCAGGAATCAATGAACTCTACATACTGCTATGCTCTCTCGGTGCTTAGACCTTTCAGACTGTTATGTTATTGTTTGCTTACTCTTTAATGTTCTGTTATTGTATTTAATGTTGCTTAGTCTCTAATGTTATGTCATTCTATTTATCAGTATTAAATTTTTTTTTGTTTGAATATTCTTTTTTGCAGGTTTGACTGAACTCTACGTACTGTTCAGTTATTGTTTTCTTAGTTTTTTATTCTCATTTCATTCTATTGATAAGCGACCAGTTTATTGTTTGAATAATTTCATTGGTTCCTCCTTGCAGGAATCACTGAACCTGTAACTACGGCGTCCTGAAGATACACAAGCTTGCTGCTCTAGATTTATGGTTTTGCATGCATGGTTAAGCTGATAGGCACGAAACAGACGACAACGACTAGGTGATAGAATAGATTATAGAAGTCACTGAAGTGTACTATGCCTGTATTTTGCGTTGATAATATACAGTTTGTTCCGCTCTTGGTTTTTGATATGGCAGTAACTGATGCTTATCTCTAGGGAACCGGCTTTGTAACGTTACGTAATAGTTACTGCCTTTTTGTTGTTTCCTGATAGAATGTTATAACGTGATATATGGGTTTAGTGTGTATGACTGTGTGATCATCTTGGGAAATACAGAGTTTATTCAGTAACTGATGCACACTTGCAAATGGTATATCCAATGTTGCCCTTGTGATTATTATCTGTTAAGGAAACATCAGCAAGCAATACAAAATTCACCACTAAGGAATCGACTTATCTAAGAACAGTGATGCTCATAATATAGATAAACAAATAAGACAGTCATGAATTACAAGTCCCGGCTGATTCCATTCTGCTAGTGCAATTACAAGTCCCGTGGCTTCTACTCATACTCCAATTACAAGTCCCTTGGAATCCATTCTTTCTGCAATTCTATTACAATCCTATTTAACTACAGTCCTATTACGTACATAGTAGTAATCCTATTCAGAGCAAAACTCCGAAACAACCTGTCCCTTTGCCAAAAATTTAGATATACAGCAAGTGCATTCACAAGCCCCTGAACTTGACAGGAATGGCGTCGAGTGGTTCTCGTCTTCGAGGCGTGGTTCGACAACGATTGATCAGTTGACTGTCTTCCTTCATGGGGGTAGATTGCTTTGTCACCGGGGAGATCTCTGGTTTCTTCTTGCCTTGCACTTTAGCAGCCTTCGGTGGACGTCCGAGTCTTTTCTTCCTTGGCACATCTGCCGCCTCGCACAGAGGATTCTCCTGTGACTCACCACCTGGCACACAAAACAGCACACCTTGCATGTCAGAAAAACACTTAGACCTCCGAATTCTTCACTCATCTTACATATCCATCACCAGAACCCCCCATATGTAGTACAGACAAACAAGCTTCCACAATACTGCAACCACATCCACACATATCGTCAACAAAATCAAGAGCTACAACAAACCACAAAATACATTATTCTGAAAGTGAAACACCATAAGCAACAGAGGTGATTCTCCGCTGACTCTGCACCTGGCATAGGTCCCGGATTCCCCTCGGCTGCCATCTCCACAATATTCTTGAACTTCTGGACGTGGTTATCAGTCGGGCACTTGGAACGACCGCGCTTTCGTGCATTTCCCCGATGTTCCAATTCTTCTTGCTCCCCTTCCGAACTCTGGAGCAGCGTTGAGACAGCCGCAAACCTGCTCTTCGTGGTCTTCTTATTACCATTCTTGGGCTCTCTTGGCAATTCCTCATCTTCCTCAGACTCTGTATCTTCTTCCTCCACTTCCCTATCTTGGCCTGACCTTCTTCCTCCTTTGCGAAACTCATCCGACCCGCACCAGTGAACTAACCCGTTATCCGAGTCGCTGTCATCGCTAGACTCGAAGTCATCGCCGACCTTGGTCGCCTCCTTCTCCGGACCATCCGAATCTTCGTCTTCAGGCAATGTTTTCTCAGTAGTCTGATCTCTCCTACCGTGACCTGAGTCTAGACGAGCCGCCTTGAAGAACGGGGTTGGCTTTGGCTGTGCATGGTTGCGTCCCCACCCTGTCACGGATCCTCCGCATATTGGACACAGCTTCAATCCTTGGATACAAAGTAAACAAAACACGTCGTGGCCACAACCCTAGAAAATTGATCAAACCACATCTTGAGTTAGAACTAAAATAACCTGAACTATTACTTAAGATAGAGACAGTATATTTAAAAACATCGAAACCTTTCTCACATACAGTCAGGAAAAAAAAAAGACACTACTCCTAACTATCAACAGTGTTTGAATAGGATAGTGTTTGAACAGTGTCGGATACTGCACAAAAATCTGCAGGAGTTACCGCACATGCCATTTTTCATGGCCATGCACATGGTCGAAAAGTAAGTGTCAACAGACGCAGCCAGCAATTTTAGCTCACACGCTCAGCATTGAAGAATCACTGAACCTTCTGTTTGAAAAAATGTCCTTTAAGAAACAAAATCCTCACAGAAGAACTCCTTCTTCGTAGAGCACAAACCAGCCACCCCACAAACAAAAAATCACTCCAAAACATAGCAGAATCCGAGCATTTCTCCACCAAAATTCCACAAAACAGAGTAAAGATTCACCAACCGGAAACAGGATCAGCAATGACAACACCAGAATTCAGACTAAAGATCCACGAATTCCTCTACAAAATCACACAATCCCATACAAAAATCCTTAATCCAAATTATGATTAAGTCTACCGAAGCGTGATTACAATATTTAAAAACACATGAACCAAGCATGCAAGACTGAACTCTGCACATCAGACGTCCAAAACGCGTCCACAAAACATCGAAACCTTTCTCACATATAGTCAGGAAAAAAAAAAAGCAGTACTCCTAACTATCAACAGTGTTTGAATAGGATAATTTACCTTAAGGAACACCGAGGCTTCCTTTTTCTTGCAAATTTCGCACATTTCTTTATCCTGTTTCTTCTCCGTTGGCTCTGGGACACATAAGGGCTTCGACGTGACATCATTCTGGCTTGACTGAGAGAGCGGCCTCATCTTTGTCGGACTTTCTCTAGCCCATGAAGGCGTTGGTGACGTCGGTGCTCCTATAGTGGGTCCTGGAGCAATAATTCAGAAACCAGAGAATTAAAAATAAGAGGAAAGGAATATGTACTGCTCGAAACCAGGACAAATTAGATCCTATGAACTGCTGGAAACCAGGAAATCAGGGAAAGGAAAAAGGAAATGGAAAATAGAAATACTCATAGTCCAAAACAAAAAGTAAAAATCCAGGACGGAATGTAGAAAATAGAAATGGAAATAAAGGAATCAGTCTGTACTGGACTCCTTCAAAGGAATTTTCAACAGAACTTTGGAAAAATCAAAGGATATCCGGAAGATCACAAGGGCATGCGGATTAGAATAAGGAAAACTGAATTTCAATAAGGGAAAGGAATTAGAACAAATGGGAACTATTTAAAATATTAGAAGTAAAGGAAAACAGGAATGCAGCAAAAGAGAGTAGGAACATCCGAAAATGAATAACAAAAACAGGATCAGGGCTTATTGACTCAGGACGATAGACAAATCTAAAGAAAAACAGAAGTCTTCCTTCAATGACAACAGAAGAATAGCAAATCCTTCAATCGGAAATGAAATACTGAAGCCCCCAAAAGCAGTGTTAAGGATTGGAAACCTTACCTGATTCCGTTTCAGTGCTGGTCTTCCCAGCGGCATCCTTCGAAGTGCAGATCATCAACTTCGGCCTAACCTCCCGGGAGCTTGAAGGTCGGACTCCAAGTGCAGCAAGATTCTTGGAGGCACACGGCTCCTTGCAGTTGACAACGAGACACTCCGAAGACCTCTGGGCGACCACATACAAGCAAAAAGGGTGATAGGTATGGCCGCATGCCAATGCCGAATAGTCAAAATTCTCATACCACAATGAACAAAGTGGACACGCATTCAGTCGATGAAGCTCTACAACAGGTTGCTGCGGACTATTCTCCGACGGCCGAGGGTAAACGCAAGCACCATCGCCGACTTCCATCTTCTGCAGCTGCTCCCGCATGGATCCTAAAACGCTGTCCAACGCAGATACACTTGACTCCAATTTCTTGAAACTCTGAGCGCTCGTGGTCACTGCCTGCTCCAATAAAGCAATCTCTTCTGTGCACCCCGAAATGGCAGTGACACAGAGGCGGACCGTAAGCTCATCCGACGCTTTCTTGAAGGATATTGCGTCTGTCTGTGTCTTGAGATCAGAAATCTCCCTCCGAAGTCCGGTAGGATCTCCATGTTCTCGATCGCCAAAAGTTCCTTCGATCAGGCCAAGAGAGTAAGTGTCCATTTCCTTCAGTTTTGCCTCTTGCGCAGCTTTCACCAGTTGCTCCTCCCCCTCAATGTTCTTCAATCGAAGCTGTTTGTAACATATCATCACTTGCAAAATTAGCGAAGCACATATCATACAGCTGCCAAGCAGGTCTACAACAGTGAATTCAGCCTAAGGACTACAACAGTGCCATTTTTGCGAGAACTACTAAAGATCGGCTCTGATTAGCAGGTATTTTGCAAGAACTGAAAAGCAAATTCAATACTGATCACAATTAGCTTAGTCAGTACTATGCTTCACAGCGTCCATGAAAATCACAAGAAACAACGTCCATGAAAATCACAAGAAAGCACCCAAGATAGTGAACATGGAAATACCTTAACCTCGTCCAACATTGCTTGGCGATCGCTAAGCAAAAGTTTCTGTCGCCGCAGTTTGTCCTCCACAGCCTCAAGTTCCTTACGACTCTCAACGGCGCTGTTCTTACACTCCACGTACAAACCCTCATGGTACTCAATGGCTCGCCGCATGCTCTCGACCTCTTCCCTCTCCCAACAAGGGCCAATCACACTCCTCATCTCCTTCTTGATGCTTTTCCTCCCCATACCTAAGCCCTCCGCTATGCCCTCTGACTTCACTGTCAATGTTAAAGAACCAGGGCGACCAATGTTGCCGCTCTCTTCTCCGACTCCTCTCTTCTTTCGAAACAGACCGCCACTCAATGTGCTCTCAGAACCCTTCGCCTCCCTTTCTCTCTCCCTCTCCTTCCTACCCTCCAGCTTCTTCCGCAAAGCCTCTCTCACCTTCTTCCTCTCAGCAGCGAATTGCGACCAATTAACACTCTCACCCTGGCTCATAAGTATCAACCCTCGCGCAAAAGAAAGGGTAATTTCTTTGTTGGGTGGCTCCTCTGCTCCATACACTTTCCGGTACAGACTCAGAATTTGATCTTGTTCTTCCTCCGTCGCATGATTCTGGTAACGCCACCCCGACTTGGAGCTCTTCGGTCCGAAGTACTGGCACACTGTGGTTTCCGTCACCTCGCGGATATCGCTCACAAGCACCCCCTCGCTTGGAAGGCCCTCGCAGGTGTATTTCCCCATCTACCACACAGCAAGAAAATGAAGATTTAGAAACAGTTCAAAGTCCATAGCTAGGTCATTTACAAACAACGTGTAAGAATCCTGAACAACGTGCAAAAAACGGGTCGGCCTGAACACTGACACACACCTGAACTTGACTGGAAGATGCCCTGAAAAGTGCGAAGGAGCAAGAACAAGATTCGCGGAGAGCAAGCGTGTGAGCAAAGTGGCAAAAGCATGTGAGCAAGGGGGCGGGATGCGGGGAAGATGCGGGAAAGCAGTCCATGTGGCGAATTCGAACCTGGCGCCATTACTTCTCGCGCCATTATTTCTGCCAAGCTGTCATTCCGAATTCCAAACCAGTCAACTTCCGGATACGGATTCAGCATCAAACCCCATGCAACCCTGATGAGCATTGATGAGCGGTTCCGTGACTCCATTGATCCGTTGGGGGATACCCTGACCTGGCTTGCGCCCAGGAGTACAGATCATCTAGATCGACAGTGATTGGATAAGCTCGTTCAAATCCAGATGAACTTATTGAAATTACTTCTGAAGTTTATGCCGTGATTTTCGAGTATAATGTCTTGCAATATTAGATAAAAACTTGAGAGAATATAGAGCTTCGATTAATGCACTTTATGCTTGTCATTCAACTGAGAGTCGAAAGTAGGAGATACTTGAATTGAAGGAAGGAAATAGACCTGTTTGCTATTCATTCACACGAACAACTAAACGGAACAAAGATAAATCTCGATATAGTGCAATTCATTTTGTGATGGTGGATGCGAAACCCAAATTAATCAAGCATCTAGTCTCGTGAATGAAGAACAAAAATTCAAAAAATGAGGTTACTTTCGAAAAGACTTCGTCCGCTGTAAGCTGTTCCTCTAATATTAACATTTCTCGAGGGAAATTGATTATTACAACGATTTAAAAGACACTACTAGAATTCCCCCTCCGAAGCAACGTTTGAAAACAACGTTTTCTTCGTTTAGCAACGTTTCTGTGTGGCAATGTTCTATGTTCACGGGGCGGCTTGCGAAGCAACATTTTTCCAAAGATAGCAACGTTTTAGCATTTCCATCAAGAGAACCTTGCACATTCTTAAGGTTCATATATCTCATATGCTTTGTAGACACTTGGGCTCTCAATCAGTATAAACATCCCTCCTCCTCACTCGAGTCTCACGTCGTCGACAGTGTAATATCCATCTCCTTGAAGTCTGAGTGCAGCTATCTCTAAGCCTTAAGGGTACTCTGGAGTTTTTCAAATAAACTTCAGGGATGAAAAACCAGCAAACCCTAGCATATAATATCAACAAAGCCGTTTACCTATGCTCAGTCCAAGACTCCAAGCGTAATCAACAATATAAACGCAGTTGCTTACCTATGCTCAGTCCACGTGGATCCCTTCATCGAGAGCGCAGCAGGTTCCCATAGTCCCCCCTCTTCTGAAAAAGCGTAACCCCAGACATTGCTATTTAAGGCCTCTTTACACTAATGACCAAGGGCCGAGACAAATATTTCTTTTGGTCACGGCCTTTGGTCAAGAGCCATGACCAAGAGTCAATTTTTTCACCCCTTGGTCACTTCTAATAGTGTAAAGTAAACTTGGACCGGCCGGCTTGGTAGGCTGAATTTTTTAATGTATTTTTGAAAAGAGTGAATTTGATAACTTACATTTCTTGATATTAACTTAGATTTGATAGCCATGTATGATGTGTGGTTAAATCCTCTAATTCCCATGACCATCCGAGCTTGCAACTTAATCCATGTATTCAACCCTACGGTAGGAAAGAGAAACTACCAAGAAAATGTCAAAAAAATGCTCCAAGGCCATCAAATTAGTTCTTAAAAAACTAGGACAGCACATGTGGTGGCTCTATTTAGCATAAAGAGGAGTGCGAGGAGATTGTGGACACCAAGAAAATAGGAGGAGATGGTGGTGGAGGATGTTGAATCTCTCTCCACGGTGGAGAACAAGGTTGAAAATCCCCATGGCGGGGAGGGGGCCGTGGAGCTACTGGCTAATGTCAAGGGAAAAAATGTTTAAAAATTTATTATTAAAGAAATTTCCACTGGTTATTCGTTTTTTCAGCTCTTTGTCACCCGGATATTGCGGCAAGAGAACCTCATTTGGTGGTCTCCCCGCATTATCCGGGTGACCATGAAACCTTATCCATTTCTAGACATGTAGGATTCCATGTCATTTTCTCATCCGTTTTTCCTCTTCGTCACTTCCTCCTTTTATGGCTAGTATAAAGTATACTCGGACCGGCCGGCTCTTCTCTTCCAATCATATTGCAAATTTTCCTTGGCCACGGCCCTTGGTCACTAGTGTAAAGAGGCCCTTAGTACTTATGTTTTTTTTATTGCTTTAGCAACATTTCTTGAAGTGGGCGCCGGCATGTTCTAGTGTATGAAGCACCTCTGTAAACGTGGCTTTGAGGGAGTAATTCCAGTAGTGAGAAACAACTTAATGTGTAAACATGAAAGATTTCAGATAACACTTGCGAGTGGATGCGATGAGACAACGACACTGGAGAAGGTATCGGTATCCCTCCTGTATCAGCTGCACAAATTTTTCCAACTATTGAGACAGTGCTTTTTATACTACGATCTTAAAGTCTATCCGCAATTCCTCAAAATCTCCTCTATTCAGAATTTACATTAATCATGTAAAATTGGTAACATTGTTAACGGAACATGCACGGTCAACAACACTTCCTCTGTACATCCACATCATACAATCAAATTCATCAGAATAGTTCACACCTGCTCAAGCAAGTTTTATTTTGACAAATATATCAAATATTCACACATTGTCAAACAAGTTTGAGCAGTCCACTAAAACACTATATGTATATAATGATCCAAAACAAGGAGATCATGTCTCAATTTACAAGCCCGTAACATTCCACGCCAAGAAGATCCTACCACAGTAGAAAAGATTTCAATTCTCCAAAAATCCTCTTCAATAACAAAACCATGTACAGATACAACCGGACTTGATTACTTAACTTCCATTCACAGGTTTCTGTGACAAGACGTAAGTGCGTGTCTATAAATTTTTCTATTTTTACTGTAACATTTCTAAACAATTGAATTTTTTATCAATTTTCCTTTTAATTCATAAGTTTGAAATTTGATAGTTGATTATTTTTGAATTTTCTATATTGTGCATTGAAATCAACTTCTTTATTCCAATATTATATATTTTGTTAAGTTTTTAAGTTTTAAGCTATTAAAAAGCATCAAAGTGCGATAAAAAAGCACTGAAGTGCGATTAAAATTTAAAAAGCACTAAAGTGCGATAAAAAAGCAATAAAGTGCAATAATGTAGATCTTGAAGATCCCAATTTTAAGTATTTTGTAAATATAT